>CM055123.1:317133605-317733605 GCA_029206835.1 Rana muscosa
TACCAGGGAGGTCCAACCCCCAACACATACCAGGGAGGTCCAACCCCCAACACATACCAGGGAGGTCCAACCCCCAACACATACCAGGGAGGTCCAACACCTACCGGGAGGTCCAACCCCCAACACATACCAGGGAGGTCCAACACCCAACACATACCAGGGAGGTCCAACACCCAACACATACCAGGGAGGTCCAACCCCCAACACATACCAGGGAGGTCCAACACCTACCGGGAGGTCCAACCCCCAACACATACCAGGGAGGTCCAACCCCCAACACATACCAGGGAGGTCCAACACCCAACACATACCAGGGAGGTCCAACACCCAACACATACCAGGGAGGTCCAACACCCAACACATACCAGGGAGGTCCAACACCCAACACATACCAGGGAGGTCCAACACCCAACACATACCAGGGAAGTCCAACCCCCAACACATACCAGGGAGGTCCAACACCCAACACATACCAGGGAGGTCCAACACCCAACACATACCAGGGAGGTCCAACACCCAACACATACCAGGGAGGTCCAACACCCACCGGGAGGTCCAACACCCACCGGGAGGTCCAACACCCAACACATACCAGGGAGGTCCAACACCCACCGGGAGGTCCAACACCCAACACATACCAGGGAGGTCCAACACCCACCGGGAGGTCCAACACCCAACACATACCAGGGAGGTCCAACACCCAACACATACCAGGGAGGTCCAACACCCAACACATACCAGGGAGGTCCAACACCCAACACATACCAGGGAGGTCCAACACCCAACACCTAACACCTACCGGGGAGGTCCAATACCTACCGGGAGGTTCAACACCCAACACATACCAGGGAGGTCCAACACCCACACATGCTCTATATAAATACACGCTCTCCCAAGTCGCCTTTGCCTGCAGATTCTCCACCAGCACTCGCTGCTACTTCTGAGCCTCCAGAGAGTTCTGTAGCTTCCTCTGTAGAGCCCAGCCAATCTCCACCCTCTGCCAGACCTCTCAACACACGCTGGAAGATCCAGCAAGTGCATACTGGGAGCTCCACCATGCACATAACTGGGAGCTCCACCATGCACATAACTGGGAGCTCTAGCACACGCGTACCGAGACCTCCGGCACACACACACTTACCGGGACCTCCAGCACACACACACACACTTACCGGGACCTCCGGCACACACACTTACCGGGACCTCCGGCACACACACACACACACACACACTTACCGGGACCTCCGGCACACACACACACACTCTTACCGGGACCTCCGGCACACACACACACACTCTTACCGGGACCTCCGGCACACACACTTACCGGGACCTCCGGCACACACACTTACCGGGACCTCCGGCATACACACACACACACTTACCGGGACCTCCAGCACACACACACACACTTACCGGGACCTCCGGCACACACACTTACCGGGACCTCCGGCACACACACTTACCGGGACCTCCGGCACACACACTTACCGGGACCTCCGGCACACACACACACTTACCGGGACCTCCGGCACACACACACACTTACCGGGACCTCCGGCACACACACACACTTACCGGGACCTCCGGCACACACACACACTTACCGGGACCTCCGGCACACACACACACTTACCGGGACCTCCGGCACACACACACACACTTACCGGGACCTCCGGCACACACACACACTTACCGGGACCTCCGGCACACACACACACACACACACTTACCGGGACCTCCGGCACACACACACACTCTTACCGGGACCTCCGGCACACACACACTCTTACCGGGACCTCCGGCACACACACACTCTTACCGGGACCTCCGGCACACACACACTCTTACCGGGACCTCCGGCACACACACACTCTTACCGGGACCTCCGGCACACACTCTTACCGGGACCTCCGGCATACACACACACACACTTACCGGGACCTCCGGCACACACACACACTCTTACCGGGACCTCCAGCACACACACACACACACACACACACTTACCGGGACCTCCGGCACACACACACACACACTTACCGGGACCTCCAGCATACACACACACACACACACACACACTTACCGGGACCTCCGGCACACACACACTCTTACCGGGACCTCCGGCACACACACTTACCGGGACCTCCAGCACACACACACACACACACACTTACCGGGACCTCCGGCACACACACTTACCGGGACCTCCGGCACACACACACACACACACACACACACACACACACACACACACACACACACACACTCTTACCGGGACCTCCGGCACACACACACTCTTACCGGGACCTCCGGCACACACACACTCTTACCGGGACCTCCGGCACACACACACTCACTCACAAAAGTCACCTTCGCCTGCAGCTTCTCCACCAGCACCGCCTGCCTCTTCTGGGCTTCCAGAGAGTTCTGAAGCTCCCTCTGCAGAGCCAGCCAATCCCGGCCAAGCTCCACCCCCTGCGTCATTGTCATGTCTGTGTTGGTTCCATCCGCCTGTACCCAAAAGGAGACATGAAAGCAAAATAAAATGTTAAACGAAGTGCGGCAACACCTAAAAATCTATTTGCATTTCATCACTTCCATAAAAAAAAACAAAAACAACAAACAACTCCTCCCACTTTTACTGAGCGACATGCAAATTATTCTATCGCACCCCTAAAACCTTCTCTACATCTATAACTGACAGTTATATCCCCGATTTACCCCAAATATGGGGCCTTCTTTATACTGTATAAGAAATTTACATACATTATTTGATATTTTATGATATATCTGTACAATAAATATGCATAAAAAGTGTGTCATCGAGTCCCGTTTACATGCATTCCAACGCACAGCGCTAATGCAGCCTATCGTTAGTTAGGATTCCGGAAGGTATTGCCACTTAGTTTGTCCTTTTCTAGGACGCACGTGCCTATTGCAGTCTAGCAATTTCCATAGCTAGGCTGAAGGCATCCTCTGTTGCTAGGACGCAGCCAGCTATTGTCACCTGGCATCCTCCGTTGCTAGGACGCAGCCGACTATTGTCACCTGGCATCCTCCGTTGCTAGGACGCAGCCGACTATTGTCACCTGGCATCCTCCGTTGCTAGGACGCAGCCGACTATTGTCACCTGGCATCCTCCGTTGCTAGGACGCAGCCAGCTATTGTCATCTGGCATCCTCCGTTGCTAGGACGCAGCCAGCTATTGTCATCTGGCATCCTCCGTTGCTAGGACGCAGCCAGCTATTGTCACCTGGCATCCTCCGTTGCTAGGACGCAGACAGCTATTGTCACTTGGAATCCTTGGTTGCTAGGACGCAGCTGGCTATTGTCATCTGGTATTCGCTGTTGCTGGGACGCAGCCAGCTATTGTCACCTGGCATCCTGGGTTGCTAGGATGCAGGCAGATTGGAAGCTGGTCCCGCTGGCTACTGATTTTTACCCCAGATGGAGTGCCGTGTCTGACAGCTGGGACTTTGCACTGGGAACACGGAGCACAACATTGTCTGCCCAGCAACAAGCAGGCCGCATACCCGTGGTATTTGGGTCTTAAAGTCCCCCAACATATAAATTAGGTGGTGGTAAAGGGAAAGCAGACAACTGTTTTCATTTTTTTCCAATTATTTATCGCTACATTAATTTGTTATTTAATAATACAAGACACAGAATTATTATTATTGGACAGTCATGTGACCACTAAGTCCTCCCCTAACCTGCTGATCACATGACTTTTATTATGTAAACAATCAGACTTTTCTTCTCCATGACAGGTCACCCGAGGACACGGCTATAGAGATCTTCTTAAAGGGACAGTAATGTCAATCCCCACCCCCCCTAAAGTCTCCTCTCCCCTCCCCCCAGGGTCTCATCTCTCTCTCCCCCCCCAGGGTCTCATCTCTCTCTCCCCCCCCCCAGGGTCTCATCTCTCTCTCTCTCTCCCCCCCCCAGGGTCTCATCTCTCTCTCTCTCTCCCCCCCCCAGGGTCTCATCTCTCTCTCTCCCCCCTCCAGGGTCTCATCTCTCTCTCTCTCTCCCCCCTCCAGGGTCTCATCTCTCTCTCTCTCCCCCCTCCAGGGTCTCATCTCTCTCTCTCTCCCCCCTCCAGGGTCTCATCTCTCTCTCTCCCCCCTCCAGGGTCTCATCTCTCTCTCTCTCCCCCCTCCAGGGTCTCATCTCTCTCTCTCTCCCCCCTCCAGGGTCTCATCTCTCTCTCTCCCCCCTCCAGGGTCTCATCTCTCTCTCTCCCCCCCTCCAGGGTCTCATCTCTCTCTCTCCCCCCCCCTCCAGGGTCTCATCTCTCTCTCTCCCCCCCCCCTCCAGGGTCTCATCTCTCTCTCTCCCCCCTCCAGGGTCTCATCTCTCTCTCTCCCCCCTCCAGGGTCTCATCTCTCTCTCTCCCCCCTCCAGGGTCTCATCTCTCTCTCTCCCCCCTCCAGGGTCTCATCTCTCTCTCTCCCCCCCTCCAGGGTCTCATCTCTCTCTCTCCCCCCTCCAGGGTCTCATCTCTCTCTCTCCCCCCTCCAGGGTCTCATCTCTCTCTCTCCCCCCTCCAGGGTCTCATCTCTCTCTCTCCCCCCCTCCAGGGTCTCATCTCTCTCTCTCCCCCCTCCAGGGTCTCATCTCTCTCTCTCCCCCCTCCAGGGTCTCATCTCTCTCTCTCCCCCCCCTCCAGGGTCTCATCTCTCTCTCTCCCCCCTCCAGGGTCTCATCTCTCTCTCTCCCCCCTCCAGGGTCTCATCTCTCTCTCTCCCCCCTCCAGGGTCTCATCTCTCTCTCTCCCCCCTCCAGGGTCTCATCTCTCTCTCTCCCCCCCAGGGTCTCATCTCTCTCTCTCCCCCCCCAGGGTCTCATCTCTCTCTCTCCCCCCCAGGGTCTCATCTCTCTCTCTCCCCCCCCAGGGTCTCATCTCTCTCTCTCCCCCCCAGGGTCTCATCTCTCTCCTCCCCCCCAGGGCCTCATCTCTCTCTCTCTCCCCCCTCCAGGGTCTCATCTCTCTCTCTCTCCCCCCTCCAGGGTCTCATCTCTCTCTCTCTCCCCCCCAGGGTCTCATCTCTCTCTCTCTCCCCCCCAGGGTCTCATCTCTCTCTCTCTCCCCCCCAGGGTCTCATCTCTCTCCTCCCCCCCCCAGGGTCTCATCTCTCTCCTCCCCCCCCCCCAGGGGTCTCATCTCTCTCCTCCCCCCCCCAGGGTCTCATCTCTCTCCTCCCCCCCCCCCCAGGGTCTCATCTCTCTCCTCCCCCCCCCCCAGGGTCTCATCTCTCTCCTCCCCCCCCCCAGGGTCTCATCTCTCTCCTCCCCCCCCCCAGGGTCTCATCTCTCTCCTCCCCCCCCCAGGGTCTCATCTCTCTCCTCCCCCCCCCAGGGGTCTCATCTCTCTCCTCCCCCCCCCCAGGGTCTCATCTCTCTCCTCCCCCCCCCCCCAGGGTCTCATCTCTCTCCTCCCCCCCCCAGGGTCTCATCTCTCCTCTCCCCCCCCCCAGGGTCTCATCTCTCTCCTCCCCCCCCCCAGGGTCTCATCTCTCTCCTCCCCCCCCAGGGTCTCATCTCTCTCCTCCCCCCCCCCCAGGGTCTCATCTCTCTCCTCCCCCCCCCCCCCCAGGGTCTCATCTCTCTCCTCCCCCCCCCCCAGGGTCTCATCTCTCTCCTCCCCCCCCCAGGGTCTCATCTCTCTCCTCCCCCCCCCAGGGTCTCATCTCTCTCCTCCCCCCCCCCAGGGTCTCATCTCTCTCCTCCCCCCCCCCCCAGGGTCTCATCTCTCTCCTCCCCCCCCCAGGGTCTCATCTCTCTCCTCCCCCCCCCAGGGTCTCATCTCTCTCCTCCCCCCCCCCCCAGGGTCTCATCTCTCTCCTCCCCCCCCCAGGGTCTCATCTCTCTCCTCCCCCCCCCAGGGTCTCATCTCTCTCCTCCCCCCCCCCAGGGTCTCATCTCTCTCCTCCCCCCCCCCAGGGTCTCATCTCTCTCCTCCCCCCCCCAGGGTCTCATCTCTCTCCTCCCCCCCCCAGGGTCTCATCTCTCTCCTCCCCCCCCCAGGGTCTCATCTCTCTCCTCCCCCCCCCAGGGTCTCATCTCTCTCCTCCCCCCCCCCAGGGTCTCATCTCTCTCCTCCCCCCCCAGGGTCTCATCTCTCTCCTCCCCCCCAGGGTCTCATCTCTCTCCTCCCCCCCCAGGGTCTCATCTCTCTCCTCCCCCCCAGGGTCTCATCTCTCTCCTCCCCCCCAGGGTCTCATCTCTCTCCCCCCCCCAGGGTCTCATCTCTCTCTCCCCCCCCCCAGGGTCTCATCTCTCTCTCCCCCCCCCCCAGGGTCTCATCTCTCTCCTCCCCCCCAGGGTCTCATCTCTCTCTCCCCCCCCCCAGGGTCTCATCTCTCTCTCCCCCCCCCCAGGGTCTCATCTCTCTCTCCCCCCCCCCCAGGGTCTCATCTCTCTCTCTCCCCCCCCCAGGGTCTCATCTCTCTCTCCCCCCCCCCCAGGGTCTCATCTCTCTCTCCCCCCCCCCCCCAGGGTCTCATCTCTCTCTCCCCCCCCCCCCCAGGGTCTCATCTCTCTCTCTCCCCCCCCCCAGGGTCTCATCTCTCTCTCCCCCCCCCAGGGTCTCATCTCTCTCTCCCCCCCCCCCCAGGGTCTCATCTCTCTCTCCCCCCCCCCAGGGTCTCATCTCTCTCTCTCCCCCCCCCCCCCAGGGTCTCATCTCCCCCCCCCCAGGGTCTCATCTCTCTCTCTCTCTCTCCCCCCCCCCCAGGGTCTCATCTCTCTCCTCCCCCAGGGTCTCATCTCTCTCCTCCCCCCCCCAGGGTCTCATCTCTCTCTCTCTCTCTCTCTCCCCTCAGGGTCTCATCTCTCTCACCTCATCTTGAATCTCCCGGTTCGGGTCTCCTCTCACCTCTCCGGACCAACCACTTCCTGCCCCGCCATCACATGACCTCCGCATCCCCCTAACAACTCACCGCTCCGCCCCCTAACGACCAGAGCTGTCACCAGGGGGCGGGGCTGGGCATCATCCCGAACAGTTAGCTGTCCTTTGCCCGGGACCGCCCCGCCCCCTGTCCGTACACTCCGCCCCCCCTCTCCGTACACTCGCCCCACACCGCTCCGTACACTCCGCCCTCTCCGTACACTCCGCCCCGCACCTCTCGGTACACCCCGCCCCCTCTCCGTGTACACTCCGCCCTGGGACTTGTAGTTCGGGGTGACAGAACAGAGATGAATGGCGGACACCGATCACCGATCACGGGAGAGGAGACTCTCCATATACAGGATATCCTCAGAGAGGTGGTGCAGTGATCAGTACACGGGGTGGTGCAGTGGGCAGTACACGGGTGGTGCAGTGGGCAGTACACGGGGTGGTGCAGTGATCAGTACATGGGGTGGTGCAGTGGGCAGTACACGGGGTGGTGCAGTGATCAGTACACGGGGTGGTGCAATGATCAGTACACGGGGTGGTGCAGTGGGCAGTACACGGGTGGTGCAGTGGGCAGTACACGGGGTGGTGCAGTGATCAGTACATGGGGTGGTGCAGTGGGCAGTACACGGGGTGGTGCAGTGATCAGTACACGGGGTGGTGCAGTGATCAGTACACGGGGTGGTGCAGTGGGCAGTACACGGGGTGGTGCAGTGATCAGTACACAGGGTGGTGCAGTGATCAGTACACGGGGTGGTGCAGTGGGTAGTACACGGGGTGGTGCAGTGGGCAGTACACGGGGTGGTGCAGTGATCAGTACACGGGGTGGTGCAGTGGGCAGTACACGGGGTGGTGCAGTGATCAGTACACAGGGTGGTGCAGTGATCAGTACACGGGGTGGTGCAGTGGGCAGTACACGGGGTGGTGCAGTGATAGTACACGGGGTGGTGCAATGGGCAGTACACGGGGTGGTGCAGTGGGCAGTACACGGGGTGGTGCAGTGATCAGTACACGGGGTGGTGCAGTGATCAGTACACGGGGTGGTGCAGTGGGCAGTACACGGGGTGGTGCAGTGATAGTACATGGGGTGGTGCAATGGGCAGTACACGGGGTGGTGCAGTGAGCAGTACACGGGGTGGTGCAGTGATCAGTACACAGGGTGGTGCAGTGATCAGTACACGGGGTGGTGCAGTGGGCAGTACACGGGGTGGTGCAGTGATAGTACACGGGGTGGTGCAGTGGGCAGTACACGGGGTGGTGCAGTGGGCAGTACACGGGGTGGTGCAGTGATAGTACACGGGGTGGTGCAGTGGGCAGTACACGGGGTGGTGCAGTGATCAGTACACGGGGTGGTGCAGTGGGCAGTACACGGGGTGGTGCAGTGGGCAGTACACGGGGTGGTGCAGTGATCAGTACACGGGGTGGTGCAGTGATCAGTAAACGGGGTGGTGCAGTGATCAGTACACGGGGTGGTGCAGTGGGTAGTACACGGGGTGGTGCAGTGATCAGTACACGGGGTGGTGCAATGGGCAGTACATGGGGTGGTGCAGTGGGTAGTACACGGGGTGGTGCAGTGATCAGTACACGGGGTGGTGCAATGGGCAGTACACGGGGTGGTGCAGTGATCAGTACACGGGGTGGTGCAGTGGGCAGTACACGGGGTGGTGCAGTGATCAGTACACGGGGTGGTGCAATGATCAGTACACGGGGTGGTGCAGTGGGCAGTACACGGGGTGGTGCAGTGATCAGTACACGGTGTGGTGCAGTGATCAGTACACGGGCTGGTGCAGTGATCAGTACACGGGGTGGTGCAGTGATCAGTACACGGGGTGGTGCAGTGGGCAGTACACGGGGTGGTGCAGTGATCAGTACACGGGGTGGTGCAGTGATCAGTACATGGGGTGGTGCAGTGATCAGTACAATGGGTGGTGCAGTGGGCAGTACACGGGGTGGTGCAGTGATCAGTACACGGGGTGGTGCAGTGATCAGTACACGGGGTGGTGCAGTGGGCAGTACACGGGGTGGTGCAGTGATCAGTACACGGGGTGGTGCAGTGATCAGTACACGGGGTGGTGCAGTGGGCAGTACACGTGGTGGTGCAGTGATCAGTACACGGGGTGGTGCAGTGGGCAGTACACGGGGTGGTGCAGTGATCAGTACACGGGGTGGTGCAGTGATCAGTAAACGGGGTGGTGCAGTGATCAGTACACGGGGTGGTGCAGTGATCACTACACGGTGTGGTGCAGTGATCAGTACACGGGCTGGTGCAGTGATCAGTACATGGGGTGGTGCAGTGATCAGTACACGGGGTGGTGCAGTGGGCAGTACACGGGGTGGTGCAGTGATCAGTACACGGGGTGGTGCAGTGATCAGTACACGGGGTGGTGCAGTGGGCAGTACACGGGGTGGTGCAGTGATCAGTACACGGGGTGGTGCAGTGATCAGTACACGGGGTGGTGCAGTGGGCAGTACACGGGGTGGTGCAGTGATCAGTACACGGGGTGGTGCAGTGGGCAGTACACGGGGTGGTGCAGTGATCAGTACACGGGGTGGTGCAGTGATCAGTACACGGGGTGGTGCAGTGGGCAATACACGGGGTGGTGCAGTGATCAGTACACGGGGTGGTGTAGTGATCAGTACACGGGGTGGTTCAGTGATCAGTACACGGGGTGGTGCAGTGGGCAGTACACGTGGTGGTGCAGTGATCAGTACACGGGGTGGTGCAGTGGGCAGTACACGGGGTGGTGCTGTGATCAGTACACGGGGTGGTGCAGTGAGCAGTACACGGGGTGGTGCAGTGAGCAGTACACGGGGTGGTGCTGTGATCAGTACACGGGGTGGTGCTGTGATCAGTACACGGGGTGGTGCAGTGGGTAATACACGGGGTGGTGCAGTGATCAGTACACGGGGTGGTGCAGTGAGCAGTACACGGGGCGGTGCAGTGATCAGTACACGGGGTGGTGCAGTGAGCAGTACACGGGGTCGTGCAGTGATCAGTACACGGGGGGTTGGTGATCAGTACACGGGGTGGTGCAGTGATCAGTACACGGGGTGGTGCAGTGATCAGTACACGGGGCGGTGCAGTGATCAGTACACGGGGTGGTGCAGTGATCAGTACACGGGGTGGTGCAGTGGGCAGTACACGGGGTCGTGCAGTGGGCAGTACACGGGGTGGTGCAGTGAGCAGTACACGGGGTGGTGCAGTGAGCAGTACACGGGGTGGTGTAGTGGGCAGTACATGGGGTGGTGTAGTGATCAGTACACGGGGTGGTGTAGTGATCAGTACACGGGGTGGTGCTGTGATCAGTACACGGGGTGGTGCAGTGGGCAGTACATGGGGTGGTGCAGTGATCAGTACACGGGGTGGTGCAGTGGGCAGTACACGGGGTGGTGCAGTGGGCAGTACACGGGGTGGTGCAGTGATCAGTACACGGGGTGGTGCAGTGGGCAGTACATGGGGTGGTGTAGTGAGCAGTACACGGGGTGGTGCAGTGGGCAATACACGGGGTGGTGCAGTGATCAGTACACGGGGTGGTGTAGTGATCAGTACACGGGGTGGTTCAGTGATCAGTACACGGGGTGGTGCAGTGGGCAGTACACGTGGTGGTGCAGTGATCAGTACACGGGGTGGTGATCAGTACACAGGGTGGTGCAGTGGGCAGTACACGGGGTGGTGCAGTGGGCAGTACACGGGGTGGTGCAGTGGGCAGTACACGGGTGGTGCAGTGATCAGTACACGGGGTGGTGCAGTCATCAGTACACGGGGTGGTGCAGTGAGCAGTACACGGGGGTGGTGCAGTGGGTAGTACACAGGGTGGTGCAGTGAGCAGTACACGGGGTGGTGCAGTGGGCAGTACACGGGGTGGTGCAGTGATCAGTACACGGGGTGGTGCAGTGAGCAGTACACGGGGTGGTGCAGTGATTAGTACACGGGGTGGTGCAGTGGGTAGTACACGGGGTGGTGCAGTGAGCAGTACACGGGGTGGTGCAGTGAGCAGTACAAGGGGTGGTGCAGTGATCAGTACACGGGGTGGTGCAGTGGGTAGTACACGGGGTGGTGCAGTGGACAGTACACGGGGTGGTGCAGTGGTCAGTACACGGGGTGGTGCAGTGATCAGTACACGGGGTGGTGCTGTGATCAGTACACGGGGTGGTGCAGTGGACAGTACACGGGGTGGTGCAGTGGGCAGTACACGGGGTGGTGCTGTGATCAGTACACGGGGTGGTGCAGTGGGCAGTACACGGGGTGGTGCAGTGATCAGTACACGGGGTGGTGCAGTGGGCAGTACACAGGGTGGTGCAGTGGGCAGTACACAGGGTGGTGCAGTGGGCAGTACACGGGGTGGTGCAGTGATCAGTACATGGGGTGGTGCAGTGGGCAGTACACGGGGTGGTGCAGTGGGCAGTACACGGGGTGGTGCAGTGGGCAGTACACGGGTGGTGCAGTGATCAGTACACGGGGTGGTGCAGTGATCAGTACACAGGGTGGTGCAGTGGGCAGTACACGGGGTGGTGCAGTGGGCAGTACACGGGGTGGTGCAGTGGGCAGTACACGGGTGGTGCAGTGATCAGTACACGGGGTGGTGCAGTGATCAGTACACGGGGTGGTGCAGTGATCAGTACACGGGGTGGTGCTGTTATCAGTACACGGGGTGGTGCAGTGGGCAGTACACGGGGTGGTGCAGTGATCAGTACACGGGGTGGTGCTGTGATCAGTACAGGGGGTGGTGCAGTGGGCAGTACACGGGGTGGTGCAGTGGGCAGTACACGGGGTGGTGCAGTGATCAGTACACGGGGTGGTGCAGTTGGCAGTACACTGGGTGGTGCAGTGATCAGTACACGGGGTGGTGCAGTGATCAGTACACGGGGTGGTGCAGTGGGCAGTACACGGGGTGGTGCAGTGATCAGTACACGGGGTGGTGCAGTGATCAGTACATGGGGTGGTGCAGTGAGCAGTACACGGGGTGGTGCAGTGGGCAGTACACGGGGTGGTGCAGTGGGTAGTACACGGGGTGGTGCAGTGAGCAGTACACAGGGTGGTGCAGTTAGCAGTACACGGGGGTGGTGCAGTGGGTAGTACACGGGGTGGTGCAGTGAGCAGTACACGGGGTGGTGCAGTGATCAGTACACGGGGTGGTGCAGTGGGCAGTACACGGGGTGGTGCAGTGGGCAGTACATGGGGTTGTGCAGTGAGCAGTACACGGGGGTGGTGCAGTGGGTAGTACACGGGGTGGTGCAGTGATCAGTACACGGGGTGGTGCAGTGGGCAGTACACGGGCTGGTGCAGTGGGCAGTACACGGGGTGGTGCAGTGATCAGTACACGGGGTGGTGCAGTGGGCAGTACACGGGGTGGTGCAGTGGGCAGTACATGGGGTTGTGCAGTGGGCAGTACACGGGGTGGTGCAGTGATCAGTACACGGGGTGGCGCAGTGGGCAGTACACGGGGTGGTGCAGTGGGTAGTACACGGGGTGGTGCAGTGAGCAGTACACAGGGTGGTGCAGTTAGCAGTACACGGGGGTGGTGCAGTGGGTAGTACACGGGGTGGTGCAGTGAGCAGTACACGGGGTGGTGCAGTGATCAGTACACGGGGTGGTGCAGTGGGCAGTACACGGGGTGGTGCAGTGGGCAGTACACGGGGTGGTGCAGTGAGCAGTACACGGGGTGGTGCAGTGAGCAGTACAAGGGGTGGTGCAGTGATCAGTACACGGGGTGGTGCAGTGGGTAGTACACGGGGTGGTGCAGTGAGCAGTACACGGGGTGGTGCAGTGGGCAGTACACGGGGTGGTGCAGTGGGCAGTACACGGGGTGGTGCAGTGGGCAGTACACGGGGTGGTGCAGTGATCAGTACACGGGGTGGTGCAGTGAGCAGTACACAAGGTGGTGCTGTGATCAGTGCACGGGGTGGTGCAGTGATCAGTACACGGGGTGGTGCAGTGGTCAGTACACGGGGTGGTGCAGTGGGCAGTACACGGGGTGGTGCAGTGGACAGTACATGGGGTGGTGCAGTGGGCAGTACATGGGGTGGTGCAGTGAGCAGTACACGGGGGGGGGTGCAGTGGGTAGTACACGGGGTGGTGCAGTGAGCAGTACACGGGGTGGTGCAGTGAGCAGTACACGGGGTGGTGCAGTGATCAGTACACGGGGTGGTGCAGTGGGTAGTACACGGGGTGGTGCAGTGAGCAGTACACGGGGTGGTGCAGTGAGCAGTACATGGGGTGGTGCAGTGATCAGTACACGGGGTGGTGCAGTGGGTAGTACACGGGGTGGTGCAGTGATCAGTACATGGGGTGGTGCAGTACACGGGGTGGTGCAGTGATCAGTACACAGGGTGGTGCTGTGATCAGTACACGGGGTGGTGCAGTGGGCAGTACACGGGGTGGTGCAGTGGGCAGTACACAGGGTGGTGCTGTGATCAGTACACGGGGTGGTGCAGTGAGCAGTACACGGGGTGGTGCAGTGAGCAGTACACGGGGTGGTGCAGTGAGCAGTACACGGGGTGGTGCAGTGGGCAGTACACGGGGTGGTGCAGTGATCAGTACACGGGGTGGTGCAGTGGGCAGTACACGGGGTGGTGCAGTGATCAGTACACGGGGTGGTGCAGTGATCAGTACATGGGGTGGTGCAGTAAGCAGTACACGGGGTGGTGCAGTGGGCAGTACACGGGGTGGTGCAGTGATCAGTACACAGGATGGTGCTGTGATCAGTACACGGGGTGGTGCAGTGGGCAGTACACGGGGTGGTGCAGTGATCAGTACACAGGGTGGTGCTGTGATCAGTACACGGGGTGGTGCAGTGAGCAGTATACGGGGTGGTGCAGTGGGTAGTACACGGGGTGGTGCAGTGAGCAGTACACGGGGTGGTGCAGTAAACAGTACACGGGGTGGTGCAGTGGGTAGTACACGGGGTGGTGCAGTGAGCAGTACACGGGGTGGTGCAGTGATCAGTACACGGGGTGGTGCAGTGGGCAGTACACGGGGTGGTGCAGTGGGCAGTACATGGGGTGGTGCAGTGATCAGTACACGGGGTGGTGCAGTGGGCAGTACACGGGGTGGTGCAGTGGGCAGTACATGGGGTGGTGCAGTGGGCAGTACACGGGGTTGTGCAGTGATCAGTACACAGGGTGGTGCAGTGATCAGTACACGGGGTGGTGCAGTGATCAGTACACGGGGTGGTGCAGTGGGCAGTACACGGGGTGGTGCTGTGATCAGTACACGGGGTGTTGCAGTGGGCAGTACACGGGGTGGTGCTGTGATCAGTACACGGGGTGGTGCAGTGGGCAGTACACGGGGTGGTGCAGTGATCAGTACACGGGGTGGTGCAGTGGGCAGTACACAGGGTGGTGCAGTGGGCAGTACACAGGGTGGTGCAGTGGGCAGTACACGGGGTGGTGCAGTGATCAGTACATGGGGTGGTGCAGTGGGCAGTACACGGGGTGGTGCAGTGGGCAGTACATGGGGTGGTGCAGTGGGCAGTACACGGGTGGTGCAGTGATCAGTACACGGGGTGGTGCAGTGATCAGTACACAGGGTGGTGCAGTGGGCAGTACATGGGGTGGTGCAGTGGGCAGTACACGGGGTGGTGCAGTTGGCAGTACACGGGTGGTGCAGTGATCAGTACACGGGGTGGTGCAGTGATCAGTACACGGGGTGGTGCAGTGATCAGTACACGGGGTGGTGCAGTGGGCAGTACACGGGGTGGTGCAGTGGGCAGTACACGGGGTGGTGCAGTGATCAGTACACGGGGTGGTGCAGTGAGCAGTACACGGGGTGGTGCTGTTATCAGTACACGGGGTGGTGCAGTGGGCAGTACACGGGGTGGTGCAGTGATCAGTACACGGGGTGGTGCTGTGATCAGTACAGGGGGTGGTGCAGTGGGCAGTACACGGGGTGGTGCAGTGGGCAGTACACGGGGTGGTGCAGTGATCAGTACACGGGGTGGTGCAGTGGGCAGTACACGGGGTGGTGCAGTGGGCAGTACACGGGGTGGTGCAGTGGGCAGTACACGGGGTTGTGCAGTGATCAGTACACGGGGTGGTGCAGTGATCAGTACAGGGGGTGGTGCAGTGATCAGTACACGGGGTGGTGCAGTGGGCAGTACACGGGGTGGTGCAGTGATCAGTACACGGGGTGGTGCAGTGGGCAGTACACGGGGTGGTGCAGTGATCAGTACACAGGGTGGTGCTGTGATCAGTACACGGGGTGGTGCAGTGGGCAGTACACGGGGTGGTGCAGTGATCAGTACACAGGGTGGTGCTGTGATCAGTACACAGGGTGGTGCAGTGATCAGTACACGGGGTGGTGCAGTGATCAGTACACGGGGTGGTGCAGTGGGTAGTACACGGGGTGGTGCAGTGAGCAGTACACGGGGGTGGTGCAGTGGGTAGTACACAGGGTGGTGCAGTGAGCAGTACACGGGGTGGTGCAGTGATCAGTACACGGGGTGGTGCAGTGATCAGTACATGGGGTGGTGCAGTGGGCAGTACACGGGGTGGTGCAGTGATCAGTACACGGGGTGGTGCAGTGGGCAGTACACAGGGTGGTGCAGTGGGCAGTACACAGGGTGGTGCAGTGGGCAGTACACGGGGTGGTGCAGTGATCAGTACATGGGGTGGTGCAGTGATCAGTACAAGGGGTGGTGCAGTGATCAGTACACGGGGTGGTGCTGTGATCAGTACACGGGGTGTTGCAGTGATCAGTACACGGGGTGGTGCAGTGATCAGTACACAAGGTGGTGCTGTGGGCAGTACACGGGGTGGTGCAGTGGGCAGTACACGGGGTGGTGCAGTGATCAGTACACGGGGTGGTGCAGTGAGCAGTACACAAGGTGGTGCTGTGATCAGTACACGGGGTGGTGCAGTGGTCAGTACACGGGGTGGTGCAGTGGGCAGTACACAGGGTGGTGCAGTGGACAGTACACGGGGTGGTGCAGTGGGCAGTACATGGGGCGGTGCAGTGGGCAGTACACGGGGTGGTGCAGTGATCAGTACACGGGGTGGTGCAGTGGGCAGTACACGGGGTGGTGCAGTGGGCAGTACACGGGGTGGTGCAGTGATCAGTACACGGGGTGGTGCAGTGAGCAGTACACAAGGTGGTGCTGTGATCAGTACACGGGGTGGTGCAGTGGTCAGTACACGGGTGGTGCAGTGGGCAGTACACAGGGTGGTGCAGTGGACAGTACACGGGGTGGTGCAGTGGGCAGTACATGGGGCGGTGCAGTGGGCAGTACACGGGGTGGTGCAGTGATCAGTACACGGGGTGGTGCAGTGGGCAGTACACGGGGTGGTGCAGTGATCAGTACACGGGGTGGTGCAGTGGGCAGTACACAGGGTGGTGCAGTGGGCAGTACACGGGGTGGTGCAGTGGGCAGTACACGGGGTGGTGCAGTGATCAGTACACGGGGTGGTGCAGTGATCAGTACAAGGGGTGGTGCAGTGATCAGTACACGGGGTGGTGGTGTGATCAGTACACGGGGTGGTGCAGTGGGCAGTACACGGGGTGGTGCAGTGATCAGTACACGGGGTGGTGCAGTGATCAGTACACGGGGTGGCGCAGTGATCAGTACACGGGGTGGTGCAGTGAGCAGTACACGGGGTGGTGCAGTGGGTAGTACACGGGGTGGTGCAGTGAGCAGTACACGGGGTGGTGCAGTGAGCAGTACATGGGGTGGTGCAGTGATCAGTACACGGGGTGGTGCAGTGGGTAGTACACGGGGTGGTGCAGTGAGCAGTACACGGGGTGGTGTAGTGGGCAGTACACGGGGTGGTGCAGTGGGTAGTACACGGGGTGGTGCAGTGGGCAGTACACGGGGTGGTGCAGTGGGCAGTACGCGGGGTGGTGCAGTGAGCAGTACACGGGGTGGTGCAGTGATTAGTACACGGGGTGGTGCAGTGAGCAGTACACGGGGTGGTGCAGTGATCAGTACACGGGGTGGTGCAGTGAGCAGTACACGGGGTGGTGCTGTGATCAGTACACTGGGTGGTGCAGTGATCAGTACACAGGGTGGTGCAGTGGGCAGTACACGGGGTGGTGCAGTGGGCAGTACACGGGGTGGTGCAGTGATCAGTACACGGGGTGGTGCAGTGGGCAGTACACGGGGTGGTGCAGTTATCAGTACACGAGGTTGTGCAGTGGGCAGTACACGGGGTGGTGCAGTGGGCAGTACAAGGGGTGGTGCAGTGAGCAGTACACGGGGTGGTGCAGTGATTAGTACACGGGGTGGTGCAGTGATCAGTACACGGGGTGGTGCAGTGATCAGTACACGGGGTGGTGCAGTGGGCAGTACACGGGGTGGTGCAGTGATCAGTACACGGGGTGGTGCAGTGGGCAGTACACGGGGTGGTGCAGTGGGCAGTACAGGGGGTGGTGCAGTGGGCAGTACAGGAAGTGGTGCAGTGATCAGTACACGGGGTGGTGCAGTGGGCAGTACACGGGGTGGTGCAGTGGGCAGTACACAGGGTGGGGCAGTACACGGGGTGGTGCAGTGATCAGTACACGGGGTGGTGCAGTGGGCAGTACACAGTGTGGTGCAGTGATCAGTACACAGGGTGGTGCAGTGAGCAGTACACAGGGTGGTGCAGTGAGCAGTACACAGGGTGGTGCAGTGATCAGTACACGGGGTGGTGCAGTGGGCAGTACACAGTGTGGTGCAGTGATCAGTACACGGGGTGGTGCAGTGATCAGTACACGGGGTGGTGCAGTGATCAGTACACGGGGTGGTGCAGTGATCAGTAAACGGGGTGGTGCAGTGATCAGTACACGGGGTGGTGCAGTGGGCAGTACACAGTGTGGTGCAGTGATCAGTACACGGGGTGGTGCAGTGATCAGTACACGGGGTGGTGCAGTGATCAGTACACGGGGTGGTGCAGTGATCAGTACACGGGGTGGTGCAGTGATCAGTACAAGGGGTGGTGCAGTGATCAGTACACGGGGTGGTGCTGTGATCAGTACACGGGGTGGTGCAGTGGGCAGTACACGGGGTGGTGCAGTGATCAGTACACGGGGTGGTGCAGTGATCAGTACACGGGGTGGTGCAGTGATCAGTACACGGGGTGGCGCAGTGATCAGTACACGGGGTGGTGCAGTGAGCAGTACACGGGGTGGTGCAGTGGGTAGTACACGGGGTGGTGCAGTGAGCAGTACACGGGGTGGTGCAGTGAGCAGTACATGGGGTGGTGCAGTGATCAGTACACGGGGTGGTGCAGTGAGCAGTACACGGGGTGGTGTAGTGGGCAGTACACGGGGTGGTGCAGTGGGTAGTACACGGGGTGGTGCAGTGGGCAGTACACGGGGTGGTGCAGTGGGCAGTATGCGGGGTGGTGCAGTGGGCAGTATGCGGGGTGGTGCAGTGAGCAGTACACGGGGTGGTGCAGTGATTAGTACACGGGGTGGTGCAGTGAGCAGTACACGGGGTGGTGCAGTGATCAGTACACGGGGTGGTGCAGTGAGCAGTACACGGGGTGGTGCTGTGATCAGTACACAGGGTGGTGCAGTGATCAGTACACAGGGTGGTGCAGTGGGCAGTACACGGGGTGGTTCAGTGGGCAGTACACGGGGTGGTGCAGTGATCAGTACACGGGGTGGTGCAGTGGGCAGTACACGGGGTGGTGCAGTTATCAGTACACGAGGTTGTGCAGTGGGCAGTACAAGGGGTGGTGCAGTGAGCAGTACACGGGGTGGTGCAGTGATTAGTACACGGGGTGGTGCAGTGAGCAGTACACGGGGTGGTGCAGTGATCAGTACACGGGGTGGTGTAGTGATCAGTACACGGGGTGGTGCAGTGGGCAGTACACGGGGTGGTGCAGTGATCAGTACACGGGGTGGTGCAGTGGGCAGTACACGGGGTGGTGCAGTGGGCAGTACAGGGGGTGGTGCAGTGGGCAGTACAGGAAGTGGTGCAGTGACCAGTACACGGGGTGGTGCAGTGGGCAGTACACGGGGTGGTGCAGTGGGCAGTACACAGGGTGGGGCAGTACACGGGGTGGTGCAGTGATCAGTACATGGGGTGGTGCAGTGGGCAGTACACAGTGTGGTGCAGTGATCAGTACACAGGGTGGTGCAGTGAGCAGTACACAGGGTGGTGCAGTGAGCAGTACACAGGGTGGTGCAGTGATCAGTACACGGGTGGTGCAGTGGGCAGTACACAGTGTGGTGCAGTGATCAGTACACGGGGTGGTGCAGTGATCAGTACACGGGGTGGTGCAGTGATCAGTAAACGGGGTGGTGCAGTGATCAGTACACGGGGTGGTGCAGTGGGCAGTACACAGTGTGGTGCAGTGATCAGTACACGGGGTGGTGCAGTGATCAGTACACGGGGTGGTGCAGTGATCAGTACACGGGGTGGTGCTGTGATCAGTACACGGGGTGGTGCAGTGATCAGTACACGGGGTGGTGCAGTGAGAAGTACACGGGGTGGTGCTGTGATCAGTACACGGGGTGGTGCAGTGATCAGTACACGGGGTGGTGCAGTGGGCAGTACACGGGGTGGTGCAGTGGGCAGTACAGGGGGTGGTGCAGTGGGCAGTACACGGGGTGGTGCAGTGATCAGTACACGGGGTGGTGCAGTGATCAGTACACGGGGTGGTGCAGTGGGCAGTACACGGGGTGGTGCAGTGGGCAGTACACGGGGTGGTGCAGTGGGCAGTACACGGGGTGGTGCAGTGGGCAGTACACTGGGTGGTGCAGTGGGCAGTACACGGGGTGGTGCGGTGATCAGTACACGGGGTGGGCGGTGGGCAGTACACGGGGTGGTGCGCGGGGTGGTGCTGTGATCAGTACACGGGGTGGTGCGGTGGGTAGTACACGGGGTGGTGCAGTGGGCAGTACACGGGGTGGTGCAGTGAGCAGTACACAGGGTGGTGCAGTGAGCAGTACACAGGGTGGTGCAGTGATCAGTACACGGGGTAGTGCAGTGGGTAGTACACGGGGTGGTGCAGTGGGCAGTACACGGGGTGGTGCAGTGAGCAGTACACAGGGTGGTGCAGTGGGCAGCACAGGAATTCTTATAGATGTCTCTCGGTTTGATCTCTGCCTCTAGCTGATCCCAGATCGTTGCCATTGAGGATATGTTGTGTGATAGAAGGAGAGAGCGCGCTGCGCATGTGCGGGTTGTGAACTTAAAGTCAGTTTACAAAAGGAAAAAATAAATAAAACATACATGCAGTATATAAGTCGTGGTCCCGGCACGCCACACGCTCCTTAACTACCAGCTATTTCCCGTGTTTGTTAAGGACAATAAATCACGGCGGGCTTTTAGTACTAAAATACGGCATGACGTCATAAAATATCGCATGCAGTATTTTTGTAGCGTCTTTTAGTGAATGCCAACAATTTTTTTTATGAAAGACGCGGTGCGTTATCCTGTGCACACCCCAATGCGGTAAAATACCGACCGCTTTGTGAATGGAGCCCATTGACTTCAATGGACACATTTGGCAAGCGGCCCCCCCTGCCATACCTACCACGCTCAACAGTGTGTGTCATGTGGAGGCACATTGGAATTCCCCTGGTAGTCCTCTTCACAGCCACATGGAGTTCGGTTAGACTCGGTGAAGGTTTCTCGGTACAGGGCAAAGCAGGTTGGCACATTGAGAAGGACGACCTCCATATAACCGTCCATAAAATCCGCACCGTCCGTAAAATCCGCACCGTCCGTAAAATCCGCACCGTCCATAAAATCCGTCCATAAAATCCGCACCGCCCATAAAACCCGCACCCTCCATAAAATCTGCACCGTCCATAAAAATCATCCATAAAGTCCGCACCGTCCATAAAATCCGCACCGCCCATAAAATCCGCACCGTCCATAAAATCCGCACCGTCCATAAAATCCGCACCGTCCATAAAATCCGCACCGTCCATAAAATCCTCCATAAAATCCGCACCGCCCATAAAATCCGCACCGTCCATAAAATCCGCACCGTCCATAAAATCCGCACCGCCCATAAAATCCGCACCGTCCATAAAATCCGCACCGTCCATAAAATCCTCCATAAAATCCGCACCGCCCATAAAATCCGCACCGTCCATAAAATCCGCACCGTCCATAAAATCCGCACCGCCCATAAAATCCGCACCGTCCATAAAATCCGCACCGTCCATAAAATCCTCCATAAAATCCGCACCGCCCATAAAATCCGCACCGTCCATTAAATCCGCACCGTCCATAAAATCCGCACCGTCCATAAAATCCTCCATAAAATCCGCACCGCCCATAAAATCCGCACCGTCCATAAAATCCGCACCGCCCATAAAATCCGCACCGTCCATAAAATCCGCACCGTCCATAAAATCCGCACCGCCCATAAAATCCGCACCGTCCATAAAATCCGCACCATCCATAAAATCCGCACCGCCCATAAAATCCTCCATAAAATCCGCACCGCCCATAAAATCCGCACCGTCCATAAAATCCGCACCGCCCATAAAATCCGCACCGTCCATAAAATCCGCACCGTCCATAAAATCCGCACCGCCCATAAAATCCGCACCGTCCATAAAATCCGCACCATCCATAAAATCCGCACCGCCCATAAAATCCTCCATAAAATCCGCACCGCCCATAAAATCCGCACCGTCCATAAAATCCGCACCGTCCATAAAATCCGCACCGTCCATAAAATCCGCACCGTCCATAAAATCCGCACCGCCCATAAAATCCGCACCGTCCATAAAATCCGCACCGTCCATAAAATCCGCACCGCCCATAAAATCCGCACCGTCCATAAAATCCGCACCGCCCATAAAATCCGCACCGCCCATAAAATCCGCACCGTCCATAAAATCCTCCATAAAATCTGCACCGCCCATAAAATCCTCCATAAAATCCGCACCGTCCATAAAATCCTCCATAAAATCTGCACCGCCCATAAAATCCTCCATAAAATCCGCACCGTCCATAAAATCCTCCATAAAATCCGCACCGTCCATAAAATCCTCCATAAAATCTGCACCGCCCATAAAATCCGCACCCTCCATAAAATCCGCACCATCCATAAAATCCGCACCGCCCATAAAATCCGCACCGCCCATAAAATCCGCACCGCCCATAAAATCCGCACCGTCCATAAAATCCTCCATAAAATCTGCACCGCCCATAAAATCCTCCATAAAATCCGCACCGTCCATAAAATCCTCCATAAAATCTGCACCGCCCATAAAATCCGCACCCTCCATAAAATCCGCACCGTCCGTAAAATCCTCCATAAAATCCGCACCGCCCATAAAATGGCCCACAAAGGTTGGACAACCAGAAGGCAGCGGTCAACACCAATAGCCAGCATTCATCATAGAAGCACTGACCAACGGACAATGGGAGAGGGAGAGGCAGCAGGTGACGTCGGCCACAACAAGGTCCCAAAACCAAATGGTGTTCATCGTCCATTTCATCTTCATGTTGGTGACCCAATAATAACTGATTATTTCTACAAGGAGGGTGACCACTAGGGATGAGCCGAACACCCCCCTGTTCGGTTCGCACCAGAACCTGCGAACAGACAGAAAGTTCACGTGAACTTTAGAACCCTATTAAATACAATGGACTCAAACGTTCGAAATCTAAAGTGTTAATTATAAAGGCTTATATGCAAGTTATTGTCATAAAAAGTGTTTGGGGACCCGGGTCCTGCCCCAGGGGACATGTATCAATGCAAAAAAAAGTTTTAAAAACTGACGTTTTTTCGGGAGCAGTGATTTTAATAATGCTTAAAATGAAACAATACAAGTTAAATATTTCTTTAAATTTCGTACCTGGGGGGGGGGTGTGTATAGTATGCCTGTAAAGTAGCGCATGTTTCCCGTGCTTAGAACTGTCCCTGCACAAAATGTCATTTCTGAAGGAAAAAAAGTCATTTAAAACTCACTAGCGGCTATTAATGAATTGTCGGCTCCCGGCAATACATAGAAAAGTCTTTGATAAAAAAAAAATAAAAATGCGTGGGGGTCCCCCCAAATTCAATTACCAGGCCCTTCAGGTCTGGTATGGATTTTAAGGGGCACTCCACCCCAAATTTAAAAAAAAATGGCGTGGAGTCCCCCCAAAAATCCATACCAGACCCTTTATCCGAGCACGCAACCTGGCAGGCCGCAGGAAAAGAGGGGAGGAGGAGAGAGCGCCCCCCCTCCTGAACCGTACCAGGCCACATGCCCTCAACATGGGGAGGATGTCCCCATGTTGATGGGGACAAGGGCCTCATCCCCACAACCCCCCCTATGTGAATTGGTAACGGGGTACATTGTACCCCTACCATTTCACAAAGAAAGTGTAACAAATTGTAAAAAAAATACACAGACACCGTTGGGAAAGTCCTTTTATTTAAAAAAAAAAAAAAAACATTCCTGTGATGAAATCCAGTGTCCCACGGCGATCCGATGTCCAGCGCTGTCCACACGAGACGTCATTGGCTGAGCCTGAGCGGACCTGATGGGGAACTTCCTCAGCAGTGTAATACATAAATAGACCCGCCCCTTCTAAAGTTGACCCCATTAGGTCCGCTCAGCCAATGACGTAGGTGTAAGGCTAAGCGGACTAGATGCGGAACGTGAGAAGTGGCGGGTCTATTCATGTATTAAACTGTGGAGGAAGTTCCCCATCAGGTCCGCCCCCTCGTATGTCAGACCCCGCCTACGTCATTGGCTGAGCGGACCTGATGGGGAACTTTAGAAGGGGCGGGTCTATTTATTTATTACACTGTGGAGGAAGTTCCCCATCAGGTCCGCTCAGGCTCAGCCAATGACGTTTCGTGTGGACAGCGCTGGACATCGGATCACCGCGGGACATTGGATTACATCGCTGGAATGGGTTTTTTTTTCTGTTTTTTTTAATAAAGGACTTTCCCAACGGTGTCTGTGTTTTTGTTTTTTTTACAATTTGTTACACTTTCTTTGTGAAATGGTAGGAGGTACAATGTACCCCATTACCAATTGACATAGGGGGGGTTGTGGGGATGAGGCCCTTGTCCCCATCAACATGGGGACATCCTCCCCATGTTGAGGGCATGTGGCTTGGTACGGTTCAGGAGGGGGAGGGGGCCGCTCTCTCATCCCCCCCTCTTTTCCTGCGGCCTGCCAGGTTGCGTGCTCGGATAAAGGGTCTGGTATGGATTTTTGGGGGAACTCTACGCCATTTTTTTTTTTAATTTGGGGTCGAGTTCCCCTAAAAATACATACCAGACCTGAAGGGCCTGGTATGGATATTTGGGGGGAACCCCACGTCATTTTTTTTTTAAATTTGCGGCATGGTTTCCCTTAATATCCATACCAGACCTGAAGGGCCTGGTAATTGAATTTGGGGGGACCCCCACGCATTTTTTTAATTTTTTATCAAAGACTTTTCTATGTATTGCCGGGAGCCGACAATTCATTAATAGCCGCGAGTGAGTTTTAAATGACTTTTTTTCCTTCAGAAATGACACTTTGTGCAGGGACAGTTCTAAGCACGGGAAACAAGCGCGACTTTACAGGCATACTATACCCACTTAAGCCCCGGACCATTTGGTAGCTAAAGGACCAGAGGTGAATTCAGAATTTTGCACTGCGCTGCTTTAACTGTAAATTGTGCGGACATGCAATGTTGTACCCAAACGAAATTTGCGTCCTTTTCTTCCCACAAATAGAGCTTTCTTTTAATGGTATTTGATTGCCTCTGCAATTTTTATTTTTTGCGATATAAACGGAAAAAGACCGAATTTTTTAAAAAAAAATGATATTTTCTACTTTTTGTTATAAGAAAAATCGAATAAACTCAATTGTAGTCATACATTTAGGCCAAAATGTATTCAGCCACAAGTTTTTAGTAAAAAAAATGTCAATAAGCGTATATTTATTGGTTTGCGCAAAAGTTATAGAGTTTACAAACTAGGGTACATTTTCTGGAATTTACACAGCTTTAAATTTATGACTGCCTATCTAATTTCTTGAGGTGCTAAAATGACAGGGCAGTACAAACCCCCCCCAAATGACCCCATTTTGGAAAGTAGACACCCCAAGGAAATTGCTGAGAGGCATGTTGAGCCCATTGAATTTTTTTTTTTTGTCCCAAGTGATTGAATAATGACAAAAAAAAAAAAAAAAAATTACAAAAAGTTGTCACTAAATGATATATTGCTCACACATGCCATGGTTGTATGTGGAATTTCACCCCAAAATACATTTTGCTGCTTCTCCTGAGTACGGGGATACCACATGTGTGGGACTTTTTGGGAGCCGAGCCGCGTACGGGACCCCGGAAACCAAGCACCGCCTTCAGGCTTTCTAAGGGCGCAAATTTTTGATTTCACTCCTCACTACCCATCACAGTTTCGAAGGCCATAAAATGCCAAAATAGCACAAAACCCCCCCAAATGACCCCATTTTAGAAAGTAGACACCCCAAGGAAATTGCTGAGAGGCCTGTTGAGCCCATTGAATATATTTTTTTTTGGTCCCAAGTGATTGAATAATGACAAAAAAAAAAAATTACAAAAAGTTGTCACTAAATGATATATTGCTCACACATGCCATGGTTATATGTGGAATTACACCCCAAAATAAATTTTTCTGCTTCTCCTGAGTACGGGGATACCACATGTGTGGGACTTTTTAGGAGCCTAGCCGCGTACGGGACCCCGAAAACCAAGCACCGCCTTCAGGATTTCTAGGCACAAATTTTTGATTTCACTCCTCACTACCTATCACAGTTTCGAAGGCCATAAAATGCCAAAATCGCACAAAACCCCCCCAAATGACCCCATTTTGGAATATAGACACCCCAAGCTATTTGCTGAGAGGAATGGCGAGTATTTTACAGCTCTCATTTGTTTTTGAAAATGAAGAAAGAAAATATATATATATATATATATTTTTTTTCAATTTTCAAAACTTTGTGACAAAAAGCGAGATCTGCAAAATACTCACAATACCTCTCAGCAAATAGCTTGGGGTGTCTACTTTCCAAAATGGGGTCATTTGGGGGGGTTTTGTGCTATCTGGGCATTCCATGGCCTCCGAAACTGTGATAGGCAGTGAGAAGTGAAATCAAAAATTTACACCCTTAGAAAGCCTGAAGGCGGTGCTTGGTTTTTGGGGTCCCGTATGCGGCTAGGCTCCCAAAAAGTCTCACACATGTGGTATCCCCGTACTCAGGAGAAACAACAGAATGTATTTTGGGGTGTAATTCCACATATGCCCATGGCATGTTTGAGCAATATATCATTTAGTGACAACTTTGTGCAAAAAAAAATAAAAAATTGTCGTTTTTTCCGCAACTTGTGTCAACATATAAAATATTCCATGGACTCGACATGCCTCTCAGTATATAGCTTGGGGTGTCTACTTTCCAAAATGGGGTCATTTGGGGGGGTTTTGACCTGTTCTGGCATTTTATACACAACACTTGAAGACAAAGCCCTTTTTGACACTTTTTGTTTACATGAAAACATTTTTTTTTTGCAAGAAAATTATGTTGAACCCCCAAACATTATATATATTTTTAAAGCAAAGGCCCTACAGATTAAAATGGTGGGTGTTGCATTTTTTTTTCTGCACAGTATTTGCGCAGCGATTTTTCAAACGCATTTTTTGGGTTAAAAAATACACTTTTTTAAATTTTAATGCACTAAAACACACTATATTGCCCAAATGTTTGATGAAATAAAAAAGATGATCTTAGGCCGAGTACATAGATACCAAACACGACATGCTTTAAAATTTCGCACAAACGCGCATTGGCGACAAACTACTGTGAGGGGGTTAGCTCGGCAGCGGGTGTGTGTGACCCCCGGGATGGGCTCCCCACACAAAACAGGCCCAGCAAACGGAGGTTGTGGTTTTCAAAATCAAAAAGGTGCGGTTTATTTTCTGTTTACAGTGACAAAACACAGCAAAGCAAAAGAAACATAAATAAAATAAATCCTGGTCAACTTGACCTCTGACTAAACATACAGGTTTCCTAACTAACAACTGGGATCAGCCTAGTGCTGTCCTAGTCCCTAAGTCCCTGGTTTTAAATGTCCAAGCAAATAGCCACACAGGCTTTGTCTCACCGCACAGGGGTTCACTCTCCCTAGACAGTCCACACAGGTCTGGTTCCAGGCATGAGCTAACATCTAATGAAGCTGGGAGTTCTTATAGAGGCCTAAATGAGCTGACAAGCTTCAGCTGGTCTCATCAACTCCCTGTCTGCACGACGCCCAGCACTCTCCCTAGAGGTATGAGTCATCCATGAGCCCACTAGCCTTAGCTGGGCTTATACAACTCTCCACCTAGTTGTATAAGTCGGCGTAAAGCCTGAATCTGGGCGAAATATATCTACCCCCCTGGATGCAACCAGGTGACTTTACCTTCCTGCTGTCACACTACATACATTTTTAAAAGCCTTTAAAAGCCTTTACAGGTTACCCCAGTAGATTTACAGAGGAGGTCTACTGCTAAAATGATTTCCCTCGATCTGACCTTCGCGGTGATACCTCACATGCATGGTGCAATTGCTGTTTACATATGACGCCAGACCGACAATTGCGTTCGCTATTGGGCAAGAGCAGGGCAGGACAGGGGTGCTTTTTTTTTTTTCTTTTTTTTTTATTATTAATTTTGCTTTTTTATTTTATTTTTAAATTGTTCCTTCCAAGTATTTTTTTTTTTAATCATTTTTATTGTTATCTCAGGGAATGTAAATATCCCCTATGATAGCAATAGGTAGTGACAGGTACTCTTTTTTTGAAAAAAACTGGGGTCTTCTAGACCCTAGATCTTTCCTCTGCCCTCAAAGCATCTGACCACACCAAGATCGGTGTGATAAAATGCTTTCCCAATTTCCCAATGGCGCTTTTTATATCCGGGGGGGCATTCCCTCCCACTGCTTGTAAAAGCAGTCCAGAGGCTAATTAGCCGCTAGGATTGCTTTTACATGAAAGCCGGCCGCAGGCTGAAAAGAATGATACCAAGATGATACCTAAACCCGCAGGCATCATTCTGGTATAAACATTCAAAGTCCAGCAACATACCAGTACGTTGCTGGTCCTTGTTGGACATGTATTGTAATCTTTTTTTTTCATGCAGCCAGTTGGCTGAACGAAAAAAGAGATTGATCGGTGGGTATGCCCACCATTAGAATACCGCCCTTCATCCACCCACTTCCAATGATGGGCATACACGCACCATTTATATATGCCGAAGCATGGGGGCATCCTCCCGCAAAAAAGTTATGCCGCACACACATGGTCGGACTTTTCCACGGGCAAGCCTCCGTCGGAATTTCGACCGTATGTACGCGGCATTAGGAGCAAAATCGCTCCTCCGCCCCTGCTGCCCCAATGCTTCAGCATATTTGCTTTTTTTTTTTAACTGTGGTGGTGAAATCACCTCCTACAGCACTGGAGTCACAGGGATCAGGCCTGTCTCTGCGAACGCTGCAGTTATGTGTGTTGTGTTTTGTAAGTGACAGTGATCGATCGATACTGCACTTGGGTGGCCTGGGCTGGACGGAGGGGCAAAACGCAGGTGCCAGCAGGTATCTGGGCTGATCCCGCTAACACTGCGTTTTTGGGAACCCTAAACTGCTGGGGACGCTAGTATAGATCTGATCAGATCAGATATTGATCTGTTCAGATACTATACCACTAAGGGGGGTGTATGCTTCACGCGTGGGTGTTAGCGTTACTGGCACTAACCTGACGCTGCCTGGGGTGTGACTCAGACCCTCTCTGACGCTAAAACCTAATTGATATCACCCGCCGGGCGATCAGGGGGTTAAACCTTTATTGGGTTATATACACGGCGGGTGCCCTGACACTATAAAAAGCAAACTAACTAACCAGCGTCACCCGTAACACTTATATGGTGATCACTGGTGAAAGGGTTAACTAGGGGCAATCAGGGGGTTAAAACCTTTATTAGATAATATATGGGGGTACCTGACGCTATAAAAACCTGCGGCGAACCTAAGAAAAATTACCAGCTACCGATCTGCATCACCGACACTAAGACAGCGTTTAGAAAAACGATCGCTTAGCGACAGTGGTTATGGGGGTGAAAGGGTTACCTGGGGGGCGATCAAGGGGGTTAAACCTTTATTAGATAATATATTGGGGTACCTGACGCTATAAAAACATGCGGCGAACCTAAAAAAAATTACTGGCTACCGATCTGCATCACCGACACTAAGACAGCGTTTAGAAAAACGATCGCTTAGCGACAGTGGTGATAGGGGGTGAAAGGGTTACCTGGGGGGCGATCAAGGGGGTTAAACCTTTATTAGATAATATATTGGGGTACCTGACGCTATAAAAACCTGCGGCGAACCTAAAAAAAATTACCAGCTACCGATCTGCATCACCGACACTAAGACAGCGTTTAGAAAAACGATCGCTTAGCGACAGTGGTGATGGGGGTGAAAGGGTTACCTGGGGGGCGATCAAGGGGGTTAAACCTTTATTAGATAATATATTGGGGTACCTGACGCTATAAAAACATGCGGCGAACCTAAAAAAAATTACTGGCTACCGATCTGCATCACCGACACTAAGACAGCGTTTAGAAAAACAATTGCTTAGCGACAGTGGTGATAGGGGGTGAAAGGGTTACCTGGGGGGCGATCAAGGGGGTTAAACCTTTATTAGATAATATATTGGGGTACCTGACGCTATAAAAACCTGCGGCGAACCTAAAAAAAATTACCAGCTACCGATCTGCATCACCGACACTAAGACAGCGTTTAGAAAAACGATCGCTTAGCGACAGTGGTGATGGGGGTGAAAGGGTTACCTGGGGGGCGATCAAGGGGGTTAAACCTTTATTAGATAATATATTGGGGTACCTGACGCTATAAAAACATGCGGCGAACCTAAAAAAAATTACTGGCTACCGATCTGCATCACCGACACTAAGACAGCGTTTAGAAAAACAATTGCTTAGCGACAGTGGTGATAGGGGGTGAAAGGGTTACCTGGGGGGCGATCAAGGGGGTTAAACCTTTATTAGATAATATATTGGGGTACCTGACGCTATAAAAACCTGCGGCGAACCTAAAAAAAATTACCGGCTACCGATCTGCATCACAGACACTAAGACAGCGTTTAGAAAAACGATTGCTTAGTGACAGTGGTGATAGGGGGTGAAAGGGTTACCTGGGGGGCGATCAAGGGGGTTAAACCTTTATTAGATAATATATTGGGGTACCTGACGCTATAAAAACATGCGGCGAACCTAAAAAAAATTACTGGCTGCCGATCGGCATCACTGACGCTAAGACAGCGATCAGAAAAATGATCGCTTAGCGACAGTGGTGATAGGGGGTGAAAGGGTTATCTGGGGGGTGATCATGGGGTTAAACCTTTATTAGGGGGGGTTAGGGGGCTACACTGGACCTAAGACTAAACTTTGGTGACACTTTTACAGTCACAAATGTCACTGATTGCAGTGATCACTAAATAAATGGTCACTGCAATCAGTGACACTGTGACTGGGGGCTGGGGGGGTGATCTGGGGGGGCGATTTATGTCCCTATGTGTCCTGGTGTCAGTGTAGTGTTGTGTGCACTGACCTGATGTCTTCTCTTGTACGGCGCTCGGTATATGTGAGCGCCGCACCAGAGATGACATCACTTCCTCCTGCTTCCTCTGTCTGACACAGACAGAGGGGGCATTTCCATTCGCCGGGAGCGATCGCGAGGGGGTGGCCAGAAATGAATGGCTGCCCCCTCATCCCGGAACGCTCCCGGACACTTAGCCACCGCTCACTGTATAGGAGGGGGGTCCGATTGGACCCCCCAACTATACAAAGGCAATCACGTACACTCTACGTGATTGTGCCTGTCGGTGCCATTCTGCCGACGTATATATACAGTGAGCGGTCGTTAAGTGGATACACACACCCTAGGGGAGAAATTTAAAGGAATATTTCACTTTTATTGTTTCACTTTAAGCATTATTAAAATCACTGCTCCCGAAAAAATGGCCCGGGTCCCCAATCACTTTTTATGACAATAACTTGCATACAAGCCTTTAAAATTAGCACTTTAGATTTCTCCCACAGACTTCTCGAATTTGCCACGAACACCCCAAATTGTTTGCTGTTCGGCGAACGGGCGAACAGGCAATGTTCGAGTCGAACATAAGTTCGACTCAAACTCAAAGCTCATTTCTAGTGACCACCATGACCAAGATGGTGAACACCGGTGGTTGTATATGGACAGTACGCTCAGGGTCGCCACTCATATTCGTCATCTTTTAATACGGTAAAGGAAGAGAGGAAAATCTGAGTCTAGTTCCTGATGGACAACACAGAGAGATCTTGTTCCGGATCCCTAACAAAGCCAATTGAAAGATAAAGAGCTCTCTGTAATGTATGGCTGAAATCTGGGATAAGTACATATTGTCTAAATATAAGAGGATTGTGTATTCATGAAGAGGAACTAAAGTCTTACAAAGTCTCTTTTATCTAAAAAAATGAAAAATTCAAAGAATAGATCTGGGGACATAAGTAAAGAAAAGCTAATTGTGAAAGTGGAGAACGGTATGCATGTAGAGGTGGAGAAAGGCAGCAGTGGAGATACTTGTGGATCGGAGGAGGTGGCTATGATGGTAGAGTGGGATCGATGGATGGCGAGTTGATGCTGGATGTCTAGGGGGGTGCACTGTAAGAACGTTGTGCGTTGACTGGTGAGCGATGAACTGTGACTGGGGAGGGGTGCACTGGGAGAGGGTGAATGGGCTGGGGAGGGGTGCACTGGGAGAGGGTGAGTGGGCTTGGGAGGGGTGCACTGTGTGAGGGTGAGTTTGTTGGGGAGGGGTGCACTGTAAGAGGGTGAGTGGGCTGGGGAGGGGTGCACTGTGACACGGTGAGTTGGTTGGGTAGGGGTGCACTGTGAGAGGGTGAGTTGGTTGGGGAGAAGTGCACTGTGACAGGGTGAGTTGGCTTGGGAGGGGTGCACTGGGAGAGGGTGAGTTGGTTTGGGAGGGGTGCATTGTGAGAGGGTGAGTTGGTTGGGGAGGGGTGCACTGTGAGAGGGTGAGTTGGTTGGGGAGGGGTGCACTTTGAGAGGGTGAGTGGGCTGGGAGGTGGTACACAGTGAGAGGGTGAGTGGTCTGGGAGGGGTGCACTGTGAGAGGATGAGTTGGTTTGGGAGGGGTGCACTGTGACAGGGTGAGCTGGCTTGGGAGGGGTGCACTGTGAAAGGGTGAGTTTGTTGGGGAGGGGTGCACTGTGAGAGGGTGAGTTGGTTGGGGAGGGGTGCACTGTGAGAGGGTGAGTTGGTTGGGGAGGGGTGCACTGTGAGAGGGTGAGTTGGTTGGGGAGGGGTGCACTGTGAGAGGGTGAGTTGGTTGGGGAGGGGTGCACTGTGAGACGGTGAGTGGGCTGGGAGGTGGTACACTGTGAGAGGATGAGTGGGCTGGGAGGGGTGCAATGTGAGAGGGTGAGTTGGTTTGGGAGGGGTGCACTGTGACAGGGTGAGTTGGTTTGGGAGGGGTACACTGTGACAGGGTGAGCTGGCTTGGGAGGGGTGCACTGTGAGAGGGTGAGTTGGTTGGGGAGGGGTGCACTGTGAGAGGGTGAGTTGGTTGGGGAGGGGTGCACTGTGAGAGGGTGAGTTGGTTAGGGAGGAGTGCACTGTGAGTTGGTTGGGGAGGGGTGCACTGTGAGAGGGTGAGTGGGCTGGGAGTTGTGCACTGTAGGAGGGTATATGGGCTGGGGAGGGGTGAACTGTGAGAGGGTGATTCGGTTGGGGAGGGGTGCACTGTGAGAGATTGTGAGCTGGTTGGGGAGGGGTGCACTGTGAGAGGGTGATTCGGTTGGGGAGGGGTGCACTGTGAGAGGGTGAGTGGGCTGGGAGGTGGTACACTGTGAGAGGGTGAGTGGGCTGGGAGGGGTGCACTGTGAGAGGGTGAGTTGGTTTGGGAGGTCTGCACTGTGACAGGGTGAGCTGGCTTGGGAGGGGTGCACTGTGAAAGGGTGAGTTGGTTGGGGAGGGGTGCACTGTGAGAGGATGAGTTGGTTCGGGAGGGGTGCACTGTGAGAGGGTGAGTTGGTTTGGGAGGGGTGCACTGTGAGAGGGTGAGTGGGCTGGGAGGGGTGCACTGTAGGAGGGTGAGTGGGCTGGGGAGGGGTGCACTGTGAGAGGGTGAGTTGGTTGAGGAGGGGTGGACTGTGAGAGGGCGAATGGGCTGGGAGGGTGAGTTGGTTGGGGAGGGTTGCACTGTGAGAGGGTGAGTTGGTTGGGTAGAGGTGCACTGTGAGAGGGTGAGTTGGTTTGGGAGGGGTGCACTGTGAGAGGGTGAGTTGGTTTGGGAGGGGTGCACTGTGACAGGGTGAGCTGGCTTGGGAGGGGTGCACTGTGAAAGGGTGCTCTGTAATGTATGGCTGAAATCTGGGATAAGTACATATTGTCTAAATATAAGAGGATTGTGTATTCATGAAGAGGAACTCAAGTCCTACAAAGTCTCTTTTATCTAAAAAAAAAAAATTCAAAGAATAGAGCCGGGGACATTAGTAAAGAAAAGCTAATTGTTAAAGTGGAGAACGGTATGCATGTAGAGGTGGAGCAGGGGAGATACTTTTGGATTGGAGGAGGTGGCTATGATAGTAGAGTGGGATCGATGGATGGTGAGTTGATGCTGGATGTCTAGGGGGGTGCACTGTAAGAACAATGTGCGTTGACTGGTGAGAGATGAACTGTGACTGGGGAGGGGTGCACTGGGAGAGGGTGAGTGGGCTAGGGAGGGGTGCACTGGGAGAGGGTGAATGGGCTGGGGAGGGGTGCACTGTGTGAGGGTGAGTTTGTTGGAGAGGGGTGCACTGTGAGAGGGTGAGTTGGTTGGGGAGGGGTGCACTGTGAGAAGGTGAGTTGATTGGGGAGGGGTGCACTGTGAGAGGGTGAGTTGGTTGGGGAGGGATGCACTGTGAGAGGGTGAGTTGGTTGGGGAGGGTTGCACTGTGAGAGGGTGAGCTGGTTGGGTAGGGGTGCACCGTGAGAGGGTGAGTTGGTTGGGTAGGGGTGCACCGTGAGAGGGTGAGTTGGTTAAGGAGGGGTGCACTGTGAGAGGGGGAGTTGGTTGGGGAGGGGTGCACTGTGAGAAGGTGAGTTGGTTGGGGAGGGGTGCACTGTGAGAAGGTGAGTTGGTTGGGGAGGGGTGCACTGTGAGAGGGTGAGTTGGTTGGGGAGGGATGCACTGTGAGAGGGTGAGTTGGTTGGGGAGGGTTGCACTGTGAGAGGGTGAGTTGGTTGGGTAGGGGTGCACTGTGAGAGGGTGAGTTGGTTGGGTAGGGGTGCACTGTGAGAGGGTGAGTTGGTTGGGTAGGGGTGCACTGTGAGAGGGTGAGTTGGTTGGGTAGGGGTGCACTGTGAGAGGGTGAGTTGGTTGGGTAGGGGTGCACTGTGAGAGGGTGAGTGGGCTGGGAGGGGTGCACTGTAGGAGGGTGAGTGGGCTGGGGAGGGGTGCACTGTGAGAGGGTGAGTTGGTTGGGGAGGGTTGCACTGTGAGAGGGTGAGTTGGTTGGGTAGAGGTGCACTGTGAGAGGGTGAGTTGGTTTGGGAGGGGTGCACTGTGAGAGGGTGAGTTGGTTTGGGAGGGGTGCACTGTGAGAGGGTGAGTTGGTTTGGGAGGGGTGCACTGTGACAGGGTGAGCTGGCTTGGGAGGGGTGCACTGTGAAAGGGTGCTCTGTAATGTATGGCTGAAATCTGGGATAAGTACATATTGTCTAAATATAAGAGGATTGTGTATTCATGAAGAGGAACTCAAGTCCTACAAAGTCTCTTTTATCTAAAAAAAAAAAAATTCAAAGAATAGAGCCGGGGACATTAGTAAAGAAAAGCTAATTGTTAAACTTCATGTGCTTCTTCTTGAGCCACTCCTTTGTTGCCTTGGCGGTATGTTTTGGGTCATTGTCATGCTGGAAGACCCATCCATGACCCATCTTCAGTGTCCTGGCTGAGGGAAGAAGGTTCTCATCCAAGATTTTACAATACTTGGTCCCAGGTGTGTTGGAACATTGAATGAATATTCGCTTTCCTAACACTGAACCGCCTCTACGCCAATCTGGTGCTCGGGTCTGTTACCCGTCACCTGATTGGCTGAAACGACAGGTGCCGCTATTAGACTCCTATCAGGAGGAGAGGACGGGATGAGACGCATGGAGGACACCGCTCACCCACTGCCCCACCGAGACAGGGCAAGTGCTGGGCAGACGGCGAGCTGGCGGGGGGTCACAGTGGCGGCATTCGAAGGGAACAGTGGCAGCGTTTGAGGGGCACAGTGGCTGCATTTAATGGGCATAGTGGCTGTGTTTGGGAACAGTGGCTGCGTTTGATGGCACAGTGGCTGCATTTAATGGGCACAGTGGCAGCATTTGATGGGCACAGTGGCTGCATTTGATGGGCACAGTGGCAGCATTTGATGGACACAGTGGCGGCTTTTGATGGGCACAGTGGTGGCTTTTGATGGGCACAGTGGCTGCGTTTGATGGGCACAGTGGCTGCGTTTGATGGGCACAGTGGCAGCATTTGATGGCACAGTGGCGGCTTTTGATGGGCACAGTGGCAGCTTTTGATGGGTAGAGTAGCAGCTTTTGATGGGCACAGTGGCTGCGTTTGATGGGCAAAGTGGCGGCATTTGATGGCACAGTGGCGGCATTTGATGGGCACAGTGAGGCTGCAATTGATGGGGTTTTTTCAGAATTTTTCAGTTGGTTTGCGTCCCCCCCCCAAAAAAAAAATCTTGAGCACCAGCCGCCACTGGTGCTCAAAATTGAAGAGTGCAAACTCTGGTGCCGCTGTGCATGGGAGCCAATCAGCTTCCAGGTTTTGTTGTTGAAGCTTAATTAAACAAGCCGAAGTTAGAAGCTGATTGGCTCCCATGCACAGCTGCACCAGATTCTGAAGTCTCCAGTTTTAGTAAATCTCCCCCCATTGCGTCATTGGACACACACGTCACCTTGATGAGGTCACAAGCTGAAGGTAGTACAACCCACAAGACTAGAAATAAAAACAGTGAATTGGATGTGACCTGCACACATGGCGACCTCCATCCCTAAATTAATTTGTAGAAAAGGAGAGCTGTGGGACTTTGAGTGAGGCAACCGCCATGTCAGATATAAACAGAAACATAAAATGTACAGTACATGATTTATTGTTACATTGTAAAAAAAATATTGTATCAAATAAATAGGTAGTCACATGACTTACACTAAATATGCTGCTATATAGCATGCAATACAAATGGGAATTCAACATAATAACTGAACATAGTAAGATAAATGGGTTAAAAAACATTGTAGGGACAGGTAACTTAGGGCATCTAGTGGCACTCAACGCGTTTCCTGGCATTACAGCCATTCATCAGGAGTGTTGTAACGTTATATACTGGAAAGGAAAGGGACAAGGATTAATGATGATACCCTTAGAATAAGGGAAGACAGAGAGACTGTGTCCCAACATACTGGGGACAATCTGGGATACTCACTGCACAGCCCCAAGGCCAGGCCCGCCTGGCGGACACCAGGCCTGGCCTTGGGGCTGTGCAGTGAGTATCCCAGATTGTCCCCACCTTGTTGGGACACAGTCTCTCTGTCTTCCCTTATTCTAAGTGTATCATCATTAATCCTTGTCCCTTTCCTTTCCAGTATATTACGTTACAACACTCCTGATTAATGGCTGTAATGCCAGGAAACGCGTTGAGTGCCACTAGATGCCCTAAGTTACCTGTCCCTACAATGTTTTTTAACCCATTTATCTTACTATGTACAGTTATTATGTTGAATTCCCATTTGTATTGCATGCTATATAGCAGCATATTTAGTGTAAGTCATGTGACTACCTATTTATTTGATACAATATTTTTTTGCAATGTAACAATAAATCATGTACTGTAAATTTTATGTTTCTGTCTATATCTGACATGGCGGTTGCCTCACTCAAAGTCCCACAGCTCTTCTTTTCTACTAGAAATAAAAACATGGCAGCAATTTTAATACTTCCTCACTCTATACAGAATACAAAAGGTTGAAGTTTAGGCTTTAGGAGAACCGATGAGTTAAACCCATAATTCCTTTATTTATCTGTAATAGGATGGTCACAGCATGACTACCCCTACCCCCCAAGAGGGGATTGATCTTCCCTTGGAACTCCCCATCCAAAGAAGGGTCGGTGCTCACTGTAATGGATCTACATTCCTTAGAGCTGAAAGAAACCAACCATAGGGAACCTAAACCACCAAGAGGAACGGATTCTGCCATGAGGCCAGAAAGTGCAAAAAAAAAAAAAGAAGAAGAAAACTTTGTATTTGAAGAACCTATTCAGTCTCTCTGTGAAAGTGAATCCTTTTATGCATATGCACAACTTTTGTTTCAATGGGACCAGCAGACCATCAAAGACCCACAAAATAAACTGAATAATATTGGTGTGAAAAATAACTTGTTTTCAATTTCTTTTTATTAGTCTTTTTTCTTAAATACAAGAGCTTTTACATTTATACAAAATTCAGTTACAATATGCATTTGTTCCCTCTCGTTATTCAATATATTGAATCTTGATGCATATCTGTTCATTACTTTATCATTAAAACAAAGACCCCCTTCAACATTTATCTACATATAGTGAAAAATAACTTGAATAGTGACATTATTTCGATAAAATACCGTAAAAAAAAAAAATACACATGAATATTATGATGAAAATGCAAAAATAAACACGCCACTGCCCTGTTGACACTGGGAGAGGGCTGGGGACTTAAAAGAGAAGTACGGGGAAAGCCTATTTGGCTGTACTTCTGCGGATCACAGTTCGTTCTGCACTCCTGTGACCCATTTTCAACTGACAGCCTGCGGTCGGCTGACATCACAGAAGCGGTCTGGAGCTGGAGGAAGATCGCAACATTATGTTTGGGATCCGCCCACATTCTCAACTTTTTTGGGGAAAATGTAAAAAAAAAAAAAAAAAAAAAAAATTTTTTTGCTTAGATATAAGTATCTGGAAAAAAATAAAATAAAATATTGCTGCCAGCACTTTCCCAATGGAAACATCCACAAATTGGTGTTCAGCTTAGGGTGCAGCTACACCAAGCACAGGTAGTAATAATAATAATAATAAAAAAAGTATTATTGAGGGAGTTCTTTCTTCTCCCTGTTCTGTATTTCAAAAGAGCCAACTTCCCTAAACTATGAACCTTGCTAGAAGGCATAAATTGGGATAAAATTTTAGGAACAGAGAACACGGAGGAGAGATGGGTTCGCTTTAAGAGCATATTAACCACTTCTTCCCCGGACCATTTGTCAGCTTAAAGACCGGAGGTCTTTTGACCATTTGGCACTGCGTCGCTTTAACTGACAATTTGCACGGTCGTGCGACGTGGCTCCCAAACAAAATTGACGTCCTTTTTTCCCCACAAATAGAGCTTTCTTTTGGTGGTATTTGATCACCTCTGCGGTTTTTATTTTTTGCACTATAAACAAAAATAGAGCGACAATTTTGAAAAAAAAAGCAATATTTTTTACTTTTTGCTATAATAAATATCCCCAAAAAATATGTAAAAAAACATTTTTTTTCCTCAGTTTAGGCCGATACGTATTCTTCTACATATTTTTGGTCAAAAAATTTGCAATAAGCGTTTATTGATCGGTTTGCGCAAAAGTTATAGCGTCTACAAAATAGGGGATAGTTTTATGGCATTTTTATTAATAATTTTTTTTTTTTACTAGTAATGGCGGCGATCAGCGATTTTTATCGTGACTGCGACATTATGGCGGACACATCAGACACTTTTCACACATTTTTGGGACCATTGTCATTTTTACGGCGATCAGTGCTATAAAAATGCACTGATTACTGTGAAAATGACACTGGCAGTGAAGGGGTTAACCACTAGGTGGCGCTAAAGGGGTTAAGTGTGCCCTAGTGAGTGATTCTTTCTGTAGGGGGGGATGGGCTGTGTGTGACAAGACAGGGATCACCGCTTCCGATTACAGGAAGCGGTGATCACTGTCATTGTCACTAGGCAAAGCGGGGACATGCTTGTTTACATCAGCATCTCCCCATTCTAACTCACCGTGAGACGATCGCGGGTATCCCTGCGGCGATCGAGTCCGCGGAACCCGCGGTCGGGCTCACGGAGCTCGCAGCGGCGCATGTGTCCACAATGCCGCGATCTTAAAGGGGACGTACAGGTACGTCCTTCTGCCTGTCCGTGCCATGCTGTCGACGTATATTGTCGTGCACTGGTCGGGAAGCAGTTAAATAAGGGCATTAGCTAGTGCATCCAATTGGGTAATACATTTAAAAGAGTGAACAAAAGTCCTGGATGGCTTAACTCTAATGTAAAAATTCATATAAAAGCAAAGGAGAAGGCCTTCAAAAAATACAAGGCTGAGGGATCATCATCAGCATTCAGACTTTTCAAGGAATGCAACAAGAAATGTAAAGGTGCAATTAGGGCGGCTAAGATAGAACACGAAATACACATAATGGAGGAGAGCAAAAAAAAATCCCAAGAAATTCTTTAAGTATATAAACAGTAAAAAAGGAGGACAAACCATATTGGCCCCATAAAGAATAAGGAAGGACATCTGGTTACAAAGGATGGGAAGGTGGCAAAGGCATTGAATTTATTCTTCTCCTCAGTCTTCACGAGGGAATCGGGGGGCTTCAGTAACCAAAACTGCAATGTTTATCCTCATGACACATCACAGGAAGCACCTCCATGGTTAACAGAGGACAGAATTAGAACAGACAGAACTTGGGAAACTTAACATTAATAAATCACCGGGACCAGATGGCTTGCACCCGAGGGTACTTAGGGAACTCAGTCAAGTAATTGCCAGACCATTGTTCCTAATTTTTACTGACAGTCTACTGACTAGAATGGTACCAACTGATTGGAGAAAAGCCAATGTAGCACCAATATTTAAAAAAGGGCCCAAAATACATCCCTGGGAATTACAGACCAGTTAGCCTAACATCAATAGTATGTAAGCTCTTGGAGGGGATGATAAGGGACTATATACAAGATTTTAGTAATGAGAACGCTACCATTAGCAGTAATCAGTAGGAATTCATGAAGAATCGTTCTTTCCAAATCAATCTATTAACCTTCTATGAAGAGGTGAGCTGCCATCTACATAAAGGAAGGCCCGTAGACGTGGTGTATCTAGATAAAGGAAGGACTGTAGACGTGGTGTATCTAGATAAAGGAAGGCCCGTAGACGTGGTGTATCTAGATAAAGGAAGGCCCGTAGACGTGGTGTATCTGGATGAAGGAAGGCCCGTAGATGTGGTGTATCTAGATAAAGGAAGGCCCGTAGACGTGGTGTATCTAGATAAAGGAAGGCCCGTAGACGTGGTGTATCTGGATGAAGGAAGGCCCGTAGATGTGGTGTATCTAGATAAAGGAAGGCCCGTAGACGTGGTGTATCTGGATGAAGGAAGGCCCGTAGATGTGGTGTATCTAGATAAAGGAAGGCCCGTAGACGTGGTGTATCTGGATGAAGGAAGGCCCGTAGATGTGGTGTATCTGGATAAAGGAAGGCCTGTAGACGTGGTGTATCTGGATGAAGGAAGGCCCGTAGATGTGGTGTATCTAGATAAAGGAAGGCCCGTAGACGTGGTGTATCTAGATAAAGGAAGGCCCGTAGACGTGGTGTATCTGGATAAAGGAAGGCCCGTAGACGTGGTGTATCTGGATAAAGGAAGGCCCGTGGACGTGGTGTATCTGGATAAAGGAAGGCCCGTAGACGTGGTGTATCTGGATGAAGGAAGGCCCGTAGACGTAGTGTGTCTAGATGAAGGAAGGCCCGTAGACGTGGTGTATCTGGATGAAGGAAGGCCCGTAGACGTGGTGTATCTGGATAAAGGGAGGCCCGTAGACGTGTATCTAGATAAAGGAAGGCCCGTAGACGTGGTGTATCTGGATTTGGCAAAAGCATTAGACACAGTTCCCCATAAAGGTTTACTGTACAAAGTAAGGTCCGTTGGCATGGACCATAGGGTGAGTACATGGATTGAAAACTGGCTACAAGGGCAAGTTCAGAGGGTGGTGATAAATGTTGGGTACTCGGAATGGTCGGGGGTGGGTAGTGGGGTCCCCCAGGGTTCTGTGCTGAGACCAATCCTGTTTAATTCATTCATAAATGACCTGGAGGATGGGGGTAAGCAGTGCAATCTCTGTATTTGCGGACGATACTAAGCTAAGCAGGGCAATAACTTCTCTGCAGGATGTGGAAATCTTGCAAGAAGATCTGAACAAATTAATGGGGGGGGGGGGGGCAACTACATGGCAAATTAGGTTTAATGTAGAAAAATGTAAAATAATGCATTTGGTTGGCAAAAATATGAATACAATATGATATGAATATGAATAAATCTATACACTGGGGGGAGAACCTCTGGGGGGATCTAGGATGGAAAAGGACCTGGGGGTCCTAGTAGATGATAGGCTCAGCAATGCCAAGCTGCTGCTAACAAAGCAAACAGAATATTGGCATTAAAAAGGGGATCAGCTCCAGAGATAAAACGATAATTCTTCTGCTCTACAAGACTCTGGTCCGGCCGCACCTGGAGTATTCTGTCCAGTTCTGGGCACCAGTCCTCAGGAAGGATGTACTGGAAATGGAGCGAGTACAAAGAAGGGCAACAAAGCTAATAAAGGGTCTGGAGGATATTAGTTATGAGGAAAGGTTGGGAGCTCTGAACTTATTCTCTCTGGAGAAGAGACGCTTGAGAGGGGATATGATTTCCATTTACAAATACCGTACTGGTGACCCCACAATAGGGAGAAAACTTTTTTGCGGAAGGGAGTTTAACAAGACACGTTGCCACTCATTAAAATTAGAAGAAAAGAGGTTTATCCTTAAACTATGTAGAGGGTTCTTTACTGTAAGAGCGGCAAGGATGTGGAATTCCCTTCCACAGGCGGTGGTCTCAGCGGGGAGCATCGATAGTTTAAAAAAACTATTAGATAATCACCTGAACGAGCACAACATACAGGGATATACAATGTAATACTGAAATATAATCACACACAGAGGATGGACTTGATGGACTTGTGTCTTTTTTCAGCCCCACCTACTATGTAACTATGTAACAATGTATCATGGTTTCTTCAATTATTTTTCATTAAAACTTCCTTCCCCATTCTTCGTTTTTAAACAGCAGCATTTTTTATATCATACTGCGATGCTCGGGGTAATAAAGTTTTCCCCGACAGTCTAAACTTCCCTTTCGGCAGTCTGAGTTCATGGAAGGCACAGCCTGATTTCAGGTATTTATGAAATAAGTCACTTTAATTGTGACACCTCCAAACCACAGGTCCTTGTGGTCGCACACTTCCGTACAATTGAAGCATATTAAATGTGTTGGTGAGGATTTAGAAGATACAGTGGATGTAAAACCGGTTTCCCCCGACCTCATCTTTTTATTTTATTTTATAGTAGTTAATTTTATTTTATCTCTTTTCTTCTTCCTTTCCCTCCTTCTTTGCTTATTTCTCCTTCTTTTACCCAACACATTATACTGTTGTTACCATTTTTTTTTTTTGTTTTATTTGTCAAGTACATTAACCACTTCAGCCCCGGACCATTATGCAGCATAAGGACCAGGCCCCTTTTTGCGATTCGGCACTGCTTCGCTTTAGCTGACAATTGCGTGGTCGTGCGACACGGCTCCCAAACAAAATTGATGTCCTTTTTTCCCCCCATAAATAGAGCTTTCTTTTGGTGGTATTTGATCTCCTCTGCAGTTTTTATTTTTTGCGCTATAAACAATAATAGAGCGACAATTTTGAAAAAAAATCAATATTTTTTACTTTTTGCTATAATAAATATCTCCAAAAAATATATAAAAAAACATTTTTTTTCCTCAGTTTAGGCCGATACGTATTCTTCTACATATTTTTGGTAAAAAAAAAAATCGCAATAAGCATTTATTGATTGGTTTGCGCGAAAGTTATAGCGTTTACAAAATAGGGGATAGTTTTATGGCATTTTTATTAATTATTATTTTTTTACTAGTAATGGCGGCGATCAGTGATTTTTTTTGGTGACTGCGACATTATGGCGGACACATCGGACACTTATGACACATTTTTGGGACCATTGTCATTTTCACAGAGATCAGTGCTATAAAAATGTGCTGATTACTGTGAAAATGACACTGGCAAACCTCTTTTCTTCTAAAATTGTCTTTTTTCTTCCCCCTCCCCCCCTTTTTTTTTCTTCTCTTTTTTCTCTCTTTTCTCCTTTTTCCTTTTCAACATAACCATTTAGGTGTCTTAATCTATTTTAAGTTGCTTACCATCTTGGTTATGTTTATCTATACAATACTATTTAGAATTTGTATACGTAATTTCATATTTACTAATTCATGATTGTGCAACCCGGTGACATGTACATTGTATTATATGAATTTTATTTCATGATTCATTTCTCCTTTTCTGTATTTATTCTTTTGCATTGATAATAATTCTAATTCTATTAATAAAATATTGAAACAGAAAATGACACTGGCAGTTTAGGGGTTAACCAGGAGGGGGCGCTGTAGGGGTTATGTGTGCCCTGATGTGTTTTACTTACTGTGGGGGGGGGGCGTGGCTTGGCGTGTGACGTCACTGATCGTCGTTCCCTATGACAGGGAACAGACGATTAGTGACAGGCTCACTAGGAAGAACGGGGAGAGGTTTGTTTACACTTACCTTCCCCCGTTCTTCCTCTCTGTGACCCGATCGCGGGACACCAGCGGCGATTGGGTCCGCTGTTCCCGCGGGGACGGTTAAGGAGAAGAAGACCGGGTCGAGAGCGCGCCCTGCCGGCGGCGCGCTCGCGACCCATGGCTGGACTCTTAAAGAGGACGTACCTGTACGCCCATGTGCCCAGCCGTGCCATTCTGCCGACGTACATCGGCGTGCGGTGGTCCTCAGGTGGTTAACCCCCTTCACCCCTAGGGGTAAAACAAATCTTAATTTTATATTTGAAAAAAAATTAATAAAATCTTAATGCCTAAGCACAATTTTACAACTTTGACCCGTGTTAGTAAAACTGTACGGATCAACTACTTTGTGAATCCAGGTGGATTATTCCGCGTTGTTTTCAGGACAAGTTGGGCTTTTATTTGGAGGTAATTGGTAATGGATGTCTCCATTACCATTACAAAAAAAAATGTTTTTTTTTTAAAAAGATAGCTGTTTATTTTTTGCTGCTACCATAACCTTCCTCATAACCTTTTTTTTTTTTTCAAAATTGTCGCTCTGTTTTTGTTTATAGCGCAAAAAATAAAAAAACGCAGAGGTGATCAAATACCACCAAAAGAAATCTCTATTTGTGGGGAAAAAAAAAAGACATCAATTTTATTTGTGCACAGCGCCGCACGACCGCGCAATTGTCAGTTAAAATGACGCAGTGCCGTATCGCAAAAAAATGGCCTGGTCATTAAGGGGGTAAATCCTTCCGGTCCTTAAAGCGGAGGTCCACCCTGAAAAAATGTTTACATTAAAAATCATAAAAAATAAATTAATAGAAAAAAAAAAAAAATTATACTCACCCTAAATGCCTGTTGCTATGCGGAAGTCCCCTAATCTGCCTCTAATGTTCCTCTTCTCGTCCACGGTGGGTCTCCTTCCGCTTCCTCTTCTTGTGAATGGGGCGCGCTGCCTTCTGGGAACTGTGTGTATCCCAGGAGGCAAGCCGCCCATTCACAACGCGCTGTGCGAGTGGCGCATGCGCAGTAGGAAACGGGCAGTGCCTGTTTCCCTTACTCAGGATGGAGGAGCCGGGACCTGCCAGCAGCGATCGATCGCCGTGGCGGGACCGACATCGTGGGCGAGTAGGACAGGTAAGTGTCCTTATTAAAAGTCAGCAGCTACACTGTTAGTAGCTGCTGACTTTTTTTTTTTTGGCTGCACCTCCGCTTTATGTGGTTAACTTTTTTTTTTTTTATTCTACCCAAAATATGCTGACCGTGACCTTTGACCCCAACCTTGACCTTTAAACCACCAACCTTGACCCTAAGGCCCCATGTACACTGCTCCCGCTAAACGGACGTTCAGAGGCAGTTGGACACTTTTTTTTAACTGCCCCTGAACTCATTCAGTGTTATCCTATGTGTACACATAGGCGTGCGTATGGGCAGATTCCCCCTACTGCCCTGGCAGCACTTCTGGCTTCCCTCCTCTCCTCTCCTGCCGGCTGTTGCTGCAGAGATGTTTTAGGATGAGTGAGGGAAGGGGCCAGTAAATATTTTTTTGCCTTCCTCATTGTACGATATTTTTTATTTTTTATTTTTTTTATGGTTGAACTGGATGGACTTGTGTCTTTTTTTCAACCTGACTAACTATGTAACTATGTATTTATCAGCCCCTTCTCTTTCTGAATGAACATGGTGAGTGATGTGAGTAGTAGTGAGTAGTGTGTGTTTGAGCTTTGGGGTGCACACCCTAATGCCATAGGCTGCGCACACCTATGTGTACTGTACATGTACACAGGTTCGTTTACTGTCGTTTTTAGGCAGTTGCGTTTTATAGGCCTTTTTTTGAAGGCAAAAAAATGAGTTCAGACCCCGAAGTTTCAGACTCCAAAAACGTTTTTCATTTTTGGCCATTTAAAAAAATTAAAAATAAAGATATATATTTTTTTAAACGCTTCTTAATCCAACCGCGGCATGTAAACGCGGCAAAACGGACGTTTTAAATGTGGGTTACTATCTGTCAAGTTAAATTGTTCAGGAGAGGTTGTAAAAACGTCCCGTGTACATGAAGCCTAAGAGCCCATTCACACAGGGACGACTTTGGATCCGACTTCAAGTCGCCCCCTAGTGCCTCAAGTCACGCTGGCTGAGAAAATCAATGTAAGTGAATGGAGCCGTCTTAATGCACACTACTGCAGTCGCTCCGACTTCAAAAAAGGTTCCTGTATTACTTCAATCCGACTTCTAGGCGACTTCTAGGCAACTTGTGCCCATTGATTTCAATGGAAGTCGCCTCGAAGTCGGATCCCCCGTCTTAACTGAAGCAACTTTACAGGAAATAAAAATATTTCTCGGCAAACCCCTCCCACAGAGCTGATTACTCTTTGATTGGCCACTGACAAAGTCTCCTGTCCTGAAGGCGACTTCAGTCATGTTGTAAGTCGCCCCAAGTCGCGCTGAAGTTGCCCCAAGTCGCGCTGAAGTTGCCCCAAGTCACGCTGAAGTTGCCCCAAGTCGCACTGAAGTTGCCCCAAGTCGCGCTGAAGTTGCCCCAAGTCACGCTGTAGTTGCCCCAAGTCGCGCTGAAGTCGCCCCAAGTCGCACTGTGATTCATACTCAAGTCGTGTCCAAGTTGCCTCCCAAAGTCGCGCTGGAAGTGGTGTTGCCCCCGTGTAAATGGGGTCTAACACTAACCCTGGCAAACCTTGATCTTGTTCTTTTTTTCTTTATTTTTTATTCTTTATTTTTTATTAGATTTTTTTTTTTGTACACACTTAGGTTTGTTTACATTTCCTCTCCTGCAAGAAGAGGAAGATACAATGTATCTTTCTCTTCATTGACAAGAGGAAGTAAATACAGGGGGGGGGGGGGCTCACAGTGACTGATCATTGTTTTAGCAGGCTATTACAGCGATCAGGTAACCTGGAACCGACAGTCTTAGGTCCTGATCGTTAGTACAAGACCCAGGGCTCTCAGTGGGAGCCCGGTCTCTGTGCTGGGAGCCATGCTGTGTGACGTTGTCCCCAGATCTAGTTTTAGTGACCTGGGGGGGGGGGGGGCAAGTAATCAACTGTGGGTATAGAATTGGGTATATGGGATTGTACGATTTTTTTTATTTAATTACTATTTATTTATTTATTTATTTATTTTTATGGTTGTACTGGATGAACTTGTGTCTTTTTTCAACCTGACTAAATATGAAGGGAAATCTCCCCAATGGGACTCAGATGGCGGAAAAAAATATCTGGCAGGGGTTATAACCCTCCCTTGCCCTATGCAAAATGAAAAAAAAGTTTTGCTTATAGTTCAATTTCAAGGTTTTTTGCAGTAAACCCAATGAAGCAATAACACCTCTGAAGTGTATTAATGTGTTTTTACTCAACAACATGCTGTACATACAAACTATTATAATTATAGGAATACAGTACAAGACTGACAGATATATATATACAGTATATAAAAATAAAACATGCACAAACACTATCTATCTATACAATAGGAATACACTTAAAGTTTCTTAGTGGCTTCATGATCTCCGTAGACAACCAAGGTTCCAGGCTTACTCTACTTTCTTGCACGTGATTGCAAGAAATCGGGCGCTAGCGTCATCCTCAGGTGAAGTTTCTTCTTTGGTCCCATGAAGTTACCCCTGGCATAGATCTTCTTTGTTGTTATGTCATTATGGAGCCCTCCTGACAGCTTATGCTGCTGTCCTTTTATTTGGAGAGTTTAGGTAGACAATCCCAACTGCCTTTACTTTGTATGGGTGAGCATTTCTCAACTCAACCTCTAGTTGGCACTGTTGGATCATGCAAGCTATAGGTCATATAAATCAAAAGGTCAAGCTATTGTTGACCTTGGTTGCAGAATTGGTGACCTTGGCTTACAGAATTCCTGTAACTATGGGAGCATCTTACTACCAACTGACATTTGCCCAGGGGACTTCTCATTAGTGGACAGCTTGTGCAAACATTTCTAACGGCATTTAGAAGTGTCCAGAAAATAACTATATATATATATATATATATATATATATATATATATACACACATGGCCGCCATCAGGAATTTTGGGGCCCCTTACACAGCTTCAGGCATGGGCCCCCTGGAGCAGAGGAGAACAAGGGGGGGGGGGCTGCAGCAAATTGAGAAGCGGGGGGTGCCACAAATTGAGAAGTGGGGGGTGCTGTCGCCGCAAATTATTGAGGTCGGGGAGGCTTTGGGTGCTGACGAACAAAAAAAAAAGGGGGGTTGCCATCCGGGGCCCTGGGGACCTCCGGGCCTCTGGGGACCTCTGGGCCCCTTACAAAAAATAAAAAATTAATTATAAAGAAAAAAAAAATATATAAAAAAAAAAGAAAGAAAAAGGGGGGTTGCCATCCGGGGCCCTGGGGACCTCTGGGCCCCTTAAAAAAAAAAAAAGGGGGGGTTGCCATCCGGGCGGCCCTGGGGCCCTTCGGGCCTCTGGGGACCTCTGGGCCCCTTACAAAAAAAAAAAAAATTTATAAAGAAAAATATATATATAAAAAATAAAATGGGGGGGTGGGTGGCATCCGGGGCCCTGGGGACCTCTGGGCCTCTGGGGACCTCTGGGCCCCTTAAAAAAAAAAAAAAAAAAAAAAAAATTATAAAAAAAAAAAAAAAAAAATTTAAAAAACGAGGGGTTGCCATCCGGGGCCCTGGGGACCTCTGGGCCCCTTACAAAAAAAAAGAAAGAAAACATAAAAAGAAAAAAAGGTGGGTTGCCATCCGAGCCCCTGGGGACCTCCAGGCCCCTTACAGGTGTATTGCCTGTACCCCCCTGATGGCGGCCCTGTATACACACACATCAAAAGCAACACAAGGTGGGGGCATTTACACTGGTCACTGGAACCCCAAACCACCCACCTGGTGCCACTCCTGGATAATGCTATGCACATGGGGTGATTAGGGTGTGCCCAGGCACACCCAGCACACCCTGTGCGCGCACCTATGCTTTAGAGTATTTTGGATAGGCTGTCCTACACCGGCCACAGGGGTTCCTCCTGCCATTGTTCTGTACTGATGTAGGGGCTAGCTGAGGAAACCACAATGTCCAGGGATGGACATGCTATCTAACACACACCAAATCAGCACCTGGGGCTCTACGAGAAAGTAAAGATTGGCATCCTAGATTTGTATTTATCTTCTTCTTTTGCAGCAGGCTTGCGGTTTCATGTCATCCAGAAACCAACACAGTCACACAGGGCCGTGGATAACGGGGGTACCACGAGTCCTCCTGTATGGGGTCCAGACCAGGAGGGGGGGCTAGGGATCTGGGGGAATCAAAGGATAATTACTGGAACTGATCCCCTTTATGGCTCCCTCTGCAGCAGCTGAAAGCTACCTTCTTCTCCTTTCTCTCCCGCCGGCTTTCAGCTGCTGCAGAAAGAGCCATACAGGGGATCTGTTCCAGTAATTGGTTCCCCCTGCCACACCTATCACCCTCCCTGTGCACCATACATTTCCCCCTGCTGCCCAGGCCCCCCTGTGTGCCCCCACCCCAAGAGTGCACCAGCCTCCCTCCTCTCCTTCCCACCACATAGCTCCCAACTGTCCCGGATTGCAAGGGACTGTCCCGGATTGCAAGGGACTGCCCCGAATGTCAAGGGACTGTCCCGGATTTCTAGGGACTGTCCCGGATTTGGAATAAAGTACCTGTGTCCCTTTTTGCTCCTCCTTTGTCCCTCATTTTGGTCTTATCTATATAGTGGTATATATAATACACTTTTTATCTTTCAAAAAGTGTTTCCCAGCGCTAAACTTTTCACCCCATTTCTAAATCGCTGCATTTGTAAATTCCAAAAAGCCAATATGAATATGAATAGCAGTGGTAAAAAAAAAGCACTTGGGTGCTTGTGTGGGTTTAACTAATATTTTTATTTTGTATTATTCTTCTTTAAGTGGGTGTGGCAGGGGGTGTGTCCTATGCCTGCATACTTTTGCTAATAGATGTCCCTTATTCGTATCTCAAAAAGTTGAGGGGCAATGCCACGGGCAGCTGCAAGCACACAATATGATGCTTCAGGATGTCACATTTACCAGCCCCTTCCTTTCTCAAATGAACACAATGAGTGATTGGTACCAATTACTCACTGTGTTCATTCATAACTGAATCATAGAAAACTGTGCTTTTTTTGGGGGGGGGGGGCTGTCAGGTTGGTTGTATGGGGCCTGCGGTTTCTAACGGCAGCCGTGTGGTCACATTAAAATCTTCTACGTGTGGTCATCGGCAATCTATCTTTAAGCCTTCGCCCCCTGCAGGTCGATTACAATTTCATGGCAGTTATATCACGGTTATTGAAATGGGAATGTGTCCTCTGTGCAAGTTTCTTAGGTGGTTCGGAAGAGGTCAGGCAAAGTTCTGGGAAGACCAAGAAAACGGCAGGTTTTTATGTTGAAATCCATATGGCCGTAATAACTGAACCTCATCCAACGCAACAAACGTCAAAGATGGTCAGATTACGATTTCATAATGACTTTCCCATATGTAGCTGTGCTAATAATAATAATATAATGATCTGCACTCCCTCCAGCTTCTCCAGCTTCTGTGTTTTCAGATGGGTACATTTAGTTCTTTTTGGCTCCTCCTGTAATCCAGGGAGCAGATTGTGATTGCTTTCGGCTGTTCTGAGCTCTGCAGGCTGCAGGCTTGATTGCTTTGCCCTGTCTTCCAAAGAATTCCAGAACATAGTGGGTTGGGAGGAGGCAAATCAGCAGTTGCATTTTTATGTTGTCTCAGCCAATCCTTGGGGGAGGGTGCCCAGAAGGTGGCTGGGAGAGTGCATAAATAGTTTGGTGCCTGAGGCAGACGTGTTCTTTTCCCAGCCTTCTAAGCAGCCGCAGGTAAAATTCTACATATGTTCATTGTGGTCCCAGCTGTGGAAGAGCTGGGGGGGGGGGGGCTGTTCTGCGAAGAATCCCTGAAGCCAAGAAAAGAGATTTCACTGAAGATTCAGTCTGGAGGGTTTACTGGAGAAATGTCTAGCTTATAGTGGAAGGAGGCATCCAAATATCCAGGGACATTGTGAGTACAGACCTAAACAGTGCTGGGACAAGGTCATCTAGAGCACAGGGGGGATATGCCAAACTGCGCCCCCCCACACCCACCCAAGATGTATGCATATTATGTGTTAGCAAAAATTCCCCTAACCATAATTTTCCCCTCTTCCCCCAGTACAAATCTGCCCCCCTGGTGAAAAACCCTTTCCCAGCACAAATCTTTGCCCCCCCCATCCTCCCAACCCTCAAGCTCATATCCCCCCCAGTACAAAACGTCTACCCCTAAAATTCCCTCCCCAGTACACATCTTCTCCCCCTCCCAGCACAAATTCCCCCCCAAATCCCCCCTCCCAGCACAAATCCCCAGAAATCATCACTCTTATCAAACCCCCCCCCAAATGTCCCCTCCTAGAACAATACTTACCCCTGCCGCCCCACCAAATTCCCCCTTTCAACACAAATCTCCTCCCCCTAATCCCTTTGTGGCACCCCCCCCCTCCCACCCACCTTGCATGATACCACGGAGCCCAGGGCAGCAGCCCCTCCTGCTCACCCCTTGTCCTGGCCCTGGACCTAAGGACTGTTGCAGCTGATATCCCTTGTGTATCCAAACTAGTGCTTGCCTGGAACATTTCTGAGGGTGCCCCAGTGCTGTCCATTATTCCGGGGCTATTGCTAGAATTGTCCTAAGCCAGAGCGATAAAGTGAAGAGTGTCCTCTAACTGCTGCTGTTCTGTGTTTGTGGAATATTCCAAAGCTCCCTACTCCCTACCCAAGTTATTCAGAAATAAATAAAAAAAAGGCAACCCCTAAACTGTTCATTGAGCCAGAAGAGTGGATGTTGCTGTGTGCCTGGCTGCTGTTGCACCACTTTGGGTAAAGAACCTAATGCCGCGTACACACAACCGTTTTTTTCCGTCGGAATAAACTCTGACGGGTTTTTTCCGACGGAATTCCGCTCAAGCTGTCTTGCATACACACCAAATTCCGACCGTCAAAAACGCGGTGACGTACAACACTACGACGTGCCGAGAAAAATGAAGTTCAATGCTTCCGAGCATGCGTCGAATTGTTTCTGAGCATGCCTGTTTTTTTCTCCGTCGGAATTCCATACAGACGAAAGGAATTTCCGATAGAAATTTTTTCCGTCATGTTCTCTTTCCGACAGGAAAAAGTCCGATGGGGCATACACACGGTCGGAATATCCGATAAAAAAAATTCAGTGTGACTTTTTCCATCGGAAATTCCGACCGTGTGTACGCGGCATAAGGCAAACCAGCCGCCCCTACGGGGGGAGGGGGGGGTGAGCGCTACAAATGGAAAAGCCGCTAAAGGTGTTAAAATATTCATTGGTAATTGAACTCAGAGAGCCTGGCTGTCTTCCGTTGTGAGTCTGCTCCTGGTGCGCTCAGTACTTCTAGAGAGCTCTTCGCTGAGGGCATTTTGCATGAACCTGCGAACGGACTGTTGCACCCTGCCCTTCATATCATTCCCCATGAAGACGTAGAGTATCGGGTTGATACAGCTGTTGAAGTAGGCCAAGGCCACTGATAGACCATCCAGTATTACCAAAAACGGATTATGAAAGTAGAGCATGATCACACCTACTATGTGGTAGGGGGCCCATGTGACAAAAAACGCAACCACGATGCCTAGAGCCACCTTGGTGGTTTTCTTGCCGACCTTGAAAAGTCGGATGTTTTTAATCTTAAGAGCCAGTAGGGTGTAGCTGGTGGAAACAATTAAGAGAGGGATCAGAAAACCAAAAACCATGCGTGTGTAAGTAATTTTAACGTGCAAAGACTGCAATTCCCGGTACTTGAGGTCCTCTTCTGTATCGTAGAATGAACCGTAGTCTTCATATATGAGGTTATCCACATATTCAACATTCAAGTGTGACTGCACTTCAATTTCATAATCACAAAAAGTTGTGTTTTCATGTGAGGACATTTTTCGGTGCAGGAGAGCAGGTAGGCACATGAAGAAGGACAACACCCAAATAACCCCGCATAAGACCCACGCCATTCGTAAGTTGCGCTTATTTTGGGCCCACACTGGTTGGACAACCAGAAGGCAACGGTCAATGCTAATGGCCACCAGGGTGAAGACACTGGCAAACATGGTAAGGTGGACGATGACAGGTACAACTTTGCAGAGAGCCGCGCCGTACAGCCAATCCTCGTAGAAGTGCTGAGCAATGGACAACGGAAGAAAAAGACAGCAGGTGACATCCGCCAAGGCAAGGTTCCAAAACCAGATGGTGTTCACCGTCCATTTCATATTCCAAGAGGTGATCCAAATTACCATCAAGTTTCCGGAAACTCCCAGGAGAAAGGTGACCACCATGACAAAGATGGTGAAGACTGGAGGGTTGATTTGATGTGCGGCAGGTGCTAAGTCCTCGGTCACATTTGTCATCTTGATATCCTGCAAAGATTAAAATGAAAGTTTGAAACGGATTTCTGTGGGAAAAAGAAAACAGTCCCTATCTTATTCATAAATCACCAGCTGAGAAACTGAATGCCTCCTAGTCATGGTCTTCATTCATAAAGTCCTACTCCAGGGCCTTCTGGAGGTTTAAAATATATGTAGCGGGGTCTTCAAATTTAGGGGAATGTTTGAGTGGTAGTTGTACTCAAACACCTTATTTGATAGGGCTTTGCTAACCACTTTACACCGCAGGTGGGATACTGGTGTATAGTTCCCTGTGGCCTGTGGATGGCGCTGCCATCATGGGCTAGGGTTGAACTGATAGTATAGTGCTGTGCCTTGGATGTCCCCTCTCGGCGGTGGTATGGTGGGCGTGGTCGGCCTGCCTGTGGGGGGTCTTCTTCTGCTCCCGGGGGTCCTACCCCCCGGGGAGTGTGTCGCTGTTCGTTGGCCACCCCGGGCACCTTTAGCCTGAGGGTGAGGTTCCAGGTTCGAGAGTACTGGGTCTCCCTGGCCCGGTACACTGGCGTATCAGTCCCAGGCACCTTTTAGCCCTGGGGCTGCAACTGAAGGCCTTGGGTCCAGCACCTTTGGCTGGGGCCCACGGAGGATAGAAGAATCCCAGGGTGCTGCCTTGCGAGGTGACCCGTATCTGGAAGTGGAGGCCGGGGGAGGATCGTTCTGAGAGACTGGTGAGAGATCACAGTGAAGGAAGGGGTCCGGTAACTCTCTGGAGGGATGTCATCTCTCCGAAAGAGGCCTAATACCACAAGCAAAGTTCACCAGGTCTGTGGCAGAGACCCAAGTTCACCAGTTCTGTGGCAGAGTTTGTGCAGAGACTGTGTGTAATATAATTCGAGCATCACTCCGGCTGCTAGGATCCACTCTAATGGGAGACTATCCGGGTGAGCTAAGCCTACTTGAGAGATAAGTAGTGAGTCATATACTTCGTTTGTGCCTGGACCTCCTCCACACCTTCTGCTGTCCTGTTCTCCATCCACCCTTTTCTATCTAGTGACTGATATGAGAAAATAAACTCTACGTTGGAGTTGCAACTGGTGTGGACCTTGGAGTTATTGGGGGAGATAGAGACTTGTCTTTATCTCATGAGAGACGAGAACCATTCTCTGGAGAACCTCGCTGTGGAGACCCAGTTATATTTACACCGCTCAACCTCTTCACACAAGAGGGTACGGGCACGTAGCACGGTGTGCCTTTTCCTGCAGGTGAGCCAAAGGCAGGTAAAGGATTCTTGTGCTACATATAAATAATATTGCCCCGGCTGCAATGTTCACTTCCAATATGGATCTGTCCCATGCAGTACAGTGGAATCTCGGATTACGAACATAATCCGTACCAGGAGAATGCTCGTAATCCAAAGAATTCGCATTTCAAAGCAAGTTTCACTGTAGAAGTCAATGGAAACGAAAATAATTTGTTCCGCATTGACTTCAATAGCATGCAATACCGCATGTGGCCAGAGGTGGGGGGCACCGGTGAGCCTCGGAAACGTCCGGAAAGGCCAGAGGACAGCTCGGCTGACCTCGGCAAACCTCGGAAAGGCTCGGGAACGGAGTATTTCCGTGTCTTTCCGAGCATTTCCGAACGGCGCCGATGGGCCACGATCGGCGCCGTTCAGCTCCACTCGGCTCCGGTGCCCCCTTACCTCAGGCCAAACGCGGTACTGCACACCGCTTTGGCCTGAATCCTACTCGTATTGCGAGACAGGGGTAGAAGATTTGTGTTCGGAGGGGGACATTTTTTTGGAGGGGGGGGGGGGGGGTTGTGCTGGGGGCATATGGGGAGAAAGGTTTTTTAGCTGGGGGGGGAAACTTTGTCCTGGAAGGGAGAGAATTACAGTGGGGGGGGGGGGGATTTGTGCTTAGGGGGTAAGCATGCAGATTTTTGCTAACACAATTCTCATAAATCTGGGAGCCGGGGGGGGGGGGGGCACAATTGGGCATGTTCGCCCTGGGCTCTAGATGACCTTGTCCCGGCACTGTTTTCACCACCACTTCCTTTTTCATCTTGTGAGTTGAATCACGCCCAGGCCAATATGGTGCCCTTCATTGACAGTATAAAGAGAGGGGCACTGATGTCGTTTTGCCAGTGCTGCTCTTTGCATATTCCAGGACCACACACCACTGGAAGAAGAATGGAAAGAAGAAGAGGGCACTACATGTTACATGAACACCCCGAAGGCTTGGAAAAAAGGTAAGTATAAAAGTAGGTAAGTATTAAAAAGCAACAGATTCTGTATTTGCACCCAGGGCGGAGGGGGTAACACTAGAGTTGGGCCATTTGTATTGAAAAATCAAGGCAGAGGGACACTGTAAAAGTAGATGGTTTATTGTAGCCTCTATGGCAGGTGGTGAAGCTGATCTTTGCAGGGTACTGTAGTGACATTCCTACACAAGGGGTGGGTCCATGGTGCTCTGCACTCACAGGATGTCCTCAGTCTTCCAGGTTCTTCTGGTTCTCTGGATGCAATTCAACCTGGACATCTAGTGGTGGTAATGAATATTGCAGACATAGCTTATTTATAACTATGACTGGGGCAATTAAACTAAGCAAAAGTATGAGCTGGATTTGCGTTTAGGGTGTAAGAGATACTGTAAATCTCACTGTACTAATTACCAATGTAAGGAGCATTCTTCCCACTGACCACCAATGTAAGGAACATTCTTCCCACTGATCACCAATGTAAGGAACATTCTTCTCACTGATCACCAATGTAAGGAACATTCTTCCCACTGATCACCAATGTAAGGAACATTCTTCCCACTGATCACCAATGTAAGGAACATTCTTCTCACTGATCACCAATGTAAGGAACATTCTTCTCACTGATCACCAATGTAAGGAACATTCTTCCCACTGATCACCAATGTAAGGGACATTCTTCCCACTGATCACCAATGTAAGGAACATTCTTCCCACTGATCACCAATGTAAGGAACATTCTTCCCACTGATCACCAATGTAAGGAACATTCTTCTCACTGATCACCAATGTAAGGAGCATTCTTCCCACTGATCACCAATGTAAGGAACATTATTCTCACTGATCACCAATGTAAGGAACATTCTTCTCACTGATCACCAATGTAAGGAACATTCTTCCCACTGATCACCAATGTAAGGAACATTCTTCCCACTGATCACCAATGTAAGGAACATTCTTCTCACTGATCACCAATGTAAGGAACATTCTTCCCACTGATCACCAATGTAAGGAACATTCTTCTCACTGATCACCAATGTAAGGAACATTCTTCCCACTGATCACCAATGTAAGGAACATTCTTCCCACTGATCACCAATGTAAGGAACATTCTTCTCACTGATCACCAATGTAAGGAACATTCTTCTCACTGATCACCAATATAAGGGACATTCTTCTCACTGATCACCAATGTAAGGAACATTCTTCCCACTGATCACCAATGTAAGGAACATTCTTCCCACTGATCACCAATGTAAGGAACATTCTTCTCACTGATCACCAATGTAAGGAACATTCTTCTCACTGATCACCAATGTAAGGAACATTCTTCTCACTGATCACCAATGTAAGGAACTTTCTTCCCACTGATCACCAATGTAAGGAACATTCTTCTCACTGAACACCAATGTAAGGAACATTCTTCCCACTGATCACCAATGTAAGGAGCATTCTTCCCACTGATCACCAATGTAAGGAACATTCTTCCCACTGATCACCAATGTAAGGAACATTCTTCCCACTGATCACCAATGTAAGGAACATTCTTCCCACTGATCACCAATGTAAGGAACATTCTTCTCACTGATCACCAATGTAAGGAACATTCTTCTCACTGATCACCAATGTAAGGAACATTCTTCCCACTGATCACCAATGTAAGGAACATTCTTCTCACTGATCACCAATGTAAGGAACATTCTTCTCACTGATCACCAATGTAAGGAACTTTCTTCCCACTGATCACCAATGTAAGGAACATTCTTCTCACTGAACACCAATGTAAGGAACATTCTTCCCACTGATCACCAATGTAAGGAGCATTCTTCCCACTGATCACCAATGTAAGGAACATTCTTCCCACTGATCACCAATGTAAGGAACATTCTTCCCACTGATCACCAATGTAAGGAACATTCTTCCCACTGATCACCAATGTAAGGGACATTCTTCTCACTGATCACCAATGTAAGGAACATTCTTCCCACTGATCACCAATGTAAGGAGCATTCTTCCCACTGATCACCAATGTAAGGGACATTCTTCCCACTGATCACCAATGTAAGGAGAATTCTTCCCACTGATCACCAATGTAAGGAACATTCTTCTCACTGATCACCAATGTAAGGGACATTCTTCCCACTGATCACCAATGTAAGGAGCATTCTTCCCACTGATCACCAATGTAAGGAACATTCTTCCCACTGATCACCAATGTAAGGAACATTCTTCCCACTGATCACCAATGTAAGGAACATTCTTCCCACTGATCACCAATGTAAGGAACATTCTTCCCACTGATCACCAATGTAAGGAACATTCTTCCCACTGATCACCAATGTAAGGAACATTCTTCCCACTGATCACCAATGTAAGGAACATTCTTCTCACTGATAGGGATGAGCTCGGTGTTCGAGTCGAACATGGGTTCGACTCGAACATCGGCTGTTCGCGCGTTCGGCGAACAACGAACGATTTGGGTCGTTCGCGCCAAATTCGAGTGACGCGAACGGCCCACAATACACTGCGCCATCGCAGTGTAATCCCGGCGCTGTGATTGGCCAAGCATGCACTGTGACCCTGCATGCTTGGCCAATCACAGCGCCGGCAGCGAGGAGAGCAATGATTGGCCACAGGCAGGATGCCTGTGGCCAATTATTGCTGAGGGGGTTTAGTACACGCCCCACACTATAAAAGGCCGCCAGCTCGTGTGTCAGTGTCATATTCTTTGCTAAACCTTGTGTGCTGAACCATATTGCTAAACCTTGTGTGTAGGGACAGACAAGGATAGGTAGGCAGAGTGTCAGTGTCATATTCTTTGCTAAACCTTGTGTGTAGGGACAGAGAAGGATAGGCAGGGAGAGTGTCAGTGTCATATTCTTTGCTAAACCTAGTGCGCTGAACCATATTGCTAAACCTTGTTTGTAGGGACAGACAAGGATAGGCAGTCGAGAGTGTCAGTGTCATAATCTTTGCTAAACCTAGTGCGCTGAACCATATTGCTAAACCTTGTGTGTAGGGACAGACAAGGATAGGCAGTCGAGAGTGTCAGTGTCATAATCTTTGCTAAACCTAGTGTGCTGAACCATATTGCTAAACCTTGTGTGTAGGGACAGACAAGGATAGGCAGTCGAGAGTGTCAGTGTCATAATCTTTGCTAAACCTAGTGTGCTGAACCATATTGCTAAACCTTGTGTGTAGGGACAGACAAGGATAGGCAGTTGAGAGTGTCAGTGTCATAATCTTTGCTAAACCTAGTGCGCTGAACCATATTGCTAAACCTTGTGTGTAGGGACAGACAAGGATAGGCAGTCGAGAGTGTCAGTGTCATAATCTTTGCTAAACCTAGTGCGCTGAACCATATTGCTAAACCTTGTATGTAGGGACAGACAAGGATAGGCAGTCGAGAGTGTCAGTGTCATAATCTTTGCTAAACCTAGTGTGCTGAACCATATTGCTAAACCTTGTGTGTAGGGACAGACAAGGATAGGCAGTCGAGAGTGTCAGTGTCATAATCTTTGCTAAACCTAGTGTGCTGAACCATATTGCTAAACCTTGTGTGTAGGGACAGACAAGGATAGGCAGTTGAGAGTGTCAGTGTCATAATCTTTGCTAAACCTAGTGTGCTGAACCATATTGCTAAACCTTGTGTGTAGGGACAGAAAAGGATAGGCAGTCGAGAGTGTCAGTGTCATAATCTTTGCTAAACCTAGTGTGCTGAACCATATTGCTAAACCTTGTGTGTAGGGACAGACAAGGATAGGCAGTCGAGAGTGTCAGTGTCATAATCTTTGCTAAACCTAGTGCGCTGAACCATATTGCTAAACCTTGTGTGTAGGGACAGACAAGGATAGGCAGTCGAGAGTGTCAGTGTCATAATCTTTGCTAAACCTAGTGCGCTGAACCATATTGCTAAACCTTGTGTGTAGGGACAGACAAGGATAGGCAGTCGAGAGTGTCAGTGTCATAATCTTTGCTAAACCTAGTGCGCTGAACCATATTGCTAAACCTTGTGTGTAGGGACAGACAAGGATTGGCAGTCGAGAGTGTCAGTGTCATAATCTTTGCTAAACCTAGTGCGCTGAACCATATTGCTAAACCTTGTGTGTAGGGACAGACAAGGATAGGCAGTCGAGAGTGTCAGTGTCATAATCTTTGCTAAACCTAGTGTGCTGAACCATATTGCTAAACCTTGTGTGTAGGGACAGACAAGGATAGGCAGTCGAGAGTGTCAGTGTCATAATCTTTGCTAAACCTAGTGTGCTGAACCATATTGCTAAACCTTGTGTGTAGGGACAGACAAGGATAGGCAGTCGAGAGTGTCAGTGTCATAATCTTTGCTAAACCTAGTGCGCTGAACCATATTGCTAAACCTTGTGTGTAGGGACAGACAAGGATAGGCAGTCGAGAGTGTCAGTGTCATAATCTTTACTAAACCTAGTGCGCTGAACCATATTGCTAAACCTTGTGTGTAGGGACAGACAAGGATAGGCAGTCGAGAGTGTCAGTGTCATAATCTGTGCTAAACCTAGTGCGCTGAACCATATTGCTAAACCTTGTGTGTAGGGACAGACAAGGATAGGCAGTCGAGAGTGTCAGTGTCATAATCTTTGCTAAACCTAGTGCGCTGAACCATATTGCTAAACCTTGTGTGTAGGGACAGACAAGGATAGGCAGTCGAGAGTGTCAGTGTCATAATCTTTGCTAAACCTAGTGTGCTGAACCATATTGCTAAACCTTGTGTGTAGGGACAGACAAGGATAGGCAGTCGAGAGTGTCAGTGTCATAATCTTTGCTAAACCTAGTGCGCTGAACCATATTGCTAAACCTTGTGTGTAGGGACAGACAAGGATAGGCAGTCGAGAGTGTCAGTGTCATAATCTTTGCTAAGCCTAGTGCGCTGAACCATATTGCTAAACCTTGTGTGTAGGGACAGACAAGGATAGGCAGTCGAGAGTGTCAGTGTCATAATCTTTGCTAAACCTAGTGCGCTGAACCATATTGCTAAACCTTGTGTGTAGGGACAGACAAGGATAGGCAGTCGAGAGTGTCAGTGTCATAATCTTTGCTAAACCTAGTGCGCTGAACCATATTGCTAAACCTTGTGTGTAGGGACAGACAAGGATAGGCAGTCGAGAGTGTCAGTGTCATAATCTTTGCTAAACCTAGTGTGCTGAACCATATTGCTAAACCTTGTGTGTAGGGACAGACAAGGATAGGCAGTCGAGAGTGTCAGTGTCATAATCTTTGCTAAACCTAGTGCGCTGAACCATATTGCTAAACCTTGTGTGTATGGACAGACAAGGATAGGCAGTCGAGAGTGTCAGTGTCATAATCTTTGCTAAACCTAGTGCGCTGAACCATATTGCTAAACCTTGTGTGTAGGGACAGACAAGGATAGGCAGTCGAGAGTGTCAGTGTCATAATCTTTGCTAAACCTAGTGTGCTGAACCATATTGCTAAACCTTGTGTGTAGGGACAGACAAGGATAGGCAGTCGAGAGTGTCAGTGTCATAATCTTTGCTAAACCTAGTGCGCTGAACCATATTGCTAAACCTTGTGTGTAGGGACAGACAAGGATAGGCAGTCGAGAGTGTCAGTGTCATAATCTTTGCTAAACCTAGTGCGCTGAACCATATTGCTAAACCTTGTGTGTAGGGACAGACAAGGATAGGCAGTCGAGAGTGTCAGTGTCATAATCTTTGCTAAACCTTGTGTGCAGGGAGAGAGAAGGATAGGCAGGGGACAGTGTCAGTGTCATTGTTGCTAAGCCTCCTGCACAGTATACACCTGAAGCTAGCCCTTATTGCTGTTTTTTCCTGGTGTGTTACACTGACAGGCATTTGCAGCACTTAAAGCGGGCGGAGTGTGCTTCCTGCAAAATAAACACCTGAAGCTACCCCTTATTGCTGGTTTCCCCATCTCCCTGCAGGCCATTAGAATGTCTGGAAGGCAAACAAGGAGAGGCAGACAGTCAGGAGCCAATAAAAGAGGGCAAGCAGGCTCTGTGTCTGGGGGCAAAAGTGCTGGTCGTGGACGCGGTGCATTGTCATCAGCACATGGCCATGGGACACGCTTGTCCTTCTTTTCGGCAGCTGGACATGTTGAGCCACATCATGCCGAAGACTTGGTAGAGTGGATGACCAAGCCCTCCTCATCCTCCTCATCCTCTCTCACCCAGGCTCAGGGTACTGGCAAAGCAGCTGCCAAAGCGTCCTCTTCCCTGGTATCAATGTCATCATCAGTCACTCCTTCCCTAGACCCACCATGTCCTCCTCCTGAGGAGTCCCCCGAACTGTTTGAGCACAGTGTTGGGTACATGCTCCAGGAGGATGCCCAGCATTTCGAAGGGTCTGATGATGATACTCAGCTAGAGGAAGGCAGTAGCGTGAGAGCAGAGAGAGGGGATGCTCAAGAAGGACACCAATCTGGCAGTCATGTTCCAGCAGCTGCAGCATACTGCCAGATTGGCTCCAGTGATGAGGAGGGAGGGGATGATGAGGTCACTGACTCCACGTGGGTGCCTAATAGGAGAGAGGAGGAGGAGGAGGATGAGGAGGAGGCACATCTCCAACGAGGCAGGATGCCCTTGGGTGGCCAGCGTAAGGGCAGCACACCGACGGAATCACACCGCAGAGCTCCGCCTGTGCAGGGCGCTGCCTCTGCCCGTTATTCAAAAAGTTCTTTGGTGTGGGCCTTTTTTGAGGCGAGTGCATCAGATCGCACAGCTGCTGTTTGCAACATATGTCTGAAGCGTATCTCGCGTGGCCAAAACATCAGCCGCTTGGGCACCACATGCTTGACCAGACATATGTTGACCTGCCATGCAGCTCGTTGGCAAGCCTACCTTAAAGACCCACACCAAAGAACAAAGCGGACCTCTCCTTGCACCGCATCAGCTGGGATCTCCAACCCCACTATACCTTCACTCCTCTCTGAAACCTGCACTGAGAGGAATGAAGGTGTAGAATTAGGTGTGTCACAGCCAAGTACTTGCGGCCACTCTGCTAGCAGTACACCGACGTCCGATTCTAGCAGGCAAATTTCCCTGCCCCAGCTGCTGGACCGTCGAAAGAAGTTCACTCCCAGCCATCCACATGCCCAGCGGTTGAATGCTAGCTTGGCTAAATTGCTAGCGCTTCAACTGCTTCCTTTTCAGTTGGTAGACTCGGCCCCCTTCCGTGAGTTTGTGCAATGTGCGGTTCTTCAGTGGCAGGTTCCCAAACGCCACTTTTTCTCACGGAAGGCGATTCCGGCTCTCTACCGGCATGTGGAAGGCAATGTCTTGGCCTTGCTGGACAGGGCGGTCAGCGGTAAGGTGCATATTACCGCTGACTCATGGTCCAGCAGGCATGGACAGGGACGTTACCTTTCTTTCACGGCCCATTGGGTCACTCTTTTGGCAGCTGGGAAGGATGCAGGACAAGGTGCAGTAGTGTTGGAGGTTGTTCCACCGCCACGCCTCCAAAATGCTACTACTGGTTGTGACACACCTCTGTCCTTCACCCCCTCCTCTTCTTCTTCCTCCGTGGCCTCTTCCTGTGCTTTGTCCTCGGAACCAGCGGTGCTCCGTAGGCGTTCAAGGGGCTACGGAAGTACGCAGGCAAAAAGATGCCATGCCGTGCTTGCACTGGTGTGTTTGGGGGACAGGAGACACACTGGGGCAGAGGTTCTGTCTGCTCTGCAGGGGCAGGCCGAGAGGTGGTTGACGCCACGCCAGCTTAAGCCAGGAATGGTAGTTTGCGACAATGGCACCAACCTCCTCTCCGCTCTCCGACAGGGACAACTGACCCATGTGCCCTGTGTGGCTCACGTCCTTAACCTGGTGGTGCAGCGGTTCTTGGGCAGGTACCCGGGCTTACAGGATGTCCTGAGGCAGGCCAGGAAAGTCTGTGTGCATTTCCGCAGATCTTATAATGCCAGTGCTCGCCTGGCTGAGCTGCAAAAGGAGTTGAACCTGCCCAAGAACCGCCTTATATGTGACATGCCCACCAGGTGGAACTCAACGTTGGCCATGCTGCAGCGGCTGCACACGCAGCAGAGGGCCATCAATGAGTACCTGTGCGACTACGGCACCAGGACAGGGTCAGGGGAGCTCGGGTTTTTTTCACCACGCCAGTGGGGCATGATCAGGGATGCATGCACTGTCCTGGCACCATTTGAGGAGGCCACGAGGATGGTGAGCAGTGACAGTGCATGCATCAGTGACACTGTACCTCTTGTCCACCTGTTGGAACATACGCTGCGTGGAATAATGGACAGGGCACTTGAGGCAGAACAGAGGCAGGAAGAGGAGGACTTCCTTGCCTCTCAAGGCCCCCTTTACCCAGACAGTGTTCCTTCTGTCCCACCCATCGCACAGGAAGAAGAGGAGGAGGAGGAGGAGGAGGAGGATTGTGTCAGCATGGAGGTGGAGCCTGGCACTCAGCATCATCAGCAGCAGTCTTTTAGGGATGATTTACAGTCCCAAGAAACCAGTGGACTTGTACGTGGCTGGGAGGAGGTGGCTGCGGATCATGTCGTCCTTAGTGACCCAGAGGACTCCGGACTGAATGCCTCAGCTAACCTACGCTGCATGGCCTCCCTGATCCTGCAAAGTCTGCGGAAGGATCCTCGTATTCTTCGGATCAAGGAGAGGGACCATTACTGGCTGGCCACTCTCCTTGATCCACGGTACAAGGGTAAGGTTGCGGACCTTATCTTACCGTCGCAGAGGGAGCAGAGGATGAGACAACTTCGGGAGGCCTTGCAGAAAGGTCTGTGCAACGCGTTCCCAGAGACTGGGAGGTTACAAACTCCTGGTCTTGGACAACGAGTTGCTGAGGCTTCGGTCAGTCAAAGAAGGAGCGGTGGGGAAGGTGGCCATCTGACCGAAGCGTTCAGACAATTCTTTAGTCCGCAGCCCCAAGGTATGATCGGTTCCAGCAACCATTGCCAGCGTCTGATATACATGGTGCAGGAATACCTAGGGACAAGGTCAGACTTGGACACCTTCCCCACCGAAAATCCTCTGGCTTACTGGGTCTTGAGGATGGATCACTGGCCAGAGCTTGCACAGTATGCAATTGAGCTACTGGCCTGTCCTGCATCCAGTGTTCTTTCAGAACGCACATTCAGTGCTGCTGGAGGATTTGTCACGGATCACAGGGTGCGCCTGTCCACCGACTCTGTTGATCGACTGACCTTCATAAAGATGAACCAGTCTTGGATCACCACCAGCTACCAAACACCTGAAGCTGATATAACAGACTAATTTATTTTCAAATGTCACATCCCTTAAAGACTGATGCTGATGCTGAGAGTTTGTCCTGTTATGTTGACTGACTATCCTCCTCCTCCTCAATGATCCGATTGATGATGATAGCTTGGAAGAACATTTTTGTTTCTGGGTGCCGCCACCAGTGGCTAAGGCCCAATTTTTCAGCCCCTATTTAACAGGGGTGTGTTATTACAATTTTTTATGCAATGCTTTGCAGCAGGGCTCATTCCTGCACTCCAACTAGAGTATCTGGGAGTGGTTGCAGTGTCGTGGCACCAGCACCAGTGGCTAAGGCCCAATTTTTCAGCCCCTGTTTAACAGGGGCGTGTCATTACAATTTTTGATGCAGTACTTTGCAACAGGGCTCATTGCTGTGCTCCAAGTACAGTATCTGTGAAGGGTTGCAGTGTTGTGGCACCAGTGCCTAAGGCTCAATTTTTCTGCCCCTGTTTAACAGGGGCATGTAATTACAATTCTTGATCTAATAATTCACAGCAGGGCCCATTCATGCGCCCACCAAGAGTAACTGTGAGGGCTCACAGTGTTGTGGCAACACCAACATGTAAGGGGCAAATTTCAGCTGAGTATATACGGCAGGCCCCTACTTTCAAACATCCAACTTACAAACGACTCCTCCTTGCAAACGGAAGGATACAACAGGAAGTGAGAGGAAATCTACCCCTAGGAAGGCAAATTCTCTCCTGTAAGAGTTAATATGGGAAAAAAGGTGTCTCCTCTGTACTGATGCTTTATCACCAATTCTTGTTTCAATAAAAACCCCAAATTTTCAAAAAACATTTGTCATTAGGACGGAAAGTGAGGTGAACTGTTCTGAACAGGTGCACACTGCACAGACAGCAAAACAAATGTTACAGGGGTGATAACCCTTCCCTATGTTTTCCAAAAAGCTTAAAAATATATTTTTTGGCTGGAGCTACACTTAAACAATGTACCTGTTCAAAATTACAAACAGATTCTACATAAGAACAAACCTACAGTCCCTGTCTTGTATGCACTGCCTGTATACGGCTGTTCAGAGTATATAGGGCCTTTTTTATTTTGTGTGCGGGGTTCCCCTTAATATCCATACAAGACCCAAAGGGGCTGGTAATGGGCTGGGGTAGGGGGGGGGGGGGGGGTGATGGGGTAGCTATGCCATTTTTCTTAAAGATTTTCATCCATATTACCGGGACCAGACATTACATTAAAGCCGCAAGCAGTTTTAAATGGCTTTTTTTTCCTTTAGAAATGTAATTTTGTGCAGGGACAGTTCTAAACACGGGAAACACGTGGCACTTCACAGGCATACTTTAGACACCCCCCAGGTACAATATTTAAAGGAATATTTGACTTTTTTTTTTCACTTTATGCATCATTAAAATGACTGCTCCAGAAAAACGGCCGTTTTTAAAACTTATTTTTGCATTGATACATGTCCCCTGGTGCACAACCCGGGTTCCCAAACCCTTTTTAGGACAATAACATGCATAATAGTCGTTATAATTAGCACTTTAGAATCCGAACGTTCGCATCCATTGTATTTAATAGGGTTCTAAAGTTCGTGCGAACTTTCGGTCCGTTCGCGGGTTCTGGTGCGAACCGAACCCGGGGGTGTTCGGCTCATCACTACTCACTGATTACCAATGTAAGGAACATTCTTCCCACTGATCACCAATGTAAGGAACATTCTTCCCACTGATCACCAATGTAAGGAACATTCTTCCCACTGATCACCAATGTAAGGAACATTCTTCTCACTGATCACCAATGTAAGGAACATTCTTCTCACTGATCACCAATGTAAGGAACATTCTTCTCACTGATCACCAATGTAAGGAACATTCTTCTCACTGATCACCAATGTAAGGAACATTCTTCCCACTGATCACCAATGTAAGGAGCATTCTTCCCACTGATCACCAATGTAAGGAACATTCTTCTCACTGATCACCAATGTAAGGAGCATTCTTCCCACTGATCACCAATGTAAGGAACATTCTTCCCACTGATCACCAATGTAAGGAACATTCTTCTCACTGATCACCAATGTAAGGGACATTCTTCTCACTGATCACCAATGTAAGGAACATTCTTCCCACTGATCACCAATGTAAGGAACATTCCTCCCCCCTGATCACCAATGTAAGGAGCATTCTTCCCACTGATCACCAATGTAAGGAACATTCTTCCCACTGATCACCAATGTAAGGAACATTCTTCCCACTGATCACCAATGTAAGGAACATTCTTCCCACTGATCACCAATGTAAGGAACATTCTTCTCACTGATCACCAATGTAAGGAGCATTCTTCCCACTGATCACCAATGTAAGGAACTGTGACAGAACCCACTGTCACTGTGTGCTTTGGAAGGGACTGAGGGCGGGCCTCCTACCCACAGATTATGGCCCAGAAGAGACTGGAGACTCGGGGAGAAGCTGGCATTGAGATAATGTAATGTAATGCTACATCTCTTCTCCCCCATCCCCCCCCCCTCTTGTTGCTGTGTTTAGCTGTGTTGAGTCATGGCACATAGACAATGGTCTGGACTGCAGACATCTCTCTGCAGGGGATGTGTATTGAGGGGTTGCCTGCTTATCATAATCCCTTTGTTTATCTGTAGTCTCTGTTTCAATGTACAAGTGTTCAGTTCCCATTGATTCTTCCTTGTCCCCTACCCCCCCTCTATGACAAGGCTAAGGGGAGTGTCCCTAACTGTGTGTAAAAGTGTATGTTTTGGATTTAATAAACTGTTGATGCTCTGCATGTTTAACCCTCAACACCTGTGTGGATTGTCTCGTGATTGAGGGGTTAAGGGCTGGTTATGGCGAATCTGCAGGCTGCGGGTGCGTTTGGAGGACAGGAGACACAAGTCTGGCGGATGTGCCCATCTGGGGTATCTGAGATCCGTTACAGTGTTGGCAGCGGTGGGATGTCTCCTGCAGTCCGGGCCATCCAAACCACCACCAGGATTCAAGATCTGGGCAGCCGTCGAGGAGCAATACGGGGACCAGCCAGCATGAGAGCGGAGTTCGGGAGGAGGCTGCAAGGCATGCGGAAGCAACATCGGGGACCAGCGACAGAGCGCACCATGCTCGGCTGGGGGGATGTGATCCGCTGGCAACTCTGGCATGAAACGCTAAGCCACGAGTGGCGCCATCAGGGGAAGATCCTTCCCTCCTCCACAGAGATGTACTGGACGCAGTACCATGCGCGAGAGGTGTTCCTGAGGGAACGACCGCGAGATGAGTGGAAGACGGAGCTCGGAAGATTGGTCCAGGAGGAGATGAGGCTGGACGCCAGCTACAGAGCCCTCCGGTGGTTCGCGGCTCAACTGTGGCCAAGTACAGCAGACGGCAGCCCGTAAGAAGGCGTTGGCTACGGCGGCGTGGGGCTGCTCCATCAAAAAATGTACGGAGACCCAGACTTTGGGAGCGATGAGGAGTGGCGGCTGGAAAACATCCTGGACTTCCGAGATGAGGTGCTGGACCTCCCCGAAGAGGCGTGTGACCTGGAGGAATTGGAGTTCCTGGTTGAGCAGGAATGGGAGCTCGAGATTGCCTACAAGCGGCTGTTTGACGGTGATCAGCAGCCTGGCATGGCTCCCGTTGCCTGGGACTGTCCTGGAGAAATAGCGGACAGTCACGAAGATGCGGAGCAAATGGGGCCAGGAGTGCCCCTACGTTTTCCCGTCCTAACCGCAATGGAAGAAGCGGCGATGATACAGAGGGCACTGCGAGTGCTAGAATGCCGGAACGCACCAGAGGTTCCCCAAGCAGAGAGACAAGATAATAGCATAAAGGTCTCAGAAGGGGAAGTTGAGACTGGCGCTGGAAGGCTGGTAAATGGTGATCAGCAGCAAGTCGAGAGTATCGCATCCGGTGCCCCAGCAGAAGCGCTGGCTACAGGGCAGAGTGCCACTAGCCTCTGCCCAGCATCAGAAAAAGAGTTGGATCCGGAGAGTCTGAGAGATGATTTTCGTGAGCCGTTTCCCCAACAGCAGATATCCCCAACGGGAGTGGAGGAAGCAATTCTCCCTCCCCAGCAATTGGACATTACCCCAATGTTCATCCCCCCAGCAGAAGCGCTGACTGCAGGGCAGAGTGCCGCTGGCCTCTGCCCACCCTCAGAGTTGGATCCAGGGAGTCCGAGGGATGACCTCAGTGAGCTGTTTCCCCAGCACTTGGACACTACCCCAGTGTTCATCCCCCCAGCAGAAGCGCTGGCTATGGGGCAGAGTGCCGTGGGCCTCTGCCCACCCTCAGAGTTAGATCCAGGGAGTCCGAGGGATGACCTCAGTGAGCTGGTTGCCCAGCACTTGGACACTACCCCAGTGTATATCCCCCCAGCAGAAGCACTGGCTGCATGGCAGAGTGTTACCGGCCCTGACCCAGCCCTCAGTAGATTTTTGGAGGGTTTGGGAGACAGCCCCTGTCAGAAGTCGCCTCAGAAGCTGGTCACAGAACCAGGAGGGGAGAAAATCCTTCCCCCTCTTCAGCTGCTGAACTCTACCATTGTATATGTCCCCCTAGCAGAAGCACTGGCTACGGGGCAGAGCGATGTTGGCCTCTGCCCAGCATCAGAAAAAGAGACGGAGAGTCCGGGAGACAGTCCCTGCAAGATACCTCCTCAGCGGCTGTTAGCTACTCCAGGAGAAAAGCAAGAACCTTTTCCTCCCCAACTGCATAGCACTGCCAGCCTATGTTCCCTACAAGCTGAAGCGCTGGCATCGGGGCAGAGGATTATTCAGCTCCCCTCAATATCTGCAACCCAGCCCCGGATCACGGGAGGGCGGACAGCTGTTCCCACTCTGCAGCGGCTGTTTTTATTCACGGGAGACCGTATGTGCGATTTTGCTCCCCAGCCCCAGAGACGTACTTTTCCTTTTCCTGGTTGCCTGGGGTGGAAGTTTGCGACTAACGCAGGTCCAGACCAGTTCGGGGTCAGGAACCTGGTTAGTCTGTTTTTAAAAGGGGAGAAATGTGACAGAACCCACTGTCACTGTGTGCTTTGGAAGGGACTGAGGGTGGGCCTCCTACCCACAGATTATGGCCCAGAAGAGACTGGAGACTCGGGGAGAAGCTGGCATTGAGATAATGTAATGTAATGCTACATCCCTTCTCCCCCATCCCCCCCCCTCTTGTTGCTGTGTTTAGCTGTGTTGAGTCATGGCACATAGACAATGGTCTGGACTGCAGACATCTCTCTGCAGGGGATGTGTATTGAGGGGTTGCCTGCTTATCATAATCCCTTTGTTTATCTGTAGTCTCTGTTTCAATGTACAAGTGTTCAGTTCCCATTGATTCTTCCTTGTCCCCTACCCCCCCTCTATGACAAGGCTAAGGGGAGTGTCCCTAACTGTGTGTAAAAGTGTATGTTTTGGATTTAATAAACTGTTGATGCTCTGCATGTTTAACCCTCAACACCTGTGTGGATTGTCTCGTGATTGAGGGGTTAAGGGCTGGTTATGGCGAATCTGCAGGCTGCGGGTGCGTTTGGAGGACAGGAGACACAAGTCTGGCGGATGTGCCCATCTGGGGTATCTGAGATCCGTTACAGGAACATTCTTCCCACTGATCACCAATGTAAGGGACATTCTTCTCACTGATCACCAATGTAAGGAGCATTCTTCCCACTGATCACCAATGTAAGGAACATTCTTCCCACTGATCACCAATGTAAGGAACATTCTTCCCACTGATCACCAATGTAAGGAACATTCTTCCCACTGATCACCAATGTAAGGGACATTCTTCTCACTGATCACCAATGTAAGGAACATTCTTCCCACTGATCACCAATGTAAGGAGCATTCTTCTCACTGATCACCAATGTAAGGAACATTCTTCCCACTGACCACCAATGTAAGGAACATTCTTCCCACTGATCACCAATGTAAGGAACATTCTTCTCACTGATCACCAATGTAAGGAACATTCTTCTCACTGATCACCAATGTAAGGAACATTCTTCCCACTGATCACCAATGTAAGGGACATTCTTCTCACTGATCACCAATGTAAGGAGCATTCTTCTCACTGATCACCAATGTAAGGAACATTCTTCTCACTGATCACCAATGTAAGGAACATTCTTCCCACTGATCACCAATGTAAGGGACATTCTTCTCACTGATCACCAATGTAAGGAACATTCTTCCCACTGATCACCAATGTAAGGAACATTCTTCCCACTGATCACCAATGTAAGGGACATTCTTCTCACTGATCACCAATGTAAGGAACATTCTTCCCACTGATCACCAATGTAAGGAGCATTCTTCTCACTGATCACCAATGTAAAGAACATTCTTCTCACTGATCACCAATGTAAGGAACATTCTTCCCACTGATCACCAATGTAAGGAACATTCTTCCCACTGATCACCAATGTAAGGAGCATTCTTCCCACTGATCACCAATGTAAGGGACATTCTTCTCACTGATCACCAATGTAAGGAACATTCTTCCCACTGATCACCAATGTAAGGAACATTCTTCTCACTGATCACCAATGTAAGGAACATTCTTCCCACTGATCACCAATGTAAGGAACATTCTTCCCACTGATCACCAATGTAAGGGACATTCTTCTCACTGATCACCAATGTAAGGAACATTCTTCTCACTGATCACCAATGTAAGGAACATTCTTCCCACTGATCACCAATGTAAGGGGCATTCTTCCCACTGATCACCAATGTAAGGGACATTCTTCCCACTGATCACCAATGTAAGGAGCATTCTTCCCACTGATCACCAATGTAAGGAACATTCTTCCCACTGATCACCAATGTAAGGGACATTCTTCTCACTGATCACCAATGTAAGGAACATTCTTCCCACTGATCACCAATGTAAGGGACATTCTTCCCACTGATCACCAATGTAAGGAACATTCTTCCCACTGATCACCAATGTAAGGAACATTCTTCTCACTGATCACCAATGTAAGGGACATTCTTCTCACTGATCACCAATGTAAGGGACATTCTTCCCACTGATCACCAATGTAAGGAACATTCTTCCCACTGATCACCAATGTAAGGAGCATTCTTCTCACTGATCACCAATGTAAGGGACATTCTTCTCACTGATCACCAATGTAAGGAACATTCTTCTCACTGATCACCAATGTAAGGAACATTCTTCTCACTGATCACCAATGTAAGGGACATTCTTCCCACTGATCACCAATGTAAGGAACATTCTTCCCACTGATCACCAATGTAAGGAGCATTCTTCTCACTGATCACCAATGTAAGGAACATTCTTCCCAACTAATTGGTTTAGCAAGGTTCCCTGAGACGTGAAAATTATTCTAAGGTTTTCCCGGGGGGTAAATAGGTTGTGAAAGGCTGCTGTAGAGGACCTTGTTCCCCCGGTGATCTCACGCAATAATCAATAATCATCAAAAAACAGTAATATTGTTAAATACCCAAAAAGTGAATGTGCTAAAACCACAAAATGTGAATAATAGACACAAAGTGATCTAAATGATATAAAACGCAGTCTATGAATTAAGTAAAGTGTTCAGTGAAAAATACTAATAAAAATATTTAAAATGATATATACAAAAAATGTGCAATAAAAATTAATAAAAAGCTATATAAAAAAACTCCACAAATATGGCTGTAAAATAAGAATTTTCTTGAAAAAATAGTGATGATGAAAGTAATAGAAAGTCTTTAAATAACTCCACAAACGTAGCTGTGAATATACTGTCTTGATATCCGGAGAGACCAGGCTCTTAAAACTCTCACCTCACTCTCGATGAGCCTGGTCTCTCCGGATATCAAGACAGTATATTCACAGCTATGTTTGTGGAGTTATTTAAAGACTTTCTATTACTTTCATCATCACTATTTTTTCAAGAAAATTCTTATTTTACAGCCATATTTGTGGAGTTTTTTTTATAGACATTCTTCTTTTGCACAATATTTTAAAGCTATATCCGTGGAGTTTTTTTATAGCTTTTTATTGATTTTTATTACACATTTTTTGTATATATACCGTATATACTTGAGTATAAGCCGACCCGAGGCACCAAATTTTACCACAAAAAAAATGGGAAAACGTATTGACTCGAGTATAAGCCTAGGGTGTCCATCTGCATGCCTCACCGTGCCTCACTTTGCCTCACTGTGTCCATGTGCATGCCTCACTGTGCCCATGCCTCACTGTGCCTCACTTTTCCTCACTGTGCCCATACCTCACTGTGCCCATGCCTCACTGTGTCCATGACTAGACTGACGTTTAACATGGGAGTCTATGGAAGGGGTGCCCGGTTTAAAAAAATCGGTGCTCCCCGGCCGTAGGTCCCCCGGACAACAAACTTTGCACACATGTAGAGGAAGAGTGGGGCTACATGTGTACCAAGTTTGGGGTTCAGGCCGGCCGGCCGGTACCGGGTCCCCAAAGTCCGGGAGATCGGGCGCAAAAAGGCGACTCGTGTATAAGCCGAGGGGGGGGGGGGGGGGGGGGAGTTGGCATTTTCAGCACAAAAAAAGTGCTGAAAAACTCGGCTTATACTCGAGTATATACGGTAATTTGAAACATTTTCATTGAGTGAGTGAATAACTTATATAGCGCTGCAAATGCGAACTAAATCGCCTCAAGGCACTTATTTCCATCCAGTGACGTCCTGATCCTTTCAGAAGAGGTGGGTCTTAAGTTTTTTCCTGAAGGCCCGATGGTTTTCTTCCATGCGGATGTTGGTAGGTAGAGCATTCCATAGCCGTGGTCCTTGGACTGCGAATCTTCGTTCTTCCTTTGATTTGTAGCGGGATTTGGGGATGTGGAGGAGGTTTTGGTTGGTTGATCGGAGAATGCAATTGGGGGGTGTAGTGTTTTATTTTCTCGCACAAGTATTGCCGAACGTTTCCCTGTGTGCACTTATGGGTCAGGCAGAGGGTCTTGAATGTTATCCGATCCTTTAAGGTTAGCCAATAAAGGGTCCTCAGGGACGGGGTGATGGATTCCCAGGGTTTTTTCCCTGCTCATTAGTATTTTTATTACCGTATATACTCGAGTATAAGCCGACCCGGATATAAGCTGAGGCACCTAATTTTACCAGAAAAAAACTGGGAAAACGTATTGACTCGAGTATAAGCCTAGGGTGTCCATCTGCATACCTCACTGTGCCTCACTTTGCCTCACTGTGTCCATGTGCATGCCTCACTGTGCCCATGCCTCACTGTGCCCATGCCTCACTGTGTCCATGACTTGACTGACGTTTAACATGGGAGTCTATGGAAGGGGTGCCCGGCTTTGGTAAATCAGTTCTCCCCGGCCGTAGGTCCCCAAGACAACAAATTTTGCACACTTGTAGAGAAGAAATGGGGCTACATGTGTGCCAATAGTGGGGTCCAGAGGACCTACAACCGGCCAGTACCGGGTCCCCAAATTTACCGGAGAAATTACAGTTTAACATGGGAGTCTATAGAAGGGGTGACCAGATTTGACCAGAAGGGGTGACCGGTTCTCGCCGGCTGTAGGTCCCCCGGACAACAAACTTTGCACACTTGTAGAGGAAGAGTGGGGCTACATGTGTGCGAAGTTTGGGGTCCAGGGGACCTACGGCCGGCCAGTACTGGGTCCCCAAAGTTCGGGAGATCAGGCACAAAAAGGTGACTCGAGTATAAGCCGAGGGGGGGCATTTTCAGCACAAAAAAATGTGCTGAAAAACTCGGCTTATACTCGAGTATATACGGTAATACTTTTATTAGTATTTTTCACTGAACACTTTACTTAATTCATAGACTGCATTTTCTATCATTTAGATCACTTTGTGTCTATTATTCACATTTCGTGGTTTTAGCACGTTCACGTTTTGGGAATTTAAGAATATTACTGTTTTTTGATGATTATTGATTATTGCGCGAGATCACTTTCTATATATGTTTCTTATTTTGTGTATTGTAAACACTAATAGGTTTTGCTGCACATTTTTCACTATAGTTAATCATTCTGATACTTAGTGACATTTACCACTCACAGTAGCGCGAAGGACACTTTTCACATTCACATTGTTTCCCCCCCCCCAGGTGCACAATCTGCTCTCTGACCGCTCCCCTATTCTGCAAGTCTAAATATAATACAGGGTTCCCTTTTTTCTGAGCTGCACATTGATGAGCGAGTTTGGGGTGGAGGAACTTGACTAACCTTCACAGAGTCCTGACCTCAACCAGATAGAACACCTTTTGGGATGAATTCGAGCGGAGACTGCGAGCCAGGCCTTCTAGTCCAACATCAGTGCCTGACCTCACAAATGCTCTTCTGGAAGAATGGTCAAACATTCCCATAGACACCCTCCTAAACCTTGTGGACGGCCTTCCCAGAAGAGTTGAAGCTGTTATAGCTGCAAAGGGTGGGGCCAACTCAATATTGAACCCTCCGGACTAAGACTGGGATTCCATTAAAGTTCATGTGTGTAAAGGCAGGCGTCCCAATACTTTTGACAATATAACATACATGTCAGCAGCTTAACATTATCTTCTGTATATCTTGTACTAGAAGATCTCTGCACCTGAAATTCCTAGCCCAGTCCACCTTTTCTGCCCATTACAAAGAAGGTTTCTCTTTCTCTATTGGATTTTTTTTAACAGAAAATAGAAACTCTCTATTGGATTTTTAGATTGCAGCAGGAGAAAGAAGACTCTACTTAGTGGACATGTACAGCTGGCTGGTTTTGTGTAGGGATGAGCTTCGAGTTCGACTCAAACATCGGCTGTTCGGTCATTCGACGAAGATCGGACTTTATCGGTCGTTCGCGCCAAATTCGAGTTGCGCGTCACGGCCCATAATGCACCGCGTCAAATATTAAGTCAGTGTACTGTATACTGGGCTCAGTGTGCAGCTAAAGCTCACTGCAGACCATTCCTGCTGTTCTCTTGCTAATATACTACAGGAAGGCAGTTGATTCAGTTAGCTGCAGTATAATCAGTATATATATATGTAGCGGCCTCACCCCCTCTTTCTGGTCTAGGGGTATGTTGTACGTGAGGGTGAGATGCGCTACGGCCCATGTCCTCCCCATTGCTGTGGGTGAGGGGAAGGCCAGTACCTGTTATTCTCCTCGGGCCTGTGTGTCTCGTTAAGAACCAAGTCCTGCTGTACTGACACTCCCCTTTGCTCCCATTAACCAGAGTTCCACACACCGATAGAGGGTCCAACTCTTGTTTATTAACACACTCCAATAAACCGTCCTTTTCCAGCCGACTGGTTAAGACCCAATAAACAGTTCAATACGGTGGGGTGAGCAGGTCGAGGCACTGTCCTGATAAGTAAACTAAACCACTGTGGATTCACCAGCGGTTGCTAAAGCCCATGGCTTGTGAGAGAACTTAAACCTACAGGGTCTCTACCAGCAACCCCAGAGAACAGAAACAGGAGTACCTTCGCTGCGTTGTGGCCCCTATCAGGGGGAAATGTCCCTCCAAGAGAGTTACCAGAGGCCCCTCTGTCACCGGGTTGATGCTGCTCCATCTCTTCAGAAGGGTAACCTCTCCGGCCTCCTCGCCTCAGATACGAGCCCCATCCACCTCAGGGACCCTCGGACAATCCCGCCCTTGCGGAACCCAGTCAAAGTCACTGAGCCCCAGGCCTCCAGTTTAGTACCTCACCCCAGGCTGAAGATGCCGCTCCGACCAGGCCTAGGGCGCCTGGGCCGGAACTCCGAACCGCCCGCACCCAGGCCGAAGGTGCCTGGGCGCGCGATGCAGGAAAAAGACCTCGTGGTGAGGGCGTCTCTCCCCTTTATCTCCTCCCGCGACGCCACGGCGGGTTTCCCGCCCTCGCCGTACCATCGCTGGCAGGGGACAAAAAGGTCAGCACTGCGGCAGTGAATCTACCTTGAGCCTGTGGGAACCCTGCCACCCACAGGCCAAGGAGAACAACACACCACCAAGTCCTTCACGAATTAACAATGGTCTAAATCCTTTATGATTTACACACACCTGGGTCATACTACCACCCAGGTGTATCCCCCTAAATTTAGACCCCCGCTACACTTTCCCCCTAGTGATTTGACGCTGGTCCCAAGCGTCTGGTGCAAACCCATGTCTTCCAAAGAGTGGTAACATAAGCCTGACCCCAGAGGCCATCCCTTAAAATTTGAATCCCAATTGTGCCAAGACCTGCTCAAGGGAAAGGGAACATAAAATAATAAACTTTTCAATAAAACCATCTGACCATGTACACATATACAATCCCTCCCATCACTGTCTAAGAACCACCCCACACTCAGCAGTCTTGACAGATGGATCTCCTGCAGAAAGGGAAACAAAAACACCACATCCTAACTCATTTGTGTTAATTTGGAATAAATGGGTCTATCAGCCGAGGGACCCATTCGCTCCAATAAGCAAGGTGATGCAAATGAAAAAAAAAAAAACAGCCGTTGCGCAACACTACCACCTGGTGACAGTGCCGCTGTAATGACACTTGGTGAAATCTTCCAGGCAATCTTCCCTCTTCCTGTGTCCCTACTCTGATTCTACCCCAAAGTCTGTGTCTCTGATGTATGAAGAAAGAGAGAACAAAACAAAACAGCTCTCATTCCTCCAAAGAGTAGAAAAGCCCAAACAAAAAAAACTAGGGCCCAGTGCTGATATTCTGGTAAAACACTTCCAGAAAGTTCAAAAACAGAAGAACATACAGGGGAGTTTTTTTTTTTCTCCTTACAAATAAAATTTCGGGTGCGGCAAGAACAGGGGCTTCTGGTGCTTATCAAAGACTTCCACTGAATAATCAATGTCCTCTCCATCCTTCCGGCAAATAAGCACCTTGTCTGCGTGAATATGGCGGCCCCACATCCATTCTGCTCTACAGTCTCTGAATTGTTTGGACACTGATGGTGAACAGGACAAGTACCGACGGGCATGCGGCACTTTAAGCTTCTCCCAAACAAACTCGTCGTACCATCTCTGTCTCAGGACTTCGACCTCAAAAAGCAAGTCCCAAGGCAAGTAAGGATATTCCCATCCGTACTCACGGGCGACCCTCTGGCAGAATAGCCGCTGCAGTCGGGCCAAAGGAGGCATTGTGGCCCGATCACCTTCTCCTGGCGGAACAAGGGCCTCTGGATGCTGATGTACTTTCACTACCTCCGTTGGTTTGAATCTTGGTGCCCGTAGTGATGCGCGCTGTGTCCCCGCCACCGGAACGGATGATGCTGCAGGTGGTGGAATGACAAGCGAAGGACTAGGCTTCCTCGTGAGCTCCGGGGCTTCCGCCCGGGGCGTGCTGTCTCCCGTGGACATGGGCGAATCCCGTGGTGTACGTAACACAGGCAATGGCATTTTGTCCCAGCCCTTGCGGTGAAAAAGTTCATCTATTTCACCATCCTCTCCACAGTCCGACAGCGATTCTAGGTCGGAGGTGTCATACATCTCTGCGGGGAGGTAGTCCCTAGTAGACGTGGAGCTTCCCTCCCTAGCGGGCTCCACCGGCTGTGGACCCCCGACACCTCCAACCACCACCACAGTCCCAGCCCCTGGCTCATCTTGACCTTTTGTAGAACTGGGATGTCCAGGACTCTTCCAACCGAATCCATCCAGGCCCGGCAAGCGACGGGGTGAAGCTCGACCACGACCACAGGATGCCTGTACCAGGCCGACTTTCCTCTTCGGAGGTGGGAGCAGGGAATCTGTGGCGACCGAAGCAGCATCCTCTGATTTTTCTTTCTCAGTCTCTGGTTGGGCAGTCACATCGCCCTGGTCAGTGCGTACGGGGACCTCCACAAAGGCCTGGATCTCCCCTTCCGGAGTAGCGGTACCTGTGAGGCAGTTGAGGCGAAGGGCCCGGGGCCTTACTGTGGATGTCTCCACCTCGAATAGGAACTGCTTGCATGCCTCGCAACGCCCGAATGGCTTCAGGTTGACCACCAGTCCCGAGCACCCGGGACAGATCACGCCGAGGGCCTCCGTGTCTCTGCAAGTGTACAGAGCCAACTGCCCTCGGGGTCTAAGTCTTATCCCCGTGTCTGTAAGGGGAGCAGCAAAAGCAGTCATCTTCGTGGGGTAGGGAACCGGAATCCACGGGGAGCTTGAGGCCATCCTGACTATCTGCTGCTCCATCACGCACTGACCACGCGCCGAAGTCTCCACGTGTATCTCCCCACATGGCCAGACTCCTCCCACAACTTGCACTTTTTCGCGGCCTTCCACCAGTCTCCGCCCACGAACTGCGCAGCTATGGGGTGCCTCATGGCGCAGTGCAGTAAAAGCCCCCACGTGTAGTACGTCACACGGCTGGACTTCTCCCTCTTCTCGCTCTTCTGCATGGGCCTTTCCCGTCTTAGGGTCATTTCCACGACTTTGAGCAGGGATGCACTCTGGCCGATCACATGGCCGACCCACTCGGAACTCCTCCGGGCAGCAAAGTTCAAACACAGCCGTTCTTAGTTCCATAGTTAAAACACACATCATCCCGGACTCACGAGCCCCCACGTGTAGCGGCCTTACCCCCTCTTTGTGGTCTAGGGGTATGTTGTACGTGAGGGTGAGATGCGCTATGGTCCATGTCCTCCCCATTGCTGTGGGTGAGGTGAAGGCCAGTACCTGTTATTCTCCTCGGGCCTGTGTGTCTCGTTAAGAACCAAGACCTGCTGTACTGACACTCCCCTTTGCTCCCATTAACCAGAGTTCCACACACCGATAGAGGGTCCAACTCTTGTTTATTAACACACTTCAATAAACAGTCCTTTTCCAGCCGACTGGTTGAGACCCAATAAACAGTTCAATACGGTGGGGTGAGCAGGTCGAGGCACTGTCCTGATAAGTAAACTAAACCACTGTGGATTCACCAGCGGTTGCTAAAGCCCATGGCTTGTGAGAGAACTTAAATCTTCAGGGTCTCTACCAGCAACCCCAGAGAACAGAAACAGGAGTACCTTCGCTGCGTTGTGGCCCCTATGAGGGGGAAATGTCCCTCCAAGAGAGTTACCAGAGGCCCCTCTGTCACCGGGTTGATGCTGCTCCGTCTCTTCAGAAGGGTAACCTCTCCGGCCTCCTCGCCTCAGATACGAGCCCCATCCACCTCAGGGACCCTCGGAGAATCCCGCCCTTGCGGGACCCAGTCGAAGTCACTGAGCCCTAGGCCTCCAGTTTAGTACCTCACCCCAGGCTGAAGGTGCCTGGGATGGACGCCAACTCCGCTCCGACCAGGCCTAGGGCGCCTGGGCCGGAACTCCGAACCGCCCGCACCCAGGCCAAAGGTGCCTGGGCGCGCGATGCAGGAAAAAGACCTCATAGTGAGGGCGTCTCTCCCCTTTATCTCCTCCCGCGACGCCACGGCGGGTTCCCCGCCCTCGCCGTACCATCGCTGGCAGGGGACAAAAAGGTCAGCACTGCGGCAGTGAATCTACCTTAGACCTGTGGGAACCCTGCCACCCACAGGCCAAGGAGAACAACACACCACCAAGTCCTCCACGAATTAACAATGGTCTAAATCCTCTATGATTTACACACACCTCGGTCATACTACCACCCAGGTGTATCCCCCTAAATTTAGACCCCCGCTACATATATATATACATCCCAGCTTTGTGCAGCTACATCTCACTGCAGGCCATTCTTTGTGCACCTATTCCAATACATCAAATAAAGTATGTCTGTAAGGCCAACAAGGAGAGGCAGACACACACAGGCCAATAAAAGAGGGCAAGCAGGCTCTGTATCTAGAGTAGGGTGACCAGACATCCCCGGTTTCAGGGGACAGTCCCCGGATTGAGGACACTGTCCCTGGACCATGTCTGTCCCCGGTTTTCTCCCCGGATTGGATTTGAACAGGGGTTGGGGCAATTTCAAAGACAGTCAGTGCAGAATTAAAAAAAAATTCTGAATTGCACACCCCCGCTCCGCTGCTCCTCCTAGCTTAAAGGGGTGTGTTTTTATTTCCATTATCTGTGCCCCTCTCTGATGATCATGTGCTGGTCGGAGTGAAGGGAATATTTCTTCAGTTTCGGGTGCCCATTCAGCTCCGCTCGCATGTTCTTCTGCCTTGGCTCAAGCCCCGGCCAGCCGCCTGCCTGTTTTATCTCCTTGCCTTCCCTGGTGGAGTGATCTTCCTCCGCACCCCACCCAGTAGTAGCCGGGGCCCGGAGAGTAAGATTTGACAGGCTGTGAGGTGGGCGGCGACGGCCAGAGAGTCGCTGATTGCCGCCATTACTAGTAAAAATAACAAAATGTCCCCGGATTTCATTAAAAAAATCTGGTCACCTTAATCTAGAGGCAACAGTGCTGGTCGTGGACACGGTGCATCCTCATCAGCACGTGGCCGTGGGGCACGCTTGTCCTTTTTTTCGGCAGCTGGCCACGTTGAGCCGCAACATGCAGAAGAGTTGGTAGATGGGTGACCAAGCCGTCCTCATCCTCTGTCACCCAGGCTACCTTGGCTGCCAATGCAGGTGCCAAAGCAGCCTATTCCATCGGCTCGAGGTTATCAGTTACTCCTTCCCTAGCCCCACCATCATGCACAGAGGAGTCCCCCGAGCTGTTCGACCACAGTGTTGGGTACATGCTGCAGGAGGATGCGCAGCGTTTTGAAGGCTCTGATGATGATACCCAGCTTGAGGAAGGCAGTAACGTGAGCCCAGACAGAGGGGGTGCCCAAGAAGGACAACAAACTGGCAGTCATGTTCCCCCAGCTGCAGCATACTGCCAGGTTTACTCCAGTGACGAGGAGGGAGGGGATGATGAGGTCACTGACTCTACGTGGGTGCCTGATAGGAGAGAGGAGGAGAAGGAGGATGAGGAGGAGGCACATCTCCAACGAGGCAGGTTGCCCTCCAGGGGCCAGCTTAAGGGCAGCCGCTGACTCTGCGTGTTTTTCCAAAAGTTCTTTGGTGTGGGCCTTTTTTGACATGTGTGCAGCAGATCACACCATTGCTATTTGCAACATATGTCTGAAGCGTATAAAGCGTGGCCAAAACAGCAGCCGCTTGGGCACCACATGCTTGACCAGACATATGTCGACCTGCCATGCAGTCCGTTGGCAAGCATACATAAAAGACCCACACCAAAGAACACAGCGGACCTCTCCTTGCTCCTCATCAGCTGGGATCTCCAACCCCACTATAACTTCAGTCCTCTCTGAAACATGCACTGAGAGGAATGAAGGTGTAGAATTAGGTGTGTCACAGCCAAGTACATGCGGGCACTCTGCTATGGCTACAGCAACGTCCGATTATAGTAGGCAAATTTCCCTGCTCCAGTTGCTACACCGGCGAAAGAAATTCGCTCCCAGCCATCCACATGCCCAGCGGTTGAATGCTAGCTTGGCTAAATTGCTAGCACTTCAACTGCTGCCTTTTCAGTTGGTAGACTCGGCCCCCTTCCGTGAGTTTGTGCAATGTGCGGTTCCTCAGTGGCAGGTTCCCAAACGCCTTTTTTTCACGGAAGGTGATTCCAGGTCTCTACCGCCATGTGCAAGGCAATGTCTTGGCCTCGCTGGACAGGGCGGTCAGCGGTAGGGTGCATATTACCGTTGACTCATGGTCCAGCAGGCATGGACAGGGATGTTACCTATCTTTCACGGCGTACTGGGTGACTCTGCTGGCAGCTGGGAAGGATGCAGGACAGGGTGCAGTATTGTTGGAGGTTTTTCCGCCACCATGCCTCCAAAATGCTACTACTGGAAATTCTGACACACCTCTCTATTCCACCCCCTCCTCACCTTCTTCCTCTATGGCCTCTTCCTCTGCTGATTTGTCCTCTGAACCAGCGGTGCTCCGTAGGCGTTCAAGGGGCTACGCAACTACGCAGGCAAAAAGATGCCATGCGGTGCTTGGGCTGGTGTGCTTGGGGGACAGGAGCCACACTGGGGCAGAGATTCTGTCAGCTCTGCAGGGGCAGGCTCAGAGGTGGTTGACGCCACGCCAGCTTAAGCCAGGAATGGTGGTTTGCGACAATGGGACAGCTGACCCATGTGCCCTGTTTGGCTCATGTCCTTAACCTGGTGGAGCAGCGGTTCTTGGGCAGGTACCCGGGCTTACAGGATGTCCTGAGGCAGGAAAGTCTGTGTGCATTTCCGCAGATCATATAATGCCAGTGCTCGGCTGGCTGACCTCCAAAAGTAATTTAACCTGCCCAAGAACCGCCTAATCTGTGACATGCCCACCAGGTGGAACTCAACGTTGGCCATGCTGCAGCGGCTGCACACGCAGCAGAGGGCCATCAATGAGTACCTGTGCGACTACGGCACCAGGACAGGGTCAGGGGAGCTTGTTTTTTTTTTGCCTCATAAGTGGGTCATGATCAGGGATGCGTGCACTGTCCTGGCACCATTTGAGGAGGCCACGAGGATGAGGAGGCCATGCCGTTTTTCTCAATGATTTTCATCCATATTACCGGGACCAGACATTACATTAGCCACAAGCAGTTTTAAATGGCTTTTTTTCCTTTAGAAATTTAATTTTGTGCAGGGACAGTTCTAAACACGGGAAACACGTGCCACTTTACAGGCATACTATACACCCCCCCCCCCCCCCCAGGTACGATATTAAAAGGAATAATTTCACTTTTTTTTTCCCTTTAAGCATCAATAAAATGACTGCTCCTGAAAAAAATGCCATTTTTAAAACTTATTTTTGCATTAATACATGTCCCCTGGGGCAGGACCCGGGTCCCCAAACCCTTTTTAGGACAATAACTTGCATATTAGCCTTTAAAATTCGCACTTTTGATTTCTCACGTTCGAGTCCCATAGACTTTAACGGTGTTCGAAAGTTCGCGCAAACTTCCGGTTCGTTCGCATGTTCAGGATGCGAACCGAACCGGGGGGGGGGGGGGGTGTTCGGCTCATCCCTAGTTGTATGGAGACCCCCCACCACTGAGATCAGGCAACGATTTAGAAGCCCCAAAATAATTCTACCAGCGGATGTTCAACTATTAATCCAGATATCAGCTGGGCTTGGCCCATCAGGTCTTACCTCTCTGTTCCCGCAGCTGTAGAGGAGATTTCCAGGACAAGCACCGTATCGGAGATTCAGAGGGCGACTGTCAGTGACTCTTTGGTGAAACTTGTCGTACCAACTTCCTTCCTGTTTTACTTTTAATAACTACAGCAAAATCTTTCTCACATAGGGAAGCTCTCCGTCCCCGATCACCAGGAAATGACCCGAGATCCACATTAAAAGCCAACAAAGATTTCATAGATTGTGGTTTGATTTTAATAATGATAAAATACAAGATATGGAACCCCAAGGGGACGTTATAGGCCATAATCTTCAAAGAAACTTTATAAGAAATTGTTTTGAGATAAAAATTCAAAAGACAAACTTTTATTGGACCAGACAAGATAGGATAAAAGAAGAGTTGCGGCAGATATAGTCATACAGTGAGGGGGAAAAAAGTATTTGATCGGCTGCTGATTTTTGTGACAAAGAAACAATCAGTCTATCATTTTATTGGTCGGTTTATTATAACAGTGAGAGACGGAATAACAACAAAACTATCCAAAAAAACGCATTTCAAAAAAGTTATAAATTGATTTGCATTTTAGTGAGTGAAATAAGTATGTGAACCCTTCACAAAACATGTTTTAGTAGTTGGTGGAGAAACCCTTGTTGGCAATCACAGAGGTCAGACGTTTCTTGGAGTTGGCCTCCAAGTTTGCATCTCAAGCCTCGTACACACGAACGAGTTTCTCGGCAAGAAACGACAAGAAAACTGCTGAGAGAGCTTTCTTGCCGAGAAATTCGTTTGTGTGTATGGTTTCTCGTCGAGAAAACCGACAAGAATCTCGACGAGAAATATAGAGAACCAGCTCTCTATTTTCTCGTCGAGATTCTCGTCAGCCTGTTTCTCGACGAGAAAATTGTGTGTGTGTACATTTTCCTGTCCGCCGGGAAGCCCGCGCATGTTCGAAATGACTTTGACGCATGCGCGGTAGCTTCCTAGGCATAGATAGGGTGTAGCAAGATGGGGGCGACGGCATCGAATGTGTCGATGACGTCACCGCGTTCGCTCCATTCAAAGAACCGCGGGTTCTTTGAATCGAGTGTGTGTACACTCGGCCGGGACAAGTTTATTGTCCAAGAATCTCGTCAAGATAAACAACGTGTTTTTTCTTGACGAGATTTTCGGCTGTGTGTACGAGGCTTCAGGAGGGATTTTGTCCTCTTTGCAGATCCTCTCCAGCCCAGGTCATTAAGGTTTCCAGGCTGACGTTTGGTAACTGGAACCTTCAGCTCCCTCCACATATTTTCTATGGGATTAAGGTCTGGAGACTGGCTGGGCCACTCCAGGACCTTCATGTGCTTCTTCTTCAGCCACTCCTTTGTTGCCTTGGCCGTGTGTTTTGTGTCATTGTCATGCTGGAAGACCCATCCATGACCCATCTTCAGTGTTCTGGCTGAGGAAAGGAAGTTCTCACCCAAGATTTGATGGTACATTGTCCCTTTGATGCAGTGAAGTTGTCCTGTCCCCTTAGCAGAAAAACACCTCCAAAGAATAATGTTTCCACCTCGATGTTTGACGGTGGGGGATGTTTTTTTTTGTGGTCATAAGCAACATTCCTCCTCCTAAAAACACGGCAAGTTGAGCTGATGCCAAAGAGCTAGATTTTGGTCTCATCTGACCAGGCCCGGATGGGCCATAGGGCAAACCGGGCACTTGCCCGGTGGGCCACAGCTGCCAGGCCGCAAGTCCTCGCAGGGCCCAAGGCAGCTGGGCTGCTCTTTGAGCCATCGCCGCTCATCTAGTCTCTCCATGGCAGCCCGGCTGCCAGCTAAGCTCAGCCATAGGCGCCGGGGGGACGAAAACATGAAGGGGGAGGAGCTAGATCAGCCGTCGGTGCCGGGGGCATGGCTTTGAAAATGGGGAGGAGCTAGAGCAGACACCTTGGAGCCGCCGGATGACAGAAACCTTGAGTACAGCCCCCCCCGTAACCTGGATAGGAGGAGCAGTGGGGGCGGCTGCATAATGCATATAGAACAATCATTTTCTCCATCTTCCTCCTGCAGACTCGGAATGCCTGCGAGAGGTAGAGGAGAAGCAGGAATTCCGAGACTGCAGAAGGAAGATGGAGAGAATGATTGTTCTATATGCAGCCGCCCCCACTGCTCCTCCTATCCTGGTTTCTGCTGCCCCCCCCCCAGTGCTCTCCTCCTCCAGCCATGCTCTCCGCCACCCCCTTGTGCTCTCCACTATCCCCCCATGCTTTCTTCCTCCCCCCATGCTCTTCACATCCCCCCCTGTGCTCTCCTCCTCCCCCCATGCTCTCCACATCCCCCCTGTGCTCTCCTCCTCCCCATGCTTTCCACATCCCCCCCTTGTGCTCTCCGCCACCCCCTTGTGCTTTCCGCCACCCTCCTGTGCTCTCCACATCCCCCTGTGCTCTCCACATCCCCCCTGTGCTCTCCTCATCCCCCTGTGCTCTACTCCTCCCCCCATGCTCTCTACATCCCCCATGCTCTCCACCACCCCCCTGTGCTCTCCACACCCCCTGTGCTCTCCACATCCCCCCATGCTCTCCACACCCCCCTTCTGTGCTCTCCTCCTCCCCCCAAGCTCTCCGCCACCCCCTGTGCTCTCCACATCCCCCCATGCTCTCCGCATTCCCCCTGTGCTCTCCTCCTCCCCCCATGCTCTCCGCTGGCCCCCTGCGCTCTCCTCCTCCCCCCATGCTCTCCACATCCCCCCTGTGCTATCCTCCTCCCCCCATGCTCTCCACACCCCCTGTGCTCTCCACATCCCCCCATGCTCTCCGCATCCCCCCTGTGCTCTCCTCCTCCCCCTGTGCTCTCCTCCTCCCCCCATGCTCTTCACACCCCCCTATGTTCTCCTCCTCCCCGAATGCTCTCCGCCACCCCCCTGTGCTCTCCACACCCTTCCTGTGCTCTCCTCCTTCCCCATGCTCTCTGACACCCTCCTGTTCTCTCCACATCCCCCCATGCTCTCCGCATCCCCCCTGTGCTCTCCTCCTCCCCCCATGCTCTCCGCCACCCCCTGTTCTCTCCACCACCCCCTGTGCTCTCCTCCTCCCCTGTGCTCTCCACATCCCCCCATGCTCTCCGCCACCCCCTGTGCTCTCCACATCCCCCCGTGCTCTCCACATCCCCCCTGTGCTTTCCTTCTCCCCCATGTTCTCCGCCACCTCCCTTTGCTCTCCACCTCCCCCCATGCTCTCCGCTGCCCCCTGTGCTCTCCTCTTTCTCCCTGTGTTCTCTGCCTCACTTGTGCTCTGGCCCCACCCCATGTTCTCAAGGTTCTTCCCTGTGCTCTCCACCCCCCCATGCTCTTTCCTGGTTCCCCCTCGCCTCCCCCCTCCCACACCTCTGCTGGGTTCCGTCAGGGTGGAGAGTGGGGAAAGGGCTGGTTAACATGTCACGGGCTGCTCAATCCAAAATGCCCGGGCCTATTTTTTGTCCCAGTCCGGGCCTGCATCTGACCACAACACTTTCACCCAGTTCTCCTCTGAATCATTCAGATGTTCATTAGTAAACATCAGACAGGCCTGTACATGAGCAGGAGGACCTAGGGGGGCACTGCAGGATTTCAGTCGATTTTGGGTTCCTCTATTTCTGCACAGCCAGGCAACACACATTTTCACCTCTCATTCAGACACAAGGAAACAGTCCAGAACTTGGTTTTGTTGTTTTATGGGGGATGGGGTGTAGGGATTATGGGATGCCCAACTTAACGTAATTGTAAAGGATCATTTTTTTTTTTTTTTACATAACAAACATGTCATAGTTACCTCCACTGTGCAGCTCGTTTTGCACAGAGTGGCCCCGATCCTCCTCTTCTGGGGTCCCACGGCGGTTCTTGCGGCTCCTCCCTGCATTAGATAACCCCCTGGGTGAAATGTTCTCCCGAGGAGGTTTCCTTGCAGGCGCGCTCCCGAGTCATTCATTCGGCGTCCATAGCCGCCGAATGTATGACTCGGTGCCGCCCCCCGGTGCCCGCATCATTGGAAATGATTGACAGCAGCGGGAACCATAGCTGGTGTGCTCGTCCCCGAGGAGAAGAAAACCGGGCTCAGGTAAGTAAAACGGGGGGGCTGGGGGGCCGGTGACTGCAAATTTTTTTTTTACCTTAATGCATAGAATGCGTTAAGGTGAAAAAACAACCCCTTTAACTTGAAGAAACAATGATGAGGAACAACTTCCTTTTTTATGTGATCCAGAAAATGAACATACACTGGACTGTATTCCCACCAGAACAGAGATGGTCTTAAGAAATCCCCTTTACAGGAGCTTTGTTTCCATGAGTAGAATTGCAGCAGGATCCCACTTGCAAGAACCCTAAGTCCCCATTCTTGAAAATACCAGCCCACCTGGCTGCTCAGCAAAATGTTCCAGGACAAGGAATTGGCTCACAGCTTGCTAGTAGAGTTCCAGAAAATTGATATTACATCCGGCAACTTTACCCCTTTGTGCCCCTGGTACTCAAACTGTCCCTGGAAATCCTGCTGCCCAGAAGAGGCGACTGTTCAGGCCTCCTACTGGACAGGTCCTTCTCCTCAAGTCAGGGTGTCTCCCAACCAAGACCATGGGATAGTGGAAATTCCCCCGGTACTTTTTCCTTTCTCAGCTGCCAGCCTGGAGGCAGAGCCCCCCTTAACCCGGGATCCCCTCCCAGGCTACACAATACAGCTTCCTCTTTCAGCTTCCTGCCTGAAGGCAAAGCCCCCTCAACCCGGGGGGTCCCCTCCCAGGACACACAGCACAGCTTCCTCACTCCATCTTCCACCTGACTCCCCTGCTGGCCAAGCTACACCATATTTAAGGGCTGATCCAGCCTCCCTGCCAGGGCCTTCTGCCTGGGGATTGGCTGAGTTTCCTCAAGTATGCAGATCAGGACCTCCTGTGCTCTGCCCACTATCGTCCAGAAGCTTCTCCAAGCTTCTAGAATTAGGGGGAGGTACCAGATACCTGCCCTGTAGAGCCCTCCAGTGTGATCTAGTGTAACCCAACCCAATTACAGACTCACAGAACTACCATGAGTCAACAAAATACATTTACCTACACTTGTTACACACTAGAGGGTGCTACACACAATCAATATCTATCTATCTATATCAGTGTTAATTTTGGCAGCAAATTTCGATTTAGTTTTATGCCCCATACACACGATCATTTTTCATGCCGTTAAAAATGCCATTTTTAAAAATGGGCATTAAAACCGATCGTGTGTATGCTCCAGAGCATTTTTAACGACGTGAAAAACGGCCATTAAAAATTTCGAACATGCTCTATTTTTTCCCGTCGTTTTTCATGTCGTTTTTTTAACGACGTGAAAAACGATAGTGTGTATGCTTTCACGAGGAGAAAAAAAACGCGCATGCTCAGAATCAAGTATGAGACGGGAGCGCACGTTTTGGTAAAGCTAGCGTTGGAAATGGAGATGGCACATTCGTCACAGTGGAATTAATAGCATAGTTTTAATGCTGCACATTCCGTTCTTCTTTTGATAATGCTTAAATAATTACCTTCTTTTGCTAATGACATTGAGAGTTATGCCAAAGTTGTTTCTTAAGTAATTCCTAATTGATCTAATGATTGTAAAATATTCTTTTGAAGCCACATCTCCCTCATAAATTCATAAATAAATGTAAAGATCACAATTATTTTTATTTTTATTTTTTGTGTTTTTTTATTTTTATTTTAGTAATTAAGTTAGCTTTATTATTATTTTTTGGGCTTCTTTGATATATGTAGGCTTATTTTTATTTATTTTTAATTTTTTTGGATTTTGCTTAAATTATTGGTGTGTAAAGTTACCACACCAACCTTCAAAATGTGTCTCATTTTGCCTCAAGGAGGTTTGTGTCCCTTGTTAATAACAATAATATTATTTGAAATGTCCCTGCCTACTCCCTAGCAAAGTCTCTTTTGAAATACAAATCACATAGTCAAGTATTTGAAGCCAAAAAAAAGAATCCTTTTTTTAGGTACATTACAAATTAAAGGTGAAGGGAGCACTGGAGAGCCTGCTTGCATTTGTGCATCCTTTGGACCCCACAACAACCATTCAAGATGTCAAAACCAAACTATTTAATTGAAAAATAAATAAGGAGCCCAATCTTGGCTTGAACTCCCAGAGGTCAGGAACAGCCGCAGATAAGTCATATATGTCCCCAGTCTGTGGTACTACAGCAGGCATTATTTTTTCCTCTTCCTTGTAGCCTTCTCTCCAGCCTTCTCTGCAGCCTTCCCTGCAGCCTTTGTTGCTTGCTTCCTCGGAGGCTGGGGATCAGGAGGAGAGGAGGTGGCAGGAGGAGTAGTAGTAGGAGGAGGAGGAGGTGGAGGAGTAGGGACAACCTCAGTGATGTCGGTGAACTTGGTCAGTTCACCGAGCAACCCCTTGTTAATGACCTTCAGCAGAAGGTTCTCACTATATAGCTTTTGCCGCAAGTCCATTTGGCCTAACTTATGGGCCAGGACAGCGGCAAAGCCCTTCTCAGCAGAGGGTGCCTCTCTGAGGGCCACAGTAGCCTCTTTTAGGAAGGCTCTTGTTTCCTCCTCCACCTGCCTAGCTCTCCTTGGCCCTCGTTGTTTCATTATCAGGGGAGGCATCTGGGCTCTTGTGCTGGGCCCAGCCTCCTCCTGTGTGCCACTGGGCCCTGCCTCCTCCTGGTCCCCAACATCACACTCTTCCTGGCTCTGCTCTGGCTGTAAAAAAAGAAAGGGACATTCTTTAATTTTTGCCACCATCAATCACACACATTGTTCACCTCCAGACATTTTTTCTTGTCAAATTTGTTTATTAAATTTTCAAAATTACAAGCATATATTGTCAATAAACATAGTCACTATAAATAGTAGCAGTTAAGGAGAACACAAATTAGATATTTATGTCAAGCTCCAGTGATTTTTGAAGGCAACAACAACAGAAGAGGAGAAAAAAAAACAGTAATTTAAGTTTAACATATGTTGACCATTATCTGGAGACTTGCTAAAATATATGCTTAGTGTTGAATTTAGTAATTACAAACCAGATTTAATAATAATATATAACATGTAAGGTAATATAAGGATTTATAAAGAAAAAATGAAGGGTCATAATTTCTCGACCTCATATAATGTTATTGTAATATATAAGGTTTGTATTGTTTCAAAGGAGCTCTAAAGCTGAAATATACTGATAAATAAAAAACATAAAAAAAAAAAAATGTTGCTACCATTTTTGCATATAATAACAATATATGCTAAGAAAGAAAAAACAACAAAAAAAGAAGAGCTAAAGAGCGAAGATAGAAGAGAGGGAAGGGTAAGAAGAAGAAGAAGAGAAAAAAAAATAAAGATAGTAGGTAGAAAAGATAGAAAAGGTCGAAAAGGTCCCCGGGGTATCTTATAATGTTGGTCTGATAATATTAGTATATTAAATAGCTATTAGTAGTTATATTACCAAGGTCTTAATAATGTGATGTCAAAGTTGGGAGGGAAAAAATTAGTCACCCAAGGATTCCAGATTTTTTCAAATTTTCCAATATTATCATTGGTAATGGCTTCCGTTTTTGAGTGGGTCATGGCTTGGTTTATTCTGGTTTTGGTTTCTGAGATCATTAATGTTGGGGTTTTCCACGCTTTGGCGATTGTCTGCTTTGCTGCAGTAGTGATTTGTAGAAGGAGTTTGAATTGAGTGTGGGAAATAGAAGTCGGTTTTAGATTTAGTAGTGCAATTGAAGGGTCAGGTTTGATTGTTTTTTTTGAATAAGGTAGAGAGGATAAGAAAAACCTCTTTCCAAAAACATTTTGTAACGGGACAATCCCAAAATATGTGTATGTGTGATCCTAGTTCACCACAGCCACGGAAGCAGAGTGGGGAGTATTGCGGAATATATTTCGCGATTCTGACAGGAACCAAATACCAGCGCAAAAGTACTTTATAATTTGTCTCTAGAGCTATTATATTTTGTGAAGATGATTTTGTTGTGGTCCAAATTTTATCCCAATCGGATGGTTCCAACTGAAGTCCAAGGTCTCTCTCCCATTTTGCCACGTATGATGGTGGGTCTGCAGTAGGCAAAGTAATAAGGTGTTTATATAATATTGATATGAGACCCTTAGAGTGAGGTTCGCGTTTACATATACGTTCAAATTGTGTGAGTTCGTTGAGCTTACTCATATTTTGTATATATGGCATGACATTTTTTTTGATCTGCAGATATCGGAAAAGTTCTGATTGGGGGAGTTGATGCCTATCACATAGTTCAGGAAATGTTATAAGTGAGGTAGATGTCGATAAATCACAGAGTTGCGTTATGTCAGAGGAGATCCATTTTTTAAATGAATTAGGGAATGTGCAGGCTGGGTAGAATAGTGGGTTTCTAATAAATGATAGAAGGGGAACATGAGGAGATTGTAGTCCTTTGATAAGTTTAAATTTATCCCAGATAGTAACTGTGTGTTTGGTAATCTTATTTTTTATATTTTTATGATCTGAGGGTTTGGACCAGATTAAATTTGTTATAGAAAATGGATCACAGTCAATTGCTTCAATTGCAACCCAGAGTGGGGTTTCGTATTTTGCGTGATATTTGGGGATGCATGCTATTTGAGCTGCATGGTAGTAAGAGGCGAAATTGGGGAATCCTAGTCCACCTTTAAGTTTGGGAAGGTAGAGTGTGTGTTTAGATAAACGATGTTTTAAAGAGCCCCAGATGAACGCTAGTGTTTTGCATTGAAGACCTCCAGACATTTTTTAATTGAATGTCAAAAAGTATTAAATTTGCATAGATTCCGCCTCCTGATATTGTTGCCTTGTCCCCATCAAATTTGACCACTACTGTATCTTGCTCTTTAAATCCTAATTTTTTAGAACATTAAATACCTAACAATACTAACATCAATTTAAAATCATCACTTTTGTAACATATAAATGTATATATCCAAATCTGCCTCCTCAAGGACCTCATCTTGATCCTCAGAGGAAGCCAGAGCAGGGTTGCTAGGAAGGCTGGAGGACTGGCTGCAAGGAAGGCTGGAGGGCTGGCTACAAGGAAGGCTGGATTGACCTCTGGGGGGAAGGGTGGACAGAGATTCCCGCACTTCCAGCTGGTCATCCAGGAAAGATAACTTGCTGTAGTACCACAGACTGGGTTTATAAACCTTATCTGCTGCAGCACCTGACCTCTGGGACTTCAGGACCATATTCCTCTGGGTCCTGTATGTCCCCCTGATGGTAGCAATTTTGGTTTTCACATCTTGGAGAGTTGTTGTGGGTATCTGGGTTTGCACAAATGCAAGCAGGCTCTCCAGTGTTGCTGTCCTGGCCACTTTATTTTTATTTCCACCACTTTTTGTCTGCCAAAAGATAGGGAGTTCTTTCCATTTATCAATGAACTCCCCCATAAACTCGGGGTTTTTGAAACTATTCATTCTCTCTGTAAAATCAAGAAACAAGAAAATACATATGTTTCAGGCACCATTCATCAAATCAGCATTTTCGACAGATTTTCAAGCCCCAAATCTCCTCCTCTGATGAAACCCAAATCCTTAAAAACTTATGTACCTTGGTCAACACGTTTGTTGCTAACTCCCTCTCCCGCCAAATGAACATATTTTCGACACATGGATCTTCACTTGATATACACTGCGCATGCGTGAAACTCTGCATGCTTTCCCCGCCCCTGACGTTCGATATTGTACTTTCCCTGCCCCTTCTCGCTCGTCGTAGTGCTTAACAACATGGCGGAGACACAGGTGGCTGAGATTACCTCTACAGAGGAGGAAATTCCAGAGGAGCCCAAATCCCGATCCCGGAGATATAAGGCATCCAACATGTCATTCGAGGAAATGGTGGAGATGGTCGCCATTTTGAGGAGGGAGGATTATGATGCCAAGCATGGGCCGTATAAAAGGCCTAATCTTGTCAAGACTAAAATTATGGGCAAAGTGGTCAAAACTCTTCACAAAAAAATAGGGGTGTGCAGAACGAAGGAACAGCTCAGAAAACGGTGGTCTGATCTCAAATTGCGGGAGCCCGACCAATACAAAAGAATCAAGAAAGTTTTACGAAAAAGTAAGTACTTTTTCTTCATTTTCCCTGCTAAAGATTATTACTTGTATTAAGTCGTATATATTTAGACTTTGATATAGTACAGTGAAAGATAACAACTTTCAATGTTCGTCCGCACACTAAACGGACGTAGTAAACCTCTTTTTCCGTCCAGTTCCTCAAACGATGTTTTTGGATCATCCAGTGTGAACACACATTTTTTGAATTTTGTTTTGGGGAGCAAATTTGGTAACCAATTTGCTTTATATTTTGAATCCAAATGACATTTTTATTTAGGAAAAAGGGTAGGCATTGTAATGTTAAGGGAGAGAATGCTCAGCAGCTGCTTAAACATCTGAACGCAGTAGTACAAGTGTGGGACCAAACCCCAAAATTTTTAGGGTGTCACACACAGGTGATCCTGTGTATATACTTTGGGGTGTTACAATGTGTCAAACTTTGTCTCAAAAAGTATATGCTATGGTTTTGGCTATGTATCCAATCATGTGTTCCGGTTGTCACTGGGGGGTATATTTAAATATGGACCACACTTCCAAATAATCTTTAGAAAGCTCTTTTTCTTGTTTTTTTGTGTCCCAAAAATTATTCGTTACTAATGAAACTCTACCTTTTATTGCAATCTCCATAGGGCTTCAAAAAGCAACGCCAGATGAGCCTAAAAATCCAACACCTTCAACAATAGCCCCCGAAACACATGATGGAGAGGAACGTGAGGTTGTGGAAGTGGAAAGTGGCACCACAAGAGGTCAGTGTCAAACCAGACAGATGCAGGTTAATAGATGTAGGCCTACATATTCTATACTACATGATTTGTTTTTGTTTAGGTGCAGTTCTGGCCGGAGAGCCCGAAAAGTTTACACATCACAGTGCCCAGATCCTGATCCAATACCTCATGGTCTGCTGTCGTGACCTAGAAAAAATAAAGGGAGACTTGATAGAGATCAGGCAAAATACCAAGCGGGTTGAGGAAAAGCTACAAAAAATAATGGCTGTGCTTGGCCGTGTATAATGTTTGAACACAAAAGAACGTTGAACTTGCTGTGTTTTGGCAGGTTTGTTTTTGTTTTAATGTATATATATGAAAAAGGGGGCGCTCAAATACTCTTAAACTTAATTAATAAGTGATAACTTATCTAATAAATTATTGTGTGAATAATTCTTAAATATAAACACCAACACAATCCTGTGATGCCTATATACAAAAAGGTGAATTGAAAGTCACCATATATAAATCGATTAGTCCCAATCGTAATAATAGCGTGCTGTCAAGCCCACAACAATCAAAGAAATCTATAACACTCAATTATAAAAAAGTCTCATAGATTAAGTTTCAACAAATAATGTTCATAATATATTGAAGTTAATTTCTTCAGAATAGTGCAAAGAGTTAATCCTTCACCAAATCTTCATGTGAAGCTAGAACAAATCTTCAACAAATAATGTTCATGATATATTGTGATTGTTTTCTTCAAAGTAGTGCAAAGAGTTAATCCTTCACCAAATCTTCATATGAAGCTACACACCCGAAGTGCACAAATAGTAGATTGCGCTTACCAAAGGATGTGGACCTCTTTAGTTATAAAGAAGGTCTTTAACAGCTTGAGCAGGATTGTGCCTGCACACATATGGACAATGCTGGTAGAGAAATGTTGGAAACTCCTCCCTCGGTTAATTAGGCGGAACATGTGAAATACAAGCAAAAGGACTCCATAGTGTAACCCGTATTTATTTATAAAAAGGCAATAAAAATAATGTAAAAAACGTATGTGGCCTAGGTGGCCTCTTACATTAAAATGTGCCCATCCCGGCACTGGGGCTGCAGGCAGACAATAGGGAGCTCACGGCTCATGGACTCCTAGAAACGGCGTGCACCGAAGCCACCGTTCGCTGCAGTCAGGGACCCAGGATGGAGCGCTGCGTGTGTATACCACGTGACCAGGCTGCGCCGACCGACGTACGTTTCGTGTTGATTACGTCTTCAGGGTGGCGTGTGCCTGGTCACTGGGTCACGTGTATTTATTATGAATGGAGATGGAGCATAATTGGTGGGCAGGACAAACGGCTAATCACTCAATGCAGCTGCAGTGCCGGAAGGAGCCCTGATAAACACCATACACATTCCTCAATTTTACAAACTTAAAATAAATAATATATATAAAAGTTGGTCTTTCTAATTGCCGCTATTTTCATATATAATAGGAAATAGTTTTATATTATTTGCAACGAATAATCTATGACAATATATAATACTAATGACATGTCAAATATTCTTTGGCCACTAGATGGAGCCCTCTAGATAGAAAACCATACCCATATGATTGCATATGGATTTAGATCACAATGTGGCCAATCTGACATTACATTTAAACATTGGGGAATTTTTTTTTTTTTTTTTTTTTTTATTATGTCGGTCCGTTCTCAACTATTTAATTGACAGTACATACCGTCCCCAATATTAAAACTCGTATTGGCCATTTAATATTGATGGTAAATTAGATAAGTGGTTTACACTATATATTAACCATATATTGGAAACATGGTTATTGGACCAACCTACCAAGCGGGAGACATATTTACCAATATATATTTATGGCTATATTTATGTTTGGAATTCCATGCTTATTAAATATAAATCTATATCAGGAGAAATTAATTTATTCCCTCATAATATTCCCCAGTGGTGTGTTCATGATAAAAATTAACCCATCTTGGATCTAGTCCAAAGGAAAGGAAGAGGGAAGGTTGAAAAACTGTTACCTTCAAAAGTGCCAAATGGTTCCCCGCTGGAGGAATGTCCATCACTTAGTCATTTGATAGGTAACAGTTTAAATCTATCTCGATATTTAAACCATAGGGCTGCATACTATTTAATTTATACAACCACCTGGTTTCATTTTGTGATATGGCCCTCTTCATATGTGTCCCTCTCCAGTGATTTGAGATTTTATCTATTCCAAAAAATTTACAAAGACCGGGATCACTTTGATGGTGGCTTTTGAAGTGTCTGGACACACTATGTTTTGGAAAGCCCTTCTTTATATTCGCTAGATGCTCGTTAATCCTTACTCTTCACTGGCGGGTAGTTCTTCCCACGTACTGGAGAGAGCAAGGACACTCCAGGACGTAGGTGACATGGTCGGAATTACATGTTATCAAAGGTTTTATTTTAAATTTCTCTTTTGTCACATTAGATTGAAAATGTGTCACTTTTTTAGGATCTCCTGATTTTCTCGTCATTCTACAGGCTTTACAATGAGTACAATGGTAAAACCCAGAACCATCCAAAAAAGTCCCAAGTTTCCTCGGGGGGGGGGGGGGGGGTCTGGTACATTTCGGGCAATGCGGTTTCTCAGGCCTGGAGCCCTCCTATATATAAGCTTGGGTTTGGATGTAATAGTACACTCTAAATCGTTATCTTTAAGAAGTATCGGCCAATGCCTCCTAAAGATAGTTTCAACTTCTCTAAATTGTCTGTGGAAACCCGACACAAACGCTAGTTCTCCTCCATGTACTTTTTTAGGCTTGGCTACCAATAGGGTGTTTCTATCTATAGAGGACACCTGGGCCAGCACTTTTCCAAGGGTCTCCATATTATAACCTTTTTCTAAAAATGTATTTGTAAGGATATCCGCCTGTACACTAAATTCTTCATTACTAGTACAATTACGTTTTAAGCGCATATATTGGCCCTTTGGCACTGCTCCAATCCATTGAGGATGGTGGCAGCTAGAAGTAGGCACAAATCCATTTCTATCGGTCTTTTTAAAGTAAGTTTTAGTCTCAAACTTTATATCTTTTTTGGTAATTGTAAGATCTAAATAATTGACTGAGTTTAGACTATGTTCTGCTGTGAATTTCAAGCCATACTGGTTTATATTCATCTCTGCCAGAAAATGGTCTAAATTAATTTCCGATCCATTCCAAATTACAATCACGTCATCTATATATCTACGATAGAAATATAGTGACGGATTCCTATTTGAATAAATTGATTCATGCTCCCATTTATTCAATACTACATTCGCCACGCTGTATTTTAAATTGTTTTTGTTTTAAGCTTGATAACGAATAGTACATGTTTACTTTTTCACGTTTTTTAATTTTGTATTTTTATTATGCATGGCTGTTCATGCGTTTTAAGCCCAAAAATATTTTAAGAACATATACACTTCAAAGGAAGTTTCCTCAAAAATAATAAAAAAAGGTATTTTCTTAACCCTAATTTGTGGCTTCATTATGTAAATGTTGTGCAAAGTGAACTAAACAATGTTTTGTGTTTACACTGACAATGAAGGCTAATTAAGAATGCAAAATACACATGGCAATACAAGTGCCTTAGGTAAAACGACGAGAAACCAAAAAGAATATAAAATGAAAACACCTAAACAATATTTGGTTAAAAAAAAGGATTTATTTTTTTAAATCATAAGGTTAAAATTCATCAGGCATAGCAATGGCCCCCCTACCCACAAAATAATCGACATATTGTTGACGGACCTCACGTCCGGTTTGGGGGGCCAAGCCTGGACGGCCAGCTTCCAGGGCCACAAGATTTTCCGCTTCAAATAATGAGGCCTCAGGCCCAGTCAAAGTCAGATAATTGCTTGAATGCACCCGGAGATAATTATGTAGGACACAACAAGCCATTACAACATGGTTCCATTTGTAAGGGGCAAGGTGGATGGAGGTGAGGAACAGGCGGAATCTGTTGGCCATGATGCCAAAGGCATTTTCCACCACCCTTCTTGCTCTGGCCAGCCGATAGTTGAACACCCTCCTCTCAGGGGTGAGGGTGCGTTGCGGGAATGGCCTCATCAAATGGGGACCCAGGCCAAACGCCTCATCCGCCACAAAGACAAATGTGAGTCCCTCCACATTCTGCTCCGTTGGTGGCAAGGCCAGCTGATCCAAAAGGAGCCGTTCCCCAAACTCCGTCTGTGCAAAGACTCCTCCATCAGACATCCTGCCATTCTTGCCAACGTCCACATAGAGGAATTCGTAGGTGGCCGACACCACTGCCATCATGACGATGCTGTGGAACCCCTTATAGTTATAATAAAAGGATCCCGAATGGGGTGGTGGGATGACCCGAACATGTTTGCCGTCGATGGCCCCTCCACAGTTCGGAAAGTTCCATCGTTGGGCAAACTCAGATGCCACATTCTGCCATTCATGTGGCGTAGAAGGGAACTGTGGAATTAAATACAAAAAAAATTTATACTTTGAGACAGAAACCTTGAAAGCAGATTTAAGAAAACCATTCATGGCCAACATTGGGAGAAACCGAAAAATTAAAACATTATTAGTAAGCAATAACAAACCAAAAAAAAAATCCCAAAAAAATGGGGGGGGGGGGTTGAAGATGAGTTGGGGAGATCACAAATGTAGGCTGTAGCATTATTATTGAAAAATGTTACATTCCTAGGCAATCTTTAGGGGGCGTTTAGGGTAAAGCACTACGATGGAGCATAGATTAAAATACATGGAAATGACTAGGCAAGGTGGGTATGGCCCCAGGATAGCATGCTGGAGAGGTTAGATAAGGCAAATTTAAATGTAGGCCTAATAAAAACATTACCAAAAAAAAAAACATGTGGAGAAAGGGGACATTCCCTGCAGCTAAGAATCATGGGAATTAGGGACTGCTAATAAACCCCAAAAAAAACAGAAAAGAAAAAACTACATCCAATGTGAGGTTTGAAATCAGAACACTTACCTTAATATAGTCCTCCTGCAAAACTTGAAGGATGGCAGAACAAGTCTCTGGTATAATGATCCCCAGAGCCTGGGGGGATATGCCTGTGGAGAACTTGAGGTCCTGCAGGCTTCTCCCAGTCACCAGGTATCGCAAGTGGCAATGAGCCTCTGCTCAGCACTGATGGCTTCCCGCATAACGGTGTCCTGCCTGGTAATGTAGGGGGACACCAAAGCCAACAGATGCTGAAATACGGGGTCAGACATCCTGAGAAAATTCCTGAAATCATCAGGATTATTCTCCCTGATCTCCCGCAACAAAGGCATATGACAGAACTGGTGCCGCTGGAGCAACCAATTCTTGGTCCATGAACTCCTCCTGACCCTGCTCATGGCATGGAGTCGGGATACAGCATGAACCCCGGCACCAACTACAGCACGAACTCTACGACGAGTACTTAGCCGCAACATGGCTAGATAACGGTCGGCTGAACAGAACGAACTAGAAGAATGAACGGAAGAACAGCAAGGCCTATGAAGAACAAGCTGAAAAACAGGAACGAGTAGACAAGAACGCACTGAATAAACAAATACGAACTGACTACAAGCACTGCAAGACAGAAACGAACCCACAAGCACAAACTGAACTCCACAAAACGATCTTCAAAGCACGAAGACTGAAAAGCGCGAATCGTCTCTCACCAAACTTTTACTAACACGCGGTAACACGAAATTAGCAAAAGCGTCCCAAAGGGTGGCGTCATTAGAACGGAACTTCCCCTTTATAGAGCCGTTGTACGTGTTGTACGTCACTGCACTTTGCTTGAACGTTTTTTTAAATGATCGTGTGTACGCAAGACAGGCTTGAGAGGAAACATGAAAAAAAAACGATGTGAAAAACGTTGATAAAAAAGATGGCATGAAAAACTATCGTGTGTACGCGGCATAAGTCAGTGACGTTCCTCCTCCCAAGGTTTTCAGGTGCAGCCAGACTGGATCCGAGCGCAACGCTCCCTTTAAGACTTGCTTCATTCTTGCCGCATCTGTATCTTGGGGCTTCATTCCTTTCTTCAGCACAATCTTGCACAGCAACCTGTTCAGTCTTCTAACATACTCTGAAAGTTTCTCCTTCGGCTGTTGGAAAGTATGTTCAAATTGGTAGACCATCTCTGTCACCTTTTCCAATTGCCCAAACTCTTCCTGTAGCATGGCTAGACAGTCTTGAGCCGTGCTGTCTGCATTCCCAAACCGAAAACTTTTCACTGCTTCTGCTGCTGCGCCTTTGAGGCTTTCCATCACTCGTTGCCTCTTCTGCGCTTCCGGCACCTCCCATGCCTCTACTGCTTGTAATGCCTGTTCCACCCAAGTATCAAACTCTTCTTCCCCTGCGGGGACAGGGAGCTTCCCTGAGAATGTCTTTAGTCTCCGGTAGCTAGTCTCTACATGCACCGTGCTTGTCTTCTGACATTTGGTTAGCAGATCCCCTATTGCATTTATCAGCTCTGGTGATATGGCAGTGACGGGTGCAGGTGCCGCCGGAGGCATCACCCTGTCTCTTCTTTCACGTGAGACACGGGTTGCGCCTTGCGGTGATCCCATTGGTGATGGCTCCTTCTTTATGGTCATGGCGTGCGTTAACCTGTAGGTTTTGTTGTCTGGCGTCCGCACACAACTATGCTTGAAAGTCTCTGGCATCCCGCCCCAGTACTCCACTAGTGCATACTGATATGAGGTATCTGGGTCTGGTTTTATCTCCGTCACCCTTGGTGTATAATTTGGGGACACGGACACCATTAGCTGCTCTACCGTCTCTGTCGACCACTCCTCTCCCAGGAGGCTGATGACTACCAACGTGTCCGGGTCTGCCCTGGATGTTTCACACCAAGCTTTTACTGTTAGCGGGTCCATGCCGGTACCTTTTGGGGTCTTCTCTTGCTGTATCAGGATCCCGGACGAGAACCCCCACGTGTAGCGATACCTTCAGCTAAGAGGGCCGTAGTATTTAGTTTGGGCCCTGAAGACAGCTCCACCAACCCACGGCAATTCACTCGACCCGCCCTGGCACAGTTAGTCTAGGGTACTTATATCTCTTAGGCTCTATGGTTTAATTCAGACATGAAGGCAATGATAGAATAATAATGAATTTACTCTTTTCTGGCAATAAAATCTACAGTTATAACAGTTTACATGAATATGGTTGCAGAGCCCTGCAGCAATAGACACACTATAATTAATAAAATATGGCGCACACGCGCCACGTGTAATAGTACTTCACTATGCGCCCTATGGCGCAACAACTAAATAAACTACCTAGATGGCCAGGCCTGACCATATAACTCAGTCTCTAAGGGATGAATTCTTCGCATGCCAATCTTTAAACGGTGGTTCACATTTCAGGAACACATTTGTAATCCAAAAGGGGGGGGGGGGGGTAAAAAGTACCAACACAGAACACTTCACCAGAGATCCATTTGACTCAGTTCTGCTAGGGATCTCCAGTGAGGATTTAAATGCAAACTGGGGCCACGGCAGTCTGTAGGCCTAACAACAATGCACAGTATATGGGTTGGGCAGGTGCCCGCTCACCCCTCCGGACGCGATCCCAGTCCGGGAACTTCCACCGCTGTGTCCTCACACACAGCGTCCGCAGCGGTCCCTTCGTCCGGTTCAGCCGCGGTTGAAGATGGATCGGAACGGATGCCACCCAGGCTCGCGATGGGTGGAAGGCTCTTTGGTAATCGCGCAAGGCCCCAGGCTTCAGGCCTTGCCCACCAGCAGGTCCGCACGGGAAGGTCTATCCACAGCAGTCTCGTGTCCCAAAGAGAAAGAGTGTAGCCGCGCCTCCTCCTTATAAAGCTCCACCCATGAGTCTCTGCGATGACAACAGTGAACCCTGGGTGCCAAGGGGGTTCTGGGAAAGGTAGTCCAATGAGTCTTAAAGGGGACTCCGCTACATAAAATTTTGCAAACGGGTAACTTTCCTACTTCATTGATGTACGCTGATGAGGCTGCACTGATGGGCACGGATAGGCGGCACTGATGGGCACGGATAAGGCGGCACTATTGGGCACGGATAGGCGGCACTGGTGGGCACTGAGAAGTGGCATTGGTGGGCACTGAGAGGTGACACTGAGAGGTGGCACTGATGGGTGGCACTGAAGGGCATTCATAGGTGGCACTGGTTTGCACTGAGAATTGGCACTAATAGGTGGTATTGATAGGCGGCACTGATAGGTGGCAGTGATGGGCACTGATAGGTTGCAGTAATGGGCACTGATGGGTGGCAATGATGGGCACTGATCAGCACTGGTAGGTGACATTGATAGACAGCACTGCTAGGTGGCACTGATGAGGCACTGACTGGTGGGCATTGCTAGCGGGCACTGATGAGGCACTGACTGGTGGGCATTGCTAGGTGGCAGTGATGGGCCTTGATAGGTGGTACTGATTGGCACTGACAGGTGGCACTGGTGGTCACTGTGGGCACTGGCAGGTGGCACTGGCAGGGGGCACTGGCAGGGGGTACTAATGAGGCAGAATTGCCTCTTCCACTGGGGACCGATGTCCCTCACTCAGCAGCCGGTGATCAGCTTTTTTTTCTCCTCACGCTGTCAGCGCGAGGAGAAAAAAAAACGATTACCGAGCTTTGTTTTGATCACGTGATCAGCTGTCATTGGCTGACAGCTGATCATGTGGTAAGGGGCCGGGACCAGCCCCTTACTCGGATCCGTGATCACCCGAGTCTCAGTGACTCGGTGATCACAGCGCGTGCCGCGCGCGCCCTGCAGGGGCGGGCGGGGAGCGCGCAAAAGGGAGACCGTTCATTGACGGCCTCCCGGATTTTCAGGTCCACGCTGAAGCCGTCATTTGGCTATAGCGCGGGCCTCAAGTAGTTAAAGAAAAAAAAAATCTGATAATTTACACAATTAATTCCTAATAATTCCCCTATATATACCTAAAAAAAATTAACATAATTATATATATATATATATGTAGCGGGTACTTACTTTCCCGGGTGCATTTTTTGAATCTAGCTGTGACATCAGTGCTATGTTCCCTGTGGTCCACCAGGTGGCGCTGTCACCGTGGCCGGAGGGACGAATATCACTGTGTGTCGAGCCTCCTTTTTGTCCTCTCTCGGTAGCGGTATGGTGGGGCGGGGAACCCGCCGTGCTTGCTGGGAGAGGGGATAAAGGGGCCGGCCATCTTGGTCACGGGGTCTTCGTCCCAAGCACCTTCAGCTTGCGGACGTGGGTTCGTGCTCGTCCCCTAGGAGGCCTCGTCCTAGGGGACCACCGGAGATCGTGTTCCACCTCAGGCACCTTCAGTCCTGGGGTGAGGTACTTGCAAGAAGGTCCGGAGCTCAGTGCCCAACACTGAGTTCCGCGAGGGAAGGGTCCTAAGGCACTTCGGGGATGGAGGCCTGAATCTGAGTAAGACGCAATGGACCGGGGAGAGCTCCTCACTCGAAGACCCGGTGCAGCAGACTGTCGGTGACGGGTGAGTCTCTTGTCGGAGACCGTCCAGAAGGATCCCCTTTCTCTCGTGCGGAGACCATAGCCCACTCTCCAGGAGGAGAGTGGAGGACCGAATTTGTGTCTGGGCCTATTCACACTCACACCTCCTTTTCTGTTCTATCTATCAAGGGAGTCCATGTATGGTGTGTTCTAATAAAGGAGTGTTGGACTTTAATGGTGTGAGGCTCAATTCCTGGCGGACGAAGTTCACGGTGACTCTTGGAGGGAGGATCCGGGTGCACAACACAGACCCGAAGGTAAATGAGACATTGCTGATGCCACAGGTATTCCCACGTGGTGGAGGCTAGGCGTAGCCCACCCGCTCTCTCTCTCTCCACCCTACCAGATACCCCTAGACAAGAGACAGTGCGAGCCGCACAGAGAGAGGAGAGGGGCAGGCGCTACACGTGAGGGCTCGGGTCCGGTATTGTGTTGTGCATCACAGTATGGAGCAAGTCTGCTGGATGAGTTAACTGAATAGGCCAAAGTGCAGCCCTGCTCGAAGTCGTGGAATTGACCCTAGACAAGGGAAAGGCCCGCGCAGGAAGAGCGGTGAACGGGGGGAGGCCCAACCGTGTGAGGTACTACACGTGGGGGCTTCTAATTGCACTGCGCCAACAGACACAACCCCCGCCGCTTAGTTCGTGGGCGTGGCTCAACCAAAGAAAGTGAAAAAGCCCGCGAACTGGAGCAAAGGGGAGGAGTCCAATACGTGAGAGGGCTACACGTGGGACATTGGCGCGAAAACTCTGCAGTGTGCGATGGACCAGCAACAAGTCACCATGTTTGGACATACTTCATGGATTCCAGTTCACCCTGCTACTACCACGATGACTGCTGCTGCTCCGATAACGGATACCGGGATCCGGCTGAAGCCAAGGGGTCGATTCGCCCTGTATTCGTGCATGGACGTAGAGGCCCTGGGTGTAATTTGTCCCGGGTGCTCGGGACTGGTGTGCCACCTGAAGCCCTTCGGACAATGTGAGGCCTGTGGGGAGTTTCTGTTCAAGGTGGATCCGGTAGTTGAAAGGCCGAGAACCATCTACCCAGGCCGGGCTTCAGGTAACACTACTCGCAGAGGAGGAATTACTGCTGTAAAAGCCATCCCAGCGCACACTGCAGCGACCGAGGAGGAGGTCGTTAAAACTCAACGGGAGAAATCCGAGGATGCTGACTCGGTCACCACTGTCTCACAGCGTCCGCCACTGAAGAAGAGAACCAGCATGGTGGCCCCGACCAGTGGTGGTGGAGGACCATCTCGCCAGCTTACGCCAGGCCTAGACGGATCCGTTGACGAGTGTTCCGGACGTCCCGCTTCAAGTAAAGGCCAAGGTGAGCCGGGCAAAGAGACTTGGTGCATGGGCGGAGGTGCCGGGAAGGCATGGCCCAGTATGCCTGCGGGAGGTGTTATCTCCGTCTCTACAACGGGCTACATACCCGCGGAGGAGTGTGATACCTCGGATCTGGAGTCGCTCTCTGATCTGGGAGATGACACCGCTATTGGTGAACTGTTTGCAGAGAAGGGCTGGGACGAAGTACCGCTAACTTCATTCCGAAGGCCCCGGGGTTCACCCATGTCCACGGGGGAGAGTACACCCCGGGGGGAGGCACCAGCGCCTGAACAAGGGTCCCATCCCCAGCCCACATCTACGTCTCTGGTGCCACCTGCATCAGGTACTGGGGAACAGAAGTTGATGCTACGGGCACCTATGCCCCAACTAGAAGTGGTCAAGGACCCTGCACCCCCTGAACTTTGCTGTTTGACTTTCTTTTTGGTGCTATCATCAATGTTTCGCCCAGCAAGAGGGGTGCTTGTGTCATTCCAAGGAAGAACTGTTCCAGTTGTTGTTCTTTCCTTTCCGGTGAGAAGTTGCAGACTTTGGGGTAGATAGGGCCCGGAGTCAAGCAACAAGAAAAGAAAAGATGGTTCAACGGGTGCAGTTACCGCGAGGCTGTCACCAGGTGGCAGTCTCGTGCAACGTTACACATTGTACACACTCACACTGGAGGAAAATATATTTCTCTTCGGAGGAGTTTCTTTTTCTCTCACACATACACATGTCAGGGTTTTATTGTTTCTTTTCTCTTCCCTCTGCAGGAGAGCGTCCCGTCAAGATTTTGGAACCTGGGGTGGTTCTTAGTTAGGATGGGAGGGAAAAGTATAATGTTGGAATGTGATTTTATGTTTTAAATGTTGTCTTTCACTCCTCTTTTGTTGCAGGGGCTCAGACACAAACTTCGCTGTTAGGATAGCTTCCTGAAAATGTTTTGTTTTTTTAAATTGTTAGTTGGTTTCTGGATTGGATTATGTCAGCCGTTGAGGGCGTGATGCACTCCAGACACTGGGGTCCAGTGTCAAAAGACAGGGGGGAGAGTGTAGCGGGTACTTACTTTCCCGGGTGCATTTTTTGAATCTAGCTGTGACATCAGTGCTATGTTCCCTGTGGTCCACCAGGTGGCGCTGTCACCGTGGCCGGAGGGACGAATATCACTGTGTGTCGAGCCTCCTTTTTGTCCTCTCTCGGTAGCGGTATGGTGGGGTGGGGAACCCGCCGTGCTTGCTGGGAGAGGGGATAAAGGGGCCGGCCATCTTGGTCACGGGGTCTTCGTCCCAAGCACCTTCAGCTTGCGGACGTGGGTTCGTGCTCGTCCCCTAGGAGGCCTCGGCCTAGGGGACCAACAGAGATCGTGTTCCACCTCAGGCACCTTCAGTCCTGGGGTGAGGTACTTGCAAGAAGGTCCGGAGCTCAGTGCCCAACACTGAGTTCCGCGAGGGAAGGGTCCTAAGGCACTTCGGGGATGGAGGCCTGAATCTGAGTAAGACGCAATGGAACGGGGAGAGCTCCTCACTCGAAGACCCGGTGCAGCAGACTGCCGGTGATGGGTGAGTCTCTTGTCGGAGACCGTCCAGAAGGATCCCCTTTCTCTCGTGCGGAGACCATAGCCCACTCTCCAGGAGGAGAGTGGAGGACCGAATTTGTGTCTGGGCCTATTCACACTCACACCTCCTTTTCTGTTCTATCTATCAAGGGAGTCCCTGTATGGTGTGTTCTAATAAAGGAGTGTTGGACTTTAATGGTGTGAGGCTCAATTCCTGGCGGACGAAGTTCACGGTGACTCTTGGAGGGAGGATCCGGGTGCACAGCACAGGCCCGAAGGTAAATGAGACATTGCTGATACCACAGGCATTCCCATGTGGTGGAGGCTAGGCGTAGCCCACCCGCTCTCTCTCTCTCTCCACCCTACCAGATACCCCTAGACAAGAGACAGTGCGAGCCGCACAGAGAGAGGAGAGGGGCAGGCGCTACATATATATATATATATTGTGACAGCAGGAAGGTAAAGTCACCTGGTTGCATCCAGGGGGGTAGATATATTTCGCCCAGATTCAGGCTTTACGCTGACTTATACAACTAGGTGGAGAGTTGTATAAGCCCAGCTGAGGCTAGTGGGCTCATGGATGACTCATACCTCTAGGGAGAGTGTGGGGCGTCGTGCAGACAGGGAGTTGATGAGACCAGCTGAAGCTTGTAAGCTCATTTAGGCCTCTATAAGAACTCCCAGCTTCATTAGATGTTAGCTCATGCCTGGACCCAGACCTGTGTGGACTGTCTAGGGAGAGTGAACCCCTGTGCGGTGAGACAAAGCCTGTGTGGCTATTTGCTTGGACATTTAAAACCAGGGACTTAGGGACTAGGACAGCACTAGGCTGATCCCAGTTGTTAGTTAGGAAACCTGTATGTTTAGTCAGAGGTCAAGTTGACCAGGATTTATTTTGTTTATCTTTCTTTTGCTTTGCTGTGTTTTGTCACTGTAAATAGAAAATAAACCGCACCTTTTTGATTTTGAAAACCACAACCTCCGTTTGCTGGGCCTGTTTTTGTGTGGGGAGCCCATCTCGGGGGTCCCACACACCCGCTGCCGAGCTAACCCCTTCACAGTTGGTGGAGAACCAGTGGCAGTTTTTTTTTAAGCCAGCATGGAGGAGATACTGAAGCAGCTGGCTCTAGCAAATGCCAATCAACAGCAGACAAATGCAGGTTTGCAAAAGAACTTCGCAGCCCAGCAGCAAGCTCATCAACAGAGCCTTGCAGCCCAGCAGCAGACAAACGCAACTTTGCAACAGAGTCTGGAGGCTCAGCAACAAGCCCAGCAGCAATCTGAGGCCCGCTTCATAGACCTGTTGCAGAAGCAAGAGCAGAGACTACAACAACAGATGGAAGCAGCAATGCAGCAACGTCCGCAGACCAGTGAGGAAAGCCGTCCCACTAGTACCGCGTCCTTTGGGGTGAGTCGTTTATTGACAAAAATGACTGGAGAGGATGATCCAGAGGTATTTTTGACCACATTTGAAAGGACCGCTGAAAGAGAAAAGTGGCCTGAGGAGCAGTGGGCTGGACTGGTGGCTCCTCTGTTAACTGGTGAATCGCAGAAAGCTTACTATGACCTAGAGCCTAACCAAGCAAAAGACTATGTGATGCTAAAAGCTGAAATATTGGCAAGGCTGGGTGTCACCCAGGCTGTCCGGGCTCAGCGTGTGCATAACTGGACTTTCCAGCTTGGAAAACCCCCCAGGTCTCAAATGTATGATCTCATTCACCTGAGCAGAAAGTGGCTACAGCCAGGGACTTTGTCCGCACCAAAGATTGTGGAACGTGTTGTAATGGATCGGTTTTTGAGAGCTCTTCCTACTGCCATCCAAAAGTGGGTAAGCCATGGAGACCCAGAGACGGCCGATGGTCTTGTGGATCGTGTGGAGAAATACTTGGCTACAGAGAACCTGACTGCCTCTTCCAGAGACACTCGGACTTTCCACCCTAAGACCAGACCATCCCCAGGGGCGGATAAGAGGATTCCAAGGGGTGAGGGTGGAGAGAGTGAGAGGGTGGGAGCTCTACCCCAAGTTTGGCGAGAACAGCCTGGGAAATCAGCGGCTCAAGAGGCCGCAAGAAGGATCGTTTGCTACCGCTGCCGGCAAGCAGGACATATTGCAGCCAATTGCCCGGTTGTGGAGGAACCCATGCAGTGTGACTTTCTGACGGGCAGACGTCAGTCGCTGTGTGCGACAGTCGCATGCACTGCCATTCGAGGAACTGAGAAACATTTATGCAAAATGTGTGTTAATGGTAGAAATGTTGTGGTATTGCTGGATTCAGGTAGCCTTGTGACCCTGATAAAGGCTGAGTTAGTTAAAACAGAGGTCTCTGGGAATAGCAAGGTAGCTGTTATTTGTGTGCATGGGGACACCCGAGAGTATCCAGTGACTACAGTGTGTTTCGAGACCCCCAAAGGTACCCTCTCTCATCCAGTGGGCTTAGTATCTCAGTTACCGCATGACGCCATTGTGGGAAGGGATTTTCCGAAGTTCTGGGAACTGTGGGATGATCCTGAGCCCCCCACTGGTGCCCCTATGTACCAGGAATGTGATAGCCAGAACTCCCCTGAGAGTGGTGAGGACTCTCCGGAATTTCCCTTATCAGTATTGGCAGGGGAGACTCAAGAAACTGGAGAGGAGCCCACCTCCTCAGACGAAAACCTACCGTCTGTGGAGTTTTCTGATCTTGAGGTTCACAGGGAAAACTTTGCCACAGAACAGTTGAAAGACCCCGCCCTAATAAAGGCACGGGAAAACGTAGTGAAAATAGATGGCGAGTTAGTGAACCCAGATAATACCTGCACTTACCCATACTTCAGCGTAGAGAAGGACCTACTGTATCGGGTGGCAAAAAGGGCAGAAGAAACCGTTGAGCAGCTTGTGGTGCCCAAACCTTACAGGAAGTTGGTGTTGGAGTTGGCCCATGGGCACATTCTTGGAGGTCATCTGGGGACAGAGAAAACCCGAGAGAGGGTATTACAGAGATTCTATTGGCCGGGGGTGATGAAGGACATAGAAAATTATTGTTCCTCCTGCCCTGTGTGTCAGAGGTCGGCCCCGATGCCACATTTCCGTAGCCCGCTGGTCCCTCTACCCATCATTGAGGTCCCATTTGAGAGGATCGCCATGGATTTGGTAGGTCCTATAATCAAGTCCGCTAGGGGGCACCAGTACATATTAGTTATAATGGACTATGCCACCCGTTATCCAGAAGCGATCCCTCTCCGAAATACCTCGGCCAAAACCATAGCCAAAGAGCTATCTCTTGTGTTTAGCCGGGTGGGTATTTGTAAAGAACTGCTTACGGACCAAGGTACACCCTTTATGTCCCGGGTTATGAAGGAGCTGTGTAAATTGTTCAAAGTGACGCAATTACGTACATCTGTGTATCACCCCCAAACCGATGGGCTGGTTGAAAGGTTCAACAAAACCCTAAAACAAATGTTGAAGAAAGTGGTGGATAGAGATGGAAAGGATTGGGACTGTCTACTTCCTTATCTGATGTTTGCTATTAGGGAGGTGCCCCAATCCTCTACGGGATTCTCCCCCTTTGAGTTACTGTATGGGAGACACCCAAGAGGGCTGTTGGATATTGCCAAGGAAACTTGGGAAAGTGAGAGTTCTCCCCACAGGAGTGTGATTGAGCATGTCGCCCTGATGCAAGACCGAATTGCACAGGTAATGCCCATCGTGAAGGAACATTTGGCCCAAGCGCAGTTAGCACAGCAGAGAGTGTACAACCGTGGAGCCAAGACCCGTACCTTTTCCCCGGGGGATAGGATACTGGTACTTGTCCCTACGGTTGAAAGTAAATTCCTTGCCAAATGGCAAGGCCCCTACGAGATAATGGAAAAAGTGAGCGAAGTGAATTACAAGGTCAGACAACCAGGAAGGCGAAAGCCCGAACAGATCTATCACGTTAATCTGTTGAAAGCCTGGAGGGATAGAGAGTCCCTAGTCGCAGACACTTGGTCACCAGCTCAAACTGGTTGCGTGATTCCTGAGGTTGGAATAGCAGCCACCTTGTCACAACCCCAACAACAGGAGGTTAAGGAGTTTGTGCTTCGCAACAAGGAGGTATTCTCTGAGCTGCCGGGACAAACATCTGGGGTAGAGCATGACATCATTACCCCGCCCGGTGAAAGGGTGAAGTTAAAACCCTATCGGATCCCAGAGGCCCGACGGGAGGCAATACGGGAGGAAGTACAGAAAATGCTGAACTTAGGGGTGATAGAGGAGTCCCAAAGTGATTGGTCTAGTCCCATTGTGTTGGTGCCTAAACCGGATGGGAGCTGGCGATTTTGTAACGATTTTCGTCAGTTGAACAAAGTTACAAAATTTGACACCTACCCCATGCCACGTATAGATGAGTTGATCGACCGGCTGGGAACAGCCCGATACATGACGACTCTTGACCTCACAAAAGGGTATTGGCAAATCCCCCTGGCCAAGTCGGCCAAAGAGAAAACCGCATTTGTAACCCCAGACGGGGCGTTCCAATATAAAAGAATGCCGTTCGGGTTACAGAATGCGCCGGCCACATTCCAGCGGAAAATGGACCAGATGCTGAGGCCCCATCGGAAGTATGCTGCGGCTTACCTGGATGACATAATTGTCCATAGCACAGATTGGGCCTCACATCTGCCAAAAGTGCAAGCAGTCCTGGACTCTGTTCGGGAAGCGGGGTTTACGGCTAACCCCAAGAAGTGTACCATTGGGCAGGAGGAGGCCAAATATCTTGGGTACACCATTGGGAGGGGAGTAATAAAACCCCAACTCAACAAAGTCGAGGCCATCCAGAGTTGGCCACGTTCCAACAGCAAGAAGCAGGTACGAGCCTTTCTGGGAATCGCTGGGTATTATCGGCGATTCATTCCCCACTTTGCTTCTAAGGCTGTGCCCCTAACCAACCTGACGAAGGGGAAAGGGTCGGTCATGATTAAATGGACCCCCGAGGCTGAGGCAGCATTCCAATTCTTGAAACAAGCCTTATGTAGCCAGCCAGTGTTGTACTCACCCGACTTCTCTAAAGACTTTGTCGTACAAAGTGATGCGTCAGATGTGGGGTTAGGAGCAGTATTGTCCCAGGTCTGGAACGGGGAAGAGCACCCAGTCATTTACCTCAGCAGGAAGTTGAAGTCCCATGAGGTAAATTACGCCACCGTTGAAAAGGAGTGTTTAGCGGTGAAGTGGGCTCTAGATTCCCTTCGGTACTACCTGCTAGGTAGGCACTTTGACATGGTTACGGATCACGCTCCGTTAAAGTGGATGGCTCAAAACAAGGAAACAAATAGAAGAGTGAATAGGTGGTTCCTGGCCCTCCAGGAATTCAACTTCACAGTAAAGCATCGCCCTGGCGTTCAAATGGGGAATGTGGATGCTTTGTCTCGAGTACATGAATGCCTGATTGCTGGTGTTCCAACCCCGAGGTTAAAACAAGAGGGGGGGGTATGTGACAGCAGGAAGGTAAAGTCACCTGGTTGCATCCAGGGGGGTAGATATATTTCGCCCAGATTCAGGCTTTACGCCGACTTATACAACTAGGTGGAGAGTTGTATAAGCCCAGCTGAGGCTAGTGGGCTCATGGATGACTCATACCTCTAGGGAGAGTGTGGGGCGTCGTGCAGACAGGGAGTTGATGAGACCAGCTGAAGCTTGTCAGCTCATTTAGGCCTCTATAAGAACTCCCAGCTTCATTAGATGTTAGCTCATGCCTGGACCCAGACCTGTGTGGACTGTCTAGGGAGAGTGAACCCCTGTGCGGTGAGACAAAGCCTGTGTGGCTATTTGCTTGGACATTTAAAACCAGGGACTTAGGGACTAGGACAGCACTAGGCTGATCCCAGTTGTTAGTTAGGAAACCTGTATGTTTAGTCAGAGGTCAAGTTGACCAGGATTTATTTTGTTTATGTTTCTTTTGCTTTGCTGTGTTTTGTCACTGTAAATAGAAAATAAACCGCACCTTTTTGATTTTGAAAACCACAACCTCCGTTTGCTGGGCCTGTTTTTGTGTGGGGAGCCCATCTCGGGGGTCCCACACACCCGCTGCCGAGCTAACCCCTTCACAATATATATATATACATACCGTAAATACTCGAGTATAAGCTGACCCAAATATAAGCCGAGGCACCTAATTTTACCACAAAAAAACTGGGAAAACTTATTGACTCAAGTATAAGCCTAGGGTGTCCATCTGCATGCCTCACTGTGCCCATGCCTCACTGTGCCCATGCCTCACTGTGCCTCACTGTGCCCATGACTAGACTGACGTTTAACATGGAAGTCTATGGAAGGGGTGCCCAGCTTTGAAAAATCTGTGCTCCCCAGCCGTAGGTCCCTCAGACAAAAAACGTTGCACACTTGTAGAGGAGAAATGGGTGGGGCTATGTGTTTGCCAAGTTCCGGGTCCAGGAGACCTACGACCGGCCAGTACCGGGTCCCCAAATTCACCAGAGAAATGACCGTTTAACATGGGAGTCTATAGAAGGGGTGTCTGGCTTTGAAAAATCGGTGCTCCCCGGCCGTAGGTCTCCCAGACAACAAACTTTGCACACTTATAGAGGAAGAGTCAGGCTACATGTGTGCCATGTTCGGGGTCCAGGGGACCTATGGCCAGCCAGTACCGGGTCCCCAAATCCGGGAGATCAGGTGCAAAAAGGTGACTCGAGTATAAGCCGAGGGGGGCATTTTCAGCACAAAAATATGTGCTGAAAAACTCGGCTTATACTCGAGTATATACGGTATATATATATACATATATATATATATATATATATATATATACATGGCTTCTTTTCTGGCAGAACGAGCCAGAACGGCATACCAGCACCTCTGCCAGACACATTTAGTTAGACTGGGAAGCAGGGTGATGGTGACATGAGGAGGCGGCTGCATAAGCCAGCGATTGCATATAGTCCCGGCAGGATGGAATGAGAGATTCTGAAGCGGCCTTTGTTGGTAAATCATTCATGGTGGATGAGGGTTTGTTAAAGCTGCTTGGATGTGGGTCTGTGAGTGTCTCTGAGCTGGAATGGGCTGTCTCTTGAACGATATGATATGAAGGTGTCTCTTTGTAGGATATGGGCCGGTTGAAATCATCTGGAAGTGCCTCTGAGCTTACTTTGGTAAGCGTTGGATATTTCTAATGTTTTGTGCATTTTACTACCCCCAAATTATACCGGTGCCGATACCGAGCATTTGCACGAGTATTTGTAGTCAGGGATGCGTCAGCGGGGGCCGTTACAAGCACCGATCTCCCTGTATAGATTTCAATAAAGCAGCTGAAAGACGCTTCTCCTCCACTCCCTCCCGCAGCTTTCAGCCGCTATATTGAAATCTATACAGGGAGCTCGGTGCTTGTAACTCCCCCACCACTGCACCGATCACCCCTGACTGTCCCCTGTGTCCTCCTCCATGTCCTCCTCCATGTGCTCCTTCGGTCCCCCTCCGTGTCTTCCTACAGTCCTCCTCGTGTGCTCCTCCGGTCCCTCTCTGTTTCCTCCTCTGTGCTCCTTCAGTCCCCCTCCGTGTCCTCCTACGGTCCCCCTTTGTGCTCCTCCTCCAGTCCCCCTCCGTGCTCCTCCGGTCCCGCCCGTCCCGGATCTGTCAGGATGGAGAGCGGAAGAAGGAGCCGGCAAATATGTCATTTACCGTCTCCTTCCTTTTCTAAATGCACCGAGTCAGTGATCACAGACTCTGTCCGTTCATAACTGAGAAGAGTAATCTGGGTTTACGATGCTTCAGTTTATGAATGGGGAGGAGCCTCTGTCTCCTCTCCATTTATCTTCAGTGCAGCTGAGGCTGCTGAGAAAGGGACTGGAGAATCTGTGTCCTCAGTCCCTTTCTCTGTCATAAAGGGGAGGTGTTAGACCCCTGATACCTTGCCAAAGCTCCCCCTGAACAAAGCTGATAAAAATAAATAAATAAATAATAATAATAATTTTTTAAAAAAGAAGGGATTGTAATGCATATTTAAAAGAATAAATAAATAATAATAAAAAAAAATCACTGGACATGTCCACCCCCACCCCCCCCCCAAAAAAAAAGAAAGCATTGTAAAAAAAAAAAAAAAAAACATATATATACCGTATAAATTGTAAGAAATAATAAAAAAAAATTATTTTAAAAAGTGAAATTGTAAAAAAAAAATATTGACACAATCAATGCGCCATCAGTGCTGCACTGATGGCGCATTGACTGTGTCAATTTTTTTTTTTTTTACAATTTAAAAAAAAAAAAAATCGGTAATCGGTATCGGCGAGTACTTGAAAAAAAGTGTAGCGGGGTCTCCTTTAAGGCCCCTGGGCTACGTTACCCAGAACCCCATTCGGCACCCAGGGTGCATTGGGCCACCGCACAGACTCATGGGTGGGGCTATAAGAGGAGGGAGCGAGGCGAAGATCGGCCTCTTTGGACACCGCGCTGCAAGCAATAGGACTCCCTGTGCGGATCCGCTGCTGTGTAAGGCCTGAAGCCTGGGCCTTGCATACCTACCAAAGAGCCTTCCACCCCACTGCGGAGCCTGGGTGGCACCTGTTCCTGCTCGAGTTTGCTGACATCAGCTGGACCGGAAACCCGGCCGTTGGAGACACTGTGTGTGGATACACAGTGGTGGAAGCCTGGACTGGGATCGTGTCCGGAGTGGTGAGTGAGCACTTGCTCACTTCATTAACCTTTTCTTATTAGGCCTAGTGACTGCCTTGGCCCATCTTGTTTATTTACTACCATTGGATTACAAATATTGTTCCTGAAAGTGCACCACCGTTCAAGTTGCATGCAAAGAATTGTTCTTATAAGGGACTGAGATTAATCTGAGTCAGGCCTGACCAGGGGGCTTAAAACTTTGTTTGCTGCGCCTTATTGCGCATAAGGGAAGAAGATAGTAGCACGTGGCGGGTGATCACTCTGCACTATCACTGATGAATATGTTTATCGCTGCAGGGCTCTGCATGCATGCTATGTGATGTGTTTAACCTTGAACCTTTATACCAAAGTAAATCCAGTTATATTTTATTACCTTGGTATCAGTGTTATCCTTGCAGATAGTAGTTACCTATCAATACTGCCAGATTGTGTATAATCAGGTATAGGCCGGTACGAGGTAACATTCCCTAGACTAACTGTGCCAGTGTGGGTTGAGTAGATTGCCGGGGGTTGGCGGTGCTGTATACAGGGCCTGAAACAAAACCCAGCGGCTCTCTTAACTGGGGGTAGCGCTACAAAAGTATCGGTCTTAAAAAAGTGGTATCAGTGCAACCCTAATAGATACGCTAACGAATTGGAGCTGAACTCCAGCTGATTCTTTATATTCAGTTGCAGCTGTTTTTTTTTTTCCCCTTTTGTGACAAAGGTTTTACATAAATAAAATCTGATCATTTTAAGCACCCCCAGTCAGTGGTAAATGTTTTGTCTCATCACTGTAACTGATACATTTTGCTGGAGAAAAACAACAGACTTACTGGCCAGATCAAAAATAAAGAAAGAAAGCCTAAAAAAGAAAACGAATGCAGCCATCACAGCTAACAAATGGTCAGCTGCAATATAATAAATGTTTTGTTTGATACTGCTTTAAAACAGGTGGTGAGGAGGCAACATAACTCCTCCTCACCACCTGTCAAATGCCCTCTGAAAAGTAATCCACATGTGAACGTGCCTTAAGAGAGGGGATTTACAAGCCATACACAGTAAAGCAACGCCCATTATATTGACTACACCCTTTTTTGACCAGGCGCACGTATTAGCTTCCCCCAAATACTCTCCCAGCACCAGTACAGCACCCCCCCCCCCCAAAAAAAAAAAAAAATTGTCTGGAGCCGCCCCTGCTCTCTCCCTGTCTCACTCTTCCATCTCCCATCCATGGTGTAATGACTTCTCCATGGCCGGTCTTACCTCTACCAGTCTGCAGCAGATGGAGAGAAGAACCTTCCACCTCCTCGGAATATTTCAGATTAACAGGCGAGGATTGAAATTTATTCCAAATTTAACTGCAGAAATGTTAAGAATAACTCATCAACTTCCTTCCTGCAGATTTGTTGTGAAATGTTTGAACTGTAAAAGGTTGGGACGCTATTTAAAATATAGAGGGATGTCTGAGCCAGTAAGTAGTTGGGCTCAGACTGTTGAATTACATTGGAATTTACCTCTGTTCTAGCTGTGGTTTGCCCGAAAGCATTTTCCCTTATTGCCTGTAGGTGGCGTTGGAACACGGGCAAACCATGGTGCATTGAGTGACCCCTCTCGGCAGCGGTGCAGTGGGAGTGGTGAACCCGCTGTTCCTGCTGGGAGGGGATACTTAAGGGGCAGACGCCATTAATCGGGGTCCGTCTTTGCCTCGCGGCCCTCTGGGCATGAGGTATGTGTGAGTGGTTGCGGTCTCGGGGGCCACGTTGGCCCGAGGCTACATCGCTGTCTAGTAGGCCCAGCTAGTCTGGCTGGGGCCGGCAACCTGAGGAGGGATCCCAAGCTGTCCATCCAAATGGGGGAGGAAGCTGTCTTAGTGAAGGAGACCGGGGGGAGGACCTGCCCTGGAGGAGACCGGCAAAGTGCTGACGTCTTGGGTGAGGCCTGGTGACCTTATTGAGGAGGGATCTACTATACTACAAGCCCTGCAGTTCGCCGGATTGGCTTAAAGGCTCTTTAACTGTACGGCTGGAAGTTTGGGACTTTGAAATCCTGTGGCAGAGGATTCCTGGACTATCCATTTGTTCAACTTCAAAAGGTCTGTGGCAGAGACTTTGTTCCTTTAACCTTTTCCCTACCCAGCCATAGTAATATGACGTCCACCGATGGGATCTCCCATCCTGGGTGGGCGTCATATGACGTCCTGGGCTTTGTGGGGGGATATCTGAATGATGGGAGCAGCTCGAGGCATCATTCAGATATCCTTTTGTTGTGCCGGCGATTCTGCGCACAATAAGAATCATCATAGCGGCGGTTCCGCCGCTTGATCGTTCTTATAGGCGGCGGGAGGGGACATCCCCCCCTCCCGCCACCATCCAGTGCTTCTCCGGGCTCTCCCGTGCCATCGGGGACCCGGAGAGAATCGTCCGGCGCCGGCGGTGGGTCACGTGACGAACATAGAGATGACTGGTGACCAGATGGTCACCAGTCATCTCTATGACCGTCGGAGGCCCGGGCGCGATGTGATGACGTCACGTCCGGGTCCTCAGATGTAAACAAAGCCGCCATTGCGGCTAGTAAGTATGAGATCAGTGAAAATGTTTTCACGATCTCATGCTTTCCAGCCTGGAGAAGAGATGTGAGGTCTTATTGACCCCGCATCTCTCCATAAAGAGGACCTGTCACACACATTCCTATTACAAGGGATGTTTACATTCCTTGTAATAGGAATAAAATTTATCAAAAAAAAAAAAAGTAAAATAAGTGTAAAAATAAAAAAAAATAAGTAAAAAATAAAAAATAATAATAATAAAAATAAATTAAAACGCCCCTGTCCCCGGTAGCTCGCAATCAGAAGCGAACGCACACGTAAGTCCCGCCCACGTATGTAAACGCCGTTCAAACCACATATGTGAGGTATTGCCGCGTGCGTTAGAGCGCATGCAACAATTCTAGCACTAGACCTCCTCTGTAACTCTAACCTGGTAACCTGTAAAAAAGTTTAAAGCGTCGCCTATGGAGATTTTTAAGTACCGAAGTTTGGCGCCATTCCATGAGTGGGCGCAATTTTAAAGCATGACATGTTAGGTATCTATTTACTTGGCGTAACATCATCTTTCATATTTCCCCCAAAAATTGGGCTAACTTTACTGTTTTGTAATATTTTAATTCATGAAACCATTTTTTTCCCCAAAAAAAGGCGTTTGAAAAATTATTGCGCAAATACCGTGCAAGAAAAAAAGTTGCAATGACCGGCATTTTATTCCCTAGGGTGTCTGCTAAAAAAAATATATAATGTTTGGGGGTTCTGACAAATTTTCTAGCAAAATAATGATGATTTGTACATGTAGGAGAGAAGTGCTAGAATAGGCCCGGTATGGAAGTGGTACAAAAAGCCCGGTGTTGAAGTGGTTAAAAAGGTCTGTGGCAGAGACCCAATTCATCTTGGGCAGTCTGTGGCAGAGACTGCCCTGTTGCTGATTCGTGTGTTATCCCGGCTGCTAGGCCATGTGAGAGGGAACTATCCCGGTGACCAATACCCACTCTAACATTGAGAGTGGTGAGTGACTTTGAACTGATACCTTTGTAATTTTTGTGGCGAGTGCCTGAACCTTCCCCTGCTCTTCTATACCTTCTACTTTCTCAACGTTTATCAGCATAAGGAAATAAAGCCTGGCTTTTTAAGGTTTTACATCTGTGTGGACATTGCATTACTACAGACTTTCCTACCCGGACAACGAAGCTGAAGAGGTAACGTGCAAAACCCAAAACTAACCAGCAGTTGTGCTACACGTGGGGGCTCGTCCGGGATATTTGCCGTTGCCTCTGACAACCGGATTACTGTTGTTTTGCTATTTGGAAAGTCTGCCATTGAGAAAGTGTTGGACTGTGCTTTTAACGAGAGAAGAAGGGGTCAAGGGGCACAGGTTGCTCTGTTAGCTGCGTAGTTCGTGGGCGGGGCCGGAAAATAAGAAAGCCCGCGAGCTACGTGCAAAAAGAACTAAGTGGGAGGAGTCCCCGCCACCTGCGTGCTACACGTGGGTGCATTTGGCGCCAAGGGCAGAGATTGTTGGATCGAGCAAGAGGAGCAGCATCATGTCTTTGGTTTTATGGGCCCCAGCCATGTTGGGACCCAGGATGCTCCATATGCCTAATACTATGAATACTGCTCAGATTGGAGCTCCGCTTGCAGATACGGGGATCTGACTCAAGCCCCAGGGCCGCTTCACGCTCTATACAAGCTGGGATGTGGAGGCCCTGGGCATGCTCTGCCCTGGATGTAACGGACTGGCCGTGCATTCGCACCCCTTTGGTAGATGCCTGTCCTCCGGGGAATTTCTTTTCAAAGTGGATGACGTAGGTGTAAGGCTGAGCGGACCTGATGGGGAACGTGAGATGGGGCGGGTCTATTCATTTTTTTACACTGCGGAGGAAGTTCCCCATCAGGCCCGCTCAGCCAATGACGTAGGCGGGGTCTAAGATACGAGGGCGCCCCGCCCGCTCGTACCTCAGACCCCGCCTACATCATTGGCTGAGTGAACCTGATGGGGAACTTCCTCTGCAGTGTAGGTCCGCTCAGCCAATGACGTTTCGTGTGGAGTGGAGACTGCAGCGCTGGACATCGGATCGCCGCGGGACACTGGATTACATTGCTGGAATGGTTTTTTTTATTTTATTTTTAATAAAGGACTTTTCCAAGGTGTCTGTGTGTTTTTTTTACATTTTTTTACACTTTCTTTGTGAAATGGTAGGAGTACAAAGGGGTCTTCCAGATTCCGATAAGCCCCTTGCCGCAGACCCCCACAACAACCGGGCAAGGGTTGTGAGGATGAGGCCCTTGTCCCCATCAACATGGGGACATCCTCCCCATGTTAAGGGCATGTGGCCTGGTACGGTTCAGGAGGGGGGGCGCTCTTTCGTCCCCCCCTCTTTTCCTGCGGCCTGACAGGTTTTGTGCTCAGATAAAGGGTCTGGTATGGATTTTTGGGGGAACTCCACGCCATTTTTTTTTTAACTTGGGGTGGAGTTCTCCTTAAAATCCATACCAGACCTGAAGGGCCTGGTAATTGAATTTGGGGGGACCCCCACGCATTTTTTTTTATTTTTTATCAATGACTTTTCTCTGTATTGCCGACATTTCATTATAGCCGCGAGTGCTTTTAAATGACTTTTATTCCTTCAGAAATGACACTTTGTGCAGGGACAGTTCTAAGCAAGGGAAACAAGCGCTGCTTTACAGGCATACTATACACTCCCCCCAGGTACGAAATTTAAAGGAATATTTCACTTTTATTGTTTCACTTTAAGCATTATTAAAATCACTGCTCCCGAAAAAACTGCAGTTTTTAAAACTTTTTTTTGCATTGATACATGTCCCCTGGGGCAGGACCCGGGTCCCCAAACACTTTATGACAATAACTTGCATATAAGCCTTTAAAATTAGCACTTTAGATTTCTCCCATAGACTTTTACAGGGTGTTCCGCGGCTTTTCGAATTTGCCGCGAACACCCCAAATTGTTCGCTGTTCGGCGAACATGCGAACAGGTGATGTTCGAGTCGAACATGAGTTTGGCTCGAACTCGAAGCTCATCCCTAGTAGCCAGCGAATCTGGAGTGGATGTCGCAACCACTACGGAGCCACCAGCGGACATTGCATTGGACGCTGCCACAGCCACTACCTGTGTCTCCATCCCACCCGCAAAAAGGAAGGTGGGCTACGTTAAGGCCTCCCCCAGCGCCTGCCAGAATCGGACCTTGTAAGCGGTGAAGTCTCCGGAAAGTCCATGACAGGAACCGGTAAGGAGGCTGGGGGCAGAGTGACTGGAACTGTTCTTGTTAGTTTACCGGGCCAAGGGAAGAAGTTCATACCCTGTGTTCCCGGGGGTGTGACAAAAGACATGGCCCAGGAGTTGTTACAGAGCCAGCGTACGGCTGTCATTCCTACCTGCAGTTACAAGGAGTGGACAGCAGAAGACTCTAAGGGGACATCACCCCGAATGAGGGTCTTGGGTGATGTTAGATGGACTTTGGCGGCTAACAAAGAGGTACACCACAAACTCGTTAAGTCAGGAGCAAAGAGGTCTCCAGGCTCATGTGTGTTGCCCGGAACGGGAGACCATCAGTCATTGCCAAAACTTGCTCGGTTACAGAAACTATTGATGAACGGGGTGAGCAAGGAATATGGTTTTGAATTCCCCTATGTACCACATGATGTAATGCAAGAGTTTGAGGGCTAGGGATGAGCTCGGTGTTCGAGTCGAACATACGTTCGACTCGAACATCGGCTGTTCGATCGTTCGACCAAGATCGAAAGGTTTGGGCCGTTCGCGCCAAATTCGAGTGACGCAAACGGCCCACAATGCACTACGCCATCGCAGTGCAATCCAGGCGCTGTGATTGGCCAAGCATGCACTGTGACCCCGCATGCTTGGCCAATCACAGCGCCGGCAGCGAGGAGAGCCATAATTGGCCACAGGCAGGATGCCTGTGGCCAATTATAGCTCAGGGGGAATTAGTACACGCCCCACACTATAAAAGGCCGCCAGCGCGGCGGCCTTGTGTAGTGTGTTCCGGTTCAGGGAGAGAGAAGGATAGGCAGGGACAGTGTCAGTGCTATTTGTTCATTTAACTTGTGTGCAGGGAGAGAGAAGGATAGGCAGGGACAGTGTCAGTGATATTCTTTGCTAAACCTTGTGTGCAGGGAGAGAGGATAGGCAGGGACAGTGTCAGTGATATTCTTTGCTAAACCTTGTGTGCAGGGAGAGAGAAGGATAGGCAGGGACAGTGTCAGTGATATTCTTTGCTAAACCTTGTGTGCAGGGAGAGCGAAGGATAGTGATGAGCCGAACACCCCCGGGTTCGGTTCGCACCAGAACCCGCGAACGGACCGAAAGTTCGAACGAACATTAGAACCCTATTAAATACAATGGATGCGAACGTTCGAATTCTAAAGTGCTAATTATAACAACTATTATGCATGTTATTGTCCTAAAAAGGGTTTGGGAACCCGGGTTCTGCACCAGGGGACATGTATCAATGCAAAAAGAAGTTTTAAAAACGGTCGTTTTTCGGGAGCAGTCATTTTAATGATGCATAAAGTGAAAAAAAAAAAGTCAAATATTCCTTTAAATATCGTACCTGGGGGGTGTCTAAAGTATGCCTGTGAAGTGCCACGTGTTTCCCGTGTTTAGAACTGTCCCTGCACAAAATGACACTTCTAAAGGAAAAAAAAGCCATTTAAAACTGCTTGCGGCTTTAATGTAATGTCTGGTCCCGGTAATATGGATGAAATTCTTTAAGAAAAATGGCATAGCTACCCCATGACCCCCCCCCTACCCCAGCCCATTACCAGCCCCTTTGGGTCTTGTATGGATATTAAGGGGAACCCCGCACATAAAATAAAAAAGGCCCTATATACTCTGAACAGCCCTATACAGGCGGTGCATACAAGACAGGGACTGTAGGTTTGTTCTTATGTAGAGTCTGTTTGTAATTTTGAACAGGTACATTGTTGAAGTGTAGCTCCAGACCAAAAATCTATTTTTAAACTTTTTGGAAAACATAGGTAAGGGTTATCACCCCTGTAACATTTGTTTTGCTGTCTGTGCCCCTGTTCAGAACATTTCACCTCACTTTCCGTCCCAATGACAACTCTTTTTGAAATGTGGTCTTTTTCTTGAAACAAGGATTGCTGATAAAGCATCAGTACAGAGGAGACACCTTTCTCCCATATTTATTCTTACAGGAGAGAATTTTCCTTCCTAGTGGTAGATTTCCTCTCACTTCCTGTTGTCTTCTTGCGTTTGCAAGTAGGAGTCGTTTGTAAGTTGGATGTTTGAAAGTAGGGACCTGCCGTATATACTCTGCAGAAATAGGCCCCTTAGTTGTTGGTGTTGGCACAACACTGTAAGCACTCACAGTTACTCTTGGTTGGTGCTGGAACGCCCTGCTGTCAACTATTATATCATGAATTTTAATTACATATAATTGTTGAACAGTGGTAGTAAAAATTGGGCCTTTGATGGTGGTGCTGGTGCCACAACACTGTAAGCCCTGACAGTTACTCTTGGTGGGTGCAGCAATGGGCCCTGCTGTGAATTATTAGATCAAGAATTGTAATTACATGCCCCTGTTGAACAGGGACTGAAAAATTGGGCCTTAGGCACTGGTGGCACAACACTGCAACCCCTCACAGATACTGTACTTGGAGCACAGCAATGAGCCCTGTTGCAAAGTATTGCTTCAAAAATTGTAATGACACGCCCCTGTTAAACAGGGGCTGAAAAATTGGGCCTTAGGCACTGGTGGCACAACACTGCAACTCCTCACAGATACTGTACTTGGAGCACAGCAATGAGCCCTGTTGCAAAGTATTGCTTCAAAAATTGTAATGACACGCCCCTGTTAAACAGGGGCTGAAAAATTGGGCCTTAGGCACTGGTGGCACAACACTGCAACTCCTCACAGATACTGTACTTGGAGCACAGCAATGAGCCCTGTTGCAAAGTATTGCTTCAAAAATTGTAATTACACGCCCCTGTTAAACAGGGGCTGAAAAATTGGGCGTTAGGCACTGGTGGCGGCACCCATAAACAAAAATGATCTTACAAGCTATCATCATCAATCGTATCATTGAGGACTCGGAGGAGGAGGATAGCCAGTCAACATAACAGCACAGGCACTCAGCATCAGCATCAGTCTTGAAGGGATGTGACATGTTAAAATCAATTAGTCTGTTATATCAGCATCAGGTGTGTGGTAGCTGGTGGTGATCCAAGACTGGTTCATCTTGATGAAAGTCAGTCGATCAACCGAGTCGGTGGACAGGCGCACCCTGTGATCCGTGACAAATCCTCCAGCAGCACTGAATGTGCGTTCCGAAAGAACGCTGGATGCAGGACAGGCCAGTAGCTCAATTGCATACTGTGCAAGCTCTGGCCAGTGATCCATCCTCAAGACCCAGTAAGCCAGAGGATTTTCGGTGGGGAAGGTGTCCAAGTCTGACCTTGCCCCTAGATATTCCTGCACCATGTTTATCAGACGCTGGCGATGGTTGCTGGAACCGATCATACTTTGGGGCTGCGGACTAAAGAATTGTCTGAACGCATCGGTCAGACGGCCACCTTCCCCACCGCTCCTTCTTTGACTGGCCGAAGCCTCAGCAACTCGTTGTCCAGGACCAGGAGTTTGCAACCTCCCAGTCTCTGGGAACGCGTTGCACAGACCTTTCTGCAAGGCCTCCCGGAGTTGTCTCATCCTCTGCTCCCTCTGCGACGGTAACATAAGGTCCGCAACCTTACCCTTGTACCGTGGATCAAGGAGAGTGGCCAGCCAGTAATGGTCCCTCTCCTTGATCCGAAGAATACGAGGATCCTTCCGCAGACTTTGCAGGATCAGGGAGGCCATGCAGCGTAGGTTTGCTGAGGCATTCGCTCCGGAGTCCTCTGGGTCACTAAGGACGACATGATCCGCAGCCACCTCCTCCCAGCCACGTACAAGTCCACTGGTTTCTTGGGACTGTAAATCATCCCTAAAAGACTGCTGCTGATGATGCTGAGTGCCAGCCTCCACCTCCATGCTGACACAATCCTCCTCCTCCTCCTCCTCCTCCTCCTCCTCTTCCTGTGCGATGGGTGGGACAGAAGGAACACTGTCTGGGTAAAGGGGGCCTTGAGAGGCAAGGAAGTCCTCCTCTTCCTGCCTCTGTTCTGCCTCAAGTGCCCTGTCCATTATTCCACGCAGCGTGTGCTCCAACAGGTGGACAAGAGGTACAGTGTCACTGATGCATGCACTGTCACTGCTCACCATCCTCGTGGCCTCCTCAAATGGTGCCAGGACAGTGCATGCATCCCTGATCATGCCCCACTGGCGTGGAGAAAAAAAAACAAGCTCCCCTGACCCTGTCCTGGTGCCGTAGTCGCACAGGTACTCATTGATGGCCCTCTGCTGCGTGTGCAGCCGCTGCAGCATGGCCAACGTTGAGTTCCACCTGGTGGGCATGTCACATATAAGGCGGTTCTTGGGCAGGTTCAACTCCTTTTGCAGCTCAGCCAGGCGAGCACTGGCATTATAAGATCTGCGGAAATGCACACAGACTTTCCTGGCCTGCCTCAGGACATCCTGTAAGCCCGGGTACCTGCCCAAGAAGCGCTGCACCACCAGGTTAAGGACGTGAGCCACACAGGGCACATGGGTCAGTTGTCCCTGTCGGAGGGCGGAGAGGAGGTTGGTGCCATTGTCGCAAACCACCATTCCTGGCTTAAGCTGGCGTGGCGTCAACCACCTCTCGGCCTGGCCCTGCAGAGCAGACAGGACCTCTGCCCCAGTGTGGCTTCTGTCCCCCAAACACACCAGCGCAAGCACGGCATGGCATCTTTTTGCCTGCGTACTTGCGTAGCCCCGTGAACGGCTACGGAGCACCGCTGGTTCATAGGACAAACCACAGGAAGAGGCCATGGAGGAAGAAGAAGAGGAGGGGGTGGAGGAGAGAGGTGTGTCACAACCAGTAGTAGCATTTTGGAGGCGTGGCGGTGGGACAACCTCCAACACTACTGCACCTTGTCCTGAATCCTTCCCAGCTGCCAAAAGAGTGACCCAATGGGCCGTGAAAGAAAGGTAACGTCCCTGTCCATGCCTGCTGGACCATGAGTCAGCGGTAATATGCACCTTACCGCTGACCGCCCTGTCCAGCGAGGCCAAGACATTGCCTTCCACATGCCGGTAGAGAGCCGGAATAGCCTTCCGTGAGAAAAAGTGGCGTTTGGGAACCTGCCACTGAGGAACCGCACATTGCACAAACTCACGGAAGGGGGCCGAGTCTACCAACTGAAAAGGCAGCAGTTGAAGCGCTAGCAATTTAGCCAAGCTAGCATTCAACCGCTGGGCATGTGGATGGCTGGGAGTGAACTTCTTTCGACGGTCCAGCAGCTGGGGCAGGGAAATTTGCCTGCTAGAATCGGACGTCGGTGTACTGCTAGCAGAGTGGGCGCAAGTACTTGGCTGTGACACACCTAATTCTACACCTTCATTCCTCTCAGTGCATGTTTCAGAGAGGACTGAAGTTATAGTGGGGTTGGAGATCCCAGCTGATGCGGTGCAAGGAGAGGTCCGCTTTGTTCTTTGGTGTGGGTCTTTGAGGTAGGCTTGCCAACGAGCTGCATGGCAGGTCAACATATGTCTGGTCAGGCATGTGGTACCCAAGCGGCTGATGTTTTGGCCACGCGATATACGCTTGAGACATATGTTGCAAACAGCAGCTGTGCGATCTGATGCACTAGCCTCAAAAAAGGCCCACACCAAAGAACTTTTTGAATGACGGGCAGAGGCAGCGCCCTGCACAGGCGGAGCTCTGCGGTGTGATTCCGTCGGTGTACTGCCCTTACGCTGGCCACCAAAGGGCATCCTGCCTCGTTGGAGATGTGCCTCCTCCTCATCCTCCTCCTCCTCCTCTCTCCTATTAGGCACCCACGTGGAGTCAGTGACCTCATCATCCCCTCCCTCCTCATCACTGGAGCCAATCTGGCAGTATGCTGCAGCTGCTGGAACATGACTGCCAGATTGGTGTCCTTCTTGAGCATCCCCTCTGTCTGCTCTCACGCTACTGCCTTCCTCTAGCTGGGTTTCATCATCAGACCCTTCGAAACGCTGGGCATCCTCCTGGAGCATGTACCCAACACTGTGCTGAAACAGTTCGGGGGACTCCTCAGGAGGAGGACATGGTGGGTCTAGGGAAGGAGTGACTGATGATTTGTCTGACATTGATACCAGGGAAGACGACGCTTTGGCAGCTGCTTTTCCAGTACCCTGAGCCTGGGTGAGAGAGGATGAGGAGGAGGAGGAGGGCTTGGTCATCCACTCTACCAAGTCTTCGGCATGATGTGGCTCAACATGTCCAGCTGCCGAAAAGAAGGACAAGCGTGTCCCATGGCCATGTGCTGATGACAATGCACCGCGTCCACGACCAGCACTGTTGCCCCCAGACACAGAGCCTGCTTGCCCTCTTTTATTGCCTCCTGACTGTCTGCCTCTCCTTGTTTGCCTTCCAGACATTCTAATAGATGGCCTGCAGGGAGATGGGAAAAAAGCAATAAGGGCTACCTTCAGGTGTCCTTCTCTGTCCCTTGAAACAAGGACTTTCACGGTGAAAGAAACTGACACTCTCCCTACCTACAGTTTTCTGTCCCTAGAAAAAATATTTTTTTTAAGCACAATATAGCACAAGGACAATTCACTCACTGTCCTTACAGGTCCCTGGAAACAAGGACTTGCAGAGTGAAAGAAAAAAAACACTCTCCCTACCTACAGTTTTCTGTCCCTAGAAAAAATGTTTTTTTTAATCACAATATAGCACAAGGACAATTCACTCACTGTCCTTACAGGTCCCTGGAAACAAGGACTTGCAGAGTGAAAGAAAAAAAAACACTCTCCCTACCTACAGTTTTCTGTCCCTAGAAAAAATGTTTTTTTTAATCACAATATAGCACAAGGACAATTCACTCACTGTCCTTACAGGTCCCTGGAAACAAGGACTTGCAGAGTGAAATAAACTGACACTCTCCCTACCTACAGTTTTCTGTCCCTAGAATAAATGTTTTTTTTAAGCACAATATAGCACAAGGAGAACTCACTCACTGTCCTTCCAGGTCCCTGGAAACAAGGACTTGCAGAGTGAAAGAAAAAAAACACTCTCCCTACCTACAGTTTTCTGTCCCTAGAAAAAATGTTTTTTTTAATCACAATATAGCACAAGGACAATTCACTCACTGTCCTTCCAGGTCCCTGGAAACAAGGACTTGCAGAGTGAAATAAACTGACACTCTCCCTACCTACAGTTTTCTGTCCCTAGAATAAATGTTTTTTTTAAGCACAATATAGCACAAGGAGAATTCACTCACTGTCCTTCCAGGTCCCTGGAAACAAGGACTTGCAGAGTGAAATAAACTGACACTCTCCCTACCTACAGTTTTCTGTCCCTAGAATAAATGTTTTTTTTAAGCACAATATAGCACAAGGACAATTCACTCACTGTCCTTACAGGTCCCTGGAAACAAGGACTTGCAGAGTGAAAGAAAAAAAACACTCTCCCTACCTACAGTTTTCTGTCCCTAGAAAAAATGTTTTTTTTAATCACAATATAGCACAAGGACAATTCACTCACTGTCCTTCCAGGTCCCTGGAAACAAGGACTTGCAGAGTGAAAGAAACTGACACTGTCCCTACCTACAGTTTTCTGTCCCTAGAATAAATGTTTTTTTTAAGCACACTATAGCACAAGGACAATTCACTCACTGTCCTTCCAGGTCCCTGGAAACAAGGACTTGCAGAGTGAAAGAAAAAAAACACTCTCCCTACCTACAGTTTTCTGTCCCTAGAAAAAATTTTTTTTTTAATCACAATATAGCACAAGGACAATTCACTCACTGTCCTTACAGGTCCCTGGAAACAAGGACTTGCAGAGTGAAAGAAAAAAAACACTCTCCCTACCTACAGTTTTCTGTCCCTAGAAAAAATGTTTTTTTTAATCACAATATAGCACAAGGACAATTCACTCACTGTCCTTACAGGTCCCTGGAAACAAGGACTTGCAGAGTGAAATAAACTGACACTCTCCCTACCTACAGTTTTCTGTCCCTAGAATAAATGTTTTTTTTAAGCACAATATAGCACAAGGAGAATTCACTCACTGTCCTTCCAGGTCCCTGGAAACAAGGACTTGCAGAGTGAAAGAAAAAAAACACTCTCCCTACCTACAGTTTTCTGTCCCTAGAAAAAATGTTTTTTTTAATCACAATATAGCACAAGGACAATTCACTCACTGTCCTTCCAGGTCCCTGGAAACAAGGACTTGCAGAGTGAAATAAACTGACACTCTCCCTACCTACAGTTTTCTGTCCCTAGAATAAATGTTTTTTTTAAGCACAATATAGCACAAGGACAATTCACTCACTGTCCTTACAGGTCCCTGGAAACAAGGACTTGCAGAGTGAAAGAAAAAAACACTCTCCCTACCTACAGTTTTCTGTCCCTAGAAAAAATGTTTTTTTTAATCACAATATAGCACAAGGACAATTCACTCACTGTCCTTACAGGTCCCTGGAAACAAGGACTTGCAGAGTGAAATAAACTGACACTCTCCCTACCTACAGTTTTCTGTCCCTAGAATAAATGTTTTTTTTAAGCACAATATAGCACAAGGAGAATTCACTCACTGTCCTTCCAGGTCCCTGGAAACAAGGACTTGCAGAGTGAAATAAACTGACACTCTCCCTACCTACAGTTTTCTGTCCCTAGAATAAATGTTTTTTTTAAGCACAATATAGCACAAGGACAATTCACTCACTGTCCTTACAGGTCCCTGGAAACAAGGACTTGCAGAGTGAAAGAAAAAAAACACTCTCCCTACCTACAGTTTTCTGTCCCTAGAAAAAATGTTTTTTTTAATCACAATATAGCACAAGGACAATTCACTCACTGTCCTTACAGGTCCCTGGAAACAAGGACTTGCAGAGTGAAATAAACTGACACTCTCCCTACCTACAGTTTTCTGTCCCTAGAATAAATGTTTTTTTTAAGCACAATATAGCACAAGGACAATTCACTCACTGTCCTTACAGGTCCCTGGAAACAAGGACTTGCAGAGTGAAAGAAAAAAAACACTCTCCCTACCTACAGTTTTCTGTCCCTAGAAAAAATGTTTTTTTTAATCACAATATAGCACGAGGACAATTCACTCACTGTCCTTCCAGGTCCCTGGAAACAAGGACTTGCAGAGTGAAATAAACTGACACTCTCCCTACCTACAGTTTTCTGTCCCTAGAATAAATGTTTTTTTTAAGCACAATATAGCACAAGGACAATTCACTCACTGTCCTTAGAGGTCCCTGGAAACATGGACTTGCAGAGTGAAAGAAAATAAACACTCTCCCTACCTACAGTTTTCTGTCCCTAGAAAAAATGTTTTTTTTTAAGCACAATATAGCACAAGGACAATTCACTCACTGTCCTTCCAGGTCCCTGGAAACAAGGACTTGCAGAGTGAAAGAAAAAAAACACTCTCCCTACCTACAGTTTTCTGTCCCTAGAAAAAATGTTTTTTTTAATCACAATATAGCACAAGGACAATTCACTCACTGTCCTTCCAGGTCCCTGGAAACAAGGACTTGCAGAGTGAAAAAAACTGACACTCTCCCTACCTACAGTTTTCTGTCCCTAGAATAAATGTTTTTTTTAAGCACAATATAGCACAAGGACAATTCACTCACTGTCCTTAGAGGTCCCTGGAAACAAGGACTTGCAGAGTGAAAGAAAATAAACACTCTCCCTACCTACAGTTTTCTGTCCCTAGAAAAAATGTTTTTTTTTAAGCACAATATAGCACAAGGACAATTCACTCACTGTCCTTCCAGGTCCCTGGAAACAAGGACTTGCAGAGTGAAAGAAAAAAAACACTCTCCCTACCTACAGTTTTCTGTCCCTAGAAAAAATGTTTTTTTTAATCACAATATAGCACAAGGACAATTCACTCACTGTCCTTACAGGTCCCTGGAAACAAGGACTTGCAGAGTGAAAGAAACTGACACTCTCCCTACCTACAGTTTTCTGTCCCTAGAATAAATGTTTTTTTAAGCACAATATAGCACAAGGACAATTCACTCACTGTCCTTCCAGGTCCCTGGAAACAAGGACTTGCAGAGTGAAAGAAACTGACACTGTCCCTACCTACAGTTTTCTGTCCCTAGAATAAATGTTTTTTTTAAGCACACTATAGCACAAGCACAAAACACACTGACACTCTCCCTACCTATCCTTCTCTTTCCCTAAACTAAAGGAATCCAGGTTAAGCAAGAAAGAAATAACAGTCACTGTCCCTGCCTATGCTGCTCTATCCCTGCTCCGGAACACACTACACTAGGCCGCCGTGCTGGCGGCCTTTTATAGTGTGGGGCGTGTACTAAACACCCTCAGCAATAATTGGCCACAGGCATCCTGCCTGTGGCCAATCATTGCTCTCCTCGCTGCCGGCGCTGTGATTGGCCAAGCATGCGGGGTCACAGTGCATGCTTGGCCAATCACAGCGCCTGGATGACACTGCGATGGCGTAGTGCATTGTGGGCCGTTCGCGTCACTCGAATTTGGCGTGAACGGCCCAAATCGTTCGATCTTCCTCGAACGATCGAACAGCCGATGTTCGAGTCGAACGTATGTTCGACTCGAACACGAAGCTCATCCCTAGCGAAGGATAGGCAGGGGACAGTGTCAATGTCATTTTTGCTAAGCCTCCTGCACAGTATACACCTGAAGCTAGCCCTTATTGCTGTGTTTTCCTGTTGTGTAACACAGGCAGGCATCTGCAGCACTTACAGTGGGCGTCGTGTGCTTCCTCCAAAATAAAGGGATTTTTATAACAGCTTACCTGTAAAATCCTTTTCTTGGAGTACATCACGGGACACAGAGCGACTTAGTCATTACTAATGGGTTATATAGATACCTTCAGGTGCTGGCACTGGCAACTTCCAAAACCGGAAGTACCCTCCCCTATATAAGCCCCTCCCATCCGGGAGCACCTCAGTTTTGTAACAAAGCAATAAGTGTCCCAAAAAGAGGGGTGGGAGCTCTGTGTCCCGTGATGTACTCCAAGAAAAGGATTTTACAGGTAAGCTGTTCTAAAAATCCCTTTTTCTTTTTCGTACATCACGGGACACAGAGCGACTTAGTCATTACTAATGGGACGTCCCAAAGCAATGCCAAATGAGGGGAGGGATACACTATACATAAGCTGGGCGCCATCAGGCATGAGGATCTTTTGCGGCCTGCAACACACTGCGCCCAAAGGCGACATCCTCCTGATTTCTAAGGTCTACCTGGTAGAATCTAGTAAACGTGTGTACTGAAGACCATGTTGCGGCCTTACAGACTTGAGCCAGGGAGGCCTGGTGATGCACTGCCCATGAAGTTCCAACTGCTCTCGTGGAGTGCGCCCTAACTTTGAACGGAGGCGGTCTCCTTCTCAAGCCATAGGCTTGTATTATGACCTGTCGAATCCACTTGGCTAAAGTAGATTTTGATGCTGCCTGACCCTTTCTGGGGCCTTCCGGCAGAACAAACAAAGTATCCGTTCTGCGAATCTGAGCAGTGGCTTTTAGATAAGCTTTAACTGCTCTTACTACATCCAAAGAATGCAATAACTTTTCCTCTACCGAACTAGGTTTGGGGAAAAAGGAAGGAAGAACCACATCTTGGTTCAAATGAAACCTCGATACCACCTTAGGAAGAAAGGCTGGATGAGGACGTAACACTACTCTGTCCTTATGGATAACCAGATATGGCTCCTTACAGGACATAGCTGCTAATTCCGATACTCTTTTAGCCGAACAAATGGCTACTAAGAAAATCAATTTCCTGGTGAGAAGAACCAAGGAAATGTGCTGCAATGGTTCAAATGGTTGTTTCTGTAGAACCGACAGAACCAGGTTTAAGTCCCATGGACATATGGGAATACTAACCGGAGGGCTAATACGCATCACTCCTTGTATGAAAGCTTTGACTAGTGAATGCGAAGCCAAGGGCCTTTGAAAAAATATTGACAAGGCCAAATCTGACCCTTGATAGTACTCAAGGCAAGCTTCCTATCCACAGCCCACTGTAGGAAGTCCAGAATCCTACCTATTACGTACTTACGTGGATGCCATTTCTTGGCCTCACACCACGCGATGTACGCCTTCCAGATCCTATAATAGATCTGCCTGGATACCGGCTTCCTGGCATTGATCATGGTAGATACCACAGGATTAGAGAGACCTCTCTTTTTTAGAATGTGGGCTTCAATAGCCAGGCCGTCAAACCTAGGGCTGGTAAGGAAGGGTGGTATATCGGTCCTTGCGAAAGCAGGTCCGGACGATGTGGGAGGGTCCAAGGACTCCCCACTGACATTTTTACAATCTCCGCGTACCATGCCCTTCGGGGCCACGCTGGAGCCACCAGAATCACCGGTTTCTTTTCTACCCGGATTCTGCGGATCAATCGCGGTAACAATTGTGGCGGTGGGAATGCATATATCAGCTTGAACTGATCCCAAGGGAACACTAGGGCATCTGCGCCGCAAGCTAGGGGATCCCTTGTGCGAGACACAAATCTGTCCACCTTTGCGTTGAATCTGGATGCTAGCAGATCTACATCCGGTGTTCCCCACCGCTGGCATATTGCCTGGAAAACCTCGGGGTGAAGAAACCATTCCCCCGGGCATAATTGCTGGCGACTTAAAAAGTCCGCTCTCCAATTTTCCACTCCTGGGATGAAAACCGCGGATATGGCTGGGACATATCTTTCTGCCCATTCCAGGATGCAATTCGCTTCCCTCTGGGCTGCACGACTCCTGGTGCCACCCTGGTGATTGATATATGCCACTGCTGTGGCATTGTCTGATTGAATTCTGACAGGGGACCCTTGGAGTTTGGATGTCCATGCTACTAGGGCATACCGGGCTGCTCGTATCTCTAAGAGATTGATGGGCAGGGCCTTCTCTGCTTCTGACCACTTGCCCTGGAGAGACCATTGCTCCAGTACTGCCCCCCAGCCTATGAGGCTGGCATCTGTAGTGACCACCTTCCAAGAAACCGGACTGAAGGGTTTCCCTTTTTCCAGATTCTGGGGCACCAACCACCAACGGAGGCTCTTGCGAACGGAAGGGAACAGGGACATTGGTAAGTCTAAAGCCTGAACTTTTTTGTTCCAGGCTGACAGTATGGCCCTCTGCAAGTTCCTTGAATGGAATTGACCGTAGGGTACTGCTTCGAATGAAGCCACCATTTTTCCCAGCAGCCTCATGCACAGGCGTATGGATGGTTTTCTTTTTGTACCCACTAAGTGGGTCAAATCTTTCAAAGACGACACCTTCTCTGGAGGTAAGAAAATCTTTCTCTGATTTGAATCCAGTCTTAGCCCCAAGTATTCCAGACATTTGACTGGTCTTAGAGCTGACTTGTCTCGGTTGATAATCCAACCGTGATATTCCAAATACTTGATTGTCTCGTGAATAGCTACTTCCAGTTTTTCCACTGAGTGGTCTATTAGTAGCAGGTCGTCTAAATATGCCATTATCGTTACACCCCGTGTTCTTAGATTGGCCAATAGTGGGGCCAGAATTTTTGTGAACACTCGTGGTGCTGTGGCCAGACCGAAAGGTAAGGCTCTGAACTGAAAATGGCGCCCTTCTACTACAAAGCGTAGAAATTTCTGGTGGGCCGGAAAGATGGGAATATGCAGATAAGCATCCTTTATGTCGATCGAGGCTAACCATTCCTGCCTTTGTAGGGCGGTGGCCACCGATCGGATCGACTCCATCCGAAAAGTCCTGATATGTAGGAACTTGTTTAGCCCTTTTTAGATTTAATATGGGCCTCACGTCCCCATTTGGTTTGGGGACTGTGAAAAGGTTTGAGTAAAACCTGAACCCGTTTTCTTCCAAGGGAACCTTCATGATTACACCTTGGAGCAATAGTTGTTCTAGTGCCAGAAGGAGGGATCCTCTCTTCTGGGGATCGTTTGGCACGTTTGACCTCATAAAATGGGCAGGAGGAGTGTCTTTTAACTCCAGCTTGTATCCCAGACTTACTGCGGAGATCACCCATCTCTGATGGTGTCCCGCCAGGTCTCTGTGAACAACTGAAGTCTTCCCCTCACCCGATTGAGTGGGGGCAACCCTTCATGACTTGGGGGGAGGTTTTGTACCTCTCTTGATCCAGGGTTTCTTGTTACCCTGTGATTGTCCCTGATTTCTGCCCCCTGGATTTGACCACGGAGGCCGTCGGAACTGTTTCACAGCCGATGTGCCAGGGACTGGAGAAGTAGGCCTCTTAAAAGAAGGACTTCTACCCTTATCCTTAACCGGCAAGAGTGTACTTTTACCGGCAGAAGTTTTCTGGATATATTTGTCCAGATCTTCTCCAAATAAGCGTTCTCCATGAAATGGGAAGCTAATCAGCAATTTCTTACAGGGAGCTTCAGCAGACCAGTTTTTGAGCCATAGAAGCCTATGCATATGTACTACAGACAGCGTAAAGCGGGAGGCCTGTTGGATTGTATCCTTTATGGCGTCCACCGCAAAACACAAGGCTCTAGGTAGGTCAGCTAGGGCAAGAGCCTGCTGATCTGGTAAGTCCCTTAAGACTTGTTTCAACTGATCTTTCACTGCTTGGCAGACTCCAATCGCTGCTACTGCAGGTTGTGTCACCATGCTTGCTGTAGAGAAAGCAGATTTTAGTAAAGACTCCAATTTTTTATCTATTGGGTCCTTGAACATTGGAACATTATCTACTGGACATGTCAGTGATTTATTCACACAAGAGATGGCTGCGTCCACTGTAGGGACCCTCCATTTTTTTATGAACTTATCCTCCATGGGATAGATCACCGGAAATCTCTTGGGGGGAGTAAATATTTTATCAGGATGCTCCCAATCCTGGTAAATAAGCCCTTCCAATAAAGGGTGGATTGGGAAGGAACAGACAGTCTGGGGAGCTTTCAGCGAGCCCAGCGAGGAAACAGTAGTGGTTGATGGTTCCGCCAGAGGCATTTTAAATGCTGATCGGACCATGTTAGTCAGAGACTGAACCCATAATCTTTCAGCCTGAGATGCTGAGAAAGGTTCTTCCACTGTTGATTCCTCTATAACCGAATCAACCTCATCCTGATCCCCTTCAGGTAGGTCGATCTCTGTGTGGGACTGTTCCTCCACTAACAGGCACTCTGAAGGAGGAGACGGAGATCGGACGCGCTTTGCCTGTGACAGGGAAGCAGCGATCAATGCTGTTAATCTCTCTTCCAATCCTCACAGAGTTGAGGAAAAAACCTCCTCTGTTATATATACAGGAGCAGGTGGACTGGGGACAGCCGCAGCACCAGGTACTCCTGCGGGGTTCCTACGGCTACTGACCTCTGAATTTTCAGGGGAGATTGGTGCAATACAAGCATGCCCAAAATCCTCAGAGCCCGATGGAGACCCCTTTGGCTTCCTGGAAGACTTATTTCCAGAGCGTCTGGACGACATATCCTTTAAGCACAAAGCTGAGGTATTCCCGTCGTCATACACCAATTTTGCTGGTAATAGTCTAACACAGTTGCTGCTATATACCAGCTGGTGTCCACTAAAGTGTCTTTCTATGGGGATGCCTGCATCAACCGCCTCTGTGTGCCACCGTTTGTTGCTAGCTCTGCTTGCATCCAGCTGACACTTGTACTGTGTCTTTTAACCATGCTGGGACGCCTGCACATGCGCAGAAGCGCCGCAGCGCGCATCGAGCGTCATCCACCCGCCCCGGCCCTTTCCTTTCATAGGAGGCGCGTGCACGCGCCCGCCCGTGCGCCCGTGCGCCTTCGGCGCCTTTTTTGAACACAAGCAGGGACTAGGAGCCAGGGCCCTTTTTGCCGGAGGGCCTGTGCGGTGGATGAGCGCAGCAACAGGGCAGAGGAAGTGGATTCCCACAGAGAAACTTACCAACTGCCTGGATCTTTTGACTTGAAAAAGCCAAAGATCCACATGACAAGAAAAATGGACCACAGCGGCCTCTAGTGGTTTAACACAGGTACCGCGGTCTCTTTTTTTTTTTTTTCTTGACTACTATTAAAATTTTACATTTTCCAGTAGTTACAGGCATACACAGATATCAGCGGGAATACCGTTAGGTAACAGACAGAAAGACAAATTGGGCTTGGGGGTCCCCCAATAGAACCAAGTTCCTGGGGGCCCCCACTTACCTGTTCCCCGCCGCAGGACTTTGTTTGGTCCACAGAAGCCCAAACTTCACCTATCACGGCAGGCATTGTATTTAAACCTTCAGGGACCGGGTTCCCAAGGATTCCACTCCCCTGGACCTGTATAGCACCCTGCACAGACAACATCTTGGTCGTGGGTATGACCAGAGCTCTGGATCCCAGGGTCCAGCCCTCCTAAGAGAGGCATTACAGGCAAAACCTTGCTCTTCTGTTGCAAGGCCCGGGTACCGACCGTTTAGCTATGAAGCTTTTTTGGTCGGATCCGGAACAGCTTACTAAGGCCCGTAAAAGAACCTGTACGCAAGCCCAATGAAAACACATGTTACTCTTTGGCCAACACCTTAGACATTGGCAAAAAACTGAGGTGCTCTCGGATGGGAGGGGCTTATATAGGGGAGGGTACTTCCGGTTTTGGAAGTTGCCAGTGCCAGCACCTGAAGGTATCTATATAACCCATTAGCAATGACTAAGTCGCTCTGTGTCCCGTGATGTACGAAAAAGAAATACACCTGAAGCTAGCCCTTATTGCTGTGTTTTCCTGTTGTGTAACACAGGCAGGCATCTGCAGCACTTACAGTGGGCGTAGTGTGCTTCCTGCAAAATATACACCTGAAGCTAGCCCTTATTGCTGTGTTTTCCTGTTGTGTAACACAGGCAGGCCTCTGCAGCACTTGCAGCGGGCGTAGTGTGCCTCCTGCACATTATACACCTGAAGCTAGCCCTTATTGCTCGTGGTTTTTTTCTTTTGTGTTACACTAACAGGCATCTGCAGCACTTACAGCGGGCGTAGTGTGCTTCCTGCAAAATATACACCTGAAGCTAGCCCTTATTGCTGTGTTTTCCTGTTGTGTAACACAGGCAGGCATCTGCAGCACTTACAGCGGGCCTAGTGTTCTTCCTGCAAAATATACACCTGAAGCTAGCCCTTATTGCTGTGTTTTCCTGTTGTGTAACACAGGCAGGCATCTGCAGCACTTACAGCGGGCCTAGTGTGCCTCCTGCACAGTATACACCTGAAGCTACCCCTTATTGCTGGTTTTCCCATCTCCCTGCAGGCCATTAGAATGTCTGGAAGGCATACAAGGAGAGGCAGACAGTCAGGAGCCAATAAAAGAGGGCAAGCAGGCTCTGTGTCTAGAGACAACAGTGCATCGTCATCAGCACGTGGCCATGGGACACGCTTGTCCTTATTTTCGGCAGCTGGACGTGTTGAGCCGCATCATGCCGAAGACTTGGTAGAGTGGATGACCAAGCCCTCCTCATCCTCCTCATCCTCTCTCACCCAGGCTCAGGGTACTGGCAAAGCAGCTGCCAAAGCGTCCTCAATGTCATCATCAGTCACTCCTTCCCTAGACCCACGTGTCCTCCTGAGGAGTCCCCCGAACTGTTTGAGCACAGTGTTGGGTACATGCTCCAGGAGGATGCCCAGCGTTTCGAAGGGTCTGATGATGATACCCAGCTAGAGGAAGGCAGTAGCGTGAGAGCAGAGAGAGGGGATGCTCAAGAAGGACAGCAATCTGGCAGTCATGTTCCAGCAGCTGCAGCATACTGCCAGATTGGCTCCAGTGATGAGGAGGGAGGGGATGATGAGGTCACTGACTCCATGTGGGTGCCTGATAGGAGGGAGGAGGAGGATGAGGAGGAGTCACATCTCCAACGAGGCAGGATGCCCTCGGGGGGGGGCCAGCGTAAGGGCAGCACACCGACTGAATCACACCACAGAGCTCCGCCTGTGCAGGGCGCTGCCTCTGCCCGTTATTCCAAAAGTTCTTTGGTGTGGGTCTTTTTTGAGTCGAGTGCATCAGATCGCACAGCTGCTGTTTGCAACATATGTCTGAAGCGTATCTCGCGTGGCCAAAACATCAGCCGCTTGGGCACCACATGCTTGACCAGACATATGTTGACCTGCCATGCAGCTCGTTGGCAAGCGTATCTTAAAGACCCACACCAAAGAACAAAGCTGACCTCTTCTTGCACCGCATCAGCTGGGATCTCCAACCCCACTATACCTTCAGTCCTCTCTGAAACCTGCACTGAGAGGAATGAAGGTGTAGAATTAGGTGTGTCACAGGCAAGTACTTGCGGGCACTCTGCTAGCAGTACACAGACGTCCGATTCTAGCAGGCAAATTTCCCTGCCCCAGCTGCTGGACCGTCGAAAGAAGTTCACTCCCAGCCATCCACATGCCCAGCGGTTGAATGCTAGCTTGGCTAAATTGCTAGCGCTTCAACTGCTGCCTTTTCAGTTGGTAGACTCGGCCCCCTTCCGTGAGTTTGTGCAATGTGCGGTTCCTCAGTGGCAGGTTCCCAAACGCCACTTTTTCTCACGGAAGGCGATTCTGGCTCTCTACCGGCATGTGGAAGGCAATGTCCATGCCTCACTGGACAGGGCAGTCAGCGGTAAGGAGCATATTACCGCTGACTCATGGTCCAGCAGGCATGGACAGGGACGTTACCTTTCTTTCGCGGCCCATTGGGTCACTCTTTTGGCAGCTGGGAAGGATGCAGGACAAGGTGCAGTAGTGTTGGAGGTTGTTCCTCCGCCACGCCTCCAAAATGCTACTACTGGTTGTGACACAACTCTCTCCTCCACCCCCTCCTCTTCTTCTTCCTCCATGGCCTCTTCCTGTGCTTTGTCCTCGGAACCAGCGGTGCTCCGTAGTCGTTCAAGAGGCTACGCAAGTACGCAGACAAAAAGATGCCATGCCGTGCTTGCGCTGGTGTGTTTGGGGGACATGAGCCACACTGGGGCAGAGGTTCTGTCTGCTCTGCAGGGGCAGGCCGAGAGGTGGTTGACGCCACGCCAGCTTAAGCCAGGAATGGTGGTTTGCGACAATGGCACCAACCTCCTCTCCGCCCTCCAACAGGGACAACTGACCCATGTGCCCTGTGTGGCTCACGTCCTTAACCTGATGGTGCAGCGGTTCTTGGGCAGGTACCTGGGCTTACAGGATGTCCTGAGGCAGGCCAGGAAAGTCTGTGTGCATTTCCGCAGATCTTATAATGCCAGTGCTCGCCTGGCTGAGCTGCAAAAGGAGTTGAACCTGCCCAAGAACCGCCTTATATGTGACATGCCCACCAGGTGGAACTCAACGTTGGCCATGCTGCAGCGGCTGCACATGCAGCAGAGGGCCATCAATGAGTACCTGTGCGACTACGGCAGCAGGACAGGGTCAGGGGAGCTCGTTTTTTTTCACCACGCCAGTGGGGCATGATCAGGGATGCATGCACTGTCCTGGCACCATTTGAGGAGGCCACGAGGATGGTGAGCAGTGACAGTGCATGCATCAGTGACACTGTACCTCTTGTCCACCTGTTGGAGCATACGCTGCGTGGAATAATGGACAGGGCACTTGAGGCAGAACAGAGGCAGGAAGAGGAGGACTTCCTTGCCTCTCAAGGCCCCCTTTACCCAGACAGTGTTCCTTCTGTCCCACCCATCACACAGGAAGAGGAGGAGGAGGAGGAGGAGGATTGTGTCAGCATGGAGGTGGAGCATGGCACTCAGCATCAACAGCAGCAGCCTTTTAGGGATGATTTACAGTCCCAACAAACCCGTGGACTTGTACGTGGCTGGGAGGAGGTGGCTGCGGATCATGTCGTCCTTAGTGACCCAGAGGACTCCGGACCGAATGCCTCAGCTAACCTACGCTGCATGGCTTCCCTGATCCTGCAAAGTCTGCGGAAGGATCCTCGTATTCTTCGGATCAAGGAGAGGGACCATTACTGGCTGGCCACTCTCCTTGATCCACGGTACAAGGCTAAGGTTGCAGACCTTATCTTACCATCGCAGAGGGAGCAGAGGATGAGACATCTCCGGGAGGCCTTGCTGAAAGGTCTGTGCAACACATTCCCAGAGACTGGGAGGTTACAAACTCCTGGTCCTGGACAACAAGTTGCTGAGGCTTCGGTCAGTAGCAGAAAGAGCGGTGGAGAAGGTGGCCGTCTGACCGATGCGTTCAGACAATTTTTTAGTCCGCAGCCCCAAGGTATGATCGGTTCCAGCAACCATCGCCAGCATCTGATATACATGGTGCAGGAATACCTAGGGGCAAGGTCAGACTTGGACACCTTCCCCACCGAAAATCCTCTGGCTTACTGGGTCTTGAGGATGGATCACTGGCCAGAGCTTGCACAGTATGCAATTGAGCTACTGGCCTGTCCTGCATCCAGCGTTCTTTCGGAACACACATTCAGTGCTGCTGGAGGCTTTGTCACGTATCACAGGGTGCGCCTGTCCACCGACTCGGTTGATCGACTGACCTTCAAAAAGATGAACCAGTCTTGGATCACCACCAGCTACCAAGCACCTGAAGCTGATATAACAGAATAATTTATTTTCAAATGTCACATCCCTTCAAGACTGATGCTGATGCTGAGTGACTGTCCTTTTATGTTGACTGACTATCCTCCTCCTCCTCAATGATCCAATTCTTGATGATAGAACTTTTTTGTTTCTGGGTGCCGCCACCAGTGCCTAAGGCCCAATTTTTCTGCCCCTGTTTAACAGGGGCATGTAATTAAAATTTTTGATGCAATACTTTGCAACAGGGCTCATTGCTGTGCTCCAAGTTCAGTATCTGTGAGGGGTTGCAGTGTTGTGGCATCAGTGTCTAAGGCCCAATTTTTCTGCCCCTGTTTAACAGGGGCGTGTAATTACAATTTTTGATGCAATACTTTGCAACAGTAAATATATAATAAGTGTGGCGCTAATGAGAATTTAGGATAAAAGTCCTAAATATGGTAGGGTGTGAAAAATATTCTAATTTAATCAAAAACCCATGCTGGTATATATTTCGAAATTAGTAAAAAATAGAAATACATATATAGCATAAATAAGTGTCTGTAATCCTTCTGTGATTACAAGTATTTAACCAACATATTAATGTACAACAAAAATTATAGTGCAAATATTATGTTGTGAAACATGAATAGCAATAGAGTGATAATCCTAAACCAGTGAAATAGGAATTATATTTCTATCAGACATCAAAGATGAGTATGTGTCCCTGTAGTTGTCTAACAATAGACAAAGTACCATCCAAAAAGACCAAAGTCCAATGTGGGATTGTTATAGAATACGTAGATATGGATGTTCAATGTGGATATACGTGGAAACACCCGGGAGTGCCTTCACCTTGTGTCAATGGGGGAGAGATAAGGTACTCTTACCAGCTGGGATGGATCCAACACACCATACGGCGGTGGATCTTCAAGACTTTGTCCACTTCGTGGACGGATCAGACAGCCAGGCTTTGTAGAGACGACCAAGATCTATAGAACACCTCCTCCCAGGATCAATGGCAATCCAACCAGGAAAAATCCGGATAGGCGGGTAGCAGCTACCTTATCCATTCATAACCATGGAAAACAAAAAATTGCTCCACATGGTGTAAATCCAAAAAAAGATTTATTAAAAAATTTTATCCATAAAAAGTTCACACAGTATGAACATCCAAAACAAAACTCCAAAGCATAACAAAGAAATCCAAAAAATCCACACTCTAGAATATAAATAGGCAGCGTGATAGGAACAGCAAGAGCTGGTGTATTTGTCCCGACCGGTTTAGTCTAATAAGACTTCTACTGGGGTATACATGGATGTTCATACTGTGTGAACTTTTTATGGATAAAATTTTTTAATAAATCTTTTTTTGGATTTACACCATGTGGAGCAATTTTTTGTTTTCCATGGTTATGAATGGATAAGGTAGCTGCTACCCGCCTATCCGGATTTTTCCTGGTTGGATTGCCATTGATCCTGGGAGGAGATGTTCTATAGATCTTGGTCGTCTCTACAAAGCCTGGCTGTCTGATCCGTCCACGAAGTGGACAAAGTCTTGAAGATCCACCGCCGTATGGTGTGTTGGATCCATCCCAGCTGGTAAGAGTACCTTATCTCTCCCCCATTGACACAAGGTGAAGGCAATCCCGGGTGTTTCCACGTATATCCACATTGAACATCCATATCTACGTATTCTATAACAATCCCACATTGGACTTTGGTCTTTTTGGATGGTACTTTGTCTATTGTTAGACAACTACAGGGACACATACTCATCTTTGATGTCTGATAGAAATATAATTCCTATTTCACTGGTTTAGGATTATCACTCTATTGCTATTCATGTTTCACAACATAATATTTGCACTATAATTTTTGTTGTACATTAATATGTTGGTTAAATACTTGTAATCACAGAAGGATTACAGACACTTATTTATGCTATATATGTATTTCTATTTTTTACTAATTTCGAAATATATACCAGCATGGGTTTTTGATTAAATTAGAATATTTTTCACACCCTACCATATTTAGGACTTTTATCCTAAATTCTCATTAGCGCCACACTTATTATATATTTACACTTAATTAATTTTGTCTGATTTTGGTGTTTGGCTGCTGTTGCTACAATATTCTTGGGTTGGCGCAGTATTATATAATTTTATTTGTTTCAATACTTTGCAACAGGGCTCATTGCTGTGCTCCAAGTACAGTATCTGTGAGGGGTTGCAGTGTTGTGGCACCAGTGCCTAAGGACCAATTTTTCTGCCCCTGTTTATTTACAATTCTTGATCTAATAATTCACAGCAGGGCCAATTCCTGCACCCACCAAAAGTAACTGTGAGGGCTTACAGTGTTGTGGCAACACCGTCCACCACCACCACCACCACGAAAGGCCCAATTTTTCAGCCCCTGTTCAACAGGGCCATGCAATTACAATTCTTGATCTAATAATTCACAGCAGGGCCCATTGCTGCACCCACCAAGAGTAACTGTGAGGGCTTACAGTGTTGTGGCAACACCAACATGTAAGGGGCAAATTTCAGCTGAGTATATACGGCAGGCCCCTACTTTCAAACATCCAACTTACAAACGACTCCTACTTGCAAACGGAAGGAGACAACAGGAAGTGAGAGGAAATCTACCCCATGGAAGGGAAATTCTCTCCTGTAAGAGTTAATATGGGAAAAAAAGTGTCTCCTCTCCACTGACGCTTTATCACCAATTCTTGTTTCAATAAAAACCCCAAATTTTAAAAAACAGTTGTCATTAGGACGGAAAGTGAGGTGAAATGTTCTGAACAGGGGCACAGACAGCAAAACAAATGTTACAGGGGTGATAACCCTTCCCTATGTTTTCCAAAAAGTTTAAAAATAGATTTTTGGGCTGGAGCTACACTTCAACAATGTACCTGTTCAAAATTACAAACAGATTCTACATAAGAACAAACCTACAGTCCCTGTCTTGTATGCACCGCCTGTATAGGGCTGTTCAGAGTATATAGGGGCTTTTTTATTTTGTGTGCGGGGTTCCCCTTAATATCCATACAAGACCCAAAGGGGCTGGTAATGGGCTGGGGTAGGGGGGGGGGTGATGGGGTAGCTATGCCATTTTTCTTAAAGATTTTCATCCATATTACCGGGACCAGACATTACATTAAAGCCGCAAGCAGTTTTAAATGGCTTTTTTTCCTTTAGAAGTGTCATTTTGTGCAGGGACAGTTCTAAACACGGGAAACACGTGGCACTTCACAGGCATACTTTAGACACACCCCCAGGTACGATATTTAAAGGAATATTTGACTTTTTTTTTTTCACTTTAAGCATCATTAAAATGACTGCTCCCGAAAAACGGCCGTTTTTATAACTTCTTTTTGCAGTGATACATGTCCCCTGGTGCAGAACCCGGGTTCCCAAACCCTTTTTAGGACAATAACATGCATAATAGTTGTTATAATTAGCACTTTAGAATTCGAACGTTCGCATCCATTGTATTTAATAGGGTTCTAACGTTTGCGCAAACTTTCGGTCCGTTCGAAGGTTCTGGTGCGAACCGAACCCGGGGGTGTTCGGCTCATCCCTATTAGAGTCTCACTGCAGAAGACATTTGAGTTCTACCTACTGCTTTCAGTTCCAGTTTACTGAACATTACATTACATTAGATACATACACTAAAACCCAACATGGGCGTTGGTTAAACGGGCTTGGCCCCTCCCCTCCACCTTAGTTGACGCGTCTTCTTGATTGGTGAAAATGAACAGGAAATCATAAAGTGACCCGGGAAGAAAGATTTTACTCTCAATAAAGATTCAGCTGACGTCCCTCATTGTCATAGAGCCTCCACTCTGCTATTTTTGGGAAGTGGTCACCCAGTTTTAATCTACTGAATATGGGAAATGTTTCTGCTGAGACAAGGAAAGTGACTAAAAGCCCCGGTTTTGGGCTCACCAGATATTTTTAGACCAACGTTGTGAAAATCACCATCTAGAAAAACATTCTCTGGGCAGATCCTCATTGTAGAATGTCATTCTGATTGTGACAGTTGGGTGGGTGGAGATCTGGTTAGACAGTTTATGCCGGGTACACACGTGTTTTTTTTCCCGACGGATTTTCGCTCAAACTTGTCTTGCACACACACGGTCACACAAATGTTGTCGGAAAGTCCGATCGCCAAGAACGCTGTGACGTACAACACTACGACGAGCCGAGAAAAATTAAGTTTAATGATTCCGAGCATGCGTAGAATATTTGTGCGTCGGAATTGGATACACTTTTGTTGTCGGAAAAATTGAGAACCAGCTCTCAAACATTTGTTGTCGGAAATTCCAAAACAGCAAATGTCCGATGGAGCCTACACACGGTCGGAAATTTCCGACAACAAGCTCCCATCGAACATTTGTTGTCGGAATGTCCGATCGTTGTGTACGCGGCATAATGCCTCGTACACACGACTGTTTTTTCCGACGGGAAAACTGCTATTAGAGCTTTTCGTCGGGAATCCGGGCCGTGTGTATGCTCCATCGCAGGTTTTCCGACGGGAAAACCGCCGGACAAAAAAAAGAGAGCAGGATCTCTTTTTTCCCGTCAGGAAAAAATCCTGCCGGGGAAAACCATTCATCTGTATGGTTTTCCGACGGGAAAAAAAAATGCACATGCTCAGAATCAAGTATGAGACGGGAGCGCTCGTTCTGGTAAAACTTGCGTTCGTAGTGGAGATAGCACATTGGTCACGCTGTAATGGACTGAAGAGCACGAGGCTGAAAAGCGCGAATCGTCTCTCACCAAACTTTACTAACATGAGAATCAGCAAAAGCGTCCCAAAGGGTGGCGCCATCCGAATGGAACTTCCCCTTTATAGTGCCGTCCTACGTGTTGTACGTCACCGCGCTTTGCTCAAGCGTTTTTTTCACGATAGTGTGTAGGCAAGGCAGGCTTGAGAAGAATCACGTCGAGAAAAACGTCAGTTTTTTCAATGGCATTAAAAACGGTCGTGTGTACGCGGCATTAGAGTTTTTTTAGAGGGGAACTCCAAACAAAGCGCAAAGCTCAATAATAAAGAAGAAGAAAAAGAAGAACCAATAAGAACAGTGGAGACATCATTTCAATTTTCAGATGAAACACTGTGTAGGTATAACTAGTCCCAGGAACTGATTTATTGTCTAAACCACTGGTCTCCAAACTGTGGGCGATGTTTTTATGCACCAACAATGGGGCATTAATATTCACAATAACACCTGATAGGGCACTATTCCTCCCACTAACACTAATGATGGGACACTCTTTCTCCCACTAATACCAATGATGGGGCACTATTCCTCCCACTAATACAAATGATAGGACACTATTCCACCCACTGACACCAATGATGGGACACTATTCCTCCCACTGATACCAATGATGGGGCACTATTCCTCCCACTGACACCAATGATGGGGCACTATTCCACCCACTGACACCAATGATGGGACACTATTCCTCCCACTGACACCAATGATGGGACACTATTCCTCCCACTGACACCAATTATGGGACACTATTCCCCCCACTGACACCAATGATGGGGCACCAATGAGGCTGTCCCCCTCTGTGCTCATATCCTCCTCCGGGTCCCCCTGTGTCCTCCCTGGCTCTCCATGTCCTCCTCTGGATCCTGATCCGTTTTGTCCTCTTTTGTGTGTCATCCTCTGTGTCCCCCAGCATCCTTCCCAGCTCTCTGGCTCCTCCTCCGGTCCCCCCATGTCCTCCCTCAGTCCCCCTGTCCTCCTGCGGGTCCCCCAGCATCCTTCCCGGCACTCTGGCTCCTCCTCCGGTCCCCCCATGTCCTCCCTCAGCCCCCCTGTCCTCCTCCGGTTCCCCCAGCATCCTTCCCGGCACTCCGGTTCCTCCACCGCTTTCCCCCTGCCCCGGATCTGTCAGGATGGAGAGCGGAGGAAGGCCGATCACTGCCTGTCCATTCATCATAACTAAAAAATCGTAATCTGTGTTTACTATGCTTCAGTTTAGGAATGGGGAGGAGCCTCTGTCTCCTGTCCATTCATCTTCAGTCCAGCTGAGGCTGCAGAGAAAAGGACTGGGGAATCTGTGTCCTTAGTCCCTTTCCCTGTCTCAAAGGGGAGATATCAGGGGTGTATTCACACCCCTGATATCCCACCAAAGCCCCCCCCCCCCCTCTCCAACAGGGCTGACATTTATTTTTTTAAATAAATACATTTTTTTAATGAATATTTAAAAAAAACACTGACAATCGTCCACACCCCCCCCCCCCCCCGCCCAAAATAAATGACATTAAAAAAAGTATCAGTACTTGTACTCGGTCTTAAAATAGTGGTATCGGTGCAACCCTACTAGTGATAACACAATTCAGCATACATGTAGGTGGGGTGGTAGGGTAGTGTGGTGGAAGTCTCGTCCTCCATGTTTCCCTCCTAGTTGGGGACCAAGCAAAAGTCACATGAGAGGCCTTCCCCAAGTTGAGTTCTTCTAGGTCAGTGATGGCGAACCTCGGCACCCCAGATGTTTTGGAACTACATTTCCCATGATGCTCATGCACTCTGCAGTGTAGAAGAGCATCATGGGAAATGTAGTTCCAAAACATCTGGAGTGCCGACGTTCACCATCACTGTATCTAGCCTATGCTGGGCACCTTTAACAGGATCACTCTATTTTACCCCTATACTCTTGTGCTATTTTCATAAATGCCCTGGGACAAGGCTGAGGATGCCATGGGGGAATACTCAACCTTAAGGCAGGCCTCTGCTACACTTGCACCATAACTGTTCTCCAGTTAACCACTTCAGCCGCGAGCCATTTGGCTGGCCAAAGACCGGGCCACTTTTTGAGATTCGGCACTGCGTCGCTTTAACTGACAATTGCGCGGTCGTGCGACGTGGCTCCCAAACAAAATTGACATCCTTTTTTTCCCACAAATAGAGCTTTCTTTTGGTGGTATTTGATCACCTCTGCGGTTTTTATTTTGTTGCGCTATAAACAAAAATAGAACGACAATATTGAAAAAAAATGCAATATTTTTAACTTTTTGCTATAATAATATCCCCAAAAAATATATAAAAATTCATTTTTTTTCCTCAGTTTAGTCCGATACGTATTCTTCTACAAATTTTTGGTAAAAAAACCCCACAATTAGCGTTTATTGATTGGTTTGCGCAAAAGTTATAGCGTCTACAAAATAGGGGGTAGTTTTATGGCATTTTTATTAATATTTTTTTTTTACTAGTAATCGCGGCGATCTGCGATTTTTATCGTGACTACGACATTATGGAGGACACATTGGACACTTTTGACACCATTTTGGGACCACTGTCATTTTCACAGCGATCGGTGCTATAAAAATGCACAGATTACTGTGAAAATGACACTGACAGTGAAGGGGTTAACCTGTAGGTGGCGCTGAAGGGGTTAAGTGTTTCCTAGGGAGTGATTCTAACCGTTAGGGGGAGGAGCTACCAGTGACACGTCACTGATCACTGTTCCCGATCACGGGGAACAGTAGATCCCTGACGTGTCACTAAGCAGAACAGGGGAATGCCTTGCTTGCAAAGGCATTTCCCTGTTCTGCTTTTTCCGACTGCAATCGTGGGCCGCCCGGGAACTCGATGTTCCCAGAACCCGCGAGCGCACTCACGAGGCAAGCGGTGGGCGCGCGTGGCCGCCAGGCGGCAAATTTAAAGGGACGTACAGGTACGCCCATTTGCCTGCCCGTGCCGATGTGTCGACGTATATGTGTGTGCGGCGGTCGGCAAGTGGTTCACTCTCGGGCCCCTGTGACAAGGTACACCTTTTCTGTAACTTGCAATCGGGAGGGACACGTTCAGCCTTGTCCACATCCACCTGTTCAGCATTTTTCCACTACTATTCTCCTCACGTGCACTTGACTTGACTTGACTTAATCCGGGGCGAACTGACATCAGCCTACCTCCAGTTCCCTCAGTCCATGTCCAGACTCTGATTTGACTTGCAAGTATGAGTGACCAATTTTTACTATTTCTATTTTTCTATAGTCTTTATTACATTTTTACATGACCACTCATCATATCTACTTTTAAACATCCTTAGACAATATCTCTGCATCTGCTCCTGAAGAGTAGCGCTACAGCTACGAAACGCGTCGAGCTAATAGATGCCTTCCCTGCTGTTCTTTTTATTCAAGATACCAAGATTACGGTTCACTGGAATATACCTTTATATTACTTACTGTGGGAATATGTTGCAACTAGTCTGGTGTGTCATCATTATGTCATTACTGTGGCTCTAGGCCAATATGCTATCAGTGTGTCATTATGCTATTCTGTTACTTTATTACTATGTCTCATGTCATGGAATAAAAGTTTTTTACTTTACTATGATGGTTACTACATGTCTATGCATTTACTATATGGCACTATAGATGGCTCCACCACCAGACAGCATTATAGTACCATGCAATGCTATTTTCCTGGCTGCACGCTTCAATTCAAAGTCCCAAAAATTTTTAGTTCTTCTATATCAATCTATCGGGGATGGAGGTGCATCTAGCTGGCCTCACCTAAAAGTCCCAACCTCTTAGTTTCAATTCAATTTGACTTGACTTAACCCTTGAACTTTCGTACCTCTGTACAGGATGGGAACCTCTGTGGCACAAATGCGCTCCCGTTGTTCTGGGAGACGGACCGCTGGCAGAAGGAGTGCCGACAACATCGCCCTCACTGCTAGAGGCTTTTCCACCTGCAGCAGGCACACGCTACTGGCAGGCTGCTCGTTAGACTTCCATTACCTAGGTAACCACTCGTGTCTTCACACCGTATTTCTCTCGTACTGATGTAACCATGGGATGGTGCCGGCTACTTGCATTAAACTCCTTTTAGTAACTTCAGACCAGGCGGGAACAAGGTTTCAAAACTTTACTTGAAAAAACACCAAAAGGCATAACAAAGTCCAACATTCAGAGCCATGGCCCACCAAAGAAGTTGAGGTCACGTGCTCAGCGTCATATCCAGAGGTTGTCTTTGGGAAATAGACGTATGAGTGCTGCCAGCATTGCTGCAGAGGGTGAAGGGGTGGGGGAGGGGTCAGCCTATCAGTGCTCAGACCATACGCCGCACACTGCATCAAATTGGTCTGCATGGCTGTCGTCCCAGAAGGAAGCCTCTTCTAAAGATGATGCACAAGAAAGACCACAAACAGTTTGCTGAAGACAAGCAGACTGAGGACATGGATTACTGGAACCATGTCCTGTGGTCTGATGAGACCAAGATAAACTTATTTGGTGACAGATGGTGTCAGGCGTGTGCGGCGGCAACCAGGTGAGGAGGACAAAGACAAGTGTGTCTTCCCTACAGTCAGGCATGGTGGTGGGAGTGTCATGGTCTGGGGCTGCATGAGTGCTGCCGGCACTGGGGGGCTACAGATCATTGAGGGAACCATGAATGCCAACATGTACTGTGACATACTGAAGCAGAGCATGATCCCCTCCCTTCAGAGACTGGACCGCAGGGTAGTATTCCAACATGATAACCACCCCAAACACACCTCCAAGACCACCACTGCCTTGCTAAAGAAGCTGAGGGTAAAGGTGATGGACTGGCCAAGCATGTCTCCAGACGTAAACTCTATTGAGCGTCTGTGGGGGATCCTCAAACAGAAGGTGGAGGAGCGCAAGGTTTCCAACATCCACCAGCTCTGTGATGTCATCATGGGGGAGGGGAAGAGGACTCCAGTGGCAACCTGTGAAGCTCTGGTGAACTCCATGCCCAAGAGGGTTAAGGCAGTGCTGGAAAATAATGTCGGCCACACAGAATATTGACACTTTGGGCCCAATTTGGACATTTTCACTTAGGGGTGTCCTCACTTTTGTTGCCAGCGGTTTAGACATTAATGGCTGTGTGTTGAGTTATTTTGAGGGAAGAGGAAATTTACACCGTTATACAAGCTGTACACTCACTACTTTACATTGTAGCAAAGTGTCATTTCTTCAGTGTTGTCACATGTAATGATACAAGAAAAGATTTACAGAAATGGGAGGGGTGTACTTACTTCTGTGAGATACTGTATGTATATATATCGTATATATATATATATATATATATATATATATATATATATATATATATATTGTGACAGCAGGAAGGTAAAGTCACCTGGTTGCATCCAGGGGGGTAGATATATTTCGCCCAGATTCAGGCTTTACGCCGACTTATACAACTAGGTGGAGAGTTGTATAAGCCCAGCTGAGGCTAGTGGGCTCATGGATGACTCATACCTCTAGGGAGAGTGTGGGGCGTCGTGCAGACAGGGAGTTGATGAGACCAGCTGAAGCTTGTCAGCTCATTTAGGCCTCTATAAGAACTCCCAGCTTCATTAGGTGTTTGCTCATGCCTGGAACCAGACCTGTGTGGACTGTCTAGGGAGAGTGAACCCCTGTGCGGTGAGACAAAGCCTGTGTGGCTATTTGCTTGGACATTTAAAACCAGGGACTTAGGGACTAGGACAGCACTAGGCTGATCCCAGTTGTTAGTTAGGAAACCTGTATGTTTACTCAGAGGTCAAGTTGACCAGGATTTATTTTATTTATGTTTCTTTTGCTTTGCTGTGTTTTGTCACTGTAAATAGAAAATAAACCGCACCTTTTTGATTTTGAAAACCACAACCTCCGTTTGCTGGGCCTGTTTTGTGTGGGGAGCCCATCCCGGGGGTCACACACACCCTCTGCCGAGCTAACCCTCTCACAATATATAAATCTCTTCTTTACCTTTTACCTCCTTTTTCCTTTTTGCAAAATTAGGTAAGAAACCTTGAAACTAATGATATATATTCCCTTATAGCAACACCAAAACCTCTGAAGCAGGGCCGGATTAACATAGGGGCTGATGGAGCTGCAGCTCCAGGCCCCCATCATAATGTAGGCCCAAACTCACCAGGGCCCGGCCGTCGGCTGCTATATAATACATCCACATTGTCCAGGCAGCAGGCAGCTGCAGCCTGCATCTGCATTATTCATAGGCCCAATATTGAGTCAGTCTGCCGAACATCATTTAATCGCAGGCCGCGAGTAGCGGCCGTGAGCCGCGGCTATCATCCACAGCAGAGCCTCTTGCGGCGCAGGCAGTGCCAGTGCGCCGAGACTGAGCGTGCTCCTCCCCTTTCAGTACTCAACACAAACACTGTAGGCGGAGCTTGACGTCTCGTCGGCGTGACGTCATCATCCAGAGGCCGTCCCCGGCGTCCTATGAGGCTCGATTGCCTTGCGAAAGGAGTTCTGTGTGTGCGGTGCTGTGAGAGCCAGGAGAAGGACAGTAAAAATTAAAGTAAGTAAGCCATGAGCGCTGGCCCACTGCTGGGGAGGTCACTGTCAGACAGATAGGTCTAATTGTGCAGAAGAAGTGTGTACTAGTACAGTACTGGCTGAAGCCTTAAGTGGTTAACTTTTTTTTTGGGGGGGGGGCTATCTCAGTGCAGGCAGCCCATCAGTGCATCTTATCAGTGCCACATTTCAGTGAGTGCCCTCTATCAGTGCCCATAAATGCAGCTAGCCAGTGCCACCTATCAGTGCAGCTCAGTGCCACCTATCAGTGCTCATTAGTGCATCTCATCAGTGCCACCTATCAGTGCAGCTCAGTGCCACCTATCATTGCCCATTAGTCCAGCTCATCAGTGCCACCTTTCAGTGCCAGTACGGGGCAGAGTCCTGGAGGGAGTGGCAGGCTGCTGGTGGCAAGTGACACACTGTATCTGGGGCAGGCTGTGGGAGGCAAATGGCACACTGTATCCGGGGGCAAGTGGCACACTATCTGGTGGCAGGCTCTGAGTGGAAAGTGGCACACTATCTGGTGGCAGGCTTCTGGTGGCAAGTGGCACACTATAATGTGGCAAGTGGCACACTATATCTGGTAGCAAGGTGCTGGTGGCAAGTGGCACACAGTATCTGGTGGCAGGCTGCTGCGTGGCAAGTGGCACAGTGTATCTGGTGGCAGGCTGTTGGTGGCAAGTGGCACACTGTATTTAGTGGCAGGCTGCTGGTGGCACACTATATTATGGTGGCAAGGGGCACACTGTATCTGGTGTCAAGCTGCTGGTGGCAAGTGGCACACTGTATCTGGTGGCAGGCTGTGGGTGGCAAGTGGCACATTGCATCTGGTGGCAAGTGGCACACTGTATCTGGTGGCAAGGGGCCTCATTGTATCTGGTGGCAGGCTGCTGGTGTCAAGTGGCACACTATATGGTGGCAAGTGGCACACGGTACCTGGTGACAGGCTGCTGGTGGCAAGTGGCACACTGTATCTGGTGGCAGGCTGCTGGTGGCAAGTGACATGCTGCATCTGGTGGCAGGCAGCTGTGGAAAGTGATACACTACATCTGGTGGCAGGCTATGGGTGGCAAGGTAACAAGCTGCATCTGGTGGCAAGTGACAAGCTGATTCTGCATTATGGTGAGTTGAACTATTTCACTATATATTACAATGTAGTAATAGAAATAATGGAATTTGATCATCCTGACACCATATCAAGCATGGTGTCAAGATGATTTTAAGTGCTAACACCAGCCATTTGCCTGACAAATCACCCCCACTGCCGATTTCCCCATCAGCCCCCGAGACTACACCACCCACCTTCATCTTTTTTTGTGAAGGGGGGGTGTCCCTGAATGGCAGTTTGGAAATGTGGGCTCCCTATGTTGCTGCTGGTGAGAGACTGCATAGCAGGTGGTGTTGCTGCTGCACGGCTGGTATTACTGGTGAGAGTATATTTAATTTGTTTTAGCGAAAAATTGTTTGCATTTTCATTTTGTTTCCATAAAAAGGCCCGCCAAAATCCTCAGCACCAGGCCCATGATGCTCTTAATCTGGCCCTGCTCTGAAGAAGACCCCTGGAAGGGGTTGAAACGCGTTAGGTTTGCTACATGCTTCCACATACAATATGTTGAGCTGTATGACAATTTTTAGTGTTTTCAAATTGTGTAGGATTTTATGATTGTATATCACCAGAGCTCATATCTTAATTGTAACTATTTTCTTGAATTTTATTCAATAAAACCTTTTTATACCTTTAACCACTGGCCCTCCGGAAGATTTACCCCGCTTCACGACCAGGCCATTTTTTGCAAAACGACACTGCGTTACTTTAACCGCTTGCCGACCGTCCGCCGCAGTTTTACTGCGGCGGGTTGGCTCGGCTGCGCAAAATCACGTAATATAACCTGATTCCACTCTGTGGCCACTAAGGGCGCTCGCCCCCCGGTGCTGATGCAATTGCCCGGCGGGCCCGATGACCGCCGGGCACCCGCGATTGCTCGCGACAGAGCGAGAACCAGGAGCTGTGTGTGTAAACGTAATATAACCTGATTCCGCTCTGTGGCCACTAGGGGCACTCACCCCCCCCCTGGTGCCAATGCAAGTGCCCGGTGGGCCCGATGACCGTCGGGCACCCGTGATTGCTCGCGACAGAGCGAGAACCAGGAGCTGTGTGTGTAAACACACAGCTCCCGGTTCTTTCAGGGGGAGAAATGACTGATCGTATGTTCGTACAAAGTATGAACAGCGATCTGTCATTTCCCCTAGTCAGTCCCCTCCCCCCTTCAGTTAGAACACACTTTAGGGAACAAAATTAACCCCTTGATCGTCCCCCTAGTGTAGACCCCTTCCCTGCCAGTGTCATTTTTACAGTAATCGGTGCATTTTTATAGCACTGATCGCTGTAAAAATGACAATGGTCCCAAAAATGGCATCAAAAGTGTCCGATGTGTCCGCCATAATGTCGTAGTCACGATAAAAATCGCTGATCGCCGTCATTACTAGTAAAAAAATAAAAAAAAATTATTCATAAAAATGTCATAAAACTACCCCCTATTTTGTAGAAGCTATAACTTTTGCGCAAACCAATCAAAACAGCTTATTGCGATTTTTTTTTTTTTTACCGAAAATATGTAGAAGAATACGGATCGGCCTAAACTGAGGAAAAAAATATATTTTTTTATATATTTTTTGGGGATATTTATTATAGCAAAAAGTAAAAAATATTGCATTTTTTTCAAAATTGTCGCTCTATTTTTGTTTATAGCGCAAAAAATAAAAACCGCAGAGGTGATCAAATACCACCAAAAGAAATCTCTATTTGTGGGGGGGGGGGGGGGGAAGGACGTCAATTTTGTTTGGGAGCCACGTCTCACGACCGTGCAATTGTCAGGTAAAGCGACGCAGTGCCGAATCAAAAAAAGTGGCCTGGTCTTTGGCCAGCCAAAATGGTCCCGGGGCTGAAGAGGTTAACTGACAATTGCGCGGTTGTGCGACGCTGTGCCCAAACAAAATTTACGTTCTTTTTTCCCTACAAATAGAGCTTTCTTTTGGTGGTATTTGATCACCTCTGCGGTTTTTATTTTTTGCGCTATAAACAAAAATAGACTGACAATTAAAACAAAAAAAAAAAAAAAAAAAAATATTTTTTACTTTCTGCTATAAAACATATTCAATGAGAAAAAAATAAAAAATAAAATGTAATTTCTTCATCAAATAAAGCCCAATATTTATCCTGCTACATATTTTTGGTAAAAAAATAAAATCTCAATAAGCGTATATTGATTGGTTTGCGAAAACGTTATCGCGTCTACAAACTATGGGAGAGATTTATGGAATTTTTTTTTTTTTTTTTTTACTAGTAATGACGATTGGGTATGCTTCGCAAAGTGAAAATTCATCAGTGAAATTTTGCAACGTGCAACTTTATTAGCAAAGTGAGTTTTTGCTGTTAGTAAATCAACCCCACTGTCCGTGTGTTTAGGTTGGTTTAAAAAATAAATAAAAAAAAAGAATAAAAAAAAAAAAAAAAAAGGAAAAAAAGAAAAGAAAATGCACACTATTGTTTCTGGGCTTGTTTCTGGGCTCTATGACGGGTGCAATCACCAAAATAACAACCCCACACAGGTTCTATTTATAAAATAGTCATTGCATGAATGTCAGAAACATTTGTGCAACGCGTTACGAAACGTCCCGTAATAGAATGTCGCCGGTATAGACGGAGCGCGCCAAAATGCAGTAAACGTTTCCTAAAATACCTAACGAGAATACTATACTGCATTATGGCCACTAGATGGAGCTGACGATACAGGAGATTTCATTGCCACTGACACATTTCGTATCTTCTGACTGTCAGGAGTAGGAGGATTTATTTTGGGTTTCTTTCTGATGGTGACCATGGCAATGACAGCTGAAATAAAAAAAATAAATAAAAAATTTTATTTTTTTTTTGCTATTTCAGGCCAGCTTGTCTTTGATAATAATAATTTAACAAAAAAAAAAAAAAATCAGGAGATCTCCATTAGCATAGCTTTGCTTTTACACAGCAGCAGCACCCCAGTTTATTATTGTTTGAATCCTGTCAGTGTCAAGATTTAGGCTGCGTTCACACCTGAGCGTAGCGTCTTTGAGCGTTTTTCCGAATTTTTTGTGCGTTTTTTAATGTGCGATTTTGGTGCATTTTTATGCGCACGTTTTTGAGCTTTGCCATTTTTTTTATTAGCCAATAGAGAAAACTATGTTGTTGCATCATTTGTTGCCAGGTATTTCAGTTTTTTTTTAGCTTTTCCATGAGCGTTTATTTTTTTTTTAATTATTATTATAATTTTTTCCCCTAAGGGTAAGGCGTTAGAGTTATAGTTAGGTTAGGGTTAGGATTAGGAGTTGGGGTTGGGGTTAGGATTAGGAGTTGGGGTTAGGTTTAGGATTAGGAGTTGGGGTTAGGTTTAGGATTAGGAGTTGGGGTTAGGGTTAGGAGTTGGGGTTAGGAGTTGGGGTTAGGATTAGGGTTAGGAGTTGGGGTTAGGATTAGGAGTTGGAGTTAGGGTTAGGATTAGGAGTTGAGGTTAGGGTTAGGATTAGGAGTAGGGGTTGGGGTTAGGATTAGGAGTTAGGGTTAGGAGTTGGAGTTGGGGTTAGAATTAGGAGTTGGGGTTATGGTTAGGATTAGGAGTTGGGGTTAGGGTTAGGGTTAGGAGTTGGAGTTGGAGTTGGGGTTGGGGTTGGGGTTAGGATTAGGAGTTGGGGTTAGGGTTAGGAGTTGGGGTTAGGATTAGGAGTTGGAGTTAGGGTTAGGATTAGGAGTTGAGGTTAGGGTTAGGATTAGGAGTAGGGGTTGGGGTTAGGATTAGGAGTTAGGGTTAGGAGTTGGAGTTGGGGTTAGAATTAGGAGTTGGGGTTATGGTTAGGATTAGGAGTTGGGGTTAGGGTTAGGGTTAGGAGTTGGAGTTGGAGTTGGGGTTGGGGTTGGGGTTGGGGTTGGGGTTAGGATTAGGAGTTGGGGTTAGGGTTAGGAGTTGGGGTTAGGATTAGGAGTTGGAGTTAGGGTTAGGATTAGGAGTTGAGGTTAGGGTTAGGATTAGGAGTAGGGGTTGGGGTTAGGATTAGGAGTTAGGGTTAGGAGTTGGAGTTGGGGTTAGAATTAGGAGTTGGGGTTATGGTTAGGATTAGGAGTTGGGGTTAGGGTTAGGAGTTGGAGTTGGAGTTGGAGTTGGGGTTGGGGTTGGGGTTAGGATTAGGAGTTGGGGTTAGGGTTAGGGTTAGGATTAGGAGTTAGGGTTAGGGTTAGGATTAGGAGTTGGAGTTGGGGTTAGGATTAGGAGTTAGGGTTAGGATTAGGAGTTGGGGTTAGGGTTAGGATTAGGAGTTGGAGTTGGGGTTAGGATTAGGAGTTAGGGTTAGGATTAGGAGTTGGAGTTGGAGTTGGGGTTAGGGTTAGGAGTTGGGGTTAGGGTTAGGATTAGGAGTTAGGGTTAGGATTAGGAGTTGGAGTTAGGGTTAGAATTAGGAGTTGGGGTTAGGGTTAGGATTAGGAGTTGGGGTTAGGGTTAGGATTAGGAGTTGAAGTTGGGGTTAGGATTAGGAGTTAGGGTTAGGATTAAGTGTTGGGGTTAGGGTTAGGATTAGGAGTTGGAGTTGGGGTTAGGATTAGGAGTTAGGGTTAGGGTTAGGATTAGGAGTTGGAGTTGGGGTTAGGATTAGAAGTTAGGGTTAGGGTTAGGGTTAGGATTAGGAGTTGGGGTTAGGGTTAGGATTAGGAGTTGGAGTTGGGGTTAGGATTAGGAGTTAGGGTTAGGATTAGGAGTTGGAGTTGGAGTTAGGGTTAGGATTAGAAGTTGGGGTTAGGGTTAGGATTAGGAGTTGGAGTTGGGGTTAGGGTTAGGGTTAGGGTTAGGAGTTGGGGTTAGGGTTAGGATTAGGAGTTGAAGTTGGAGTTAGGGTTAGGGTTAGGATTAGGAGTTGGGGTTAGGATTAGGAGTTGGGGTTAGGATTAGGAGTTGGAGTTAGGGTTAGGATTAGAAGTTGGGGTTGGGGTTAGGATTAGGAGTTGGGGTTAGGGTTAGGGTTAGGAGTTGGGGTTAGGGTTAGGATTAGGAGTTGGAGTTGGGGTTAGGATTAGGAGTTGGGGTGAGGGTTAGGATTAGGAGTTGGAGTTAGGGTTAGGATTAGGAGTTGGGGTTAGGATTAGGAGTTGGAGTTAGGGTTAGGATTAGGAGTTGGGGTTGGGGTTAGGATTAGGAGTTGGGGTTAGGATTAGGAGTTGGGGTTAGGATTAGGAGTTGGAGTTAGGGTTAGGGTTAGGATTAGGAGTTGGGGTTGGGGTTAGGATTAGGAGTTGGGGTTAGGGTTAGGGTTAGGAGTTGGGGTTAGGGTTAGGATTAGGAGTTGGAGTTGGGGTTAGGATTAGGAGTTGGGGTGAGGGTTAGGATTAGGAGTTGGAGTTGGAGTTAGGGTTAGGATTAGGAGTTGGGGTTAGGGTTAGGATTAGGAGTTGGAGTTGGGGTTAGGGTTAGGGTTAGGGTTAGGATTAGGAGTTGGAGTTGGGGTTAGGATTAGGAGTTGGGGTTATGGTTAGGATTAGCAGTTGGAGTTGGGGTTAGGATTAGGAGTTGGGGTTAGGATTAGGAGTTGGAGTTAGGGTTAGGGTTAGGATTAGGAGTTGGGGTTGGGGTTAGGGTTAGGAGTTGGGGTTAGGGTTAGGGTTAGGAGTTGGGGTTAGGGTTAGGATTAGGAGTTGGAGTTGGGGTTAGGATTAGGAGTTGGGGTGAGGGTTAGGATTAGGAGTTGGAGTTGGAGTTAGGGTTAGGATTAGGAGTTGGGGTTAGGGTTAGGATTAGGAGTTGGAGTTGGAGTTGGGGTTAGGGTTAGGGTTAGGATTAGGAGTTGGAGTTGGAGTTGGAGTTAGGGTTAGGATTAGGAGTTGGGTTAGGATTAGGAGTTGGAGTTAGGAGTTGGGGTTAGGGTTAGGATTAGGAGTTGGAGTTGGAGTTAGGATTAGGAGTTGGGGTGAGGGTTAGGATTAGGAGTTGGAGTTGGAGTTAGGGTTAGGGTTAGGATTAGGGGTTGGGGTTAGGATTAGGAGTTAGGGTTAGAGTTAGGATTAGGAGTTGGAGTTGGAGTTGTAATTGGGGTTAGGGTTAGGATTAGGAGTTGGAGTGAGGGTTAGGATTAGGAGTTGGAGTTAGGGATAGGATTAGAAGTTGGGGATAGGGTTAGGATTAGGAGTTGGAGTTGGGGTTAGGGTTAGGATTAGGAGTTGGGGTTAGGATTAGGAGTTGGGGTTAGGATTAGGAGTTGGAGTTAGGGTTAGGGTTAGGATTAGGAGTTGGGCTTGGGGTTAGGATTAGGAGTTGGGGTTAGGGTTAGGAGTTGGGGTTAGGGTTAGGATTAGGAGTTGGGGTTAAGGTTAGGATTAGGAGTTGGGGTTAGGGTTAGGATAGGAGTTGGAGTTAGGGTTAAGGTTAGGATTAGGAGTTGGGGTTAGGGTTAGGATTAGGAGTAGGGGTTGGGGTTAGGATTAGGAGTTGGGGTTAGGAATAGGAGTTGGGGTTATGGTTAGGATTAGGAGTTGGAGTTGGGGTTAGGAATAGGAGTTGGAGTTAGGGTTAAGGTTAGGATTAGGAGTTGGGGTTAGGGTTAGGAATAGGAGTTGGAGTTAGGGTTAAGGTTAGGAGTTGGAGTTGGGGTTAGGATTAGGAGTTGGGGTTATGGTTAGGATTAGGAGTTGGAGTTGGGGTTAGGATTAGGATTAGGAGTTGGGGTTAGGGTTAGGGTTAGGATTAGGAGTTGGGTTTAGGGTTAGGGTTAGGATTAGGAGTTGGGGTTAGGGTTAGGAGTTGGAGTTAGGGTTAGGGTTAGGAGTTGGAGTTAGGGTTAGGAATAGGAGTTGAGTTAGGGTTAGGATTAGGAGTTGGGGTTAGGGTTAGGATTAGGAGTAGGGGTTGGGGTTAGGATTAGGAGTTGGGGTTGGGGTTAGGAGTTGGAGTTGGGGTTAGGATTAGGAGTTGGGGTTATGGTTAGGCTTAGGAGTTGGAGTTGGGGTTAGGATTAGGATTAGGAGTTGGGGTTATGGTTAGGATTAGCAGTTGGAGTTGGGGTTAGGATTAGGATTAGGAGTTGGGGTTAGGGTTAGGATTAGGAGTTGAGTTTAGGGTTAGGATTAGGATTAGGAGTTGGGGTTAGGGTTAGGATAAGGATTAGGAGTTGGGGTTAGGGTTAGGATTAGGAGTTGGGGTTAGGGTTAGGATTAGGAGTTGGGGTTAGGGTTAGGAATAGGAGTTGGGGTTAGGGTTAGGAATAGGAGTTGGGGTTAGGGTTAGGATTAGGAGTTGGGGTTAGGGTTAGGATAAGGATTAGGAGTTGGGGTTAGGGTTAGGATAAGGATTAGGAGTTGGGGTTAGGGTTAGGATTAGGAGTTGGGGTTAGGGTTAGGATTAGGAGTTGGGGTTAGGGTTAGGAATAGGAGTTGGAGTTAGGGTTAGGGTTAGGATTAGGAGTTGGGGTTAGGGTTAGGATTAGGAGTTGGAGTTGGGGTTAGGATAAGGATTAGGAGTTGGGGTTAGGATTAGGAGTAGGGGTTGGGGTTAGGATTAGGAGTTGGGGTTAGGAGTTAGAGTTGGGGTTAGGATTAGGAGTTGGGGTTATGGTTAGGAATAGGAGTAGGAGTTGGGGTTAGGATTAGGAGTTGTGTTTAGGGTTAGGATTAGGAGTTGAGGTTAGGGTTAGGGTTAGGATTAGGAGTTGGGTTTAGGGTTAGGGTTAGGATTAGGAGTCAGAGTTAGGGTTAGGAGTTGGAGTTAGGGTTTGGATTAGGAGTTGGGGTTAGGGTTAGGAATAGGAGTTGGGGTTAGGGTTAGGAATAGGAGTTGGAGTTGGGGTTAGGATTAGGAGTTGTGTTTAGGGTTAGGATTAGGAGTTGGGGTTAGGGTTAGGATTAGGAGTTGGGTTTAGGGTTAGGGTTAGGATTAGGAGTTGGAGTTAGGAGTTGGAGTTAGGGTTTGGATTAGGAGTTGGGGTTAGGGTTAGGAATAGGAGTTGGGGTTAGGGTTAGGGTTAGGAATAGGAGTTGGAGTTAGGGTTAGGGTTAGGATTAGGAGTTGGGGTTAGGGTTAGGATAAGGATTAGGAGTTGGGGTTAGGGTTAGGATTAGGAGTTGGGGTTAGGGTTAGGAATAGGAGTTGGGGTTAGGGTTAGGAATAGGAGTTGGAGTTAGGGTTAAGATTAGGAGTTGGGGTTAGGAGTTGGGGTTGGGGTTAGGAGTTGGAGTTGGGGCTAGGATTAGGAGTTGGGGTTATGGTTAGGATTAGGAGTTGGAGTTGGAGTTAGGGTTAGGATTAGGAGTTGAGGTTAGGGTTAGGATTAGAAGTAGGGGTTGGGGTTAGGGTTAGGAGTTGGAGTTGGGGTTAGGATTAGGAGTTGGGGTTATGGTTAGGGTTAGGATTAGGAGTTGGGGTTAGGGTTAGGATTAGGAGTTGGGGTTAGGGTTAGGAGTTGGGGTTGGAGTTAGGAGTTGGAGTTGGGGTTAGGATTAGGAGTTGGGGTTAGGGTTAGGATTAGGAGTTGGGGTTAGGGTTAGGAGTTGGGGTTAGGATTAGGATTAGGAGTTGGGGTTAGGGTTAGGATTAGGAGTTGGAGTTAGGGTTAAGATTAGGAGTTGGAGTTAGGGTTAAGATTAGGAGTTGGAGTTAGGGTTAGGATTAGGAGTTAGGGTTAGGATTAGGAGTTGGGGTTAGGATTAGGAGTTGGAGTTAGGGTTAGGATTAGGAGTTGGAGTTAGGGTTAGGATTAGGAGTTGGGGTTAGGGTTAGGATTAGGAGTTGGAGTTAGGGTTAAGATTAGGAGTTGGAGTTAGGGTTAGGATTAGGAGTTGGAGTTAGGGTTAGGATTAGGAGTTGGGGTTAGGGTTAGGAGTTGGGGTTAGGGTTAGGAGTTGGGGTTAGGATTAGGATTAGGAGTTGGGGTTAGGATTAGGAGTTGGAGTTAGGGTTAAGATTAGGAGTTGGAGTTGGGGTTAGGAATAGGAGTTGGGGTTAGGGTTAGGAATAGGAGTTGGAGTTAGGGTTAAGATTAGGAGTTGGAGTTAGGGTTAGGATTAGGAGTTGGGGTTAGGGTTAGGATTAGGAGTTGGAGGTAGGGTTAGGATTAGGAGTTGGGGTTAGGGTTAGGATTAGGAGTTGGGGTTAGGATTGGGATTAGGAGTTGGGGTTAGGGTTAGGAGTTGGGGTTGGGGTTAGGAGTTGGAGTTGGGGTTAGGATTAGGAATAGGAGTTGGAGTTAGGGTTAAGATTAGGAGTTGGAGTTAGGGTTAAGATTAGGGGTTGGGGTTAGGGTTAGGATTAGGAGTTGGGGTTGGGGTTAGGAGTTGGAGTTGGGGTTAGGATTAGGAGTTGGGGTTATGATTAGGATTAGGAGTTGGAGTTGGAGTTAGGGTTAGGATTAGGAGTTGAGGTTAGGGTTAGGATTAGGAGTAGGGGTTGGGGTTAGGGTTAGGAATTGGGGTTAGGATTAGGAGTTGGGGTTATGGTTAGGGTTAGGATTAGGATTGGGGTTAGGGTTAGGATTAGGAGTTGGGGTTAGGGTTAGGATTAGGAGTTGGGGTTGGGGTTAGGAGTTGGAGTTGGGTTTAGGATTAGGAGTTGGGGTTATGGTTAGGGTTAGGATTAGGAGTTGGGGTTAGGGTTAGGATTAGGAGTTGGAGTTAGGGTTAGGATTAGGAGTTGGGGTTGGGGTTAGGATTAGGAGTTGGGGTTGGGGTTAGGAGTTGGAGTTGGGGTTAGGATTAGGAGTTGGGGTTATGGTTAGGGTTAGGATTAGGAGTTGGGGTTAGGGTTAGGATTAGGAGTTGGAGTTAGGGTTAGGATTAGGAGTTGGAGTTAGGGTTAGGATTAGGAGTTGGGGTTAGGATTAGGAGTTGGGGTTAGGGTTAGGATTAGGAGTTGGAGTTGGGGTTAGGATTAGGAGTTGGAGTTAGGGTTAGGATTAGGAGTTGGAGTTAGGGTTAGGATTAGGAGTTGGGGTTGGGGTTGGGATTAGGAGTTGGAGTTGGGGTTAGGATTAGGAGTTGGAGTTAGGGTTAGGATTAGGAGTTGGGGTTGGGATTAGGAGTTGGAGTTGGGGTTAGGATTAGGAGTTGGAGTTAGGGTTAGGATTAGGAGTTGGGGTTGGGGTTAGGATTAGGAGTTGGAGTTGGGGTTAGGATTAGGAGTTGGAGTTGGGGTTAGGATTAGGAGTTGGAGTTAGGGTTAGGATTAGGAGTTGGGGTTAGGGTTAGGATTAGGAGTTGGGGTTAGGGTTAGGATTAGGAGTTGGGGTTGGGGTTAGGATTAGGAGTTGGAGTTGGGGTTAGGATTAGGAGTTGGAGTTAGGGTTAGGATTAGGAGTTGGGGTTAGGGTTAGGATTAGGAGTTGGGGTTGGGGTTAGGATTAGGAGTTGGAGTTGGGGTTAGGATTAGGAGTTGGAGTTAGGGTTAGGATTAGGAGTTGGGGTTGGGGTTAGGATTAGGAGTTGGAGTTGGGGTTATTTACTATTATTTATTGAATTTGTTTATTATTTATTTATGATTATTTTTATTTATTTGTACATTTCTAAAACTAAATAAAAAATGACCCTATGTCAGGAAGCTCGTTCAGCTAATTCTAATTCTCATGCAGCTTAATGCAAATTAGTATTAGCTGAACTAGCTTCATGACATAGGGTTATTTATTTATTTTTTGTTAGGTTTAATGTGTTAATACTACTACTACTACTACTAATAATAATAATTAATGATTGAATAAATGTAAAATAAATACACAAATAAATACAAATAATCATAAATAAATAATAAATAAATTCAATAAACGAATACTAAGTAATAGTAAATAAATATTTAGCCCCTAACCTGTAAAAAAAATAAAAATAAATAAATAACCAAACACCCTAACACATAATAAATAAATAAATAATCTACTATTATTATTATTATTATTATTATTATTATTATTATTATAAGGGTTGCACTGATGCCACTTTTTTAAGACAGAGTACAAGTACCAATTCTTTTTTTCAAGTACTCGCCGATACCGAAACTTGTTTTTAATATCATGTGACAGTGGCACTAATATGCAACACTGGTGGGCACTGATGAGGGGTGGACTGTGTCAGTAATTTTTTATGAATTTTTTTTTTTTTACAATTACATTTTTTACAAATGTTTTATTATTTTTTGCAATTTATATATATATTTGGGAGGGGGAGGGGGGGGGGGAGTGGACGGTGTCAGTGTTTTTTTTATTTTATTTTTTATTACTTTTACAATTTAACCTTTAATTATTTATTATTCTCTCCTCTTTTTTTTCTTTTTTTTTTTTTAGCAGCCCTGTTGGGGGGGCTTTGGTGACATATCAGGGGTCTAAAGAGACCCCTGACAACTCCCCCTTGAGACAAAGAAAGGGACTGAGGACACAGATTCCCCAATCCCTTTCTCTGCAGCCTCAGCTTTCAATTTCATGCTCCCAACTTTGTGGGAGGAGTTTGGGGGATGGCCCCCCTTCCTGTTCCAACATGACTGCCCACCAGTGCACAAAGCAAGATCCATAAAGACATGGATGAGCGAGTTTGGGGTGGAGGAACTTGACTGGCCTGCACAGAGTCCTGACCTCAACCTGATAGAACACCTTTGGGCTGAATTAGAGTGAAGAGCTAAGGCCTTCTCGTCCAACATCAGTGCCTGACCTCACAAATGCTCTTCTGGAAGAATGGTCAAACATTCCCATAGACACCCTCCTAAACCTTGTGGACAACCTTCCCAGAAGAGTTGAAGCTGTTATAGCTGGAAAGGGCGGGGCCAACTCAATATTGAACACTCCGGACTAAGACTGGGATGCTAATAAAGTTCATGTGTGTGTAAAGGCAGGTGTCCCAATACTTTTGACAATATAGTGTATGTAGTGAACAATCATTCCCTTTTTTCCAGTTCTGTGCCTCTGAAGTCATCACATGAATAATACAGGACAGACTCTTCTGGTTCTGAAGAAAACAAAAATGACAGAGATGAGTTCTCAGTTCCTGTTCTGTCCTCAGGTCACACGGGATGATGATTTTACGAAATATGGTGGGAATTTTTGTGATTACGGAGAATGGAAACCAACAACAACCACACTTCTTCTGCGGCGCTGTCTGGGATGTGACCGTCATTAACCACTTCAGCCCCGGAGGATTTGGCTGGCCAAAGACCAGAGCACTTTTTGCGATTCGGCGCAGCGTCGCTTTAACTGACAATTGCGCGGTCGTGTGACGTGGCTCCCAAAAAAAATTGACGTCCTTTTTTTCCCACAAATAGAGATTTCTTTTGGTGGGATTTGATCACCTCTGCGGGTTTTTTATTTTTTGCACTATAAACAAAAAAAAAAGCGAAAATTTCTAATAAATAAGCAATATTTTTTACTTTTTGTTATAATAAATATCCCCAAAAAATATATATATAAAAAAATAATTTTTTCCTCAGTTTAGGCCGATACGTATTCTTCTACATTCTTTTGGTAAACAAAATCGCAACAAGCGTTTATTGATTGGTTTGCGCAAAAGTTATAGCGTCTACAAAATAGGGGATAGCTTTATGGCATTTTTATTATGATTTTTTTTTTTACTAGTAATGGCGGCGATCTGCGATTTTTATCGTGACTGCGACATTATGGCGGACACATCGGACACACGTTTGACGCTATTTTGCGACCATTGTCATTTATACAGCGATCGGTGCTATAAAAATTAACTAATTACTGTGTAAATGACACTGGCAGTGAAGGGGGTTAAACACAAGGGGGCGCTGAAGGGGTTAAGTGTGTCCTAGGGAGTGATTCTAATTGTGTGGGGGCTGGGCTACCAGTGACATGACACTGATCACTGCTCCAGATGACAGGGAGCTGTGATCAGTGTCCTGTCACAAGGCAGAACAGGGAAATGCCTTGTTACGCAGCTCCGTGACACGATCGCGGGACACCGGCAGACATCGAGTCCGCGGGAGCCGCGGGCACGTTCACGGAGCTCGCAGCAGGGGGCACGCGCCCGCACGGTGCGAAATTTAAAGTGACGTAAATATACATTGCTTTGCACAGCTGTGCCATTCTGCTGACGTATATGTAAAGGCGGCGGCCGGCAAGCGGTTAATGGCATCCCAGTCTTAGTCTGTAGGGTTTAATATTGAAGAGGCTGACTCTACCCATCATACTCCACCTATAATAAACATAAATTTTGGATGGACTACTGTAGCTGGATACCACCGCTGTCGCCGTAACGTCACGTTTTGAGCAAAACGAGAGGCCGCCGCCAAGCAGGGGAAGCCGCCGGCGATGGGGTAAGTGCTAGCGACCGACCGGTGGGGGGCTGGCATCGTGTTTGCACCCCCCAAAAAAATTTTTTTTTCACTGGCCGCCACTGGTCTGGTACCTTATAGTCCTGGACTGGTGAGTTCAGGGTCATCCTGGGACTTTATAGATCAATAGATATTTGCCGTCACGTACCTGAGAGGAGACTGAAATGACAAGGTCGACCCCTCTTGTATCTCCAGCCCAGGCCCCACTGGAAGTGAAACAGAGGGCACCGAGGGTAGAGCCGAGGACAAGGGGGTGGGGGCGGGAGGGGCGGCTACCACAGGCGCAATGGTTTACTGTAGGGATGGGGGCACCTTTTTTTTTATTTATTTTTTATGTTCATGGCAGGTGAGGCTCTGCCTCCCCTGACTGTCCGCCCCCTGCCTCACTCCTACCAGACGCAGCATGGAGTCTGTCTGCTGCCTGGGCTGCCGGTGAGATCAGAGATTGGAGCTCCGGTAATGGTTGTGGAACTTCAAAAGATTGATTGTTGAGCACAAGGACACTTTTAATATTTTGTATGAATTATAGAAGCACAGAGACACTTTAGTATTTATGAAATAGATCATTTATTTATTTATTGTTCATCAGTTGGCAGCACAGTAACATTATTCATATTATGAATTACAGTGGAACCTTGGATTACGAGGATAATCCAATCCAGGAGAATGCTTGTAATCCAAAGCACTCGCATGTCAAAGCGAGTGTTTCCATAGAAGTCAATGGAAACAAAGATAATTTGTTCCGCATTTACTTCTATGGCATGCAATACCGCATGTCGCCAGAGGTGGGGGGCGCCCGAGAGCCTCGGAAAAACCTGGAGACCGCTTGGCTGATCTGGGAAATCCTCGAAAAGGCTCGGAAACACTCTGGAACTGAGTATTTCCAAGAATTTTCGAGTATTTCCGAACGGCTCTGAACCGTTCCGAGTGTCACCGGCGCCCCCTCGCCTCTGGTCAAATGTGGTACTGCACACCCCATTAGCTTGAATTCTGCTTGTTTTGCGAGACAACACTCGCAAACCGAGTCAGGATTTAAATAAAAAGTTGCTCGTCTTTCAAAACGCTCGTTAATCGCGTTACTCGTAAACCAAGGTTCCACTGTATACATTTATCTGAATGGTGATAATTGAAGCACTGAGTCACTATTATTATTTTTTTTCATGAGCTATATATGTATTTCTGTACTTTTTTTGAATTGTGTACGTTTATAATGGGTGTATGATTTCTTTTTTTTTTTTGGTGGTATTTAATCACCACTGGGTTTTTTAAAAAAATAAAAAAAAATTGGAACAAACGAAAATAGACCGAAAATTTAAAAAAAGAAAACGTTTTCTTTGTTTCTGTTAATTTTTTTTTAGCAAATAACTAATTTTTCTTCATCACTGATGGGCAGTTTCAGATAAAAGTGGCCTCTGTGGCGGATTCGCCGCGAGATTACTTTTATTGGTGGCGGGAGAGGTGCCCCCCCTCCCACCGCTCTTTGGGGGTCTACACCGCTTACCGGACCCGCCGGTAGCGGCGGAGACAACCGCATCCTTTCCCGTGGATGCCTGGCTGCCGAGTGAGGGGAAGATGGCCCCAGCTCAGCTCCATAGCATTGACTGGCGGAAGCGACGTCAAACGTCACTCCTGCCCAATGCTCTTATAGGAGAATTTGTTTATTTGTTTCTTTTATTTTTTTATTACTTTTTTTTTTATTGCATTTTAGTGTAAATATGAGATGTGAGGTCCTTTTGACCCCCCAGATCTCATATTTAAGAGGACCTGTCATGCTTTTTTCTATTAGGGATGTTTACATTCCTTGTAATAGGAATAAAAGCGACCCCAATATTTTTTTTTAAAAAGACAGCATAAAAAAAAAAAGAAGAAAAGTAAAATATATAAGAAAAAAAAAGAATAAAGTAAAATTAAAGCGCCCCGTCCCGCCGAGCTCACGCGCAGAAGCGAACGCATACGTGAAGAGCGCCCGCATATGAAAACGGTGTTGAAACCACACATGTGAGGTATCACTACGATCGTTAGAGCGAGAGCAATAATTCTAGCACTGGACCTCCTCTGTAACTCAAAACTGGTAACCTGTAGACATTTTTAAACGTTGCCTATGGAGATTTTTAAGGGTAAATGTTTGTCGCAATTCCACAAGCGGGCACAATTTTGAAGCGTGACATGTTGGGTATCAATTTACTCGCCGTAACATCATCATTCACAATATAAAAAAAAATTTGGGCTAACTTTACTGTTGTCTTTATTTTTTAATTCAAAAAAGTGTATTTTTTCCCAAAAAAAGTGCCCTTGTAAGACCGCTACACAAATATGGTATGACAGAAAGTTATGCAACGACTGCCATTTTATTCTCTAGGGTGTTAGAAAAAATATATATAATGTTTGGGGGTTCTAAGTAATTTTCTAGCAAAAAAAAAATGATTTGAACTTGTAAACACCGAGTCCGAAAAATAGGCCCGGTCCTTAAGTGGTTACTAGACGCCCTCCCGGAACTGGACGACCGCCGTGCTGTAGCTGTCAATTCCGCTATAGCACAGTCAGCAAGTGGTTATTCTTTCTGCTCCTCTAATTGTATGCTTTCTTCCATTGTGACTTTGCTCCTGCTGTGCTCAGTAGTTTTTGACACCTCTTCATTAAATAGATTCTCGATCAACTCGCGGAATGACTTTCTTACTTTAGTCTTCATATCTTTACCCAAGAGGACATAGAGAACTGGGTTGATACAACTATTGGTTTCGGCCAAGGCTTGTGAGAAAAGGTCCAGGCTGGTCACCGCGAAGTTGTTGAAGTACAACAGGATAATTCCCATTATATGGTAGGGAGCCCAGCTCACAAAAAATGCTATGGCAATGCCAAATACCACTTTGGTGGTCTTGCTGCTATCCTTTACAAACCTGGTCTTTTTCAATTTGAAGGCCAGAGAAGCATAGCTGACAGAGATGATTAAGAGGGGTATTAGAAAACCAAAAATCATGCGGGTAACTATAACCGTCTTATCTGGAAAAGTCACATGGGTTTCCACCTTCATGTCACTTCCATTACTGTACTGGAGGCCACCTTCTTCGTACCCACATAGCGTAAGGTTCTTCTCTGTGTAGGTGGTTCTGTATAGGACAGCGGGTAGACACATCAAGAAGGACAACATCCATATAGCCAAGCATATTACCCAGGCCTTTCGTAGGTTGCAGTGGTTTCTGGCCCACACGGGTTGGACAACCAGGATACAGCGGTAAACGCTTATGGCCACCAGACTGAAAACGCTGGCAAACATGGTGAAGATAACAATGGAGGGTAACATCTTGCAGAGGGCAGGACCATACAACCATTCCTCATAGAAGAATTGGGCTATGAAGAATGGGAAAGCCAGACAGCAAGTCATATCGGCCAGCGCAAGGTTCCAAAACCAAATGTTCATCACTGTCCACTTCATCTTCGTACTAATGACCCAAAGAACCAGAAAATTGCCGGGGATGCCAACAAGAGTCGTGATAACCATAATTAGGATGGTGAACACATGTTGGTTCGAATCCATGGATGAGTCCGTATCACTTGCATTCAACATTCTGGTTTCCTGTAAAGACAACAGGATTAGCTGGAGATAAGTGAACATTATCTACTCAGTATCATCAGAATCTTATCATTCTAAACTAGGGTTGCACCGATACCGGTATCGGCATAGGTGTGCGCAGCCTATTGCATTAGGGTGTGCACCACAAAGCTCAAACACACATGAACGCCACTTGCTGTCACAGGGAGGAGGCTCTGATGGTGGAAGACAGTTGATTGGGGGCATATTACCTTACATCCTAAGTATAGGTGTACGGTGTTCCTACAGTTGAACCTAGCCTTTAATTTAATGGGGGCATTTACACTGGCCACCCAACCACCCCAACCACCCACCTGGTGCCACCCCTGGAAAATTCTAATGCACATGGGGTGATTAGGGTGTGCCCAGGCACACCTGGCACACCCTGTGCGCACGCCTATAGGTATCTGTATTGGTGCCGATACTAAGCATTTGCACGAGTAGCGGTACTCCGATACCTGAGACCGATACTTTCAGCCTCGGTTCTATCAGCTGTCAGTGGGATTCCCCTACTGACAGCTGAAATGTAAAAAAATAATAATGCTGGCAACTATCGCTTGTTAAGGAGTGGGGGCCGCTGCGTCCTTAAAATAAAAGTATGGGAATCCATTTTTTTTGTAATCATACTTACCTAGATGGATGCAGCATCTGTCCCCCGCCGGCTCTAACACTGAGAACCGAGCGATCAAAGACCGCCGATCGATTGGTTCTCATAGCTCTCTGCTCGGCCCTCCCTGTGCTCACTGGAGAGCTGGGCCTGTGGAGTGGCCAGTTCAGACTCTTAGCAGCTCACTGAGAGGCTGAGCCAGGTGCCGGTCCAGGCATGTGGGCAGATCTCAACTTCTTTATCGCGATCTTGCCCTAGCCTGGACCGGCTCTGTGATGGAAGCAGACAGCGTACTTAAGCCTGCTGTCTGCTGAAAATGGGTCACAGGTCTGGAAAACGATCTGCACTCCTGTGATCCACAGAAGAAGTACAGCCAAACGAGCTTTACCCGTACTTCTCCTTTAACAGCTGATGACTTATTCAGCTGTCAGCGGGGTTCCCCTGTTGACAGCTAAAGTGTAAACAAAGTCCCCGCAATTGGAACTGTCAAAAAAAAAAAAGAGCAGCCAGGCAATGTTTATCAACATTACTCAGCCTATACAACAGAAAGATAAAAAGAAACATTGTTTCATTTTGTATCTTTCTGTTTATTCATCTACAGATCAAAGGGATGAACTTCCATCTGCAGATGAAGTGAGTTTAAAGCAACCTGTCAAGCAACCTGTTTTTTTATTAAATGTTCCTCTGTTTAACCCCTTATTAATCCTTAATTTACTCTAATCAGCCTTATATAAACCCTTATTCTCCTTCTTCAATTAATTATTTTCCTGCTTATTTTTTATTTTTTTTTGTTCACTTCTATTTTATAAACTATTAATAATGAAAAAAAATTTTGTTTGCTTTGTTCATTAATAATTTTACACCTTTAACATAAATTTACACAATTCACATTGAAAAAAGCGCAACATTTTTAGAAAATAAATGTATTTAATTTGCAAATAACTTTTCAATGCTTTGTACCATTGCTGACAGCTGAGGTGTAAACAAAACAGTTGCAGTAGGTATCGGTAAGGCCCCTTTCACACTGGGCGCGGGAGGTGCGCTGGCGGTATAGTGGCGCTACTTTTAGTGCCGCTATACTGTTGTTTTTGCCGCGATATTCGCCCGCTAGCGGTGTGGTTTTAACCCCCGCTAGCGGCCGAGAAAGGGTTAAAACCGCCCGCAATGCGCTGCTGAAGCAGCGCATTGCGGGCGGTATAGCCGCGCTGTCCCATTGATTTCAATGGGCAGCAGCGGTAAAGAAGCGGTAAACACTCTCCTTCACCGCTCCAAAGATGCGGCTAGCAGGACTTTTTGGAGCGGTCCTGCTAGCGTACCGCTTCAGTGTGAAAGCCTTCGGGCTTTTAAATTGAAGACTGCAGGGCAGGATTTTTTCAGGCATTTTTCTGGCGCTATTTTTAGCGCCAGAACGCCTGAAAAACGCCCCAGTGTGAAAGGGGCCTTATTGGTATCGGCGAGTACTAAAATAAATATATCGGTACTCGTACTTGTTGCAAAAAAATTAAAATGGTATTAGTGAATCCCTATTCTAAACCTATGTTAGCAGACTAAAGTTTATCATCTACCATCAAAATATTTGTCACATGTAAACATGCTATTGATGTTTAATCAACTATCGTTGTGCGTTAATAAATGGCGGTTAAGCAGATGCACGTTTTTGGAACGCTGTTAAAAACGCAATCTGTTAACTACTCGTGCACATGGCAGGTGTGTACACAATATGAAGTTGCAGACCGGCACATGCTAGTGGATTCACGATACACCTTTATTCATTTATTGCTGGCGGGCAGCTGACCCAGGCACCCCGATGTATGGGTATGTCACAGTGAACTTCCTGGTATAGAGGCGCATATGCAGGTGTGTCCTCTCGCTGATCTGTGCTGTGATTGGACTCAGCAGGAGTTTGTCAGCAGGTTGCAGCCAATAATTTTGGCTGTATACCTGCTGACCAGCTGTGGCCGATCACAGCATAGAGATCTGTGTACATTTCTCCCTGCTTTAGGTTAGAGCTCAGAACTGAAAGCAATGATAAGCTCCAGCCAGGACCCCTCTAGTGATATAAAGATCTATATAGAGAAATCAGGACCTCCTTCCTCCTGCTGGTGACCCCTCTAGTGATATAAAGATCTATATAGAGAAATCAGGACCTCCTTCCTCCTGCTGGTGACCCCTCTAGTGATATAAAGATCTATACAGAGAAATCAGGACCTCCTTCCTCCTGCTGGTGACCCCTCTAGTGATATAAAGATCTATATAGAGGAATCAGGACCTCCTTCCTCCTGCTGGTGACCCCTCTAGTGATTTAAAGATCTATATAGAGATATCAGGACCCCCTTCCTCCTGCTGGTGACCCCTCTAGTGATATAAAGATCTATATAGAGGAATCGGGACCTTCTTCCTCTTGCTGGTGACCCCTCTAGTGATATAAAGATCTATATAGAGGAATCGGGACCTCCTTCCTCCTGCTGGTGACCCCTCTAGTGATGAAAAGATCTTTATAGAGGAATCAGGACCTCCTTCCTCCTGCTGGTGATCCCTCTAGTGATATAAAGATCTATATAGAGGAATCAGGACCCCCTTCCTCCTGCTGGTGATCCCTCTAGTGATATAAAGATCTATATAGAGGAATCAGGACCTCCTTCCCCCTGCTGGTGATCCCTCTAGTGATATAAAGATCTATATAGAGGAATCAGGACCTCCTTCCTCCTGCTGGTGACCCCTCTAGTGATATAAAGATCTATATAGAGGAATCTGGACCTCCTTCCTCCTGCTGGTGATCCCTCTAGTGATATAAAGATCTATATAGTGGAATCAGGACCTCCTTCCTCCTGCTGGTGATCCCTCTAGTGATATAAAGATCTATATAGAGGAATCAGGACCTCCTTCCTCCTGCTGGTGATCCCTCTAGTGATATAAAGATCTATATAGAGGAATCAGGACCTCCTTCCTCCGGCCGGTGACCCCTCTAGTGATATAAAGATCTATATAGAGGAATCAGGACCTCCTTCCTCCTGCTGGTGACCCCTCTAGTGATGAAAAGATCTATATAGAGGAATCAGGACCTCCTTCCTCCTGCTGGTGACCCCTCTAGTGATATAAAGATCTATATAGAGAAATCAGGACCTCCTGCCGGTGACCCCTTTAGTGATATAAAGATCTACATAGAGAAATCAGGACCTCCTTCCTCCTGCTGGTGACCCCTCTAGTGATGAAAAGATCTATATAGAGGAATCAGGACCTCCTTCCTCCTGCTGGTGACCCCTCTAGTGATGAAAAGATCTTTATAGAGGAATCAGAACCTCCTTCCCCCTGCTGGTGACCCCTCTAGTGATATAAAGATCTATATAGAGGAATCAGGACCTCCATCCTCCTGCTGGTGACCCCTCTAGTAATATAAAGATCTATATAGAGGAATCAGGACCTCCTTCCTCCTGCTGGTGACCCCTCTAGTGATGAAAAGATCTTTATAGAGGAATCAGAACCTCCTTCCCCCTGCTGGTGACCCCTCTAGTGATATAAAGATCTATATAGAGGAATCAGAACCTCCTTCCCCCTGCTGGTGACCCCTCTAGTGATATAAAGATCTATATAGAGGAATCGGGACCTCCTTCCTCCTGCTGGTGACCCCTCTAGTGATATAAGATCTATATAGAGGAATCAGAACCTCCTTCCCCCTGCTGGTGACCCCTCTAGTGATATAAAGATCTATATAGAGGAATCAGGACCTCCTTCCTCCTGCCGGTGACCCCTCTAGTAATATAAAGATCTATATAGAGGAATCAGGACCTCCTTCCTCCTGCTGGTGACCCCTCTAGTGATGAAAAGATCTTTATAGAGGAATCAGAACCTCCTTCCCCCTGCTGGTGACCCCTCTAGTGATATAAAGATCTATATAGAGGAATCAGGACCTCCATCCTCCTGCTGGTGACCCCTCTAGTGATGAAAAGATCTTTATAGAGGAATCAGAACCTCCTTCCCCCTGCTGGTGACCCCTCTAGTGATATAAAGATCTATATAGAGGAATCAGGACCTCCTTCCTCCTGCTGGTGACCCCTCTAGTGATATAAAGATCTATATAGAGGAATCAGGACCTCCTTCCTCCTGCTGGTGACCCCTCTAGTGATATAAAGATCTATATAGAGGGATCGGGACCTCCTTCCTCCTGCTGGTGACCCCTCTAGTGATATAAAGATCTATATAGAAGAATCAGGAGCTCCTTCCTCCTGCTGGTGACCCCTCTAGTGATGAAAAGATCTTTATAGAGGAATCAGAAGTTCCATCCTCCTGCTGGTGTGATCACGCAATAATTATATTAGCTGTCCCCGCTGCCTACTCACACTGTTTTCTCATTTTGCAATCATCTGAAATGCCCCCCCCCTCAAATATTTTTATTCTGTAGTTCTGGCTAACATTGCACCCCCATTAATTTACTTTATCAGAGGTTTCTTGTCCCCTAAAGCCGTGTACACACGATAGGTTTTACCGATGAAAACAGTCCGATGGACTTTTTTCATCGGACAAACCGTTCGTGTATGGGCCCCATCGGTCTTTTTTTCCATCGGTGTTTAAAAATAGAACACCGATAGCAAATTACTATCGTCTGTGGGGAACTCCATCGGATAAAAAACCCACGCATGCTCAGAATCAAGTCGACGCATGCTCGAAAGCATTGAACTTAATTTTTCTCGGCTCATCGGAGTGTTTTACGTCACCGCGTTTGGAACGGTCGGTTTTTTGACTGATGGTGTGTAGGCAAGACTGATGGAAGTCAGCTTCATTGGTTTTCCGATGGAAAAATCCATCGGTTTAAAAACCATAGGAAATCCGATCGTGTGTACAGGGCCTAAGTGCTTTCTTTTTCACATTCAGAAACATTGACCTGCAGTTTCCACTGTTTAAACAATCTTTCAGCAATGCCAAATTCCATGTTCCACCAGCAGCGTCAGCCCTACTACAAACCTTTTTGTAATCAGCAAAAACACATACCTTACCCGCCAAGCCTTGCACTTAGAGACAGATTAAATAGAACAGGACCTAGTACAGAGCCTTGTGGCACAGCACTAGTGACTGGTCTCTCTTCTGAATCCATATACAACCAAACTCTGATGTCTATCCTTTACTCAACCACCACGCCTCTACTGACCTGTTGGTAGCGTCTGCAGCAGATCGGAAGAATCTTCTTGAATGGTATCAGGTAATCTGGAGTTTAGTAACCAAATGGCAGCTGCATCTGCTTAAACGGTAAGTCCAGATACTATCAATGGTGCAAAAGCTTCATCCCCCATGGATCTAGAAAATAGTACAAAGTGGCAGCACGCAGGCAACTCCGAGAACTTCACAAACTCAATTCTACTCACATCCTCAAACTAGTAAAGCAAAAAAACAGATAAGCCAGATAGACACATTGTAGTAAAAATTAAAAGTCATACAAGTCTTTGAATTCACAAAACTTACCTTTCGCAACTTCCTTTCTGAATTATTTTATACATAGGCACTTAGAAAGAAAAACATTTCATCACTGTAAGTGGTTTATAGGTGGGGTGCAACGTGGTGCGGTGGTAATAACACACACAGTCCCAGTATGATGAAATAATTTGTAATAAAATAATGCAGAGACCGTTCGCAAATACCCGGCGGGAAGGCAGCCCAGCCAGGAACACTCACGGTTCCATCAGCCTGCAGAAAGCAGGTTTAAAACAAACTGACATTGTCTGTAGAGAGGGGCAGAATGTGGCCTGTCAGTCTTGAGCCCAAGCAGGCAGATGTCCAGAGAAGTTGCGAACCCTACGTATTTCCCTCCTCATCAGGAACCTTTCCCTGGCGCTTGTTCTGTCCCTGCCAGACAGGGTACCTGTCCTTTACTCTAACAACTCGCAAATGAGTGTCAAACCTGGGATCCAAGGCCTTAAACAGGCTCTGCCTGACCCAAGATGACCACCTGAGTCACATGGGGCTGCAGCATCCAATCGGATTGCTTCCCCGGTGACACAGGAAACCACTTTTCTCCTGACTTCCTCTCCAACTGCAGTGCCGATGCAAAATTCTGCCACCCGTGTGTGTTGCTATGGCAATTTCTATAGTGACTTTATTGTAATAATTAGAGTTTAGGCAGTAACAGGATATGTGTACAGAGCTCCTTCCCTCCTCCTCCATTGATACTGGACATTCTTGGCAGGAAACAGGAAATGGGTGGGAGGGGCTTGGAAGGGGTTTTTGGAGACACGTGCTTGAACAACAGTTGGTGTTTATGGAGGACAAAGAGAGACATGACTGCCTGGAGCTGGAGAGCTTTGGAGAACTTTTGACATGGACTGAGTAAAGGACCATGGAGGACATCTTGACCCCTAAGTTGAGTAATTGTTTAGTTTACTTAATGTGTACATGTTGTACATGCTTATATTTGTAGGCATATATTTTGTAAGCTACAAGTTGTGTTGTATTGTGCATCCTACAGTTGTATGTGCAGATTTTTCCTTGTTTAGTAAAGCATTGATACACTACAGAAGTTTAAGCTTCCTTGGTTTTACCACAAGAACTTAATAGATAGACACAAAGCATTACACCGTGGTGGAGAAAGTAGACTGTGTGACGGAACCCGGACACCCTGACCTTTCCGCCAAGAAGTTGCTTCCCAAGCTCTGGAACGTGAGACAAGTGAATCTGGCTATAGTTACCCCAAGAACTAGGCAAAACCAGTTTTGGAGTAAACCAGAATAAGAACTGTTTATTTGAACAAGAATACAGAATATATACACCATAGGAGGACATCCCCCCCTCCTGATCATATTACCCTAAAGCCCCATACACACTATCAGTTTTCCTGCAGGTTTTTGTCTTCAGGTTTACCAAAACCATGTAGTGCAAGGGCCTGCCTGATTGCATACGAATTAAAACTCTTAAGGTTTGACCCCATATTAGATGGCTTTGGTAAACCTGAAGACAAAAACCTGCAGGAAAACTGATAGTGTGTATGGGGCTTTACAATACAAAAAGTAGCCAGGAATATTATTACAACAACTGACATTAAAGGGGTTGTAAAGGTGCATGTTTTTTCACCTTAATGCATTCTATGCATTAAGGTGAAAAAACATTAGACAATACCGCCCCCCCCCCCGAGCCCCCGTTTTACTTACCTGGCCCCTCGAAAGTCCCGCGCTCGCTCCCGTCATCCTCCGAGTTCCTGAGCCTGGCTGTTGATTGGCTACTGTGGATGGATTGAAAGCAGCGCAGCCATTGGCTGGCGCTGCTGTCAATCACATCCAATGACGCGGCACGCTGGAGGGCGGGGCAGAGTGATACAGTCGGCGGCTATAGTCGCCACTGTATCACGGGAGCGCGCCCGCAGTAACTCCACACCATGCGAGCTCACTCGCATTATGGTGTGGAGTCCTTGCGGGGAGGAGCCGAGACAGCCGCCGTGGGACCCCAGAAGACCAGGATCGGGGCCACTGTGTGCAAAACGAGCTGCACAGTGGAGGTAAGTATAACATGTTTGTTATTTTAAAAAAAAAACAGGAACATTTAGTGTTCCTTTAACTATAAACATGACCTTAATTAGCCACCTGGATGACTCAGTGCCCACCCAGACTATTCAGAGATTTCACTCCAGGTCAGACTTACCTTCACCGATCTCCCGAGTACAATACACATTATCAGAAGTATAAACACTAGACACGTGCAATTCATTTAGTTACGAATTCGTTATTCGTCAAAATCCGTTATATTCGTTGATTTGTAAACATACGAATAAACGAACGGTTTGATAAAATTACAAACGAAAAACGAATTATCGGAAAGAACGAATATGGAAAACAACGAAAATACGAATTTAGTAAATTTGAAAAAGACAAAATACGAAATTACGAATCTTCGGAAAACAAAACAACGAAAATTCGAAAAAACGTAAATTCTATTTCGTTAGTTCTGGACGTTAGCCAATGGCCAATAAGCTTGTCCCTTCCCCTGAAGAGGTTGTCTCTTCCCCCCAATGAGCTTGTTTCTTATTCCCTTGTGTGTTTTTCTGTGTTAGACTGCAGTGCATTCCATCCACAGTCCAGATAGGTTGTGGTTGGGTAGGTTGCACTGTTCTGTTGGATTTGTGAGTAAAGTTGTGACTTGTGAGAGAGAAATTCTTTGTTTCTTAAGCATACTCTGTCTAGATTCTAATTTCTATATTTGTATTTTGTAATATCTCTGACATTTTTGTTTTCTCCTATTCTGACACATTATGTAAAATTACGAATTATGCCCCGATTACGAATCTACGAAAACAATGTTACGAAAGTACGAATAAATGAGCCGGTCAATCTCACGAAAGTACGTTTAACAAAATTACGACGAGTAGTGTTTTGAATAAACGGAAAATGTATTCTAACGAAAGTACGAATGTAATTAAATTTACAAAAGTAAGATTTTCCAATCAACGGAAATTAGACACGGAAATACAAATCATTGCAAATCAACGAAAATATAGTTCTTACGAAAATACGAACGCGGCCGAATATAAAATATATAACGAAAAATACGAATTTTGAATCAACGAAAAAGCGAATCAACGGAAAAATAACCCTTACGGAAATACGAAAGAGTCCGAATACGATAACCCACGTCTTACGAAATTACGAATCGTTACAAATCAACGGAAACGCACAGAAACGAAACGGAACTAAACAAATTTTTATGTTGTGCACATGTCTAATAAACACAGCAAATCTTCAGACAATAGCAGGAGACCCACTTACAATAAACACATTATGTTTGGGGGCCCCAGACAGGTGGCTTGCTGATGACATCAACGTCAGCTATGAGTCCCAAGCTGGCAGAGACCATCATGGCCTTTTTAATAATGTCCTTTCGCATTACATAACAGAACATCTTCCTAAATGCTTGTAGCTCCCTTAAATGCCAGGGCCCATAGTCGGTAGGCAAGAGGCTAGCATTCAGTCCCCCTCCAAAAGCCTCTGTCCCGGGTGAGTCTATCACAGACTGCACCGATCTACACTCCCCACCTCTTTAACAAAAGCTGTCCCCTGCATCACAGCAATAAGGAAACAATAAAGCTGGTAAAAAAAAAAGGCAGGGAGTGATGGAAGAACAATATTTAAAGCAGAACAATAAACAATTGAAACCACGTAGTCAGAATATCTTGCAGTGAGCTGCCTGTGGTTATACCACAAAGGGCTAACTCAAGTTCTCTTGATTCTCTGTAGAGTCACTTGGTAAAGGTTCAGTTGCAGACAGTGACTTGGGCGCCTCAGGTGGCAGGGAATCAGGCGTGTCTTCTATTTTCTCCTCACCTGAGCTCAAGGTTGACTCCAAATGGTTGGAGTGGATGGGCCTTCCGGGATACCAACTCCAAAGTCACCCAGCCCGGGACTGTGATAGACTGGAGACTCGAGCAAGAGGAGTGATAGGTACCAGACATTTGGAGCTTCTGGGGAAGATCTGTGGTATCAAACACCGAGTCCCGGTCATTGGTAGGTTTCCTGGAGCAGTCCCTACTCAGCACACAAGGTCTCAGCTTTTTTTAATGTAGTCACTTCTTTATGGGGTCAGGCCCCTCTGAGACCAAATCATAGACAGGGGTAGGTGGAAAAAGCTGTCCCGAGGGAGCAAGCTGGAGCCAAATGGGAACCACTTCCCGTATGACGTACGTATATAAGCATCCAGATAGGAAGTGGTTAATAACAAGATCATGGCTGCAGCTGCAACCATGATCCTAAAACTGTTTTTTTCCAGCTGGCAATTGGCTGTCAGGTAAAAGTACCATGGGTGGCTTATCACTTTTATAGTGCTTGGAAGGACCCCCCTCTCCTACCGCCATCTGTGGTGGTTACCGGGCTCTCCTATTCCTCCAGTGAGCCTGGGACTGCAGTAAGGGATGGCTTCCTGCAGGGGAGATGGAGGAACCTCCTTTCCCCAATCTCCTCTGTGATGAATGAAGCCTGAAGCGACAAGGATTTTGTCACCTACGCTTACAGAGCTGTCCTTCCTTGACAGCCACAAACTGTATTTGACAGCTGCTTTATAGGGCAGTGGAGACATCAGCGGTCTCCATAAAGAGTACATGTCACCTGCCCAAAGCTATCACAAGGGCGATTGTTTTTTCATGGAATAGCTTCTTACTGTATTTATCTGTCTCCTTGTAATGCCCTCTGTGAGCTCTCAGCCTCTCATTTTCCTCCCTCAATTGTGTTTGTATGAAATCAGCAGTGCACTTTAGTTGCAGTCATGTGCACTGCTCAATGCACACTACAAGTCCATAGTTCCTCTTGGGTGCGAGCAAGAGAGGGTGGCTACATTCCTACATACAGTGTGACCAAGGCAGGGTGGCTACATTTCTACATACAGTGGGACCAAGGAAGGGATGCTACGTTCCTACATACAGTGGAACCAATGCTTGGTGGCTACGTTCCTACATACAGTGGGACTAAGGCATGGTGGCTAGGTTCCTACATACAGTGGGACCAAGGCATGGTGGCTATGTTCCTACATACAGTGCGACCAAGGCAGGGTGACTATGTTACTACATACAGTGGGACCAAGGCATGGTGGCTACATTCCTACATACAGTGGGACCAAGGCATGGTGGCTACGTTCCTATATACAGTGGGACCAAGGCATGGATGCTACGTTCCTATATACAGTGGGGCCAAGGCATGGATGCTACGTTCCTACATACAGTGGGACCAAGGCATGGTGGCTACATTCCTACATACAGTGCGACCAAGGCAGGGTGATTATGTTCCTACATACAGTGCGACCAAGGCATGGATGCTACGTTCCTACATACAGTGGGACCAAGGCATGGTGGCTACGTTCCTACATACAGTGCGACCAAGGCATGGATGCTACGTTCCTACATACAGTGGGACCAAGGCATGGTGGCTACGTTCCTACATACAGTGCGACCAAGGCAGGGTGATTATGTTACTACATACAGTGCGACCAAGGCACGGTGGCTAGGTTCCTACATACAGTGGTACCAAGGCATGGTGGCTACGTTCCAACATACAGTGCGACCAAGGCAGGGTGACTATGTTACTACATACAGTGGAACCAAGGCAGGGTGAGCATCATCCCTCAAATATGGGTGTGGCAGGACAGCTTTAATACAACGAGAGCAGACCCAACCACATAGGGGTCACCCACACTAGCAGTAAGAGGGGCATTTAAACCATGAAGTTAGACTGCGTTATTACCACTCCCTAACCGCTCCCCTTTAGCTGTAGTGACCAGGAATGTACTCAGCTATGATACTTTGCTTCGAACATACTCCCCCTATCACATTCCTAAGGCGTTACCACCCACCAAACATGACCCATTCAAGTGAATGTAGTTGCGGTGCAACCTCCCCGTAACCACATGCAGTGCAAGCAGTTATGGCTAGCTAGTGTGGGCTTCAAGGGGTTAAAGCAGCCGGTGAGCAAGTGAATGCGCACCACCTTCCAAATGCTTTCTGCCGAGCGATCCGCATTCACTCTTCAGAAAGCAAAGCAAGTGTGAACGAGCTCTAATGCTGCGTACACACGATCGGAAATTCCGACAAGAAAAGTTTGATGTGAGCTTTTGGTCAGAAATTCCGACCGTGTGTAGGCTCCATCTGACTTTTTCTGTCGGAATTTCCGCCCACAAAAATTTGAGAGCTGGTTCTCAAATTTTCCGTCAAGAAAAGTCCTTTTCGGAAATTCCGATTGACTGTATGCAATTCCGACACGCAAAAAAAACATGCATGCTCAGAATCAAGCAGCAGAGCCGAACTTGCCTATTGAACTTCATTGATCTCGGCTCGTCGCACGTCTTGCACATCACAGCATTCTCGACGTTTGGAATTTCCGACAAGATTTGTGTGACCGTGTGTAGGCAACACAAGTTTGAGCCAACATTCCGTCGGAAAAAAAATCCACGGTTTTCTTGTCGGAATTTCCGATCGTGTGTACGCGGCATAAGACACGAGGCACAGACAGTTATTTGTTCTATGAAAAATGGAGTCAGCCCTCAGATACAGGTGTGTATAAATTGTACAGCGGCAGGACAGCAACACACGACCAGGGGAGGGCTGGGCCAGGGTGGCAATTGCCTCCCAGGCCGCCCTAACTTATGTTCAAAATGGCCGGCAGCCGCTGCCCGCTACCATTTTCTTTTTTATTCTGGTCTAGGAAGTCGGGCCGGGGGCATGGCCATGGCGGCCGACCACTAGCTGTTGCATTCCGGGAGTTGTAGTCCGCACTCAAGCTTCTGGTAGGTGGAAAACACAGCAGTGCAGAGGAAACTACAACTCCCTGGGTCCGGATTCTTGGAAGCAGGCAGAGGCAGGGCGTCCCAGGGAGTCGGGACGCAGGGCTGCAGGGCTGGGCGCTGGCTGCAACTTGACCCCAGGATCAGGAGCGTTACCCCCCCAGGAGACCGTGACGTGTGCAAGGACCTGCTGAGCTGAGATCGCTGAGATGAGAGACCCTGACACCCCTAGCTGACCCCCCATCTCCCCCCATACACCCCATGTAACCTGCCCCAGTGATCAGGCTGCATTGATGGGCACTGGAGTTGGCTGCACTGATGGGCACTGATGAGGCTGCATTAAAAAAACAGGTGGGCCATGGATGGTGAGCTGATTCGGCGGTTCAATGGGCCACTTGACTGGACTTGCCCCCCCAGGCCTAAGGCCATCAGCCCTCCCCTGCACACGACCCTCTGTGAAACCCATCCACCACTGCACCACTGCGATTCTTGGGGAAAAAAAAGAGTCGGGTGTTTTTTTTGTCTTTTTTAGAAAGTGGACATTCATTGAGGACCCATAGGAAATAAATAAACACATCCATCAATGCATGTAATGCAATAAATGTCCATGCATCAAGCAAAGTGTGCAGTGTAAGAACAAAGCATTTGTATGTAGTAACCAATCATTCCTTTTTAGGTTCTGTGCCGTCGAAGACCTGTCTTCATTTGCTGAATGCAAGACAGACTCTTCCGAAGAAAACAAAAATGACAGAGATATGTTCTCAGTTCCTGTTATGTCATTAGGTTTACGAAATCTGGTAGAAGTGATAGTGTGTGCACAGATTACTAAGAATGGAACCAACCACAACCACATTTTTTTCTGCTGCATTGTCTGGGCTGTGACCATCATAGGCTCGGTTCACACTTATGCATTTTTTTTATGCATTTTGCAGAAGCGCACTACAGTCCATTTAACATGGTTTCCTATGGGACAAGCACTACATTTCTTTGGCTATCTCCTAAGCAGAGACCCCCAATTCTATGTCCGGCTCTCTCTACCTCTTTAAGTATTTGGGATAGATTGCTTAAATCCCACAAATTTCCATCATTATGTAGCGGGGTGTTCCCCTTTAATGCAGAGAGACAAGAAGTTCCAGGTGAGAGGTGAGTCAGGAGGAAGTAAAGAGACATTATGGAAGTGAAAGCAGAGGAGAGAGAGACTACATCTCCCAGTACATCTTGCAGCACCCAGGGTGCATTGCTCCAGAACAGAGACTGCTGGGGCAGACTTTATAAAGGGGAGGCGGAGTTTTGGTCGGCCTCTTTGTACCCCCCTCTCCTAGCAAGAGGATGTCTGTGCTGAACTGCTGTGTGGACAAGGCCTGAAGCCCGGGCCGTGTGCTCCTTTCCAAAGAGCCCTCTGCCAGCCTAGCAGAGCCTTAGAGACATCTAATCCTCCTTGCTGCAGTACACCAGAAGGATTGAAGACTTGGATGTCGGTGGATTCCTGTTCCTAGACGAATCGATGGAGGAAAGGGACTTGGACTTGCCCGGGTGGTGAGAGCTGTTTAAAGACAGATACTTTATCTTTACTATTCGTTGGGATTACAAAGTTGTTCTTCAAGTGCACCACCGAGAAATTGCTAGCAAATATTGTTTCACTGAACTTCCATTTAGATCAGTCAGGCCTGACTGCATAGGTAGACATTGCTGGGTGTTAGTCTACCCATGAGGGGAAGTAGCTGTAAAAGGGCAGCGCTAGAGTTGCATAGCAATACTTAATTATTCTGATTACTGTTTATCTTTATTACTGTTTATTGCAGGGATCTGCAACTTGTTATACTGTTGTTTATTACTTGCCCATTAGCCTCAGTAAAATATCTGGGTAAAGTACATTTGGTGTCAGTTCCGCTTACTTTAATAGGAGTTTTAAAGTATATTCTGTGTATGTTTGTTATAGGACTGCGTCACCAACAGTTGCGGTCACGCGGTCCTATCCCTCTATCACCAGCTGTGCCACGGGAGGTTAGAGCTGATTGCCAGGGGTTGACAGCAGTGCACTACAGGGCCCAAATCAATATCAGCGGCTCTCTTAACTGGGGGTAGCGCTACACGTGGGGGCTCGAGTCCGGGATCCTTGTACGTTGCACGCTGCAATCAAGCCGGTCAGAAGTACCAGCATGGACCCGCTGGCAATGTCACAGTGGTGCGCAGCGATTGGTGCCGATCCAACCGCGGCGGTAGTCATTGTACTCCCGGGGGAAAGATGGAAGGAAGAGGAGATAAAACATCTCGTATTGTTACTGTCTCCGAGCCACAAAGCATGGGTGATGGATTTTAGGCCAGATCCAGTGATCTCGTTTACATATGCACTGGTAGAATGGAAAAACGAAATCCCAGAGCATTTTAAAAGTCAGAGTATACAAGCCATAGATAATCAGATCTATCACTTGATACATACGCTGCCAGTGAAGGAAGAATGGTTTCAGACACCAAAGCCATCACTCCCACAATTATCTCCACCACTATCCCCTAAAGCAGAAAAGCTTAAGGAACTATTAAGCCCGGGATCACCGCTGGCCGCTATAGGGCCTGAATTGTTGAATGCTCTAGGAGACCTTGTAATTAAGTGCCTGAAAAGCAGTACGGTGCATGTGGAGGCCGGTTACCAGAAGCTTAGCACCTTCTCAGGGAAGCTCCCCGTCCCTGCGGGGGAGGAAGATTTTGACACTTGGGTGGAACAGGCATTGCAGGCAGTAGAAGCATGGGAGGTGCCTGAGGCACAGAAGAGACAGCGAGTCTTAGAAAGTCTGAAAGGTGCCGCGGCAGAATCGGTGAAGAGCTTCCGGTTTGGAAATGAAAACTGTACAGCTCAAGATTGCCTGGCCATGCTGCAGGAAGAGTTTGGTCAGCTGGAGAAGGTGTCAGAGATGATTTATCAAATTGAACACACTCTCCAGCAGCCGAATGAGAAACTGTCAGAATATGTTAGAAGGCTGAACAGGCAGTTATGCAAGATTGTACGGAAGAAGGGAATGCTGCCCAAAGATGCAGATGAAGCACGCATGAAGCAGATCATGAGGGGAGCGCGGCGCTCAGACCCGGTCTGGCTGCGCCTGAAAACCTCAGGAGGAGGAATGTCACTAACCTACTCTGATCTAATAAAAATTATTAGGGACGAAGAGGCGCTGGAGGAAGATCAGCAGGTGGCCAAGGCGAATGTCACACCTGTACCAGTGTTGGTACATTCGGTCAAGAGCCCAGAAAGAGAAGCGGAGGTTGACCCTCTGAAATCGCAAATGGCCCAAGTGTTGGAGATGCTGACCTCTTTGATGGAGAAAGATCAGAGAAGACGAGAGAAACCAAGCCCAAGAAAGGAGTTGTTCCCGAACACCTCAGCACTGGCCTCCCTACAGGACCGAGAAGAGGTGATTTGCTATAACTGCGGAGGGAGTGGCCACTTTGCAAACGTATGCTCCAGCCCAAAGAAGAAGAGAACAGATAATTGCAAGCCGGCGGGAAACTCCAAAGGGCCCCGGTGAAGGAGTCAACCGGGTGCCCATCATCTTCAGTGCGCTCCAAACTAAAAAAAAAGGCCAAGAATGGAGGAGACAAAACTCCTAGGAGGAGGTATAGTACACCCCCACCAAGATGTACCCCAGAGGGAGGGGGCAAGACCCCTCAGTGGAAGTACAGCACCCCAAAAAAGGAACATCCACCTAAAAGGAACAATAACATCCCTCAGCGGGTTTGTGCCCCCATTGAGAGGGAGAAAGTCAATGCATGCCAGGCTCAGGAAAAATTAAAGTCCAAAAGGAGCAGGGCAAGGCCCGAAAGCCAAAAAAAAGAGGTGACCCCAGTCCGGCCATACCCAAAGAAACTGGTGGGCCCGTCTCCTACTGTGCCCATTCAAGTGGAAGGAGTCTATACTAAAGCTCTTTTGGACACCGGAGCACAGGTGACTTTACTATACCGGGACTTCTATGATAGGCACTTGAGTCATCTGCCTATCCAGAAGATAGAAGAGCTGGAGATATGGGGACTTGGAACCCAGAGTTTCCCTTATGATGGGTACCTGCCCATAAAGATGACTTTCGACCCATCCGTGGCTGGGAAGGCTGAAGTGTTTGACACCCTGGCAGTTGTGTGTCCCCGGCCGCCTGGAGCCAGCAAGATTTCCCTGATCATTGGGACAAACACGGATCTAGTCAGGAGACTCCTGACCCCTCTAGTGAAAGAGAGAAACCATTCAGCCACCAAAATCCATCCCATGCTAAAGACGGCCTACCAACGACTGGTCTTAGAGCAGAAGACCCCGGGAGAGGGGATAGGGAAGGTGTGGAGACTTGGCAGAGAAGGAGTAGTGCTACAGCCCGGAGAAGTAACCTGTCTTAGGGCCACTGTGAAGCTTTCGTGGGAACAACCTGGCCCCTTTGTCATGCTGGAATCAGACCCAAGGGAAGAGTCCTCAGGCCTGGAAGTGATACCAGAAGTGATTCCGTTCAAGGCCCTGAAGAAGGCCCATGGCAGAGTTCCGGTGAGTGTTAGGAACACTACGGGAGGACCCATGGAGATCCCTGCCAGAGTGTTGCTTGGTCAGGTGAGCCCTGCTGCCCCGGTCACTTGGTCCAAAGTCAAGGGGACGGGTGACGGAGGAGATGTTTGGGAGAAACTGTCCGTGGAAAACCCGAACCTACCCAGGGCTTGGAAAGAAAGAGCCAAGGCCCAGCTGTCCAGGTGGGAGAAGATCTTTTCCGAAGATGAATTCGATGTGGGGTGTGCAAGAAGTGCCACCCATCGGATCCGCCTCCAAGAAGATAAGCCCTTCCGAGAGAGGGTCAGGCGGGTCCCCCTGGCAGATTTGGAGGATCTGAGGGAACAACTTGTAGAACTAAAGAAGACTGGTGTGATCCGGGAGTCTAGAAGTCCCTATGCCTCCCCAATCGTGGTGGTCAGAAAGAAGAATGGGTCGTTGAGGCTTTGTATCGATTACAGGACTCTCAACAGGAGAACCATCCCTGACCAATACACCACGCCAAGGATAGAAGATGCCCTACAAAGTTTGTCTGGAGCCAAATGGTTCAGTGTGATGGACCTCAAGAGTGGGTACTATCAAATCCCTATGCACCCAGAAGACAGGGAGAAGACAGCCTTCATAACCCCGGTGGGATTCTTCGAATTCAATAGGATGCCTCAGGGTCTGTCTGGAGCTCCTGCTACCTTTCAACGCCTTATGGAGAAGACTGTTGGAGACATGAATCTTATAGAAGTCCTTGTGTACTTGGACGATGTCATTGTCTTTGGAAGAACCTTGGAAGAACATGAAGCCAGGTTGGAGAAAGTATTGAGAAGACTCAGCAAAGAGGGACTTAAGCTTTCCCCCGAGAAGTGTCGGTTCTACCAGTCTTCTGTGAACTATCTGGGGCACATAGTGTCTGAAGAAGGGGTGGCCACAGATCCTGAGAAGTTGGAAGCAGTCACTTCCTGGCCACGACCCACCACAGTAACAGAGCTCAGATCCTTCCTGGGGTTCTGCTCCTATTATAGGAGGTTTGTGGAGGGGTTTGCTCGGATTGCCCGCCCGTTGAATGAATTGCTAAAGGCAGAAGGGGAAGAGGATGACTCAGGGCCCAGGAGGCCTGGTGAGTCAGTTCAAGATCAGTGGAACCCAAGGTGTGAAGAGGCCTTTCATGCTCTGAAGAGGAGCTTAACCACTGCCCCAGTCCTGGCCTACGCCGACCCTACCAGACCTTATGAATTACATGTGGATGCCAGCCATGAGGGTCTAGGTGGTGTACTCTACCAAGAACATGAAGGACAACTGCGACCAGTGGCCTATGTGAGCAGGAGCCTGACCCCCTCAGAAAAGAATTACCCCACTCATAAGCTGGAATTCCTGTCCCTCAAATGGGCGGTAGTAGACAAGCTAAAAGACTACTTGTATGGGGCAGAGTTTACTGTGAAGACAGACAACAACCCCCTGACCTACCTCTTCACCACCGCGAAACTAGATGCCACCGGACACAGGTGGTTGGCCGCATTGTCTGGATTCAACTTCAGTCTGAAGTACAGACCAGGAGCCGGAAATAGGGATGCAGATGCCCTGTCCCGGAGGTCTCATGCCACGACAAATGACTGGGAAGATTGGACCCAAGTGGCACCGGACGGGGTGCGGGCCCTTTGTCAAGGGGCTGAATTCCAAGCCAGAGGAGGCTCCAGAGCAGAAGAAATAGGGGTTACCATGGTAGGAGTCCCCAAACACTATTGTGGGGTAACTCAACTGGAGGAAGACAACCTACCGAGACTGTCCAAAAAGGAGTTGAGGTGTGACCAATTGGAAGACCCCATGGGGAGATTGGTCCTCGAAGCCCTGGAGAATCAGGATCCCAACAAATTCCTACATCACCCCTCAAAGGAGGCTCGCCTGTTGAGGAAGGAATTGGACAGGCTACAGGTACATCAGGGAGTGGTCTACCGAAGGGGCCCCTCTGATGACTCAGAAGATAAGTGGCAGTTATTTCTTCCAGAGAAGCACCGAGAGACTGTACTAATTGCCCTGCATGACCATCATGGTCACCTAGGGGCAGAAAGGACCTTCCAGCTTGTCAGAAATCGGTTCTATTGGCCCTGCATGAGGGCAGAAGTAGAGGAGTATTGCCATTCCTGTGCACGATGCATTCAGAGAAAGACCCTACCCAGGGCCGGCCCAAGACATTGTGCTGCCTGGGCCCAAGAATGAAATGCTGCCCCCCCCCCAAAAAAAATAAAAAATCACGCCCACCAAAAGGCCCCCACATTCATTATTTTACATCATAACTAAAATTTATTTTTTCAGAAAATCAGTATATAAATGCCATAAATCTATTCCCTATTTTGTAGACGCTATAACTTTTACGCAAACCAATCAATATACGCTTATTGTGATTTAATTTTTTTTAACCAAAAATATGTATCAGAATACATATTGGCCTGAACTGATGAAGACATTTTTTTTAAGTTATTGATCAGTAAGTTAGCGCTGCACTTTTTTTTTTCTTGGTGGTGTGGGAACACATAACAGTGCTTAGGGGCAGGCCTTTTACTGACACTTTTTTTTTATTTTACCTCCAGTAGTTTATTGTAAATAGTAGTGTGGTGATTACCTATTATACTAAAGATCGGCATGTGGAATTAATAAACATCAACATATTTTAGTTGTGCCCCACCAGGCCAGCTCCCCATGGACAATGTGCCTGGCACTCAGTTTTGCAGATTGGCAGCAATGTTTGGCACTGACAGGCAGCAATGATTGGCACTGACAGGCGGCCCTTATTGGCACTCATAGAAAGCACTGATTGGCACTAATAGGCAGCACTGTTTGGCAGAATTTAGTGGCACTGATTGGCAGCGCTGATGGGCACTAATTGGCAGCACTGATGGACACCAATTGGCAGCACTGATGGGCACTAATTGGCAGCACTGATGGACACCAATTGGCAGCACTGATGGGCGCTGATAGGTGCCACTCGTGGGCATTGATTGGCGGTACTGATGGGCACTGTTTGGAAACACTGGCATTGATTGGCACTGGTAGGTGGCACTGATTGGAAACACTGATTGGCACCGATAGGTGGCATTGGTTGGCACTGATATTAGGCACCACTGATTGGAAACACTGATTGGCACCGATAGGTGGCATTGGTTGGCACTGATATTAGGCACCACTGATTGGAAACACTGATTAGCACTGACAGGTGGCACTGTTTGGAAACACTGTTTGGCACTGACAGATGGCACTGATTGGAAACACTGATAGGTAGAACTGATTAGCACTGACAGAGGAGAGGGAGTTTCACACCGAGCCAATATTGACCCTTAGTGAAACTGTGTGCAACACTGTCATGTAATCAGGGCTGCTGTTAGAAATTGCGGGGCCCCGTACAGTCTACCTGACACAAACACAACAGAATTCCTACTAAATCTAAAAGCTAAGAAAGTGTATTGAGAATTAAAGCTTTATGTGTGAATGAGGTATCGGGGCTCATTCACAAGGGTACTGTGGCCTGTACAATGTAAATCAGTGGTTTGTTTATGTGGCTGGAGCCACCTGGAACTGTGTGCAGGCAGCAAATGTTACACTATGGGTGACAGGTGTGTGAGTGCAGGTGTACGGCCCCAAAGTGTGCATTCAGGACCACTCCCCTACAATTGCACACCTGTCAAATTTGGACCTGTGGCTGTGTTCATACAACCACTGCGTCCCTAACAGGCAGCTCCAGCTGTGTGAACAATTTACTCATTTACAAGGCCAGAATACATGGTTGAATGAGTCCTTAGGGCTCATTTACACATGAGCTTGGGGGTGGTAAAAACCCATGGTTGAGCAGTGTTTTTACTGTCTGCCAAAATGCTACCCCCTTTAGCAGTGGAGGCAGTGGCTAGGGGTATACACATGCCACGACATCCGATGCCGTGCTTCACAGCCATAGCAGAAATTATATCCTTGTTGAAAAAGTCAAGTGAATAGTGCTGCTCTGCAAGTGTCCTGCAACAGCATGCAAAGCACATGATTGCAGCGTGCTAGTGTGGGGTTAAAACAGGCAGCAAGGAGGCAATATGCCTCCTCACCACCTGTTAAAAGCTCTCTGAAGAGCAATCTAAATGCTGACAGCTCTTCAGATAGTAAAGTACATGTGAACGGCCCTTAATTTTTTGTCAATTATGTTTTAGAATTGACATTTTTTCGTTTTTTAGAATTGTATTTATTGTTCTGTGAGCATTTTTGATGCTGCTGGAAAGCACTACCCTTGTGATCTGCTGTGGGTGCTTTACGCCACCTGTAAAGCAGATTGCAAACACACCACCAAAAGTAGTGCATGCAGTTTTTTTCTGTGTTCTGGTGTGAATTAAAGCCCATTTAAAATTAATGGGCTCCAAAATCGCACCACATGGGAACGCTGACGACAACCAAACCCCGTCCTTTCAGTACAAATCTCCCCTCCAAGGTCATATTCTATCATGACGATCCCCCCCAAACCCCCACTCAGTACAGATCTCCCCCCACAGTCCTAAACTCCCCCCAGCACAAACCACCATTCCAGCCCCATCTCAGTACACACCTTCTATTAGGGACCATGGTGGCCATAGGGACATAATAAAAATAAAATAAAAAAAATAGAAAATATAGAAGGAGCTCTTGAACTTGCAGCCTTCCTTTATTAAATCCAGCAACCATATCAGTGCACTTCAGCCAGGTACAAGGGGCTGGGCAGACCCTGTGAACTAGAAGCAGCCCCCCTTCTCCCCACCAACCTCGTTTTGTGTAATCAGATGGTCAGGAACTGCAGCCGATTAGAAGGTATGACACTGTCCTTTGCTTCAGAGGCTCCCAGATAGTTGCAGCCTCAAGGTGTCTGATGATTACACAGTCACTCAACAAAACAGAGCACATGCAGAGGGGACTGACACTGGTCTGTCTGCCCTCCTCACTACATCTCTGCCTGGATTCCGCATCTACTGTCAGAAACACTGTAACAAGTATGTCTCCATGCTTCCTCTCAGGCTCAGTGTTCAGGATTGCAGCGCCCAAATCTCTGCCTGGTGTAACATGGAATTCAGTGTCAGCATAGGCAGTGCAGAGAGAGACCAGCTTTCAAAATTCAGCGGTGATGTGGGGTGGGCGGGACCCAGCTATCGAACACCAGCCAATGATTGTCCTGCTTAAGAAAGGGGGCGGGGCTACATACACATAGCGGCCCGCCCAGACCCATCCCATTGGCTGGTGTTTAATACCTCCCCACCCACCCGGACATCAACTTTCAATTCCGACAGATGGTCTCTCTGCATTCAGTTATTTTACATGTCAGTTTCACACTGAGGGCTCTGGCAAGTGTCAAAATCGGCTCAGTGTGAAACTGTCTCGCAGGCAGTAAGGGCTGCACACTCAATAGATGCAGCCTTTCACGGCAGATCTCGGGAGACAGCCGGGATGGCTGCCGCCCCTCTTAAAATGCCGCCTGGGACCATGGGCCCACTGGGTCCCATGGTAGGGCCGGCCCTGACCCTACCCCATCAAGCTGCCCCAATGGGCCATTTACAGAGTCAAGGCCCAATGGATCTGGTATGCATTGACTTTCTCTGCCTCGAACCCGATCTGAGTGGATTGGGGAATGTTCTGGTAATAACCGACCATTTCACCCGCTATGCTCAAGCTTTCCCAACCAAAGACCAGAAGGCATCCACCGTGGCCAAGATACTTATGGAGAAGTATTTTGTCCATTACGGACTACCACAGAGACTCCACTCAGATCAAGGAAGGGACTTTGAGAGTCGGTTGATCCGAAGACTTTTGGATTCATTAGGAATAAAGAAGACCAGAACCACGCCTTACCACCCACAAGGAGATGCTCAGCCGGAGAGATTTAACCGGACCCTGCTCAACATGTTGGGAACCTTAGAAACAGAGAAGAAGCAACACTGGAGTCAGCACATATCAGCCCTAGTACATGCCTATAACTGTACCACAAGTGACGCCACTGGCTACTCCCCTTATCGACTTATGTTTGGGAGAGAAGCAAGGCTACCTGTGGACCTGGCCTTTGGCACTTCTATAGACAATACCTCAGCTACATCCCACAAGGGATACGTGGACAGACTTAGACGTAGCTTGCAGGTGGCCTATGAACAAGCCCAGGCGGCTTCGGATCAAAGGGGGGCCCGCAACAAGAGAAATTTTGATCTGAAGGTTCGAGTGCAAGATCTGCAGCCCGGGGACCGAGTACTGCTACGCAACCTGGGGGTCCCTGGAAAACACAAGCTTGCCGACAGGTGGAGATCTGAGCCCTATGTTGTCTGTAGGAAGTTGCCCGGTTTGCCTGTCTACAAACTAAAGCCAGAAGGAAAGGTGGGTCCACTGAAGACGTGGCATCGGAACCACCTGCTCCCACTTGCTGAGGCAGTCAGAATACCTCCCGTGAGAGACTCCCCTGAACCGGCCTCTATCCTGGATATTCCTAGGCCGAACACTCGGTCCCAGACCTCTCGAGCCAAAGATGGGGAGGCCTCCCAATTGAGTACAGAAGAAGGTGGAGAACTGGACTGGCTGTGGCCTCCCTCGACTCTGGGAACGTCCGCCATAGATCTCCCTAATGGAGGGGATACCCCAGATGCAACGCTGAATCCGGAAGCTACTGAATTCATACCCTTCAGTCCCTCAGCTGATTACTGGGAAGATGTTCCTGACACTTGCGCAGAGGAGGACTCTAGAGATTCCATACGTCAGTTGACTTCTGAATCAGAGGTTCCAGAACCAGCAATGTTACCTGAACTTACTCCTGAAGAAGAGCCTGTGGTGCCAGAGTCAGAAGCACCAAGAGAGCAGAGGGCTCGCAGAGTCATCAGGCCTCCCAAGAAACTAACTTACCCCCAAATGGGGACGAGCTCAGAGGACTCTGTTGTAACGGCTAGGAGAAGTGTTGAACAACCTGATCCTTCCACCGTCCATTTGGTGGAGGGCAACCCCAGCTCACTCTCTGGCACAGTTAGGCAGGCCACTCATGGTAGTGTGACCTGTGGGCAAGAGAGTTCCATCCCAAAGTTTTGGTGGGAATTCCCTATGCCAACATCATGCTCGACATTGTCCAAAATGGTAAACAGTATTTGTTGAAGTTTATCTTTGGGGACCAAAGAGTTCAAGTGGGGGGAGTGTGTAGCGGGGTGTTCCCCTTTAATGCAGAGAGACAAGAAGTTCCAGGTGAGAGGTGAGTCGGGAGGAAGTAAAGAGACATTATGGAAGTGAAAGCAGAGGAGAGAGAGACTACATCTCCCAGTACATCTTGCAGCACCCAGGGTGCATTGCTCCAGAACAGAGACTGCTGGGGCAGACTTTATAAAGGGGAGGCAGAGTTTTGGTCGGCCTCTTTGGACCCCCCCTCTCCTAGCAAGAGGATGTCTGTGCTGAACTGCTGTGTGGACAAGGCCTGAAGCCCGGGCCGTGTGCTCCTTTCCAAAGAGCCCTCTGCCAGCCTAGCAGAGCCTTAGAGACATCTAATCCTCCTTGCTGCAGTACACCAGAAGGATTGAAGACTTGGATGTCGGTGGATTCCTGTTCCTAGACGAATCGATGGAGGAAAGGGACTTGGACTTGTCCAGGTGGTGAGAGCTGTTTAAAGACAGATACTTTATCTTTACTATTCGTTGGGATTACAAAGTTGTTCTTCAAGTGCACCACCGAGAGATTGCTAGCGAATATTGTTTCACTGAACTTCCATTTAGATCAGTCAGGCCTGACTGTATAGGTAGACATTGCTGGGTGTTAGTCTACCCATGAGGGGAAGTAGCTGTAAAAGGGCAGCGCTAGAGTTGCATAGCAATACTTTATTATTCTGATTACTCTGTTTATCTTTATTACTGTTTATTGCAGGGATCTGCAACTTGTTATACTGTTGTTTATTACTTGCCCATTAGCCTCAGTAAAATATCTGGGTAAAGTACATTTGGTGTCAGTTCCGCTTACTTTAATAGGAGTTTTAAAGTATATTCTGTGTATGTTTGTTATAGGACTGCGTCACCAACAGTTGCGATCACGCGGTCCTATCCCTCTATCACCAGCTGTGCCACGGGAGGTTAGAGCCGATTGCCAGGGGTTGACAGCAGTGCACTACAGGGCCCAAATCAATATCAGCGGCTCTCTTAACTGGGGGTAGCGCTACAATTACATCATTACATACCCCTTTAGCTCCAATTTTGAGAAATGCTAGTTTCACCCCGGGCCTCACCCCATAGAACGTTTGAGTGGTGGACGAACAAAGGGCTACTGAGGATAGAAGATGTATGCGATCAAAGTGGTATCTTAACAAGAAAGGCACTAGAGGACAAACATCAGTTGCCGTCATCCGAATTCTTCCGGTTCACCCAGATAGCGCATTTTTTATCTACTATCTCGAAAAACTCGGACATAACTACGATGACCCCGATGGAATATTTATGTACACAGTATGATAAGATCAGGGGACATATCTCTGAAATATATATAGTCCTAACTAAATGTACTGAAAAGTCAGAATTCATGCGGAGATGGGAGGCTGACCTTCAGGAGAACATTGAGCTGGACGAGTGGCACAAAATTGGCCAGGGAGCCACGAAATCCATCATAAATACTTCATTAATAGAAGCCAATTTCAAAGTCTTAATGAGATGGTATATGGTCCATGTAAGGCTGGCAACCTTTATACCCGAGGCATCCCTGCGTTGTTTTAGAAGCTGTGGACAACTAGGGACGATGTTCAGAGGCGGCTCTCTAATTAGGCAAATTAGGCGGTCGCCTAAGGCAGTGTTTCTCAACTCCAGTCCTCAAGGCGCACCAACAGGTCATGTTTTTGGGATTTCCTGTCAGATGAAACAGCTGTGGTAATTACTAAGGCAGTAAAACTGCTCAAATCACCTGTGCAAATCAATGGAAATCCCAAAAACATGACCTGTTGGTGCGCCTTGAGGACTGGAGTTGAGGAACACAGGCCTAAGGCCTTGCACTCACAGGGGCCTCGCGGCCGCCTAATTTGCCTGTGATCAATACTAATGTCGGCGTCATCGGATCTCTCTATTACCCCTCTCTCTTTCTCACCTCCCTTTCTCTGCCCCCTCTTGCATTGGCTGAATATGTCTGATGGGTGAGGAGGGTGCCCTGGAAGTGGTGCTGATCACCTGTGTGCTGGATCCGTGCATTTTCTGCAGCCATTTTTCTTGCTTGAATTATTTTTCCCATTATGGGCGTGACTGGGGCAGAGGCGGCTCTCTAATTAGGCAAATTAGGTCGGTCGCCTAAGGCCTCACACTCTCAGGGGCCTCGCAACCACCTAATTTGCCTAATTAAAGTGCTTGAGATGGGTAGGAATAGCAGCGCCCGGGTGGCTGGAGGATGGAGTGAGTAGCAGAGCTCCCGCCTCTACTGCTCTGGCTGCTCTGTATTACATTCCCTGCCAGTGTGCTCGGCCGGGTCGCCGGATCACCGGCTCCTCTGGGTCGCTCTCTCCTTCTCCATGCAGCACCGCTCAGCCCAGAGGACACTGACTCCAGCGCCAAGACAGAGTGTACTGAGAAAAAGTGCCCTGACACCAGCACTGAGAGAGTGGACACTGAAACCAGCACTTTAAGGTTTTTAATATATGATATTAATGCTGTTATTTATTATCGCTTGAATTATTTTTTCCATTAGGGGTGTGAGTGGGGCCTCATGTCTAAGTTTTGCCTACGGCCTCACAAAGCCTAGAGCCGCCTCAGACGATGTTCCACATATGGTGGCAGTGTCCCAAGGTGAGGCGATACTGGATCAGAGTCTACAACTTTGTGTATTCCCTCACCCAAGTGAACCTGATCAAATCTCCCAGACAGGCGCTGCTGGTGGGCGAGTTGGGCTCAGCCTCAAAATATCAAAGACGTCTCATAACATTTGTATTTACAGCGGCCAGAAATACCCTTGCAAAATCATAGAAATCGGCGGTGGTGCCATTCGACCAGCTCAAACACAAACTCTCCTGGATTATGCTTAACGAACGAATGACTGCAACTTTAAAAGATATGGAGTCCTTGGATCCAATATCTAACAGGAGATTCTGGACTACATTGACGTGGGGGGCGGATGTTGGGGTGTGAGGGTCACTTTCTAAATTTCAACTTCTTTCCTTATTCTTTTCTTTTTTTCTTAAACTACCGTATATACTCAAGTATAAGCCGAGATTTTCAGCCCTTTTTTTGGGGCTGAAAGTCCCCCCCTTGGCTTATACTCGAGTCAGCGAAATTTAACATTGTAAATTGTACCTGAAAAAAAGTTGAGAGGCTGCGGCGTCCATCGTTTAAATCTCGCGGTCTCTTCCTGGTCCCTTCCGTGATAGGCGGAGTGTGTCTGCTGAGAATCGCCTATCACAAACGTTCTCTCATCCTCACCCATCCCAGCAGACACTGTGTTCAGTGTTCTGCCAATCACAGACGTCTGCTGGGAAACTGAGGATGAGAGAACGTTCGTGATAGGCGGAGAGTGTCTGCTGAGAATCGCCTATCAAGGAAGGGAAGAGGAAGAGACCGCGGGGTTTAAACGATGGACGCCGCAGCCTCTGAATTTTTTTTCAGGTACAATTTACAATGTTCAATTTAAACAGTGAGCTAGGGAACAGTGAGGATAGGGAACAGTGAGGATAGGGAACAGTGAGGATAGGGAACAGTGAGGATAGGGAACAGTGAGGATAGGGAACAGTGAGGTTAGGGAACAGTGAGGATAGGGAACAGTGAGGTTAGGGAACAGTGAGGATAGGGAACAGTGAGGATAGGGGAACAGTGAGGATAGGGGAACAGTGAGGATAGGGAACAGTAAGGATAGGGAACAGTGAGGTTAGGGAACAGTGAGGATAGGGAACAGTGAGGATAGGGAACAGTGGGGATAGGGGAACAGTGAGGATAGGGGAACAGTGAGGATAGGGAACAGTAAGGATAGGGAACAGTGAGGTTAGGGAACAGTGAGGATAGGGAACAGTGAGGATAGGGGAACAGTGAGGATAGGGAACAGTGAGGATGGGAGAACAGTGAGGATAGGAGAACAGTGAGGATAGGGAACAGTGAGGATAGGGGAACAGTGAGGATAGGGAACAGTGGGGATGGGAACAGTGGGGATGGGAACAGTGGGGATGGGAACAGTGGGGATGGGAACAGTGAGGATGGGAACAGTGGGGATGGGAACAGTGAGGATGGGAACAGTGGGGATGGGAACAGTGGGGATGGGAACAGTGGGGATGGGAACAGTGGGGATGGGAACAGTGAGGATAGGAACAGTGAGGATGGGAACAGTGGGGATGGGAACAGTGAGGAACAGTGAGGATAGGGAACAGTGAGGATAGGGAACAGTGAGGATAGGGAACAGTGGGGATGGGAACAGTGGGGATGGGAACAGTGGGGATAGGAACAGTGAGGATAGGAACAGTGAGGTGAGGAACAGTGAGGATGGGAACAGTGAGGATGGGAACAGTGAGGAACAGTGAGGATGGGAACAGTGAGGATGGGCACAGTAAGGTGGCAATGGGCAATGACAATGGGCTTAGTGAAGTTGCAATGGGCACAGTAAGGCGTGCAAATGGGCATTGTTGACCCTCGGCTTATACTCGAGTCAGTACGTTTTCCCAGTTTTTTGTGGTAACATTAGGTACCTCGGCTTATACTCGGGTCGGCTTATACTCGAGTATATACGCTACCTCTCGTTGGGTGCAATTGTCCTCTTGGCTGTGCCCAATTAGGATGACGTAACAATGCGGATTGTCAGGCTGAAGCCTAAAAATGCTCATCTAGCTTAGATTCAGACCTCACTAGAGGAACTTGTTTGTAGTTATATTATTAATATATATTGCACCCCTGAAGGCATTATGTCAGTACTGTATCATTGGAGGAATATGGTTGCCTTAAAGAGATGAGTTGTAATTACTGCTACGAAGCTGTTTATATGTTTTGTATTCTTTTCTACTATGAAAAGCTGAAAACTTAAAATAAAAACTATTTAAAAAAAAAAAGAAGCAAACTGCATAAGTGTGAACCAAGCCTTAAGCCGCGTACGCACGACCGATTTCCTCGGCAAGAACCAGCAAGAAACTTGCTGGCAGAGCTTTCTTGCCGAGTAAATTGGTCGTGTGTACGAGGCTTTCAGGTTTCTCGTCAAGAAAACAGGCAAGAATCTCGACGAGAAAAATAGAGAACCTGCTCTCTATTTTCTCGTCGGGATTCTCGTCGGCCTGTTTCTCGACGAGAAACCCGAGAGTGTGTACACTTACCTGTCGCCGTGGAAACCCGCGCATGCTCGAAATGACTTTGACGCATGCGCGGTAGCTTTCTAGGCATAAGTAGAGTGTAGCAAGATGGCGGCGACGGCATAGAATGTGACGAGCGCATGCTCGTTGTAGTCAATGACGTCATCGCGTTCGTGCCATTCAAAAGAACGGCGGTTCTTTTGAAAGGTACGTGTGTACACTCAGCCGGGACAAGATTCTTGTCCAAGAATCTCGTCAGGAAAAACGACAAGTTTTTTCCTGACGAGATTCTCGACTTTGTGTACGAGGCTTTAGACCCCTTTCACACTGAGGCGGTTTTCAGGCGTTTTAGCGTTAGAAATAGCCTCTAAATAGCGCCTGAAAACCGCCTCCCATTCATTTCAGTGTGACTTTTTACACTGGGGCGGTGCACTTGTGGGATGTTACGAAAAGTCCCGCAAGCAGCATCTTTGGGGCGGTTTGGGAGCTTTGTATACAGTGCTCCTAAAACGCCCTGCCCATTGAAATGAAGTGGCAGTGCTTCCAAAGTGCCTGAAAAGTGCTTCGGAAGCGCCGCAACACGGGGTTAAAAGTGACCCGCTAGCGGCTGAAAAGCAGCGCAAAAGCGCCAATTAAAAAGCTCTAAAGCGCCGCTAAAACGAGCTACACTTTAGCGCTAACGGCCGGCGCTCGCAGTGTGAAAGGGGTCTTAGTGTAGCACCCTCTTAGGATAGGATGCTAGGTAAATTTAGTTTTTGTCTCCTTCTGCAATCATTAAAGCAGTGATCGTATGTCCTGGTCTGTTGAGGGTTTCACAGGCTGGGAGTTTTTAATCACTTCCCCCTGCCTCTGAAAGAAGCTTCCAGAGCATAAAGCAGGAGATTGATTTGTTGTAGTATCATCTCTGAGGAGGTAATGCTCCAACCTTGGTTTGCAATATCTACGTTGCTCACCTATTGTTGTTTTGCAGGTGAATAGTGATAAGAGATTTGCATTTGCACTGTGGTTGATATTCTAAATGCAAATTGTCTATTAATGCACTAACCACTTGTTATTAGCCAGTGGTAGGGCTCTACTCAGATAAGCTGTATACAGGTCCTTCTCAAAAAATTAGCATATTGTGATAAAGTTCATTATTTTCTGTAATGTACTGATAAACATTAGACTTTCATATATTTTAGATTCATTACACACAGCTGAAGTAGTTCAAGCCTTTTCTTGTTTTAATATTGATGATTTTGGCATACAGCTCATGAAAACCCAAAAATCCTATCTCAAAAAATTAGCATATCATGAAAAGGTTCTCTAAACGAGCTATTAACCTAATCATCTGAATCAACTAATTAACTCTAAACACCTGCAAAAGATTCCTGAGGCTTTTAAAAACTCCCAGCCTGGTTCATTATTCAAAACCGCAATCATGGGTAAGACTGCCGACCTGATTGCTGTCCAGAAGGCCATCATTGACACCCTCAAGCAAGAGGGTAAGACACAGAAAGAAATTTCTGAACGAATAGGCTGTTCCCAGAGTGCTGTATCAAGGCACCTCAGTGGGAAGTCTGTGGGAAGGAAAAAGTGTGGCAGAAAACGCTGCACAACGAGAAGAGGTGACCGGACCCTGAAGAAGATTGTGGAGAAGGACCGATTCCAGACCTTGGAGGACCTGCGGAAGCAGTGGACTGAGTCTGGAGTAGAAACATCCAGAGCCACCGTGAACAGGCGTGTGCAGGAAATGGGCTACAGGTGCCGCATTCCCCAGGTCAAGCCACTTTTGAACCAGAAACAGCGGCAGAAGCGCCTGACCTGGGCTACAGAGAAGCAGCACTGGACTGTTGCTCAGTGGTCCAAAGTACATTCGGAAATCAAGGTGCCAGAGTCTGGAGGAAGACTGGGGAGAGGGAAATGCCAAAATGCCTGAAGTCCAGTGTCAAGTACCCACAGTCAGTGATGGTCTGGGGTGCCATGTCAGCTGCTGGTGTTGGTCCACTGTGTTTTATCAAGGGCAGGGTCAATGCAGCTAGCTATCAGGAGATTTTGGAGCACTTCATGCTTCCATCTGCTGAAAAGCTTTATGGAGATGAAGATTTCATTTTTCAGCACGACCTGGCACCTGCTCACAGTGCCAAAACCACTGGTAAATGGTTTACTGACCATGGTATTACTGTGCTCAATTGGCCTGCCAACTCTCCTGACCTGAACCCCATAGAGAATCTGTGGGATATTGGGAAGAGAAAGTTGAGAGACACAAGACCCAACACTCTGGATGAGCTTAAGGCCGCTATCGAAGCATCCTGGGCCTCCATAACACCTCAGCAGTGCCACAGGCTGGTTGCCTCCATGCCACGCCGCATTGAAGCAGTCATTTCTGCAAAAGGATTCCCGACCAAGTATTGAGTGCATAACTGAACAGAATTATTTGAAGGTTGACTTTTTTTGTATTAAAAACACTTTTCTTTTATTGGTCGGATGAAATATGCTAATTTTTTGAGATAGGATTTTTGGGTTTTCATGAGCTGTATGCCAAAATCATCAATATTAAAACAAGAAAAGGCTTGAACTACTTCAGTTGTGTGTAATGAATCTAAAATATATGAAAGTCTAATGTTTATCAGTACATTACAGAAAATAATGAACTTTATCACAATATGCTAATTTTTTGAGAAGGACCTGTATATGTATTTGTAGGTTGTGGGAGCTGTAAGGATTTTTTCTGACCTGGTAGCAGTCTCCTGAATGTAATGTACAAAGCTTATTATACTTTAACCAAAGAACTTTTACTATGTGGAATGCCACACAATTATTGTTAAATAGTCATTTTCTCTCTCCCCTTCTTTTATTTTGTCATGGGATAATTCACTCCTGAAAACAAGAGCATTTTTGTCATGTCACCTAGCCCATGAGGACAAGGCCTATTTTTAAGGTGGGGTGGATGTAGCACCCTCCTAGTGAAGGATGCTAGGTAAAATTAGCTTTTGGTTCCTTCTGCAATCAAGGGAGCAGTGATCATTTGTCCTGGTCTGTTCAGGGTTTCACATGCTCAGAGTTTGATTGCTTCCCCTGACTCTGGAAGAAGCTTCAAGGGAGATTCAAAATAACCATCCTGAATATTTATCAAGTTCCAGCCAATCCCTGTAGAGAAGTATCCAGTAGTGGGCTGGAATTGCGATCAATAGCCTGAGACACTGGAAGACAGGGTTCGTTCTCCCCAGGAGGGTTCCAGGGCCAAAGGGGCTGCTCCACTCAGGAAACCCATTGTCAGGGAACCAACAGCAGGCGAAGGACTTTAGGACCCAGCATCTCTGGCAGGAGAAGGGCTCTAGGACCCAGTATCTCTACAAGCAGGTCACATGGGCCTATATAAGGAAGTCTGCTAGTGTCTGCATTTGCTGGATTATCGTCAGCTTCTCCTGTGTTCCTGTGTCTTGCATCTCCTGCCTGTCTGATCTCCTGTGTACCAAACCCGGCTTGCCTGACCTGCTCCTGTTGACTTCCTAGCGTATACCTGACCCCGGCCTGGCTAACGGACTCCGCTTACCTTGTCTTCTGTGCTAAGACTCAGCTCTGCTGTGTTCTCGGACTGTCTTGCTGTGTTTGACCCTCTGGCCTGGCTTTGACCCTGTAATCGGAACATTCCATTGGTCCTTACCCTTTGGACCTCCTAAGCACGCCTGCTGTCCTGCAGTCTGCCTGTCCTACCAAGTTCCTGGCAACCAGCACTACCTACCAGGCAACCCGTGCTTCTGTGGGCACCACATCCCCTGTGTCATCTTCAGGGCTGTGCTGCACTCGGCCGCAAGGGGCGCCCTCTCTGCTACTCGACCTCACATCAGAGACTTGACAGTATAATCCAGCCATGTCTGAGGCCGGCAGAGGTGCGTCCCCGTTAGAGGCATTATGTCAACAGGCCGCTACTCTGACCCAAGCAATCCAGACACTGCAAGAAGGATACCTCCAGCTAGAGGAGAGATTGCAACACCTGTCAGAGTCATCTGCTTCTGCGGACCCGGTCCCAGCTTCTCCCAGTTCCACCCACGTACGTTCCTCTGTGGCTCCTACGATGGTGTTCCCTCCTCCAGAACCCCGTGTTCCTGTCCCTGAACGGTTTTCCGGGGATCGAAGAAAGTTTAGATCCTTCAGGAATGCCTGCCTATTGTACCTATCCTTGCAGCCCCGGACTTTTGCTTTAGAAACTGTTAAGGTCGGGTTCCTCATCTCCCTGCTATCTAATGAACCCCAGACCTGGGCCCACAGTTTATGGGAACAAAGAAGCCCAGTCATTAACACAGTGGACACATTCCTGGCAGCCATGTCACAACTCTACGAGGACCCCCAGCGTACAGCCACCGCCGAAGCCGCTCTGCATTCACTACAGCAGGGTAGTCGACCAGTGGAGGACTATACCGTGGACTTCCGTCGGTGGTCTGCAGACACAGGCTGGAACGAGGCTGCCCTCAAGCACCAGTTCCGCTTAGGACTTTCTGAGTCTCTCAAAGATGAGCTGGCCAGGATTGGGGTCCCCACTACACTTGAGGATCTCATCCAGTCATCCATCCAGCTGGATCAACGTTTACGTGAGAGACAGTCCGAACGAGCTCAGTCCTCCAGGCCCGCCATGATGCCGCCTAAGGTTTCCACTTCATCAGTGCCTGCTCCCACTGGTACTTCTATCCCAGTTCCTAGACAAATCGGCCTGCTACGTTCCGCATTATCCCCTGATGAAAGGCGTCATCGTATGCAATCAAGGCTCTGCCTCTATTGTGGAGGAAGCGGACATTTCTTGTATAACTGCCCCAGAAGGCCCAAGAAGCCACCTTCCTACCCTCCGGTGTATTTCCAGGTTTCCGGAGCTTCTCCTTCACACCTAGTGCTACCCATTACGCTGCAATTTGGAAAAGAAGAGATCCGGCTGTAGGCCATTATTGATTCTGGAGCATGCAGCTGCTTTGTGGACTTGAACCTGGTGAGAAACCTGAAGCTGCCCCTCCTCCAAAAGAAACAGGGACTTGAAGTCCGCCTGGCCGATGGCACATTGCCTAGTTCTGGCCCTGTTACCCAGGAGACTGTCCCTCTGCTTATCACCACTCCTGATGGCCATCAGGAATTCATACGCTTTGACGCTCTAAGCTCGCCTATGTCTCCAGTTATCCTAGGAATTCCATGGCTCCAAGCCCACAACCCTCAGATCAATTGGATCAAGAAGGAGGTCCTGTTCACCTCTCCCTATTGCCAGCAGCATTGCTTTATTCCTGAACCCAGAGACATTACCAGTTGCTTGACAGTCCACCCTGTATCTACCACTAACCAGAATATACCCCAGGCATACCAAGAATTCCTGGATGTCTTTGATAAGAAAAAAGCTGACGTTCTACCACCACATCGGCCATATGACTGTCCAATAGAATTACTTCCAGGGGCCGAGATTCCATTTGGACGAATATTCCCTCTCTCTGAAATGGAATTGGGAACTCTGCGACAATATATCGATGAAAATTTGGCTAAGGGCTTCATCCGAGCTTCCTCCTCTCCTGCCGGTGCCGGAATCTTTTTTGTCGAGAAGAAAGACAAGTCTTTAAGACCATGCGTGGATTATAGGGAGCTCAATAAAATCACAATAAAGAACCGCTACCCACTGCCATTAGTTCCTGAACTTTTCCAGAGATTCCGTACGGCCCAAGTATTTACCAAGCTCGACCTCCGGGGTGCCTATAACCTTGTTCGGATCCGTGAGGGCGATGAATGGAAGACAGCATTCAGAACGAGGTTCGGACACTTCGAGTATCTTGGGCTCTGTAATGCCCCGGCGACGTTTCAGCACTTCGTCAACGATATTTTCCGGGAATATCTTGACTACTTCGTCATCATCTATCTGGATGACATTCTCATATTTTCGGCTACTCTGGAGCTCCACCGGACCCATGTAAAGACAGTGCTGCTCACACTAAGAAAACATGGACTTTATGTGAAAGCGGAAAAGTGTGACTTCGAGAAGAAATCAATACAATTCCTAGGACTGATCATCTCCACGGGCGGTGTAGCTATGGATCCACAGAAAGTGCAGGCAATCCTGGATTGGCCAACTCCATCAGATAAGAAAGGGGTGCAAAGGTTTGTGGGCTTTGCGAACTTCTATGGGAGGTTTATAAGAAACTTCTCCTCCATCATCTCACCCATTACCCAGTTGACCCGCTTACATACCCGTTTCCAGTGGTCCTCCGAAGCCCAAACTGCTTTCGAGAGACTAAAGTTATTGTTTACCTCTGCACCAATCCTTCAACACCCTGAGCCTGCCCTGCCATACATCTTGGAGGTCGATGCCTCAGAAGTAGCTACAGGGGCAGTCCTTTCACAACGCCAGGGACCCAAGTCCTTGCTTCACCCTGTGGCCTTCTCCTCGCGGAAAATGAGCCAGCCCGAGAGGAACTATGATGTAGGAGACCGCAAGCTCTTGGCCATTAAAACAGCCTTAGAGGAGTGGAGATACCTTCTTGAGGGGTCTGCTCACCCCATAATGATATTTACAGATCATCGGAACCTCGAATACCTCCGTACTGCCAAACGTCTGAGACCCCGTCAAGCCCGCTGGGCTCTGTTCTTTTCAAGGTTCAACTTCCACATCACCTACCGTCCCGGCTCCAAGAACGGAAAGGCCGATGCTTTATCCCGAATGTTTCCCGATACTCCGGAGGAGACAATATCTAGTACAATCCTGTCACCTCAGAACTTTCTTCTGATCCAACCCGATCTAAGATCTTCTCTTGAACAGGCTTCCCTCCAATGCCAGGAACCAGAAGCATCCTCTCTAAGAAACCAGGAAGGGTACCTCTGGCATCAGGACAAGATCTTCGTTCCGCAACAAACCCGAATACAGGTACTGAAGACCTTGCATGACCACCAACTCGCTGGCCACTTCGGAGTGCGGAAAACTACGGATCTTATCCAACGATCCTTCTGGTGGCCTACCTTGAAATCTGATTGCAGGGAGTTTGTTAGCTCCTGCACTACCTGCCAGCGAAATAAAGGGTCCAATGTCAAGTCGTGGGGTCTGTTACGTCCTCTGCCAGTGCCAGAACTACCTGGAGAAATATATCTATGGACTTTATAGTAGAGTTGCCCCCATCCGAAGAATCTACAACAATCCTGGTAGTTGTGGACCGTCTATCCAAAATGGCGCACTTCTTGCCCATGGCAGGAACTCCTTCTGCTGCAGAAACAGCAAAAATTTTCATAAGGGAGATAGTCAGGCTCCATGGCCTTCCTGACAGCATTGTGTCTGATAGAAGGGTACAATTCACCTCCCGGTTCTGGAGAGAGCTCTGCAAAGCACTATCAATCAAGGTGTGCCTGTCCTCAGCCTATCACCCCCAAAGCAACGGTCAAACTGAAAGGACCAACCAGACCTTAGAACAATATTTGCGTTGCTTCTGCTCCTTCTCCCAGGACGACTGGATCTCTCTACTCCCTTGTGCGGAGTTTGCTTACAACAATGCAGTACACTCAACCACCAATCAATCTCCGTTTTGGGCCAACTACGGTTTCCATCCTTCATTTCTACCTAATGTCATTCCGGAAGCCTCAGTTCCAGCAGTTCAAGACAGGATAAGCTCCATTCAGGCTAATTATCAAACCCTCCGGCTAACCATGCAGAAAGCGCAAGAGGACTACAAGAAACAATATGACAAGAGGAGAGGAGAGAGTCCTAGCTTTGAGGTTGGAGATAAGGTCTGGCTCTCTTCAGCAAATCTCAGGCTCCCTTGCCCCTCCCGGAAATTGGGTCCAAGATTTATCGGTCCATTCGAAATTAAACGAAAAATTAACCCAGTAGCTTTTGAACTGTTACTACCAAGTTCGTATAAAGTGCATCCTGTGTTTCACGTTTCTCTTCTTAAATCTGTTGTCTCTAGTCCTTTTCCAGGAAGGGAAGAAGACCCTCCGCCTCCAGTCTCAGTGGGAGATGAAGCCGAATTCGAGGTAGAATCCATCCTGGACTGTCGCAAAAGAGGTAGGACTATTCAATTTCTTATTAAATGGAAGGGTTATCCAGCAGAAGAGAATTCTTGGGAACCTGCAGGCAACATACATGCTCCTAGACTTCTCCAGAGATTCCGTGCCAGATACCCTGAAAGATGGGCCCGGGTGGGCATCCGGAGGCTGCCCCTTGGGGGGGGGGCACTGTCAGGGAACCAACAGCAGACGAAGGACTTTAGGACCCAGCATCTCTGGCAGGAGAAGGGCTCTAGGACCCAGTATCTCTACAAGCAGGTCACATGGGCCTATATAAGGAAGTCTGCTAGTGTCTGCATTTGCTGGATTATCGTCAGCTTCTCCTGTGTTCCTGTGTCTTGCATCTCCTGCCTGTCTGATCTCCTGTGTACCAAACCCGGCTTGCCTGACCTGCTCCTGTTGACTTCCTAGCGTATACCTGACCCCGGCCTGGCTAACGGACTCCGCTTACCTTGTCTTCTGTGCTAAGACTCAGCTCTGCTGTGTTCTCGGACTGTCTTGCTGTGTTTGACCCTCTGGCCTGGCTTTGACCCTGTTATCGGAACATTCCATTGGTCCTTACCCTTTGGACCTCCTAAGCACGCCTGCTGTCCTGCAGTCTGCCTGTCCTACCAAGTTCCTGGCAACCAGCACTACCTACCAGGCAACCCGTGCTTCTGTGGGCACCACATCCCCTGTGTCATCTTCAGGGCTGTGCTGCACTCGGCCGCAAGGGGCGCCCTCTCTGCTACTCGACCTCACATCAGAGACTTGACACCCATGTACTGTCTGCTTGCAGAACCTCACCACAAGGGTACTGGTCTGGAGAGGTTCCCACTCACTCACTTTACTGTGTCCTAAGGAAGCTGGAATGTGGCAGCTGTCCTGGTGACTTGGGAGTAATGACCTTAAGCTAATCCCTGTGGCTGTGAAGTGTTTTGGGAACTGCACTGGGTGCCAACAGTTTGCATCAGCCCAAGGTAACCAGATGCCATGAAGACTGGCATAACGTTCTTTAGCTGTGGGGGGGGGGGGGGGGGGTTTGGACTGTCCTACATTCACATTCACTTGAGGAGAAGATTGTCCTCTAATTACTAAATGCTAATCATTTTGGAATATTTCATGGCCCAATCCTCTGTCTCCTGTTGAAGCTCTTCAAGCAATAAACTCCAAAAAAAAAAGACAACACTCAGGGTCAGTCTGGTACCTAAGGCCCCTTTCACACGGGCGGACCGTATGTCCGTTTTTCATCCATCCGTCTTCGGATGAAATACGGACATACATGTATCCCTATGGGATAGCGGATGAACATCCGCTGACATCCGATGACATCAGTCTCCGCTATGGTCCGTTTATCATGACAGAGGACAATCCTTTTTTTCCATCCGTCTGCGGATCGGATCGGATGAAAACGGACAGACGGTCCGTGTTCATCCGATCCCCCCATAGAGGAAAGCGGAGATCTGACCGGTCCGTTTCTGCACAGTTTGCAGAGACGGACCAGTCACCCGCTGGCTCAGCGGGGATCAACAGAGCGATCCCCGCTGAGCAAGCGGATGTTCGCGGGGCGGATCATCACGGGATCCGCCCGTGTGAAAGGGCCCTTATAGTCCTGGACTGATGAGCTCAGGGTCATCCTGGGACTTTATAGATCAGGTCAGGGGGTGCAAGTTCAACTTCAAGCCTAATAATTCTGGACCAGAGAGCACAGGATCAGTCCATTATCCTACTGCCCTGGCCTGTTATGTGTTGGGTCAGTCTGGTACATTATATTATCGAACTGGTGAGCTTAGGGTCAGTTCAGTACCTTACAGTAGTAGACTAACGACTGCAGGGTCAGCCTAGTACTGCAGGGTCAGTTTGGTGACTTACAATCCTGCACTGGCGAGTCCACGGCCAGTCTGGTACCTTATAGGCCTGTACTGGGTAGTGCAGGATCAATATGATATGGACCAGGGAGTGCATGGTCAGGCTAGTTACTTATAGTTCTGGACCGGAAAGTGGCAGGTCAGTCCAGTACGTTTTATTTTGGACCAGGCAGGACAGGTCAAGAACTCATCCAACTCCAATAAATAATGCCTCAGCTTTGTGGTGCTTTATTTATAGCACAGGGTAGAACAAATAAGATCATGTCTAAGTGTTCTACCCAGTGGCGGCCCATCCATAGAGGGCGCCGCCTTCCCTATCTATGCGTCCGCCCCCCCTGACCTACATATCAGCCCCTGCTGTGTTCATAGAAAACGTTATGGCTTCCTGGTATGTAGATTTGGGACATGAAAGCCAATAAGATACAGCAAGCAGATCACCAGCTGTCCTCGCTAGCACACACACCCTGCACCCATCCACTAGGTTTGCACGCCATCCCTCCAGATGGGCCGGGGGCCGCATGCTAAACTTTCTGGGGCCACGGGTTGGATACCCCTGATGTAGTACAAGGGCCTGCCAGATTGGATACAGAGTGAATGGAAAGATGGGTGGGTCCTCCTATTATAAAGTTATGATAAATCTAAAGGAAATTGTCATTAGTACAGTGACAGCGTACAGTGAACTCCCAATTCCTGGTCACCTGATCACTGTGATAGCCTCTGATTGGCTACCACAGTGATCAGTCACTGCAAAGCCCGCCCCCCGTATTTTCTCACTCTGTGATTGGAGAGGAAAGATACAATGTATCTTTCTCTTTTTTTGCAGAGAAGAAAAAAAAAAGTGTGTAAAAAAAATTAAAATAAAGAAAAAATACCTAGATCAAAGTTTGCTCTACGTTAGTGCCAGAGTTAGTGTTTGAGTCAAGGTCAGGGTCAGAATATATTTTCGGCGGGATTTTTTTTTTAATTACCGTATATACTCGAGTATAAGCCGACCCGAGTATAAGCCAAGCCGAGGCGGCTCTAGGCTTTGTGAGGCCTTAGGCAAAACTTAGACATGAGGCCCCACTCACATCCCCCAAATGGGAAAAGAAATTCAAGCAAGAAAAATGGCTGCAGAAAGAGACACGGATCTAGCACACAGGTGATCAGCACCCTCCTCACCCATCAGATATATGCAGCCAATATAACACCTGGGCCCCATCAAGGTGACAGCAAGGAACAGAAAACACAGGTGTTGGCACACCATCCTGGTGATTAATCACAGGCAAATTAGATGGCCGCGAGGCCCCAGTGAGTGCGAGGCCTTAGGCGACTGCCTAATTTGCCTAATTAAAGAGCCGCCTCTGATTAGCCGAGGCACCTAATTTTACCACAAAAAACTGGGAAAACGTATTGATTCGAGTAAAAGCCTAGGGTGAGAATGCAGCAGCTACTGTAAGCGGAAAAGAGGGTCAACAATGCCCATTTGCACGCCTCACTGTGCCAATTTTCACGGATCACTGTGCCCATCCTCACTGTGCCCATTACAACCTCACTGTGCCCATTACCTCACTGTGCCCATTGCAACCTCACTGTGCCCATTACCTCACTGCGCCCATTACAACATCACTGTGCCCATTACAACCTCACTGTGCCCATTACCTCACTGTGCCCATTTCCTCACTGTGCCCATTACCTCACTGTGCCCATTACCTCACTGTGCCCATTGCAACCTCATTGTGCCCATTACCTCACTGTGCCCATTACAACCTTACTGTGCCCATTGCAACCTCACTGTGCCCATTACCTCACTGTGCCCATTGCAGCGTACCTGAAATTCTTGACAGGCTGCGCTGCAGGCGTCCATTTTTTAAAACTAACACACACATATGTAGTATTGCTGCGAACGCCAGGCGCAGAAGAATTTATTTTGGGTTGTTCTTTGGTGGTAGGTTATGGTAGTAATTAATATTTGTTTTACCCTGATGCCGCGTACACACGATCATTATTCACGGCGGTTAAAAAACCGCCGTGAATAATGACAGGAAAAACGAGGGAACCGCTTGGTTCCCTACACACGGTCGTTTTTCCCGTCATTTTTTCTCTTGACGAGAAAAACGACCGTCTGTGGGCTCCGCGGCAGTGTCTCCCTATGGGAAAACTGCCGCGGAAAAAAATGCTGGAAAAAACGATGAGAAAATTTAGAACATGTTCTAAATTTTCTCGTCGTTTTTTATGCCGTTTTTCTAGACGAGAAAAACGACATAAAGCCCACAGACTATCGTTTTTCTCGGCGAAAAAAAAAATGCAGTTTTTCTCGTCGAGAAAAGCGGTCGTGTGTACGCGGCATTAGGCATGAAGGGGTTCATATCTTTTTAATGGTATATTAGCACATAGGGAAGCTGGAATTTAGAAAAAAAATAAATAAATATGCGCTTAGCCATTAAATGTGCAAAATGTGCATGCAGTTGTATGTGATTCTGGGGTAATGGAGGTTCTTAGAGAAGAGGATGGACCTTTCCATTCTTTAACCACTTCAGCCCCGGAAGAATATACCCCCCCCCCCTTCCTGACCAGAGCACTTTTTGCGATTCGGCACTGTGCCCCTTTAACTGACAATTGCGCGGTCATGCGACGTGGCACCCAAACAAAATTGATGTCCTTATTTTTTCCCACAAATAGAGCTTTCTTTTGGTGGTATTTGATCACCTCTGCGGTTATTATTTTTTGCGCTATAAACAAAAACAGAGCAACAATTTTGAAAAAAAAAGCAATATTTTTTACTTTTTGCTATAATAAATATCCCCAAAAAATATATAAAAAACTAATCATTTCCTCAGTTTAGTCCGATACGTATTCTTCTATCTAATTTTGGTAAAAAAAATGCAAGAAGCGTATATTGATTGGTTTGCGCAAAAGTTATAGCGTCTACAAAATAGGGGATAGTTTTATAGCATTTTTATTATTATTATTTTTTTATAAGTAATGGCGGCAATCTGCGATTTTTTATCATGACTGCGACAATATGGCGACATTATGGCGGACACATCGGACACTTTTTGATGCTATTTTGGGATCGTTGTCATTTATACAGCGATCAGTGCTATAAAAATGCACTGATTACTGTGTAAATTACACTGGCAGTGAAGGGGTTTAACCACTAGGGGGCGATGAAGGGGTTAAGTGTGTCCTAGGGAGTGATTCTAACTGTGTGGGGGGGATTGGGCTACAAGTGACATGACAGTGATCACTGCTCCTGATGACAGGGAGCAGTAGATCAGTGTCCTGTCACTAGGCAGAACAGGGAGATGCCTTGTTTACACAGGCATCCCCCTGTTCTTCAGCTCCGTGACACGATCGCAAGACACCGGCGGACATCGAGTGTGCAGGGAGCAGTAGATCTAGGTTTGCCACCTGTCCAGGATTCACCCGGACAGTCCGGGTTTTGAATCATGTGTTCGGGTTTTAGTCTGTATGAAACCTAAACACATTTTTCAGACTGGACTGAGGCTCCCCAAGTAACCAAGATAGTCACACACAAATTTCTTGCCGTCCGGAAGCTGCGAGTGTTCTGTCTGGGGGCAGGTTTGGCATCACTGGGGGTGGGATGATGATGTCAGCAGGAGCAGTTTGGCCACACCCACTGTTCGTCGCATGGTTACTACTCATCTTGGGGCACCCAAAGGTTTTCCAGGTCTTTTATAATCCTATAGCGTATACTACAGGAAAAAAAGATTGGCCCCCGTGCCGCTAAAGTGTTTGGGTTTGGCTTGAAGAAAAGGTGGCAACCCTAAGTAGATCAGTGTCCTGTCACTAGGCAGAACAGGGAGATGCCTTGTTTACACAGGCATCTCCCCTGTTCTGCAGCTCCGTGACACGATCGCGGGACACCGGCGGACATCGAGTCCGCGGGTCCCTCGGGCACGGAGCACGCGGCGGGCCCGCACGGTGACAAATTAAAACCAACGTACAGGTACTTTGCGCAGCCTGGCCATTCTGCCGACATATATCGGCGTTAGCCGGTCGGCAAGTGGTTAAAAAAAAAAACAGGAAAAGAAAAGCTGGACTTTCCCTTGTCCATATTTGGCCTCTTTTGCCTCTGAAATTCCTTTTGTTTTTATGCACATTGACTTTTGACATGTTTTTTTTTTTTTTCAAAAGGTCAATTATGTGCACCCCATTCTTAAATATCCATGTAAATATGGGCTCCTTTGGGAAGTGAGGAGATGTATGTCAAGCGTATATGGTTATGGCATTCTTCTATAACAGGGGTCTCCAAACTGCGGCCCGAGGGCCAGATGTGGCCCGTTGCTAGCCTTTATGCGGCCCTTGGGGCACTATTCCTCAACTAATATGAGGCACTATTCCTTCCACTGACACCAACAAGGGGGCACTATTTCTTCTACTAATATCAATGATGGGATGCTATTCCCCCTACTGATAGGGGCCCTCCTCCTACTGACCACCAACCCCGAGGCCACATTTATTCTCACTGGAGCTTAGGGTGCCCACGTGTCCCGGATTGCCCGGGACTGTCCCGCAATTGACATGTCTGTCCTGGGTCCCGGGCACCTTCATTCCGGGACAATACAAATAGAGGACACAGCCACCCCCTACTAACTAGTAACTACATTTCCAGAACTGGCCGGCGCTGCCTGACATCTTGCAACCAGTGACAATTTACTCTCAGACAGTGAGACCGGGAGCGAGGCCTGCGCCTAGTGCAGCACTGCTGTCCCCACCCACCTCGGCACCTCCTCCTTCTCCGGCACCCAGCGGCAAGCAGCAGGGACTGGTGTGATCTTCACTCTCCAGATAGTGACTCCACTCCTTTCCTTCTACACACGTGGCTCATGCAGAGGGAGTGACAGCAGCACTGCATCTGGTGGCAGGCTATGGGGGGCAAGCGGCACTGCATCTGGTGGCAAGTGGCACATTCACCTGACAAACAACTCGCCACCAAATTCACCATCAACCCCGAGACTACATTTCCCCCGGCCCCCCCCCCCCATCTTCTTTTGGGGAAGGTGAGAGAAGGGGTGTGTCCCTGAATGGCAGTTAGGAAATGTGGTCACCCTACTGGAGCTGGGTCCGGGACATTTTCTGCCCCCCCGTTGGCCACAATCCGGCCCTTCTAAAGTCTGAAGGACAATAAAGTGGCCCTTTTGTTTGAAAAGTTTGGAGACCCCTGTTCTATAAGATGCTTCATAGGATCTCTTGTTAACCCTATATGGGGGGAAGATTGTAGGAAGTTATCTCCTGTATTACGTTTAATGTGCTGACAAGAGCACCCATATAGGCTGGTTTCACACTGGGGCGGTGGGTGCGGTGGCGGTATAGCGCGGCTTTTTTTAGCGGCGCTATACCGTCGGAATTGCGGAGGTATTCGGCCGCTAGCGATGCGGTTTTAATCCCCGCTAGCGGCCGAAAAAATGGTTAATAACGCTGTTTCCCATTGCTTTCAATGGGAAGGAGCGGTGGAGGAGAGGTAAACACACCGCTCCTCTCACCGCTCCAAAGATGCGGCTAGCAGGACTTTTTTTACCGTCCTGCTAGCGCACCGCTCCAGTGTGAAAGCCCTCGGGGCTTTCACACTGGAGAAACAGCAGACGCTGTTTAGGGTCAGTTTGCAGGTGCTATTTTTAGCAAAATAGCGCCTGCAAACCGCCCCCAGTGTGAAAGGGGCCATAGGGAAAAAGATACACTATATTACCAAAAGTATTGGGACGCCTGCCTTTACACGCACATGAACTTTAATGGCATCCCAGTCTTAAGCTCCGTACTCACTATTCGATTTTCTGCAGACTTCTGTCTTCAGATTTGCCAAAACCATGTAGTGCAAGGGCCTGCCTGATCGCATAAAAAGCCAAACTCTTATGCCGCGTACACACGACCGTTATTCATGTCATGGAAAAAAACCGAAGTTTTTCTCGACGTTATTTTTCGTTATTCCTTTCAAGCCTGCCTTGCCTACACACGTTCATGAAAAAAAAAAACGCTCGAGCAAAGCGCGGTGACGAACAACACGTACGACGGCACTATAAAGGGGAAGTTCCGTTCGGATGGCGCCACCCTTTGGGCTTCTTTTGCTGATCCTCGTTTTAATAAAGTTGGGTGAGAGACGATTCGCGCTTTTCAGTCTTCGTGCTCTTCAGTCCGTTACAGCGTGACGAATGTGCGATCTCCATGACGAACGCTAGTTTTACCAGAACGAGCGCTCCCGTCTCATCACTTGCTTCTGAGCATGCGCCTTTTTTTTTTTCCCCCTCGTAAAAGCATACACACGAGCGTTTTTCACGACGTTAAAAAGAACGACCTGAAAAACAACGAGAAAAAAAAGAGCAGGTTCTAATTTTTCTAGTCGAGAAAAATGCCCTGGAGCCCACACACGACCGTTTTTCACGACCATTTTTGAAATTGTAATTTTTCTCGTCATGAAAAACGGTCGTGTGTACGCGCCATTATGCCTTGTACACACACGATCGGAATTTACGATGAAAAAAAGTCTGACAGAATTTTTTCATCGGATATTCCGACCGTGTGTGGGCCCCATCGGACTTTTTACCCGTTGGAGTTTAGAAATAGAACATGTTTTATTTTTTTCCGATGGAAAAAAAAATCCTATCGGAAATTCTGATCGTCTGTGTGGAACTCCGACGGATTAAAAAAACACGCATGCTCAGAATCAAGTCGACGCATGCTCGGAAGCATTGAACTTCATTTTTCCCGGCTCATCGTAGTGTTGTACGTCACACCGCGTTCTTGAAGATCGGAATTTGGGCTGACAGTGTGTATGCAAGGCAGCTTGAACGGAATTCCGACGGAAAATTCCATCGGATTTTATCCCATCGGAAATGCCGATCGTGTGTACAGGGCATTAAGGTTTGACTTCATATTATATGGTTTGGTAAATCTGAAGACAAAAATCTGCAGAAAATCTAATAGTGTGTAGTCCATAGGGTTCAATATTGAGTTGGCTCCGCCCTCGGACACAGTAGCAATGTACATAGAAAACAAGCGTGAGACATACACTATATTACCAAAAGTATTGGGACGCCTGCCTTTTCTTAGTCTGTAGGGTTCAATATGGAGTTATAACACGTCACCTGCCACAACTTGTGGCAGGTGACGTGGCCAGGTGACGTGGCAATTGGACAATCCACAACTTGTGGCAGGTGACGTGGCAAGTGGACAATCCACAACTTGTGGCAGGTGACGTGGCCAGGTGACGTGGCAATTGGACAATCCACAACTTGTGGCAGGTGACGTGGCCAGGTGACGTGGCAAGTGGACAATCCACAACTTGTGGCAGGTGACGTGGCCAGTGGACAATCCACAACTTGTGGCAGGTGATGTGGCCAGGTGACGTGGCAAGTGGACAATCCACAACTTGTGGCAGGTGACGTGGCCAGGTGACGTGGCAATTGGACAATCCACAACTTGTGGCAGGTGACGTGGCCAGGTGACGTGGCAAGTGGACAATCCACAACTTGTGGCAGGTGACGTGGCCAGTGGACAATCCACAACTTGTGGCAGGTGATGTGGCCAGGTGACGTGGCAAGTGGACAATCCACAACTTGTGGCAGGGGACGTGGCAAGTAAACGCTTCTAGACGCAAACGGTGCGGTAAAACGCGGCTAAACGCGGCATGCAAACGCGGCAAAACGGGCGTTTCTAACCGCCGGTCTCAGGCTACGTTCAGAAGAGTTTGCACCAGCGTTCCGTGTACATGGGGCCTAAGAAGGAATGAGGGAGAGTGTGGGAACGGACATGCAGCGTGTAATGTATGTCATCACGTCATCACGTCTTTTATAATGAGTACAGAGACAGAACGGAGGAGCCAGGCGGACGAACGTGTTCTGACAAATAGCTAGAAGTTGGACAAAAAAAAATGTTTTCTTCAAAAAACTTATTTTCACAACTTCCTGAATTCTATTTACAGAAGTGACTATACACTGGAAACAATGTATCATTCTTAGGGGTCATCATGATTGCCTTGCAGTGATGAGTAAAGGGTTTATTATATATTTTTACATTTAAATTTCCAACAAGCACAAAGGTTCTGGATATGATGGAAGGGGTGATTTATGTAAAGCTCCCCAAGACGTGGATACATGTATGCATGGATATTGTATGTAGCGCTACCCCCCCACAGGGGTTGCGGATGACTGTATTCCCCACTCCTGCACAGCCAGGCAACAAGTATTTTCCGCACTTTGTCCAGACACAAGGACCAGTCTTTGAGCTTGGTTTTTATGTTTTATTAGGGGCAGGGCTTTTTTTCAGCGGGAGCACAGGGGGAATCGCAGTTGCGGCACCTTCAGCACTGGATGTACAGTATCTCACAAACGTGAGTGAACCCCTCACATTTTTGTAAATATTTTTGTAGCGATACCCCCGCAGGAGCTGCTGGATTAATTTTGGGTCCTGCCCAGGGGCGTAACTAGAAATCACAGGGCCCCATAGCAAAATGTTGAATGGGCCCCCCCCCCTGCAAACCCCCCCCCCCCCCACAGCCACTCTAGTGTCAATGCAGCGTGACCTGTGCCCCATACAGCGTGACCTGTGCCCCATACAGTGTGACCTGTGCCCAATGCAGTGTGACCTGTGCCCAATACAGTGTGACCTGTGCCCAATACAGTGTGACCTGTGCCCCATACAGCGTGACCTGTGCTCAATGCAGCGTGACCTGTGTTCCATACAGCGTGACCTGTGTCCAATACAGCGTAACCTGTGCCCCATACCCATACAGCGTGACGTGTGCCACATACAGCGTGGCCTGCCTGTGCCCAATGCAGCATGACCTGTGCCCAATACAGCGTTGCCTGTGCCCTATACAGCCTGGCCTGCCTATGCCCAATACAGCCTCACCTGTGCAGAGGAAGAGGCAAGCCGCCCTGATCAGCAGAGAGCGGGATTGCTGTAATAGCTTTCATTTGAATTTCCCGTCTTCCCGGGGCTTATCATCACATATCCCTACCTCTTGGCCCAACGCCTTTGATGACGTCACACGTCCCGCATTGGACTGGTGTTCTGTCTATCAAAGTTGGGGCTATGTGACGTGAGCCCTGGGAACACTGGAAGTTCTAATGAAAGCTATTACAGCGGGTAATCCCGCTCTCTGCTGATACGGACAGCTCGCCTCTTCCTCTCGTGTTATACGCCGATAAATACGGTATATCTATATAAAAAAAGTCCACCAGAACATGTGCATTAAACCAATAACTGGTGCTCAAGAAAATTAGACAAAAGGGTTAAGTGAAACTGAAACAAAGTAAAATTGATCAAAAATGTAAAATAAAAGTAAATATAAAAGTCCAATGTCTCCGAACGGAAAATGATTCTAATATTGTAGATGAATCCAATACTCCAGTGTGACACAAGCAGAGTAAGATGAATAGTAAAGTTCAGACTGATTTTCACCAACACCAAAGAATAGATTCCTCCTCGTGAGACACACTACAAATAGTGGGGACCCTTACCAGATCAGGTGGACCTCCCGGTAGTAGCGAGGTCTCAGAAGCCTGCAGATATAACCCTCTGCAGGGTCTTTGAAATCGGCAAGATGGTCCGGAGCTCCAGATTCCAGGCTCCTATCGCCCTCCTCACCGCCGAAGGCTGGATTATCGTCTTCAGCAAGGCTGGATATCTCTCACCAGAAATGGTCTAGGTCTTCCCTCGGATCGAGGGCCAGACGTGGGCGGGATGAAAAAAGGGACCAGGATAGTGCGTTATCGTTGTAAAACGCTGGGTGGTTTATTAAATGTATAAAAAAACAACATACACATAATATAGCCGGCAAAAAAGAAAGAAAATTTAAAATTCGTCCGCCCGTGCTTCCGGGGTCACATGTGGACGTGGTGATGTCAATCCGTAGCACCGCCCTGACATGTTTCGTCAGAGAATGACGTTTTCAAAGGGCACAAGGTCAGCAGCAGGCGAGCAGCGAGGTACAGAATCATAAAGCAGAGAAGTGGTCAGGAACAGAGCTGGTGTCAGGAAAAGGCAAGGTCAGGCAAGCCAGGTCAGCAACAAGGGAACAAGAAGAGTAATAGCAGGAACAGCTGAAAGACCAGTCAGCACTTAAACATGAGCAGAAGCATCCTTAAATAGTCCTTCTGGAGACAACATGCACCAAGTGTGCACATGTGCTTGTTTGCGCGCGCCTGTGCACATGACTATTACTATTGTATAACAGATGTACCTACTGCTAAAACTCCTTTCTTACCACACCTCCTAATTTTAACTATATTGATTGAGACCACATCAAGCTTGGAGTAAAATATATAGGCCGTAGCAGCCTAATTTATTAAACAAATGTAGCGGCCTCACCCCCTCTGATTTGTCTAGGGGTATTTTGTATGCAAGGGTGAGATGCGCTACGGCCCATGTCCTCCCCATGGCAGTGGGTGAGGTGAAGGCCAGTACCAGATATTTTCCTCGGGCCTGTATGTTTCAGTTAAGGACCAAGTCCTGCTGTGCTGACACTTCCCTTTGCTCCCATTAACCAGAGTACCACACACCGATAAAGGTCCAACTCTTGCTTTATTGTCACACTCACAATAAACAGTGCTTTAGCAGCCAACTGGTTGAGACCCAATAACAGTTCAATACGGTGGGGTGAGCAGGTCGAGGCACTATCCTCATTGTCAGCTAAACCACTGTGGTTTCACCAGGGGTTACTATAGCCATCGGCTAAGAGAGAACTTAGAACTTGTGAGTCTCTACCAGCAACTCAAGAGAATGTAGATAGGAGTACCTTCGCTGCGTTGTGGCCCCTGTCAGGGGAAGATGTCCCTCCAAGGGAGTTACCGGAGGCCCATCCGTCACCGGATTGATGCTGCTCCAGACTTTCTGGATGGGTGACCTCTCCAGCCTCCTCACCTCAGACATGGGCCCCATCCACCTCAGGGACCCTCGGACTTCTCCACCCTCGCGGGACCCAGTCGAAGTCACTGAAGGTGCCTGGGATGGACGCCAACTCTGCTCCGGCCAGGCCTAGGGCGCCTGGGCCGAAACTCCGGATCGCCCGCACCCAGGCCCGTAGGTGCCTGGGCGCGTGATGAAGAAGATCCCGAAGAAGACCTCGTGGCAAGGGCGTCTCCCCCTTTTATCTCCTCCATTGACGTCACGGCAGGTTCCCCGCCCTCGCCTTACCATCTCCGGAAAGGGACAAAAAGGACAGCACTGTGGTACCCCGCCACCCACAGGCCAAGGAGAATAATACACCAAATCCTCCATGAATACAAATGGTCCAATTCCTCTCATAATTTACACACCTGGATCATACTACCACCCAGGTGTATCCCACCTAAATTTAGAGACCCCACTACATACTCCCCCCTGTGATTTGACGCTGGTCCCCAGCGTCTGGTGCAAACCCATGTCTCCCATGGAGTGGAGTGGTGACATAAGCCTGACCCCAGAGGCTATCCCTCAAAATTTGAATCATAATTGTGCCAAGACCTGCTCAAGGGAAGGGGAACATAAAACAACCTTTTTCATAAAACCCTCTAAGCATGTACACATATACAATCCCTCCCATCACTGTCTAAGAACCACCCCATACTCAGCAGTCTTGACAGATGGATCTCCTGCAGAAGGGAAACAAAAAGAACACAACATCCTAAAATATTTGTGTTAGTTTGGAATGAATGGGTCTATCAGCCGAGAGACCCATTCGCTCCAACGAGTAAAGTGATGCAAGTGTAAAAAAAAAAAAACCACAGCCGTTGCGCAACACTGCCACCTGGTGACAGTGCCACGGTAATGACACTTGGTGAGATCTTCCTTCTTCCTGCGTCCCTACTCTGGTTCTACCCCCAAAGTCTCTGTCTTTTGAATTTGTGAAAGAAGAGAGAACAAAACACAAACAGCTCTCATTCCTCCAAAGAGTAAAAAAAAAAACACAGGAGAGTCTCCTCTTACAAATAAAACTTCGGGTCAGTCAAGAACAGGGGCTTCAGGTGCTTATCGAAAACTTCAATCGAATAGTCAATGTCCTCTCCATCTTTCCGGCAGATAAGCACCTTGTCCGCATGAATATGTCGCCCCAACATCCAGTCTGCTCTGCAGTCTCTGAACTTTTTTGACACGGGTGACGAACAGGACAAGTATCGCTGAGCATGAGGCACTTTAAGTTTCTCCCAAACAAACTCATCGTACCATCTCTGTCTCGGGACCTCAACCTCAAACAGCAAATCTTGGGGCAAGTAAGGATACTCCCATCCGTACTCACGGGCAACCCTCTGGCAGAAGAGTCGTTGCAATCGGGCCAAAGGAGGCATTGTGGCCCGCTCACCTTCTCCTGGTTGAACGATAGCCTCCGGATGCCGAGGTACTTTCACTACCTCTGATGGCTTTGCTCTCGGTGCCCGTAATGATGCGCGCTGTGTCCCCGCCAACAAAACGGGTGATGCTGTGGATGGTGGAAGAACAATTGGAGGACTAGGCTTCCTCATAGACTCCGGAGCTTCCGCCCGGGGCGTGCTATCTCCTATAGACATAGGCGAATCTTGTGGTGCACATATCACAGGTAATGGGCGTTTGTCCCAGCCCTTACGATGAAAAAGTTCATCTATTTCACCGTCATCTCCACAGTCCGACAGCGATTCTAGGTCGGAAGTGTCATACATCTCTGCGGGAAGGTAGTCTCTAGTAGACGTGGAACTACCCTCCCTAGCGGGCTCCACCGACTGTGGACCCCTGACACCTCCAACCACCACCACAGTCCCGGCCCCTGGCTCACCTTGACCTTTCGTAGAACTGGGATGTCCAGGACTCTTCCAACCGGATCCAGCCAGGCCCGGCAAGCGACGGGGTGAAGCTCGACCACGACCGCGAGACGCCTGTACCAGGCTGACTCTCCTCTTCGGAGGAGGGAGCAGGGAATCTGTGGTGACCGAAGCAGCATCCTCTGATTTTTCTTTCTCAGTCTCTGGTTGGGCAGTCACATCGCCCTGGTCAGTGCGTACGGGAACCTCCGCAAAGGCCTGGATCTCCCCTTCCGGAGTAGCGGTAACTGTGAGGCAGTTGAGGTGAAGGGCCCGGGGCCTTACTGTGGATAGCTCCACCTCGAATAGGAATTCTCTGCATGCTTCACAACGCCCGAATGGCTTCAGGTGGACCACCAGTCCCGAACATCCGGGACAGATCACGCCAAGGGCCTCCGTGTCTCTGCAAGTGTACAGAGCCAACTGCCCTCGGGGCCTGAGTCTTATCCCCGTGTCTGTAAGGGGAGCAGCAAACGTAGTCATCTTCGTGGGGTAGGGAACCGGAATCCACAGGGAGCTTGAGGCCATCCCGACTATCTGCTGCTCCATCACGCACTGACCACGCGCCAAAGTCTCCACGTGAGTTCCTCCACATGGCCAGACTCCTCCCACGACTTGCACGTTTTCGCAGGCTTCCATCAAACTCTGCCCACGAACTGTGTAGTCACGGGGTGCCTCATGGCGCAGTGCAGTAAAAGCCCCCACATGTAGTACGTCACACGGCTGGACTTCTCCCTCTTCTCGCTCTGCTGCATGGGCCTTTCCCGTCTTAGGGTCATTTCCACGACTTTGAGCAGGGATGCACTTTGGCCGATCACATGGCCGACCCGCTCGGAACTCCTCCGGGCAGCAAAGTTCAGACACAGTCATTCTTATTTCCAAGGTCAAAACACACATCATCCCGGACGAGCCCCCACGTGTAGCGGCCTCACCCCCTCTGATTTGTCTAGGGGTATTTCGTATGCGAGGGTGAGATGCGCTACGGCCCATGTCCTCCCCATGGCAGTGGGTGAGGTGAAGGCCAGTACCAGATATTTTCCTCGGGCCTGTGTGTTTCAGTTAAGGACCAAGTCCTGCTGTGCTGACACTTCCCTTTGCTCCCATTAACCAGAGTACCACACACCGATAAAGGTCCAACTCTTGCTTTATTGTCACACTCACAATAAACAGTGCTTTAGCAGCCAACTGGTTGAGACCCAATAACAGTTCAATACGGTGGGGTGAGCAGGTCGAGGCACAATCCTGATTGTCAGCTAAACTACTGTGGTTTCACCAGCGGTTACTATAGCCATCGGCTAAGAGAGAACTTAGAACTTGTGAGTCTCTACCAGCAACTCAAGTGAATGTAGATAGGAGTACCTTCGCTGCGTTGTAGCCCCTGTCAGGGGAAGATGTCCCTCCAAGGGAGTTACCGGAGGCCCATCCATCACTGGGTTGATGCTGCTCCGGACTTTCCGGACGGGTGACCTCTCCAGCCTCCTCACCTCAGACATGGGCCCCATCCACCTCAGGGACCCTCGGACTTCTCCACCCTTGCGGGACCCAGTCGAAGTCACAGGGTCCCAGGCCTCTGATTTAGTACCTCACCCCAGGCTGAAGGTGCCTGGGATGGACGCCAACTCTGCTCCGGCCAGGCCTAGGGCACCTGGGCCGAAACTCCGGATCGCCCGCACCCAGGCCTAAGGTGCCTGGGCGCGTGATGAAGAAGATCCCGAAGAAGACCTCGTGGCAAGGGCGTCTCCCCTTTTATCTCCTCCATTGACGTCACGGCAGGTTCCCTGCCCTCGCCGTACCATCTCCGGAAAGGGACAAAAAGGACAGCACTGTGGCAGCAAATCTATCTTGAGCCAACGGGTACCCCGCCACCCACAGGCCAAGGAGAATAATACACCACCCAATCCTCCACGAATACAAATGGTCCAATTCCTCTCATAATTTACAAACCTGGATCATACTACCACCCAGGTGTATCCCACTTAAATTTAGAGACCCCGCTACACAAATATATATTCAAATTAACATCAACATCAAACATCTGTTATTAACCCATCAGCTACCTACAGTGGCGTATCCAGGGTATGGCACTCCATGGCAAGTGCCATGGGCGCCCTGGGGGGGGCGGCAAAATAAACTAAACAAAAAAATAAAAATCCCACCCGCACCTGTCCTCCTGCGGGCCGCCTCCCGCACTAAAGCCCCCGGCGGCGGCACGGCACTTCACTTTTACTTGGCTGGATCTGGATGGCAGTGTGTAGGAGAGTGAAAGGCGCGAGCGCCCCCATGCTTATTGATGAGTGGGACCGTCCACTGTGTTTCCAGACCGTCATTCGGCTAACTGGCGGAGGCGGAGCTTTCCTCCTCTGCGCAGGGCGGACTGGGCGGGGGGATGGGTGGAGATTTCCCCCCAGGCCGCCTACCTTATTGATAAAACGGCCGCGCTGCCTTAGCCTGTTTTTACTTTTTTTTTCTGTCTGTGGCTGTGCAGTGCGGCGGTATTAGTTGCAAGTATTGTGAATGTGTATGCGGCGTGTATGGCGGGGGGCGGGGCCGAGGGCGGGGGGGGTAGTACAGAGCGGCCTCCTCCATAAGCAGCTGACATATTGGACTGGTGGAGGCGGAGCCTATAGCTCCGCCCACCCTCTCTGTGCGGCTGTTCACTGCATCCTCTCTTAGGGAGGGGTCTGTATGGTGACAGGAGGAGGAGGAGAGAGAGAAGCATGAGGAGAACCCCCTGGCAAGGACAGAAGGTAAAATGTAATAAATTACTCTTATGTTGATATACAGTCAGATCATGATTTTGCAATAAAGTGATCCATGCTGCAAACTCAACAGTCTCCCTTCAGTGAAAGTTCATGTTTTGCAAACTTTGCAGTACATGAACTTTCACTGAAGGTGGACTGTTTAATGAGTTTGCAGCATGGATGACTTTATTGCAAAATCAAGATCTGTATATTAATGAACATTCAATGAATGTTGTCTGTTTAACGAGTTTGCATTGATTTCAGCATGTGCAAAGTGTTCCATGCATGCTGAAATCAATGCAAACTCACTAAGGAGGTTGAGGCTGCACTTATTGCCACTGATTAGGCGGCACTCTAAGAATAGGGTTGAATGAGTAAAGGCAAAAAGGCTGCTCACTTCGCAAGGTTATTTCCCCAAGAGGTTAAGCGTAACCCCCGCGGGAGAGAGCTATTGCGGGGAGGAGCCGCCGTGGGACCCCAGAACAGCAGGATCGGGCCACTCTGTGCAAAATGAACTGCACAATGCAGGTAAGTATGACATGTTTGTTTTTTAAAAAAACAAACAAACATGCACTGCACTGGTGAGGCTGCATTTAAGGCTACTTTCACACTGAGGCATCAGCGGTAAAACACTGCTATTTTTAGCGGCGCTTTACTGTCGTTTTTGCGGCACTATTTGGCTGCTAGCAGGGTGCTTTTAACCCCCGCTAGCGGCCAAAAAAGGGTTAAAACCGCCCTCAAAGCGCCGATGCAGCGACTCTTTGTTGGCGGCTTGGCAGGGCTGCCCATTGATTCCAATGGGCAGGGGCGCTGTAGGAGCGGTGTATACACCGCTCCTACAGTGCCTCAAAGATGCGGCTTGCAGGACTTTTTTTACCGTCCTGCCAGCGCACCGCTCCAGTGTGAAAACCTTCGGGCTTTCACACTGGAGTGAAAGGAGAGGCTCTTTCCGGGCACTTTGCAGGTGCTATTTTTAGCGCTATAGCACCTGCAAAGCGCCTCAGTGTGAAAGTAGCCTTAAGCTGCACTGATATGCTACACTGATGGGCACTGATGAGGCCGCACTGTTGGCCACTGATAAGCTGCACCAGTGAGGCTGCATTGATAGGCAATGGTGAGGCTGCATTGTCGGGCACTGGTGAGCCTGTGCTGATGGGTACTGGCGAGACTGCACTAATGGACACTGGTGAGGCTGCATTGATGGGTACCAATGAGGCTGCATTGATGGGCATTGGTGAGGCTGCTATGATGGGCATTGGTGAGGCTGCATTGATGGGCATTGGTGAGGCTGCATTGATGGGCACTTATGAGGCTGCATTGATGGGCACTGGTGAGGCTGCATTGATGGGCACTGATCAGCCTGCATTGATGGGCACTGATCAGTCTGCACCGATGGGCACTGTCTGCACTGGTGAGGCTGCATTGATGGGCTCTGATAAGGCTGCACTGATGGGCACTGTCAGCACTGGTGAGGCTGCACTGATGGGCACTGTCAGCACTGGTGAGGCTGCACTGATGGGCACTGTCTGCAGTGGTGAGGCTGCATTGATGGACACTGATCAGGCTGCATTAATGGGCAATTGGAAAATAATTCTGGACCTCCAGTAGCACCCACACACAGAGGGTTTTTAGTTGTATTGGGCTACATAGGCCAACATTTTCCATTTTCATTTTTCTCTTTATATAATATAATTTACCCTCTTAAATGAGAGAGAAGACATGTCTGAGAGAGCAGCACTGCCTGCTAATCTCACTACTTTGTCTGCTTTATGTTGTCCTTGACATTTTATGGTTGGCCTGCATCCTGGGCATGCCTCTGGACTCTACATGCTCTATATATATATATATATATATATATATATATATATAAGGCTTCACTCCTGCCCAGGACACTAGCTGCATGGAGTTTACATGTTCTCCCTGTGGGGTTCCTCTCCCACTCCAAACACATGCAGGTAGGTGAATTGTACCCTGTGTACAGACTGGCAGTGTACATGGCTGATCACATTCTACACTGACCCTACAATCATGGAGGACCCTACACATATCTATGTATACTTCCATTCAGTCCTGTCCAGCTCTTGGCAGATTTTGGGCCAGCGATCATCTTAAATAATTTTTCGGACATGGGGGTGGCATGCAGAATGTGATTGGCTATGTACATTGCCACTTCATACAGACAGGGGACCATCACCTACCAACATGGCTTTGGAATGTGCCAGGAAACTGGAGTACCTGGAGGATGCCCACACAAAGAGAACATGCAAACTCCATGCAGATAGCTTCCTGGCCCAGATTCAAACCAAGTGAGGCAAGTGCCAACCACTAACCTACGGTTCTCCCTATATAACTGTATATACTGACAGCATTATCTGAAAGTTGGGTTTCAAATGTTTTAAAAGGGGCGCAGTTTCAGTGCTTGCCATAGGCGCCATTTTCGCTAGATACGCCTCTGGCTACCTAGCGTTGGTCTTTGCAGGATCTTCCATAAGCATCTGTAGAAACAATACTGCACTGAATGTGTTAATAGGCCTCAAGCCGACAGTCTGGCTCAGAGACAACCACTGACCTCAGTGCACCCTTTACCAATTCCCAGCTAAACCTCCGTTATACCACCATCAGGACCCATACCAACGATAGATCCTGAACTCTTCCTTCTGAAATATTTTCCTTCCCCTGCAAAGACCAACACCCGCCACTATCACCACATCCGACATCCCACGAACCGGCCAGAAAAAGAACAACACGAACCACCAAACAACACAAACAACAATGAAATAAGGGGAGGGTGGGCGGGTACTTTCCCTCACGCTGTGGTGACTCATGGGGAGGGGCCTGCCCTTTTTTATCTCACTCTCGTCCCCTCCCACCAGGGCCGTTTGAAGGAATTTGGGAGACCCAAGCAAAATGGACATGCAGGCCCCCCCCCCCCCCGCACGCACGCAGTCACGTGACTAAAAAAGTAAAGCTCCTCATCCTTGAAAATGTGAAAGCTTATTTTTAATTTCACCCAAAGGTGGAATAAACAGGCTGCTTTTGCTGTGAATTTTAGGATGTATTTTTTGCATATGTAGGGGGTGGTCATATTTGGGGGAAGCATCTGAGTAGTATCAGGCTCAAATGCAATAATTGTTAGGGTTCATGGACCAATTTATGCCAGTGGGGGATATCAATGGTGTCCAGTTCCCTGCGGCCTATAGGTGGCGTTGTCGCCATAGGCCGGGGTTGAACCACCATTGGAGGGCTGTGCCCTTTGTGTCCTCTCGCGGCAGTAGTACAGCGGGGCGGGGAACCTGCTGTGCCTGCTTGGGGAGGGTATAAAGGGGGCAGACATCTTCCGCTCGGGGTCCACGCCCAGGCACCTTCAGCCTGGGGGTGAGTGATGGTGGTCTCCTGGTGCCCTAGGCCCGGAGACTAAGCTGTGGTTTCACCTCAGACATCTTCGGTCTGGGGTGAGGTACTCTCTGGAGGCCTGGGGCCCAGTACCTTCGACTGGGTCCCGCAAGGGATCGAAGGCTCCTAGGGTGTCCCCCGGTGTGGACGCCCGAATCTAGGACGAGGGGGCCATGGAGGTGACCCTTCCGAAGACCCAGTGCAGCATTTGCTGGTGACAGTGGGGCCTCTGGTAACTGTCCGGATGGATGTCCTTTCCCTGACAGGAGCCATTGCTTATAGAAGGTAATCCACGTTCTCATGATCTGTGGCAGGGACCCATCGTGAATCAGGTCGGTGGCAGAGACCCAACAACCAGGTCTGTGGCAGAGGCCTTATTCATCTGGTCTGTGGCAGGGACCCCCTCACGGTCGGTGGCAGCGACTGTGCGCCAAGCCTGTTTGTGCTTTACAGAACAGGAGAAAAACCAAGTTCAAGTTTGTGCCTGGACCTCCTCCCCACCTTGTCTGAACTGTTCTTGTCGCAACCTGTCTGCTCTCACAGAGACTGTTTATTGCTCTTACGAATAAATAAGTGTTGGACTTTCAGTGGTGTGGACAGTAACTTACTGGGAGCTAAGGGTCCTACCTCCACCTGCGTGGACGGTGGGAATCATTCTCGAGAGGTTTGGCTCTGGATGGAAACACAGACCCGAAGGTACAGTTTATTTAGCTCCATCTTTGCATACAGTATGGTGTGAGCTGGTGGTGCGCCACACTCTCCTCCCTGGTCCCCTAGACGAGAGCCAAATGCCAGAAGAGAAAAGGGAGTAAAGGGTGAGGTCGCTACACATAGTACCCTCAGCAGGTAAGAAGGGCAAAAAAAAAAGTAACACTGTCCTATGAACTGGGAAAGTTTTAAATGACGGGGAGGCTTATGGTGTCGGGATTTTATTTCACTTTATTTTTTTTATTTGTTTTCTTCTATTTTGTATGTATTTAATTTTTTTATTTTTACAGTTACATTTTTTTAAATTAAATTAATATTTTATTTCTATAAATGTAAAAATATTAACACTGATCCTTCTTTGAAATTTATAATGTGTTACCGTTTTTTATTTAGTTTTGTGTTTATTTATTTTGCAATATTTTTGGCTACCTATGTGATAGAGGCTGCCCAAACGCAGCGACTCACCTTTACCTTTATTTTCAGATTCTAAGGATGTGGAGCTGCTGCTTTCCTCCAGTTTGTCCCTAAAGTCCTCCGCAGCTTTGCTGGACAAGCAGTGACTCAAGTCCTGGGCTGGTTGCCCATTGCTGGAGTAAGGCGCGCAGGTGGCCAGTGGCTTGCAGTCCGCTAGGATGTCCCGGATTAAAAAGGAGGAGGTGACGGTCCTGGACTGGGATGGAGCTGAGAGCTGGACCCCCATGTTAATGTTTACTCCCCCCCCCCCTACCGTACCGCGCGGCAGGAAATTCAGTTTCCTGTTCCCGGCCGGACTGAAAGGAAGTGAGCACTCGGTGTGCACTTCCTGCCAGTCCGGCCCGGAATAGGAAATTAAATCTCCTGTACCGCGCGGTACCCGGCCTGACTGACAGGAGGAAGGAAGAGGAGCTCGGCCACGCTACAGGGAAGGGGAAAGTGACGAGAGAGGCAGCAGTGCTGCAGCCCCCTGAGGCTCTCTATAGAGTGCTCAGGCGGCTGCAGCATGGGGCCCCAGGCCAGCTCGGGGCCCCAAGCAATTGCCTGGTTTGCTTGCCTTGTAGTGACGGACCTGCCTCCCACTCGGCACCTTACAATACACTCCTCTCTTCAGTTACCAGTAGCCTATGTCATGTCAGCCCTGCGCCTATTTATTTTGCTCCGGGCTTTTCTTTCCTGGTCACTATTCTGCTAAGAATGCTGCGCGAAAGCACATTTACACGAGCCAAACGTCTGATAGGCATTTTCTGACTTGATTGCTTCCCCCTTCCTCTGGAAGAAACTTCCAGAGCTGAGGGCGGAAGATTCAAAACAACCAGCTTGAAAATTTATCATGCTTCAGCCAATCCCTGGAGAGGAGTGTCCAGAAGGGGGCTAATAAGGTGATAAAGAGTCCGAAGCACTGGAGAGTCTGGTTCTTTCTCCTCAGAAGGGTTCCAGAGGCAGTCCATGGACTGTGCAGTTGTTCTACAGGCCTCAGCAGTGTCTATGGAGAAAATACATTATTTTCTACATTGGGATTGTCTCCAGAAACCCAAGGTGGGCAGGTCATAGGTGATCATGGGTTTATATCTCAGTGTGTGGCATCACGTGTGTGGTTGCTCTTACAGTAGGTAATGCTGTCTGACCAAATTTGCCATGGACTGTGTGGTATGGATCCTGAATTTTATGCTCCTTTGGGAAAACGACTGAAATATATCCAAAGCCCAAAAACAAATTAATTTTTGGAGTTGGGTTTACCAGGGAATGGTTAAAAATCCTGTCAGGTTTTGCTTTCAACATTTGCATCCCATTAAGGAGATTTCCCTTGATTTCCTGTCCAGATGATACAAAAAGAAGTGGGAGGAAATCTCTCAAAAGTAAAGGAAATTCCTTATTCCTTATGCCGCGTACACACGGTCGGAATTTCCGCCAGCAAAAGTCCGATGTGCGCTTTTGGTCGGAAATTCCGACCGTGTGTAGGCTAAATCGGACTTTTGCTGTTGGAATTTCCGCCAGCAAAAGTTTGAGAGCAGGATCTCAATTTTTCCGACGGAAAAAATTCCGATCGGAAATTCCAATCGTCTGTAGCAATTCCGACGCGCAAAATTCCAATGCATGCCCGGAAACACTTCGATGCATGCTCGGAAGCATTGAACTTAATTTTCTCGGCTCGTCGTAGTCTTGTTGTACGTCAACGCGTTCTTGACGGTCGAAAGTTCAGAGAACTTTTGTGTGACCGTGTGTATGCAAGCCAAGCTTGAGCGGAATTCCTTCGGAAAAACCATCCAAGGTTTTTCCGACGGAAAATCCGTTCGTGTGTACGCGGCATTGGAATTCATTGAGAATTGCTACTACATGCATGGGAACCAGATATTGATGCGCTCGTTTATCAAAAACAGCACGAAAGAATCTTTTAAGGCACTTGTATTGATATCAAATATATGGGAGTAAATATTGTTTTAGAAAAGAGTGTAATTTATTTAACATAGTATATTAAAATGCAACACATAAAGAATGTAATGCATACAAATATGTGTACAATGTCACCATGTTCAAAACATAACAGACAAGATCCTCCTTTACCCGACGCGTTTCAGATTGTCAATATCTCCTTCTTTAGTGGAACCACTCTCGGTAGCTGGATGTCAGGACATGTCTCCAAGCAGCTGAGGCTACTTTTTAAGGGCACTATCCACCTTTGACCTCAGTGTCTGTAGCTGTTCATTACCTCTCTGGGGAGTTTGGCACCATTGCAACTCAATCTCTAAATCAACGATGGCATACAGTCACAAAAGCAGCTGGTTCCAACCTTCGAGCAGGAAATTCTGAGACACAGTCCTTTTTATGTTCTCTTTGAATTTAATTTACCGTATATACTCGAGTATAAGCCGAGTTTTTCAGCACGTTTTCTTGTGCTGAAAATGCCCCCCTCGGCTTATACTCGAGTCTGTGTCCATTTTCAACTTTGTGCGCCTGATCCCGGCCCCCAAACTTGGCACACATGTAGCCCCACTCTTCCTCTACAAGTGTGCAAAGTTTGTTGTCCGGGGGACCTACGGCCGGGGAGCACCGATTTTTCAAAGCCAGACACCCCTTCCATAGACTCCAATGTTAAATGGTAATTTCTCCGGTGAATTTGGGGACCCGGTACCGGCCGGCCCTAGGTCCCCTGGACCTCAAACCTGGCACACATGTAGCCCCACTCTTTATCTACAAGTGTGAAAAGTTTGTTGTCCAGGAGACCTACGGCCGGGGAGCACCAATTTTTCAAAGCCGGGCACCCCTTCCATAGACTCCCATGTTAAACGTCAGTCTAGTCACACAGCGCCGGAGATCCGGTAGGGAGATTGGGCACAGTGAGGTATGGGCACAGTGAGGCATGGGCACAGTGAGGCAAAGTAAGGCACAGTGAGGCATGGGCACAGTGAGGCATGGGCACAGTGAGGCAAAGTAAGGCACAGTGAGGCATGGGCACAGTGAGGCATGGACACAGTGAAGCACAGTGAGGCATGCAGATGGACACCCTAGGCTTATACTTGAGTCAATACGTTTTCCCAGTTTTTTTTGTGGTACAATTAGGTGCTTTGGCTTATGTAGCCTCTGGTTTAAGATTTGGGCCTGCCGTTACCTTACTGCTCACCACGTCTGTCCTAGGGGTCTTCCTTGAAGACTTGTTAATAAATGTCTGCACCAAACACAGAGGGATGGAGGGTTGGGGGAGATTCAGGTACCTTTAGGTTTTGCGGATCACGAGTACTTTCCTTTATCCAGAGGACCAACAGCTTCCACACTAGATGTAGCATCCACCGGATAGGCCTCTCTCACTGACCTAGCAGCCGGTGCAGTGCTCGTTCAAAAGGCTCTGCCACAGACTTGTGTAATCACACGCTTGGTAAAGTTCTGAAACACAACACATAGTACCAGGATCTTTCAGCCAGGCCGGCAGCACTGTGAGGTAGATTTGATCCGGATGCGTCCTCCAATTGAGTCCTCAATTGCTCGGTCCCTTCCCGCAGGCAAGACGACACAGGACCATCTCTGGATCAGTAGGCCCCAGAAACTTCTGGGCCTACTCTCAGTAGCGGAGCCTCGGGGGGTCAGCAGGCCCAGAGGCAGAAAACTGCAAACACATCCCTGAGGCCAGGAGGGCCGTCAGGTCAGGATCGGAAGACCCCGCCAAAACGGTGTCTGCCCCTTAAGTACCCTCTCCCAGAATGCACAGCGGGGCAACCAATCCCACTGAGCTGCTTCTGGGCAAGAGGTACACAATACATCCAGCCAGCTGCAGTTCCAACCTTGACCTGTGGTGACAACGACACCTAGAGGAAGGTGGAAAATGTGCAACTCAGCCGAACTGGAACAGAGACCCATAATTTGGTACAATTATTCTGAGTTGAACTATAACTCAGACAACTAAATTTACACTACACGAGTACAGGGCGAATCGCCTACCCAATAGGAGCAGGGCGCTACACTTATATTCGGGTCGGCTTATACTCGAGTATATACGGTAGATTAATAGAATGTTCACCTGTGATATCACCACAACATACATGTATGTTTTTTTCCTCCTCATAAACACCCCTGAAGAAGGAGATATTGACACTCTGAAACGCGTCGGGTGAAGGAGGATCATGTCTGTTTATGTTTTGAACATGGTGGCATTGTACACAGATTTGTATGCATACCATTCTTTATGTGTTGCATTTTAAGATACTATGTTAAATACATTACACTCTTTTCTAAAACAATATTTACTCTCATATATTTCATCCCTAGGGGAAATTATTCTTTGGTTCACATTTCTTGGATGTAGCACTATATGGGGATACAATGACCGATATAATTTGTTTATCAAAAACAGTGTCAGATATTGCACTCGTTTTATGTTCCCTATTACAAAAAAAAAAATGAAGTTTTTTTTACGAAGGTACATTATCTATATCAGTGTTTTTCAACTGGGATGCCACAAGGAGTCCTCAGGGGTGCCGCGGCAACAGCCCGATGTTAGCGATCCACTTGTTAACTCCTTTCTATAGAGTGGAGGCAGAGAGCTAATCACCACTGGGGTTTTATTTTTATTTTTTGCTAATGTAGCGGCCTCACTCTCTCTCTCACTCTCTCTCTCTCTTGTATCGGTTGTTTGTGGCTGTTGTCTAGGGGTACTCTGGAGGAGAGAGTGCAGGACACTACGCCAAGCTCTCACCCTCCGTGTATGTGAGGTTTGAGCAAAGACTTTTCTGAATCACCTTCGGGTCTGCATCCTGCATATGGAGCCTCCGCTTCTTCCGTGGAGGTGTATCTGCCAGTAATAGAGCCCCACACCATTAAAAGTTCAACACTCCTTTATTTCTTCAATGCCAGAATGAACATAATCAGTTGAACTTCCATAACAGACAGACAGGGGTGTGGATACGAGTAGGCCCAGGCACAATGAACTCTCCTATCCCTTTCTCGTGCGGATAGGCCTGGCGCACGGTCTCTGCCACCGACCGTGAAGTTGGTAGCTGCCACCTACCGGGTGAACTGTTTGGAGTGTCTGTCACGACCTTAGAGTAAAGGTCTCTGCCACCGACCTTAGAACATGGACCACCTTCCTTGTGAATATGGCCCCTGTTTGGCGAGGACATCCATCCTGACGGTCTCCGGAGGCCCTGTCCCGGCACTGGCAATCTGCTGCACCAGATCTACGGGAAGGTCACCTGCGCGGTCCCTTACGCCTGGATTCAGACACCCGATCCTGTGGGTGCCTTAAGCCTCGTACACACGGTCGGACTTTTGCCCAACAAACTTTGTTTTGAGCAAGTTGGACCAACAATCCGACCGTGTGTACGCTCCATCAGACAAACTTTTTTCGTTTTGGTTTTGGATTTCATCGGACAAAAGTTGGGTCTGCAAACGGACAATCTTTTGCCCAACAAAAGTCCGATGGAGCAAAGTCCGACCGTGTGTACAGAAAACCATCGGACTTTAGTCCGATGGACAAAACAACTAATGTTAAAATCAACCAACAATAGCAGAAGTTGACCAAAGGGTGGCAGTAAAGATCAGAAAAGAGCAGAAAAAACACGTAATGTTGTAAGAAGTTTTAAGAAAGTTTGCAGAAAAGTCCTGTGGTGTGTATGCTATGGGTGTTCCCTACCAACTCCGTTCGGACAAAAAACCACGGAAAAGTCCGATGGAAGTCCGACCGTGTGTACGGGGCTTTAGGATGGTTCATCCCGGGCGGATCCCAGTGGAAGAAGCTGGGCCCCAGGCCTGAACGATGCACCTCACCCCAGACTGAGGGTGTCTGGAGTGACTCCCGAAATCCACGTGTCCAGGCCTAGGCCCCCTGGACACCGACCGCTGGACAGCAGCCCTCAGGCTAAAGGTGCCTGGGACTCGGACCTTGTGGCGAAGATGTCCGCCCCCTTCATAGCCTCTCCCAGCTAGCACAGCGGGTTCCCCCGCCCCGCCGTACAACCGCTGCGAGAGACCAAAAAGGGTACGGCACTCCAGCGATTGTTCAACCAAAGTGACAACGCCACCTGCTGGGCCGCAGGGAACTGGACATCACTGATGTCTCCACCCGAATGAACATACTGAAAAGTACCTACCCGCTACACTCTCCCCCCAGTTGTTTGACACTGGTCCCCAGAGTCTGGAGCAAACTATGCCCAAACAAAAACTGACATAGCCCAATCCAGAAACCAACTATAAATCTCAAAAAAATGTAAAAAAGTTTTTTTTTTTTTTTAAAACAAACTAAACCGTTGTGCCTGAGCCTAACATGAAAGGCGAGGGAAGGGAAACAAACAACACCTAACAGCAAAACATAGTCACAAATCACATTAACATTTTCCCCACCCATCGCAACTAAGACCCGCTCCATTCTCAGCGGTCTTGATGGGACGTTCTCCTGCAGAGGGGAAAAGAAACATTAACACACACAACCCTGACACATATGTTCGTGTAAGAACTAAAAAACTTCTCAGTAAAGAAATCCTTTCCTTCTGTAAGTGTGTGTGTGTGTGAAAAGTGAATATCGATGCGCAACACTGCCACCTGGTGACAGTGCCGCTGTAACTGCACGTGTTGAAGACTTTCCTCCATCTTCTTCTGCAGCTCTAACTACCCCAAAGTCCACGATCACTCTGTGAAAAGGAAAAACTGAAGAACAAACAACGGCAACAGTCCACCGATTCCTCCAAAGAGCACAAACACCCGTTAAACTCGGGTACAGTCACTGGGTTTCCGGGTAACAGAACAACAACCCCGGAAAGTTCAGCAGCAGTCGACTAAGCAAGAACAGAGTCTTTTTCCTCCTATAGATAGAACCTTGGGTGCGGCAGGACAAGAGGCTTCAAATGATGGTCCATTGTCTCTAAATGGTATTCGACATCCTCCCCTTCTTTCCGTCTAATCAGCACCTTATCCGCGTGGATGTGCCGACCCAACATCCATTCTGCCTTACAGTCTTTGAAGCGTTGAGATGCTTTGGGGGAACACGCGAGGTACCTGCGGGCATGTGGGACCTGAATGTGCGTCCACACAAAGTCATTGTTCCAGCGCTCCCTGCAAACCTCCACCTCATACAAAAGTTCCTTGGATAAATACGGGTATTCCCACCCGTACTCGTTGGCAACCTTTTGGCAGAAAAGGCGTTGTAGTCTCGCTAACGGAGGCATGGTATGGCGATCTCCTTCTCCCGGCAGAACAATAGCATCCGGGTGCCGAGGTACTTTGATCACCTCCATCCTGGGCATAGGTGCCCGCAATAACAGTCTCTTTCCCCCGGTACTAGATGCAGGTGGCACCGGGGGTGGAAGGGCAGACTGGGGACAGGATCCCTCCTCAGGCGCTGGTGCCTCCACCCGGTGTGTACTATCCCCCGTTGACGGCGGTGGATCCCTGACTCGGCGGGACGAGGAGAGAGGCATCTTGTCCCAACCCTTTTGAACAAAAATTTCGTCTATGACGACGTCGTCTCCCAAATTGGAGAGCGACTCTAGGTCGGAGGTGTCACACTCCTCCGCGGGCAGGTAGCCTGTAGTACAGACTGAATCGCTACCTCCCATGAACACACAGGGCCGTGACTCCCCGACACCTCCGCCCGAACACCAAGTCCCTTTGCCCGGCTTACCTCGGCCCATACTTGAGGAGGGATGTCCGGGACTCTTCCTACCAGATCCATCCAGGCCGGGCGTAGGCGGGCAGGATGATTCACCGCGACCGCTGGACAGGGCTACCATGCCGGTCTTCCTCTTCGGCGGTGGATGCTGGGAAGCAGTGGTGACCGAGTCAGCATCCTCGGATTTCTCCCGTGTCTCTCTAATCACGACCTCCCCCACGGTCGCTGCAGTGCGCACAGGGACGGCTGTCAAAGCAGTGATTCCTCCTTCCTGAGTGGTGGTGCCTGTAGTGCGGTTGAGGTGGATGGTTTTTGGGTTCTCGACAGGTGGCTCCACCTCAAATAAGAACTCTCCGCAGGCCTCGCAGCGCCCGAACGGCTTCAGCTGACACACTAGTCCCGAACAGCCGGGACAAATTAAACCCAGGGCCTCAACGTCCATGCATGAGTACAGGGCGAATCGTCCCCGGGGCTTTAGCCGGATCCCCGTATCCGTTATCGGAGCAGCAGTAGTAGTCAAACTCGTGGTAGAAGGATGGAATGGAATCCACAACGTATTTCCGAACATGGCGACTCTCTGCTGATCCATTGCGCACTGCAAGGTTGGCGCCAAAGTCCCCACGTGTAGTCCTTCACACGACTGGACTCCTCCCCAGTTTGTGGGCTTTCCTCTCTCGGCCCAGGTCACGCCCACAAACTGACCAGGGAGGGTGTGCCTCTTGACGCAGTGGCCAACATGGCCGACCTACTCGGAACTCTTCCGGGCAGACACATTCAAATTCCACAATTTCAGCTCCATAGTAACACGAACACATCCCGGACACGATGCCCCCACGTGTAGCGGCCTCACTCTCTCTCTCTCTCTTGTATCGGTTGTTTGTGGCTGTTGTCTAGGGGTACTCTGGAGGAGAGAGTGCAGGACACTACGCCAAGCTCTCACCCTCCGTGTATGTGAGGTTTGAGCAAAGTCTTTTTTAAATTACTTTCGGGTCTGCATCCTGCATATGGAGCCTCCGCTTCTTCTGTGGAGGTGTATCTGCCAGTAATAGAGCCCCACACCATTAAAAGTTCAACACTCCTTTATTTCTTCAATGCCAGAATGAACATAATTAGTTGAACTTCCATAACAGACAGACAGGGGTGTGGATACGAGTAGGCCCAGGCACAATGAACTCTCCTATCCCTTTCTCGTGCGGATAGGCCTGGCGCATGGTCTCTGCCACCGACCATGAAGTTGGTAACTGCCACCTACCGGGTGAACTGTTTGGAGCCCCTGTCACGACCTTAGAGTAACGGTCTCTGTCACAACCTTAGAGTAACGGTCTCTGCCACCGACCTTAGAACATGGACCACCTTCCTTGTGAATATGGCCCCTGTTTGGCGAGGACATCCATCCCGACGGTCTCCGGAGGCCCTGTCCCGGCACTGGCAATCTGCTTCACCAGATCTACGGGAAGGTCACCTGCGCGGTCCCTTACGCCTGGATTCAGACACCCGATCCTGTGGGTGCCTTAGGATGGTTCCTCCCGGGCGGATCCCAGTGGAAGAAACTGGGCCCCAGGCCTGAACGATGCACCTCACCCAAGACTGAGGGTGTCTGGGGTGACTCCCGAACTCCACGTGTCCAGGCCTAGGCCGCCTGGACACCGACCATGGACAGCAGCCCTCAGGCTGAAGGTGCCTGGGACTCGGACCATAGCCTCTCCCAGCTAGCACAGCGGGTTCCCCGCCCCGCCGTACAACCGCTGCGAGAGACCAAAAAGGGTATGGCACTCCAGCGATGGTTCAACCCCGGCCCAAAGTGACAGCGCCACCCGAATCAACATACTGAAAAGTACCTACCCGCTACACTAAATAAACGAAAAAAAGACTGAAAATGTTGAAAAAAACTATGTTTTCTTAGTTTCTGTTATACGATGTTGCAAATAAAAAATCTTTCTTCATAAATTTGGGCCAACATTTTTTCTGATCTATTTCTTTGGTGAAAATAATCCCAATCAGTGTATATTATTTAGTCTGCAGGATAATCGATCAATCCTGATGCACTGACAGCCAATCTAATTTCTTAAAGCCCAAAAATGGAAGGACAGTCCAAATACCCCCCAAATGACCCCCTTTTTTTAAGTCCAGGGTATTTAGAAAGAGGCATGGAGAGTTTTTTGAAGTTGTAATGTTTTGTAAATTTTTGGGGGAAAATTAAGAATTGTTTTTTTTATTTTACACACTGTCACCAGTGCAGTACAACATCATCATGTAACTGGTGTGGCGGTGATCAGTGGCACCAACTGGTGACAGTATAAAAAATAAATAAATAGAGTTTAAAAAACAAAATTATGTTATTTTGTTTTATATTATATTTTTATACAATTTTTTTAACACACTTTGACCAGAGCAATATAATATTACCCTAGTAACATTGTACTACTCTGCGGGAGTGATCAGTGTATATATATACAGGTATATATATATTATTATTTTTTTACACATTTAATTTGCTTATAACAATTATTTTCATTGCTGTAAGCAAGCATTTTACTGAATGAAATCGATTCATTCAGTTTATTTTTGTTGTAATTAGCTTTGATTGGCCCAGTCTGTACCATGTGATCACTGTGACCAATCACAGCTAACAACACAATTGTACACAATGGATGGCCATATGACCTGCTGTGATTTTCGTGAGCATGGCCGGTACAGTGATCAGTCCAGTGGACACAGCCGTTGACAGATCGCGGCCCTGTGGGAGCAGACGAGGCGCGATCCGGGAGGATGTCCTATGACGTCCACCCGGAGGGACAAGAGGCCGACCCCCGGCGTCATTCTGCCATAGGCCGGGCGGCAACCGGTTAATTTGAGAGATTCGGATTCCATTTATATCAGTGGGGTTCGGGTTTGACTTCTTTGAAGCTCGCAGAACCTCTGACAAAACAAATCCATCAATACTTGTCGTCATGATAGAACTCCTTTATGGGAAAATACAGATTTAAAATTTTACTTTTGCGAGGAGCCATCTGGTACTTGCATTTTGTTTCTGTCTCTGCGGGTGTGACCTTTCCCATAGCCTCATGGGAGATTACCCAATGTCTCTTATTCCATGATTCTCAGTGTTGCTAAAAACTTCTCTACTCTATAAAAAAAAGTAAAAAGAAAAACATTTGTGCTTTAGATTATCTTAAATAATCCCATAGCTTGGATAATGCATAGAGTCTAATGATAGAGCTGTATTTACCTGCTTCCTGTCCGCGCCATTGTAAAATGGACAGAATTCTATTGTTCTGGTATGACATCATATGACGTCCTTCCGACAATGTACCTTGTGCGGCTGCTCTGGGCCGCACTCCGACACCATCTGTTACCCGCTGTGTCCCACCGGGCACAGCGGATAACTGATCACTATACCGGCGCGCTTCCAGTATCATGTGATCACTGTAACCAATCACAGCAGGTCACATGACAGTTGTAAACAATGAATGGCGTTCTTTCATGTCATCCATTGTATGCAATTATTTTGCTAGCTGTGATTGGCCACAGTGATCACATGGTACAGACAGGGCCAATCGCAGCCCATCTGTACCATTTTGATTAGCTGTGGCCAATCACAGCAACACAATACCCAGTGTCTACGCCAGGCTTTCTCAACCTTTTAACCCTAGAGGAACCCCAAAAATTATTTTCATGTCTCGAGGAACCCTTACTAAAACAAAATCATCAGGGCTCAATAGGAACAATGCTCCTTATATTGCTGGTCAATAGGAAGAATGTCCCCCTTAAAGTGGTGTTCAGAATGCCACCCTTAAAGACAGCTAAAGAGATATTTGGTGTCATGCCGCTGGCTTTGCCAAATGGTGCTGAACCTTGAACTCTGTAGGCATCATCAAAAAGTCCTTAATTTAGGTCAAATAGGTGGTTCATCAGCCACAGCTCAAGGAACCCCTAGCAGCCTCTGGAGGAACCCCAGGGTTCCATGGAACCCTGGTTGAGAATGGCTGGTCTACACACTGAAATTCAATGAAATTCACGGCTATAAGCAAGCATAGTATGTAAAAAATTAAATTAAAAATCCGGATCAAATCCCCAGAGGGGTACAGAACACTACTGCTCTGGTCACAGTATGTAAAAATTATTTTAAAATATTATTATTTTTTATTTTTATTTTTTTACATACTGTCACCAGTCAGTGTCCCTGATCACCGTCACACCAGTTAATAAGTTATATGATGACGCTGTACTGAACTGGTGTTGTATGTAAAAGTTATTTTTTTAAATGATAAAAAAACTATTTTTTTTGCTTTTCTTAATTTTCCCAACAAATTGTGAAAAAAAAAATCCGACTTCAACATGCCATGCCTCTTACTAAAGACCTTGGACTGTCTACTTGCCAAAAAGGGGTGATTTTGGGGGGGGGGGGGTATTTGTACTGTCCTGGTGTTTTGGGGTCTCAAGAAATTAGATCGGTCTCAGTATATCAGGATTGATCGATTCTCAGATCTATATCCCATAGTTTGTGGACTCCATAACTTTCCCACAGACTGAATAATATACACTGATTTGGGTTATTTTCACCAAAGAAATGGAGCAGAATACATTTTGGCCCAAATTTAGAAAGAAAGATTATTTATTTGTAAGCGCTAAAAGCTGAAAATTGGCCTGGGCAGCAAGGGGGTGAAAGTGCCCGGTATTGAAGGGGTTAAAGTGGCATTCCAGGCTGCCCCGAATAGTAATACTTGTTTTGTCTAGGGGGGGTTCTAATAGAAGGTTTTACTTATCTTACTACACAGCCTCACGGGCTTCCTCCTTGCTGGTTCCAGTGGTGAAGACAGGTTTCCCCAAATCCGTTTGTCTTCTCCAGTCATGCCCTACCACCCTTCTTGCTGACGTCAGCTTCAGCTGCCGCGGGACCATAGATTTAGGTGAGTTGGGCTTTAACATAACACGTGGGTCAGTGCCCAGGGCAGCAGGGCTAGAGGAGTTACCAAGCCTCAATTTATTTCAGCCAATGATAACAATTTTCTTTTTTTATTTTCCAACTTTATTAAAAAAACAGCAAGAAATCTGTAGGAATAAAGGGTTGCAGGTAATGTTGGGAGGAGTCACGACGAGACTCTTTAAAGCTCAGGAAACATGATCAGTCTCTCCTCTCTCTAGGGTTGCCACCTTTTTCCTGTAGTACTGTATAAACTATAGGATTATAAAAGACCTGGAAAACCTTAGGGTGCCCCAAGATGAGTAGTAACTATGCGACGAACAGTGGGTGTGGCCAAACTGCTCCTGCTGACATCATCATCCCGCCCCCAGTGATGACAAACCTGCCCCCAGACGAACACTCGCAGCTTCCGGACGGCAACAAATTTGTGTGTGATTATCTTGGTTACTTGGGGAGCCCCAGTCCAGTCTGAATAATGTGTCCGGGTTTCAGGCAGACTGAAACCCGAACACATGATTCAAAACCCGGACTGTCCGGGTGAATCCAGGACAGGAGGCAACCCTACCTCTCTCTAATCTGGTGGTCTGTTTGGTTGTAAAGTAGATTTAGTATCATGCATATACCCCATGCTGCGCTACTGGCAGTAGTCATTATTTAGGAGTAGTCATGGGCTCAGACGTGTTCAGATACTAGTCCCAACCCACCTAAGCAATCCCGCCAGGGAAGCCGCCACTGCACACAGCCAATCATAGGCAGTGAGGATTTCCCAGCCCGCAGCTGCACATGCACATGCTGTCTATGATTGGTGGTGTGCAGTGACGACTTCCTTGCGGGATTGCTCAGGTGAGTTGGGACTGGAATCTGAACAAGAATGAACCCGTCCCTATTGAGGAGAACCTGAGCCTCCTCTAAGTGAAAGTTTCTGAGTTTGGCTATCATTAGTGCCAAGGAGGGCCTTAAGAGGATAAAGGGGAGCTCCTAGGATAACACCTTGTCCTAAGGGTACATTAAACTTTCTATAGATGAAGGTATAGGTCATGGGTGCTCAACCTGTGGCCCTCAAGCTTTAGAGGAAGTCCCATCATGCCTCTGCCTTTGGGTGTCATGCTTGCAACTATCAGCAGCTTGCAGTTTCACAACAGCTGGAGGACCACAGGTTGAGCCCCCATGATGTAAGTCCAGACTTGAATACAATTCTATAATTTAACTGTTTTATCATGAACTTGATAGGAGGTAGGACAGAAGAAGGTGGAATACCCCAAAACCTGATGTTTAAAGTCCAATAGCTGCTCAGGCTACAAGTTGCTAAGTGGATTGCAGCCTCCCGAAACCTCACACAACTTCTTTTGGGGAACATATCTGGAGGTTCTAGTATTTCTCCAGTGATGACCCTAGCATGGATCAGATTAGGCCAACATGGCCTTCAGGCAAACAACCTTCAGAGGGAAGACACCTTCTAGGCCCAGGCTCCAGCCTTTGGACCTCAAAACAGGCACACCGCCTTCTCACAGGTGAAGCTCCCGTATGACCTCTACACAAGGTGAAGGTCTACAAAGAATGCTTCTAGAAAAGTGCTGAGCTTTTTTGTCAATGAATGGTTCCATCCACTAGTGTAGCGGGGTGTCAATTTATGGTGTTCATAAGAGACTATATTGCATCAAGTGAGTCCCGAACTCCTCTGGTTTCCTATTGGGTAATATGCTGACTATTGCTTGACTTGAGAAGGGAAGTGCATGGTGGGATTTGTGGTACTGGGAGAGTTGGACTCCAATGGCAAGGGTACTACACAGACTACCATACCCACAGTGCAACGGAACATCCATTGTGCATTGCTGGTGCAAGGTCTGCTGGGGATAGACTATTTAAGGGAAGGAGGAGCAATGCATGGTCTCTTTGGACATCGCCCGCCCAGCAACTTGGATCCTGTTGGGGCCTATCGTGTTGGTTTAGGCCGGAGAGTCTGGGCCTACCGAGCGGGAAAAAGCCTGTTGGTCGGGGAGAGAGAGAGACCTCATCCAGGGAGCCTGCTGACATCTCGGAGTTCCCGAGGGTCGAGTCACCTTCACCTTCCACATCGGTTGTCTGGAAGATCGGAGACTGCCGGTGACCGGGAGATTGTATGCTGAAGCCCAGCAGCAGGATCGGTGAACGGATTGGTCCGGTCGGACGAGAGAGGACTTACTCAGGAATTCTTAACTGTTCCTAGGCCTGAGATCCTTTGCATAGGGCCCACCGTCATCACAGCAGTGTGCCGCGCACCCAGTGAAGGTGTGCTGCGCAGTTAAAGTTGGGCGTTTTATTGCCTGTGACTTTAGGCCCAAAACTATAGTAGGATTAAAATGAACTGTATTACCCCTTGGATTACAAATGTAAAAGTGCACCAACGTTGCTAGCAAAGATCCCTTCTATAGGAGTGACTGTAACTCACGGAGACATTGTTTGGGCGCCATATTGCCCACAAGGGGGAAACTTGCGAGCGCAGTTCTAGTAAAGACATTTTAGAGTGTATAAGATTGGTATATCTAGATATTGGTTACATTGTGCATAACTTTGACTTTGCAGGGCCCTGCATATTTAAATGCCTGTCTGTTAACCTCTTTTATATCTAGTAAAGATATTTTATGGTTAAGCAAACACGTTGTGTAGAGTGTTAACTGTCCCCGGAGAGACGGCCAGCACAGGTACTCTAGTTCTAAACAGTGAATGTATACTGCGTTGTGGTTTTTATTACTCGTACGTTACCATACCTCCCAACTTTTAGCGCGGGGGGGGGGGGGGGGGGGCGGTGCCGCGGGACATTTTATTATATTTTTCTTCCCTGACAGAAGCTGCTGTGCGGGAAAACTTGCACTCTCGCGGGACTGCGGGAAAGAAGAGTCTTTGCGGGAAAACCCCGCATAATCCGTGCTTTTTGGGAGGTACTGTATGCATTACAGAATCTCATTTGTTTAGCCGCTGTGCCAGCGGAGGGCCAGAGCAAGTTTATTGGGGGTTGGGGGTTGACAGCAGTAAGGTACAGGCCCAAATCAATACCAGCAGCTCTCTTAAGTGGGGGTAGTGCTACACGAGTAACAAACTTTCCAGGGGTTGGCTGGTTGACAAGAAGGCAAGACTTCCTGCACCACACCCCTGACCATAGGTGTGCGCAAGGGGTGTGCCAGGTGTGTCTGGGCACACCCTAATCCTGAGGTTGGCAACCTGTCAATGGTGGGCAGGTGACAGGTAAACCGCAATCCTTCCTTGCCGACACTCAGAACCTGGACAGGAGAGGTGGCGGGGGTGGAATTTAGTGGAACCGATCTGTATTTTTCTCCTGCAGCAGCTGAGAGTAGGCTTCTCCTCCTCTCCCTTTTGTCAACATTCAGCTGCCACAGGAGGAAAATATAAGGGGTTCGGTACTAATATATGCAACCTCTCCTTTCTCTGTTCCTGGTGCCCGGGTCCCCGATGTGCTCCCTTGCTCCCCCTTCCTCCCATTGTTTCAGAATGGAGAGCGGGGACGAGGCCAGTAATTATGTCAAATGCATATGTGTTGGAGCTTTGGGGTGCACACCCTAATGCAATAGGCTGCGCACACCTATGCCCCTGACACAAGCTTTTGTAGCCTCCCTCACATAGGCAGGTAAATCCAAATATGGGAAACCCAGCTCCAAATAGGAACCTGACAACTATACAAATAATTGCAAACAGCAGAGGCTCACATGTCTACATAAGAATGGTTGAGCTCCTCTGTGTATATTTCCCTGACATTACACAATGCTACAATTCTAGAGGTCTGATGAAGCAGACAAACCATCAAAACTGATTTTTTTTAATATTCGTTGAAAACTGCTCAGTGAGTTCTGTGGGACCGTCTCCAATCATCTCCAGCCTTGGGACCTCAGCCCAGTAGACGTCCATAGGGGCTTTAGTAGGCTCAGGCAGGACAAAACAAACACTGGAACCGCAGCTGTCAGATTGATATTAATGCATCTATGTAGTGGTAAGGGTGGGTTAAGTTAGGTCAAGTGGTGTTTTAGTTTCAATATTTCTTTATTAATATTTTCAATAAAGTGAACAAGAAATACATTTGTTACAACTTGTCGGATGTTCCGACTGGAGCAAATGGAACAAGTAAAGAAGAAAGCAGTTTAAATGAAGCATAGTCAGTCTTACAAAATGAACTAAACAGAGATAAGTCATGCAATGTATATTACATTATTAACTCCAGACGGGGGGGGGGCTTAGGGAAGGGGAGAGGAGAGGGGGCACCAGCTAGGTAGGCAGTGGTGGGGCGTCCATAGTGGGCGCAGGAGCGCCGCCCCCTCTCGCTCCTGCGCCCGTCACTCACAACAATACATAGGTTCATGCATTGCATGAACCTATGCATTGTCGCCGCCGCTGCCGCCCACTATTCAGATGGCCGGTCCCCTGTTGAGCGCCGGCCATCTGAATAACAGCGGCTGGTTGGTCCTTGGAAGTGCCTATCAGAGCCAGCGGCTTCCCGATTACAGCCTGAGGGCTGTAATCGGCTTCTAAATAGCTAACCAGAGGACGCACGGGGGGTGCGTTCCCTGGTTACCACTGACAGGCGTTTCAGCCAATCAGGTTCACCGGGTCTGGTTACCGGTAACCTGATTGGCTGAAGCGACATCGAGGGCGGGAGAAGACATTGAGGACAGAAGAAGGACGGCGCTGACCCAAGGAAGGTAAGTGCAGGGCTGGGGGGGACAAACTGGCTGTATTTGGGGGACAAACTGGCTGTATATAGAGGGAAACTGGCTGTATTTGGGGGCAAACTGGCTGTATATGGGGGACAAACTGGCTGTATATGGGGGACAAACTGGCTGTATATGGGGGGACAAACTGGCTGTATATGGGGGGACAAACTGGCTGTATATTGGGGACAAACTGGCTGTATTTGGGGGGAAACTGGCTGTATTTGGGGGGAAACTGGCTGTATATGGGGGGAAACTGGCTGTATTTGGGGGACAAACTGGCTGCATTTGGGGACAAACTGGATACATTTGGGGACAAACTGGCTGCATTTGAGGGGGCAAACTGGTGGCGTTTGGGCACAGTGGCTGCGTTTAATGGGCACAGTGGCGGCAATTGATGTTTTTTTTTTTCAGTTTGTTTGCGCCCCCCCAAAAATTTTGAGCACCAGCCGCCACTGTAGGTAGGCATGTTCGCTGTGTCTTAGCATGAGGGTGAGTAGGGGGTAAAAGGTCAAGTGGTGTTTTGCTTACATCTTTTAAGATTCTTTGCGGTATAAGCCAAGGAAGCTTAGACCTCTGTAGTGTATTATTAGTTGCTTTACTAAACAGAAAAGCTTCACATACAACTGCAGAAAACACAATTCATAGCATACAAAGTATAACAAAATATGCCTACAATTAGAAATGGACCGAATACCCTCCCTGTTCGCTTCGCACCAGAACTCCTGAACAGGAAAAAAGTTTGGCCCCTAGCCACAAACTCTATTAAAGTCTATGGGACCTGAATATCCAAAAAATCTAAAGTCCCATTTTGAAGGCTTACAATATGCAAGTTTTTGGCCATAAAAAGGGTATGGGGGCCCAGGTACTTCCCTGGGGGGACATGTATCAAAGCAATTATTATTTTTTAAATGATTGGTTTTAACCACTTGCCAACCAGCTCACGCCCATATACGTCGGCAGAATGACACGGCTGCGCAAAACAACGTATGGGTATGTTGTACCCTTTAGGAGCCGATCGTGGGCACAAGAGCCAGTACGGGGATTTGCAGAGCACTACGCCGCGAGCCCACCCAGCTGTGTGACAATAGCGAATGAATATTCACTATTGTCTTCCTGATTCTCCTCCTGACCAATCAGGAAGCGGGTCCTGAGACCCATCACCCAATTGGCCGAAAGGAGAAGCGATCCTATTGGCTGCCTACGAGGTGGAGGGAGAAGGAGGGAGGAGAGGCACGGTGGAAGCCGACGTGATGTGCTGAGGAGGAGGAGACACAGGGTAAGCCGCCGACCATCGCCCGGGGGAAACGCTGCCCGATAGATAAGATAAGGGCGGGGCTGGTGACGACCAACGGGGGGGGGGGAGTGCGGGCGATGTGTGCGGGTCACTCGACCGACTAGTGGGGGGGTTGGTTTGGGTGCAAGATTTGCCGCCCACCCTTCCCCAAAAAATATACCACCAGCTGCCACTTCCCAGGAGCCTCTGCTGCAGCAGTTCTGTCCCTCCATTGGGCCTCTACCCATGCCAATGAGGAAGCAGGGGAGGGGTCAGAGCTGGGTAAATAAGCACCACTTGGCACGCTGTGGAGTTCAGTGAGGAGGAGAAAGGGGCAGGTGCAGGGGCCATGGGTGGCTGAGCGGCACCTGCTACATATACTTCTGCAAATGCCAGTTTCCTGGTTGTCATGTTTATCCTCTTGCTTCAGTACTATGTGTCCCATGCCCTGAACAAGCAAAGAAATAAAGTTTTCTGACTTTACAGATAAGTAGACTTGTTCCAGTTTAGTGATCAGTGGACAGATTGGACAACTTGAAAGAGGGGGGGGACCTTCACATATACGGATAACACCTATCACCCCAAATGGTCAATAAGCACTAAGCCCTGATGGCATGTGACTTATTCAAGATATACAGTATGGCCGCCCTAACACACACTGATAAGATGTTGAGCAGACAGTTGATCACAATCACTAATAAAGATAAAAACTCTAAAACATCTACAAATCCATTCCATACATTATAGCGGGAGGCTTTCTTCTTCTGGGGTGCGCTGGTCCTCACTGCATGGTGGGGATAGTAAGTTCTCCCTAAATATATTTTGCATGAGCTCCCCAATAGACTGTCTCAACTTCTGCTTCATATTTTTCCCCAAAAAGACGTAGAGTATTGGGTTGAGGCAACAATTGAACGTGGCCAGAGATTGCGAGAGAATGTTCAGGATGTGCAGGATGTGCAGGATGGGCAGTACTTTATTTTTAGTGTATAGCAGGATTACTCCGATGATCTGGAAGGGCGCCCAGGTGATGAAAAACATGACAATAATACTTAGTGCCACCTTGATGGTTTTTCTACCCACTTCAGAAAATCTGATATTTTGTACTGTAAAAGCCAAATGAATGTAACAGATACAAATGATAATAAGAGGGATCAGAAATCCACAAATTGCACATATAAGAATGTAGGGCTCTTTCATGTAAGGTTCTGAATGACAGAAGGTCTTGTTATTAAAGATTTCATATTTCTGGTAGATGGCGATAGGCAGACAAATCACGAAGGACAACATCCAAATAGTCAAGCATATCATCCACGCCATTTTGATTCTTCTGTGATTTCGGGCCCACACGGGATGGACCACCAGAATCCATCGGTCAACACTGATAGCCACCAGGGTGAAGACACTGGTAAACATGTTAAGGAAGAGGTTGAAAAATAACATCCTGCAGAGGACAGGACCGTACAGCCATTCTCGGTAGAAGATCTGCACTACAAAGAATGGAAGACACAAGCAGCACATGATATCGGCCAGAGCAAGGTTCCCAAACCAACCAGTGGTCACGGTCCGCTCCATCTTCACTCCGGTAACCCAAAGTACCAGAGCATTGCCGGGGACACCCAAGAGAGTAGTGAGAGAAAAAAACAGGACTGTGATCACCTCAGGTCTGTAATACATGACTGGTTCCATTTCACTGCTGACGTTGAACATCTTGTTTAACTGTAAAGACATCAAGAGTTACTTCATCTGTCGGATTATTAATCAATTTCATATTATTGTAAGGAAAATAATGTAACTTCTAGTATTAGCCGCTTAGGGACCGCCCCACGTACATATACTGCAGCAGGGCGGCCCTTAAATGGGTTGTAAAGGTTCGTGTTTTTTCACCTTAATGCATCCTATGTATTAAGGTGAAAAACACCTGGCTGTCACAGCCCCCCCCCCCTGTTTTACTTACCTGAGCCAGTTCACCTGCTCTGCGTGTCCACGGCGTCCTCTTCTCCACAGGGGCTCGGCGTTGATTGGATAGATTGATAGCAGCGCAGCCATTGGCTCCCGATGCTGTCAATCAAATCCAATGACGCAAGGGTCGGGGGGGGCGGGGCCGAGTCATACACTCGGCGTCTATGGACGCCGAGTGTATGACACGGGAGCGCGGCCGCAAGGTAACCCCCTCGGGAGAGAGCTTCCCAGAGGGGGTTATCTAATTTATCTAATGCGGAGAGGAGCCGAGAGAGCCATCGTGGGACCTCATAACAGGAGGATCGGGGGCCACACTGTGCAAAGCGAACTGCACAGTGGAGGTAAGTAAGATATGTTTGTCATTTAAAAAAAAAAAGAACCTTTAGTATCACTTTAACCACTTGCTTACCGAGCACTTAAACCCCCCTCCTGCCCAGACCAATTTTCAGCTTTCAGCGCTGTCACACTTTGAATGACAATTGCGCGGTCATGTAACACTGTACACAAATGAAATTTTTATCATTTTGTTCCCACAAATAGAGCTTTCCTTTGGTGGTATTTGATCGCCTCTGCGGTTTTTATTTTTTATTAAAAAAATTAAAAAGACCGATTTAAAAAAAAAAAAATTATATATTTTTATATTTTGTTATAAAATTTTCCAAACAGGTAATTTTTCTCCTTCATTGATGTACGCTAATGAGGCTGCACTGATGGGCACCGATGGGCTGCACTGATGGGCACCAATGGGCTGCATTGATGGGCACTGATAGGCGGCACTGGTGGGCACTGAGAGGTGACACTGAGAGGTGGCACTGATGGGTGGCACTGAAGGGCATTGATAGGTGGCACTTGTGGGCAATGAGAAGTGGCACTAATAGGTGGCATTGATAGGTGACACTGATAGCTGGCAGTGATGGGCACTGATAGGTGGCAGTGATGGGCACTGATGGGTGGCAATAATGGGCACTGATCAGCACTGGTAGGTTACACTGATAGGCAGCAGTCCCGATATAAATCGCTTATTGCCGCCATTACTAGTAAAAACAATAAAAAATAAATAAAAAGTTCATAAATCTATCCCATAGTTTGTAGACAGTATAACTTTTGCAGAAACCAATAGATATTACGCTTATTGCGATTTTTTTTTTAAAGATAAATTTACGGGGGGTGTTCCATGCAGATGGTTGGGTGTGTGCTATGATAAGAGCTGCTGCCTCCACCGTGACACCTACCTAGATAGGGTCCGTATGGGAAAAAAACAGAAAAAATTGTGGGCGTGGCGCTGCTCTGTGAATATGTGTGTTTAAAGTGCTTGTGCATCATCCTTAACAAAGTGCTCTATTTAATAAACTGTAATACCACAAATCGTATTATTAAACAAAAATTCCTTTCACTCCATGTAAAAACTTATAGAAATTCACATAAATTGTGTGTAAAATCATTGACCAGTAAAAAAACGGGAAGTCTGGGATTCTTATGCATTCCAAGGACCAAACAGGAAGTGACACAATGACGCTGCAGCTCTACGCGTTTTGTCAGTACGACGTCATCATGTGCGGCTTTTACAATTGATGATTTTCATATGTTTATTTACTTTGTGGATTGTTCACAAACAAACAAACAAACAGCACTTGTCACTTTATTGGAAGGAACACGCTTGGATTGTCATATACATATTTCATAGCACTTGTCACTTTTTGCTTAGTAATACATATTTTGGTATTACACTTTATTAAATAGAGCACTTTGTTAAGGATGATGCACTAGCACTTTAAACACATATATTAACAGAGCAGCGCCACGCCTACTATTTTTTCTGGGATTTTTTTTAACAAAAACACGTAGCGGAATACATATTGGCCTAAATTGATGAAGAAACGAGATTTAAAAAAAAAAAAATATTGGATATGTTTTATAGCAGAAAGTAAAAAAATTTAAAATAAAAACCACAGAGGTGATCAAAGGAAAGCTCTATTTGTGGGAAAAAAGGTAATCAATTTTTTTTTGGTTGCAGCGTCGCACGAGCGCGCAATTGTCAGTTAATGCAACACAGTGCAGTATCGCAAAAAATGGCCCGGTCAGGAAGGAATATTCATGTACAGTATCACACAAAAGTAAGTACACCCCTCGCTCATATTTTATGAAATATTTTCTTCTTTCTTTTCATGTGACAACACTGAAGAAATTACACTTTGCTACAATGTAAAGTAGTGAGTGTACAGCTTGTATAACGGTGTAAATTTGCTGTCCCCTCAAAATAACTCAACACACAGCTATTAATGTCTAAACCGCTGGCAACAAAAGTGAGTACACCCCTAAGTGAACATGACCAAATTGGGCCCAATTAGCCATTCCCCCCCCCCGTGTCATGTGACTCATTAGTGTTACAAGGTCTCAGGTGTGAATGGGGAGCAGGTGTGTTAAATGTGGTGTTATCGCTCTCACTCTCTCATACTGGTCACTGGAAGTACAACATGGCACCTCATGGCAAAGAACTCTCTGAGGATCTGAAAAAAAGAATTATTGCTCTACATAAAGATGGCCGAGGCTATAAGAAGATTGGCAAGACCCTGAAACTAAGCTGCAGCACAGTGGCCAAGACCATACAGCGGTATAACAGGACAGGTTCCCCTCAGAACAGGCCTCGCCATGGTCCACCAGAGAAGTTGAGGTCACGTGCTCAGCGTCATATCCAGAGGTTGTCTTTGGGAAATAGACGTATGAGTGCTGCCAGCATTGCTGCAGAGGGTGAAGGGGTGGGGGGTCAGCCTGTCAGTGCTCAGACCATACGCCGCACACTGCATCAAATTGTTCTGCATGGCTGTCGTCCCAGAGGGAAGCCTCTTGTAAAGATGATGCACAAGAAAGAGCACAAACAGTTTGCTGAAGACAAGCAGACTAAGGACACGGATTACTGGAACCCTGTCCTGTGGTCTGATGAGACCAAGATAAACTTATTTGGTGTCAGATGGTGTCAGGCATGTGTGGCGGCACCCAGGTGAGGAGGACAAAGACAAGTGTATCTTCCCTACAGTCAGGCATGGTGGTGGGAGTGTCATGGTCTGGGGCTGCATGAGTGCTGCCGGCACTGGGGAGCTACAGATCATTGAGGGAACCATGAATGCCAACATGTACTGTGACATACTGAAGCAGAGCATGATCCCCTCCCTTCAGAGACTGGACCGCAGGGCAGTATTCCAACATGATAACCATCCCAAACACACCTCCAAGACCACCACTGCCTTTCTAAAGAAGCTGAGTGGCTAAAACTTTCCTGGAGCTGAAGTGGTTAATCAGCGACATCGACATCAGTGCCTCGGGGGTCCCCTTAGTCTGTCTGTAAAGTGGTACATCTGTACTGTGTATAGAACCTGCTGCAGCAAAACTGACATATATAAAGAAAAATAAAAAAGTAATTTCCTCAAGATATTTCTTGAGGAAATTACTTTGTGCTCCCTCTTCAAGGGCAGGATGAGTTCTGAGACTTTCCCCTTGTAACGGTGGTCAAGGAGGGTTGCCAACCAATAATGATCCTTTTCTTTGATGCCACAAATTCTGGTATGTCATTTGGCTTCAAGTGGTTGTACCGGAGTGATGATATGCAGCTGCGGGCATCACCCCGATACTGTTTTTTAGAGCTCTCTTGTAATAACAACCGATGCGGCTAAGCATCCCCCCCCCTCCCACTGCCTATCACCGGGGCTCTCCCGTCCCACTGGGAGACCTGAGAGACCAGCCGGCACGTCCGCAGGCTGAACGGAGGCCCGTACAAAGCCGGAATCGGCTTTAATCGGGTCTCGGATATGGTAACTCGGATATGGTAACTTCTGGTTTACTCGGGAGCCAACAGCGCCATTTAAAAAAAAATCTAAAGTATTCAAAAACGCCAATCTTGGCATTTTAATACTTTCAAGTGCAGAGGAGGGATTTTGGGGATGCCCAACTTGAAAAATGTCAAACAAGCAAAACCAGGGACAGCTTCCTCCCTATTTTCAGATTCCACTTCTTCCTTCCTGCTGCACAAACTTGGTTTCTTTGCACAGCTTCTGCTGGATTCACTCCTTGGGAATTATCAGTCTCTCGTTAGATCAGCAGCAGCCCATTACAGGCTAGGAACTCCCAGTCCCTTAGTAAAGTAGCACACATGAAGTGAACTGCATCTTACACCACCATCTGTTTCCCTTTAGACACTGATTCCAGCTCTACTGCTGCAGAAATACTAGCCTACCTGGCTGCCACCAGCCCACCTGGCTCTTTCTTCTTCCTAGTCCTCCTGACTGACATACACTGGAGATTACCCAGGGCAAGGTTGAATGAAGACTTGGCACACTGCTGTATTCAAGAGAGACCTGCTACAGCTGGCAGTCTCTCCCATTGACTTTCCCTGCACCGTGCTGATCTGCTTCTTTGGTTAGGGTCCCTCCAATTTCCTCCTGTGATAGGATCCTTCCAGACCAGGCTCCTGAGCTTCAGCTGGAGGTAAAACCCCTCCCCGGCAGGGGTCCCTCAAGGGCCACCGATAGACTCCCCTCAGCACTGCTTCTCCATCTTCCACCCGCCTCCCCGACTGGCATGGCTTATTGCTATTTAAGAGCTTCTTGATTCCCTGCCAGACCCAATTCCTGGGGATTGGCCAAGGGCCCATAAATATTCAAATAAACCCCTCCTAGCTTCCGTCCACTAACTTCTAGAACATTCTCCAATATTCTAAAAGCAGGGAGAGGCGCCAGATGGCTGCCAGAATGAGGCATCCAGTCCTAACCTCTAGTAACCCTGAACCAGATTTCATACCTCAGGTTTATCCCTGGGCCAGCAAGATTTAATTGTACTACCACTGGTAGCACACTAGAGGGTGCTACACCACCAAAGATCACCTTCAATCCCAAATTAATGAGTTTATATGGTTAATCAAGAGACCCTGATATAACAAACACTTGCTATACAGTCCCCAACAATCTGGGGGCCTTGGCCTTCCCAACCTTCAGCTCTATTACCTTGCTGCAAGATTGGCACAAACAGCACAATGGCATACCCTTCAGCCCTTCAGCTTGACAAACCACATATACAATTTGAAGGTACTGCTATGCTACCCTCCTCCTTCAAGGGTTATTATAGACATTATAAAGATATTAACCCATTGTGCATGGTTGTAGTACATCACCTTCACCTCTATTGGTTGTATAGGAAAAATTATAACCTTGCAGCTCCTGTCTCCCCTCTGAATTCCTATATTGAGGATTACATTTTTGTTGTGTAGCGCACCCCCGAAAGAGCAGCTGTAATTTTTGCCCAGGTTCTTTATTTCTACTCAGTGTAGAAGCAGCCAGGCATACAGCAGCAGACACTCATCAGTCTCAATAAACAGTCCAGTTTTTTTTTAATTGTTTATTAAAAACTTGAACTGGGATAGGAGTGGGGTAACCATGGGATACTTCAGCAACATTCAGTAGTAATTTGAGGAAACCTATCTTCCTCCTAGAGATACTGAGCACAGTCCTTGCAGCAACAAATAATGGATTAAACTGGGCAGGCACAATATAAAAAATGTCCATGGGGTAGCAGCAGCACACAGTCACTGGGCTCTCACACACCAGTCTTTACTCACTAATGTTCCTGGATAGTTGGATGCCTCCTTCCAAAATCTTCCAGACACAACTCCAGCGAATTCTCCAGACCAGATCCCAAAAAAGAAGTCCCTCAGTCATCTCCAGCAAAGCTCAGTAGAAGGCCCCCCTTTCCCAGCCAGCATAGCGGGGACCTTAATAAGCAGCAGGAAAGCACAGCTGGACTACCCAGAAGAGCATTAGCCCTTCAGGGTGGGATCTCCTCCTCCTGGGCAAGAAGAACCCTGCTGCTTTAATGTTTCAAACGATTTATGCTCCCTCCCAGCCACCTTCTGGGTACAATCCCATGGTTTGTCAGGGACCACATAAACATTCATACTGTGAATTTGCCCACTATCTTCCAAAACCATTCAGAAGACAGGAGGAAGCAGTTAAACTCAGCCTGAGAAACTCAGAGCAGGCTAAAGTAATCACAGTCACCTCCAATGATTACAGGAGAGCCAGAATTAAAATGCTCTAATCTAGCACCTATCTAGGAGGGTGCTACAGCTGTGGTCTTCCAAAACAAGAACAACTTCCCCTGACAGATTTATAACTTCTTGACAAGTCTAAAAGACCTTCAAAGTGAATCTTTTCATCTCATTCAAAACACTTAAACAACGCAGGGAAATCCCAGAGATAGATAGATAGAGAGATACAGGTACCTTCCAATCAAACACTTCAAACACTTCTACACCCACCATTATTGTTCTACTTCCACATGCTCTCCCACTAATGCAGGCCATACATGGGTCAAATTCCGAACAAATTTTTCTTTCGAAAATCAGAAATTTTGTGCGATTTGTGATCCGATGGTGCCACCATTGATTATGAAATTCGACCAACCAAACCTTCAATTTCACCTCATATTACTACAGAAAAGAATTTTCGTGGCCAGGAATTTTCTTTTTTTTCCAGGAGTTTTCTTTTCTTGTGCTCATGCGCTTTTCTTTTTCGATTATATTTGTCACACGATTCTCCCATTATTAATTAGAAAATCGTTCCTTTTTCAAAAAATTTCCAACATGCCGGATCACTCAAATTCGATGGCTGCACGGAAATTATCCATTGCTGCAGCCCTCTAATGGTTCGAACATTCTTAGAAAAGATTTGTAAAGAAAATTATTTTGGATTTCGACCCATGTATGGCTGACTTAACTCTGAGCATGTTTGTCTCTCTTCTCTCAAATGCAAAGGTATCATGTCCATCCTAACCAATTATATGAATCCCTTTCACTGCCCAGAAAAATCACTTCCAGTCAGTGGTGGCTGGTGCTCAACATTTTTTTGGGGGGGGGGGGGGGGCACAAACAAACTAAAAAATTCTGAAAAATACTGAAACAAAAGCATCAATTGCAGCCTCACTTTGCCCATCATATGCAGCCACTGTGCCCCATCAAATGCAGCCACTGTGCCCATAAAATGCAGCCACTGTGCCCATCATATGGAGACACCGTGCCCATCATATGCAGCCACTGTGCCCATCAAATGCAGCCACTGTGGCCATCAAATACAGACATTGTGCCCATCAAATGCAGCCACTGTGCCCATCAAATACAGCCACTGTGCCCATCAAATGCAGCCACTGTGCCCATTAAATACAGCCATTGTGCCCATCATATGCAGCCACTGTGCCCATCATATGCAGCCACTGTGCCCATCATATGCAGCCATTGTGCCCATCATATGCAGCCACTGTGCCCACCAAATGCAGCCACTGTGCCCAGGGCTGATCCGAGGCGGGTGCACGGGGTGCAGTGCACCCCAGCGCCTGCAGTGCACCCCAGCGCCTGCAGAGGTGGGGGCGCCAAAGTGCCAGAATGCTCACTTCCATCCTCCCTCTCCGTGTTTGTTTCACACACAAACACACGAGTCAGGCTGTATCTGCTTGTCGCCCGTCGCCACTGTCTTCCTAGCTCCTTCCTCACTCAGCCGCCTGTCCAATCCGACATTCCTCCTCCCATTTGTTTCTTCCCAAACCCCGCCCACACTCCAGCCTTTTGCATGGACTCCTGTGGAGACTAACCTGAGGGGGAAGCTACGTGAGCTATCTGTACAACCCCCTCTTTCCCCTGAATTATTTTTGCTTTGCCTCTACTTGTCTCTCATTTCTTACTCCCCCCATGCAAACTGAGGGGGGGTTCTGACTGGGGGGGGTAATTGTACAGACTGGGGGAAGCAGAGGGGTAATTGTGCAGACTGGGGGGTTAATTGTACAGACTGTGGGGGGGGGGTTAATTGTGCAGACTGGGGTAAGGGGGGGGGGGTTGTGCAGACTGGGGTAAGGGGGGGTGCAGGCTGGGGGGTAATTGTGCAGTCTTGGGGAAGGGGGGTAATTGTGCAGACTGGGGGGGGGGGTAATTGTGCAGACTGTGGGAAGGGGGGTGATTGTGCAGACTGGGGGAAGGGGGGTGATTGTGCAGACTGGGGAAAGGTGGGGGGATTGTGCAGACTGGGGGGGTAATTGTGCAGACTGGGGGAAGGGGGTAATTGTGCAGACTGGGGGAAGGGGGGGATTGTGCAGACTGGGGGGGTAATTGTGCAGACGGGGGGGTAATTGTGCAGACTGGGGGAAGGGGGGATTGTGCAGACTGGGGCGGGGGGTAATTGTGCAGACTGGGGGAAGGGGGTGGATTGTGCAGACTGGGGGGGGGTAATTGTGCAGACTGGTGGAAGGGGGGGATTGTGCAGACTAGGGGGGTAATTGTGCAGACTGGGGAAAGGGGGGATTATGCAGACTGGGGGGGTAATTGTGCAGACTGGGGTAAGGGGGGGTTGTGCAGACTGGGGGGTAATTGCGCAAACTGGGGGAAGGGGGGTAATTGTGCAGACTGGGGGGGGGGGATAATTGTGCAGACTGGGGGAAGGGGGGTGATTTTGCAGACTGGGGGAAGGGGGGTGATTGTGCAGACTGGGGAAAGGGGGTAATTGTGCAGACTGGGGGAAGGGGGTAATTGTGCAGACCGGGGAAAGGGGGGTTGTGCAGAATGGGGGGGGTAATTGTGCAGACTGGGGGAAGAGGGGGGTTGTGCAGACTGGGGGGGTAATTGTGCAGACTGGGGAAAGGGGGGTTGTGCAGACTGGGGGGGGTAATTGTGCAGACTGGGGGAGGGGGGGTTGTGCAGACTGGGGGGGTAATTGTGAAGACTGGGGAAAGGGGGGTTGTGCAGACTGGGGGGGGGTAATTGTGCAGACTGGGGGAAGGGGGGGGGGTTGTGCAGATTTGCGGGGGTAATTGTGCAGACTGGGGAAGGGGGGATTGTGCAGACTGGTAGGGGGTAATTGTGCAGACTGGGGGAAGGGGGATTGTGCAGACTGGGGGGGTAATTGTGCAGACTGGGGGAGGGGGAAATGTGCAGACTGGGGGAGAGGTGGGCTTGTACAGACTAGGGGTACGGGGAATTTGGGCAGACGGGGGGTGCAGACTGGGGGTAAGAGGGATCGAACAGCTTAGGGGGAGTTGTGCAGAATGGGAGGGGATGGAGAACTGAGAGCAGCGCAAAGGAAACTCCCAGAGTCATGGAGGCAGACAGAGGCAGGGCAGACCAGGGAGTCGTGATGCACGTGACTGGCTCAGGTTGTGGGGCTAGACGCTGGTTTGCAACAACTTGACCCCAGGACCAGTAGCATCAGCCCCCCAGGAGGCCTTGCAAGGACCTGCTGAGTTGACATTGCTGAGGTTAGAGACCATGACACAGCTCATCCCCCCCATATGGCTGCATTGAAGGGCACTGGTGAGGCTGCACTGATGGGCACTGATGAGGCTGAGCTTATGGGAACTGGTGAGGCTGCATTGATGGGCACTGATCGAGCAGTCTCCCACCATTTCTTGTATCATGTCTGCAGTCTTTAACCATCTCCTGTAGTATGCTTGCAGTCTCTGACCATTTCTTGTATCATGTCTGCAGTCTGACCATCTCTTGTAGTATTTCTGCAGTCTCTGATTATCTCTTGAACTATGTATGCAGTCTCTGACCATCTCTTGTACTATATATGCAGTCTCTGACCATCTCTTGTACTATGTCTGCAGTCTCTGACCATCTCCTGTAGTATGTTTGCAGTCTCTGACCATTTCTTGTATCATGTCTGCAGTCTCTGACCATCTCCTGTATCTTGTCCGCAGTCTCTGACCATTTCTTGTATCATAACTGTAGCCTCTGACCATCTTCTATAGCATGTTTGCAGCCTCTGACCATTTCTTGTATCATGTTTGCAGTCTCTGACCATTTCTTGTATCATGTCTGCAGTCTCTGACCATCTCTTGTATCATGTCTGCAGTCTCTGACCATCTCTTGTACTATGTCTGCAGTCTCTGACCATTTCTTGTACTGTGTCTGAGTCTCTGACCATCTCTTGTATCATGTCTGCAGTCTCTGACCATTTCTTGTATCATGTCTGCAGTCTCTGACCATCTCTTGTACTATGTTTTCAGTCTCTGACCATCTCCTGTAGTATGTTTGCAGTCTCTGACCATTTCTTGTATCATATCTGCAGTCTCTGACCATCTCTTGTACTATGTTTGCAGTCCCTGACCATCTCCTGTAGTATGTTTTCAGTCTCTGACCATCTCGTTCTCTTTGTTATTAAGAGATCATGGGAGGATCCCAGGTTAACAAAGACTCCTTAGGGGAGCATGTCTGTGTTTGAGTCGTTGCCATAGAAACATTTGCAAAGGGGAGGAGTTAGTAAGATGACTACGCCCACGTGGGGGCGCCCAAAATATTTCTGCACCCAGGTGTCTGTGACCCTAGGATCGGCCCTGACTGTGCCCATCATATGCAGCCACTGTGCCCATCATATGCAGCCAACTGGTGTAGGGGTCCCCTCTTCTGGTCTGGTATGGATTTTAAGGGGAACCCCGAGCCAAAATTAGAAAAAAAATGGACATGTTGATGGGGACAATGGCCTCATCCCCACAACCCTTGCCCGGTGGTTGTGGGGGTCTGCGGGTGGGGGGCTTATCGGAATCTGGAAGCACCCTTTAACAAGCGGACCCCCACATCCCGCCCCCCCCCCTGGTGAATAAGTATCGGGTACATTGTACCCATGCACATTCACCCAAAAAAGTGTCAAAATGGTAGAAATGACAGTAGACAGTTTGGGACGTCTCCCATGGGGGCAGAGTTTTTCAGTTTTTTGGGGGGCCGCAGCCCTATACACAGATAGGGGTTGCGCTGTGTCCTAGCAACACGGCGCGGCAGCGATTGCCACGTTGCGCGCCCCCGGGGGCATATGACGTCCACCCAGAACTAGAGCCGCACCGCCCAGTCGTCATTTGATGGTGGGCCGTCGGCAAGTGGTTAATGCAGCTAGCAAATGGAAGCCTTTTTTTTGGTATCCAGTTTTTCTTAACTACTATGTAAGCTACCCTGTTGCTCATAGAGTTCAATAGCTCAAGGCAAGGTTTACATATTTAAGTGGATGAGCCAGGGACTCCTGCCTCTTAATGTAGACAGAAATCTCCAAATATGTTCACAAGAGGGAAACAACTGGCAATTGTTGAGGATTGATGTTGCCACCAAAACCTCACTGTCTTAGTCACTGTCCCAAAAGTGTCATTATGGTACATAGAGCCGCGTATATATGCCTTGTGTTGTATGACTGTGTAGAGCTCACACACTCACACGCTTAACGCTATTTCTTGTAGTAGAAAATACAGAGGGTACACCAAGCTTGTGTAACACAGTTAGTTACTGCCTACTGTCATACCCCCCCCACTCCTCTCCTTTACATACTGCCAACTGCAATACCCTCCACAGTCCTCTCCTGTACATACTGTCCACTGTCATACCCACCACACTCCTCTCCTGTATATACTGCACACTGTCATACCTTCCACAGTCCTCTCCTGTACATACTGCCCACTGTCATACCTTCCACACTCCTCTCATGTAGATACTGCTCACTGTCATACCCTCCACACTCCTCTCATGTACATACTGCCCACTGTCATACCCTCCACACTCCTCTCATGTACATACTGCTCACTGTCATACCCTCCACACTCCTCTCCTGTGCATACTGCCCACTGTCATACCTTCCACACTCCTCTCCTGTACATACTGTCAACTGTCATACCCTCCACACTCCTCTCCTATACATACTGCCCACTGTCATACCCTCCACACTCCTCTCCTGTACATACTGCCCACTGTCATACCCTCCACACTCCTCTCCTGTACATACTGCCCACTGTCATACCCCCCACACTCCTCTCCTACACATACTGCCCACTAGCATACCCTCCACACTCCTCTCCTTTACATACTGCCCACTGTCATACCCTCCACACTCCTCTCCTGCACATACTGCCCACTGTCATACCCTCCACACTCCTCTCCTGTACATACTGCCCACTGTCATACCCTCCACACTCCTCTCCTGTACATACTGCCCACTGCCATACCCCCCACACTCCTCTCCTACACATACTGCCCACTAGCATACCCTCCACACTCCTCTCCTTTACATACTGCCCACTGTCATACCCTCCACACTCCTCTCCTGCACATACTGCCCACTGTCATACCCTCCACACTCCTCTCCTGCACATACTGCCCACTGTCATACCCTCCACACTCCTCTCCTGTACATACTGCCCACTGTCATACCCTCCCCCACACTCCTCTCCTGTACATACTGCCCACTGTCATACCCCCCACACTCCTCTCCTACACATACTGCCCACTAGCATACCCTCCACACTCCTCTCCTGCACATACTGCCCACTGTCATACCCTCCACACTCCTCTCCTGCACATACTGCCCACTGTCATACCCTCCACACTCCTCTCCTGCACATACTGCCCACTGTCATACCCTCCACACTCCTCTCCTGCACATACTGCCCACTGTCATACCCTCCACACTCCTCTCGTACACATACTGCTGATTGCCATATCCTTCACATTCCTCCCCTGAATATACTGCCTCTGCCATACCCTTCTTGCTTCTCTCCTGTACATACTGTCCATTGTCATTCCCTCCAGGGTCCTCTCACCTTTTGTACTTTTATGTCATCTTCTTGTATCTCTTGCCTCTTCTCCTCTCTGCCTGTCTACCTTCATATCTAACCCCATTTTTTCTCCTTTTATCCTCCTCATTCTCCTTCCTCCTCTTTCCCCTTTCTATTTCACTTTCTTCCTCTCACTCTTCCATCTCCCATCCATGGTGTAATGACTTCTCCATGGCCGGTCTTACCTCTACCAGTCTGCAGCAGATGGAGAGAAGAACCTTCCGCCTCCTCTGAATATTTCAGATTAACAAATGATGATTAAAAAGTATTCTTACCATAATTTACACAACTATTATGGTAACACACCGACTTCCTTAATGCAGACTTTCTGTAAAATATTTTTTTTAATCAGGCAAGAAGCCGTCCCTAAACTAAAATGCCATCAGTGGGTATTTGTCTCTTTCAGTTGTCTTTATTTTTGTGTATTTTATTTATTATTCTTGCTCTAGACAGGAAATATACAAGTGTAAGTATAGGAAGCTGGCAATTGGTTCTTCTACCTTTAGCAGCAACGACCACAAGTTATTATTTCCCTCTGCTGATGTGAGGATCACCAAGAGAAGAACATTTTGGGGAATATTTATTATTATGTTTATCCAAGATTCTGGGGATTCTGGAGAAGGGGTCCGACTCCTTAATGATATCATTGCCCATACAGAGAGTCCCGGAGCAAGAAAGAAACAGATAGGCGCAGGGACGGCATGACAGGGTGGGACAGTACAGGACAAAAGGAAAGCAGGTAGTTTTCCCTTTAAGAAAAGGGGGGTGTCCTGGGGGTTGGAGGTGTTCCCTGGTGTAAGAGTCTGAGAGCAGGAAGTGATGTACAGTCAGTCCTGCAGCAGAAAAGGAAGAAGCTTGACACGCAGCCCCTGGGCCCTGAGCAGGCATCCTGCATGTGGCCGAGTCCCGGGGCCTTGCCCAGCTGCGGGCAGCGGCGTCCCCCTGGGAGCCGACTGGGGAAGAGAGCAGGTTAGCGGCGGGCATGGGGGGCAAAGATGCGGCTCCAGCCGCAGGGGGGGTGCAGTATCCCACGTGTGCGGCGGTATAGGCCGCTGGAGTACATGCAGCCCTGTGCCTTCAACCTGAGGGTGGCTGAGTCCCGGGTTTGGCCCAGCGGTGGGCAGCGGCGCCCGTCCTGGGAGCCGTCTGGGGGAGGGAGCTGGCAGCGGCGGGCATGGGGGGAACAAGAAGCGGCACTAGCCGCGGGGGGGGGGGGGTGCAGTATCTCACGCGTGCGTCGGCATAGGCCGCCGCCGTCACGCAGTCCCTGGGCCCTGTGCGTTCCAATTGAGTGTGGCTAAGGCCCGGGTTTGGTCCCAGCTGGGGGCACCGACGTTTGCCCTTTCAGCTGTCTGGGGCAGAAGTTGGCTGCAGCGGGTAGGGGGGGAACTACAAGCGGCCCCAGCCGCGAGGGGGGCGCATGGGCCGCGGGTGTGCAGGGACCCTTACTTCTCCCTGGGAGGTCAAAGTCATATTCTGTGACTTGACAGGGGCCCTCCAGCTTCCTCTTAGCAGCGAGCCTTTCCTGGGAATAGGGGGGAGGCCAGGAGACTCCGGCATCCAGGCGGCCAGGGGTCCGATCGTGCACAGGGTGAGGAGCGTGGTGACAGCAGCGGTGATGGCGGTGGTCGTGCAGGGGTGCCCGAGCCAGGGAGTGGGTCTGGAGTCCGTCAGTGGCATCACGAGCGGGCTGGTGTTCCGGGTCGGGAAGGACGGAGCAAGCGACAATACGGGCCCTCAGCATCCAGGTCTCGTCCTCCGGGGGAACTGGCTGTGATCATTCGCCAAAGGAGAGTCGGAGGGTGAACTGTCCGGGTCGGAGGGCGGCGAGGACCAGGGACATCCAGCAGCGTGGGATTCCAGTTTGGCGGCTGTTGGACCCAGCTCTGGGCAGCCTGGTAAGTGCACTTCATCTAACCTTTGCGCAGTGTTACTAGTTTTTTGCTGGGTCAGTGTAGAGGGGGGGGCCCTGTTACGGTTGGCAGTTGCATTAATAGGGAAAATGGGGGGGGTTATCATCTGGGGCTGGTGCATGCCGCAAAAAAAAAAAAAGGGTCGTATATGTCTGGGGTCTCATCTTACGGTGGAAATTGGGGAGATGATTGGGACGGGTAGATATTTTCGTTAAGGCCCCGGAAGAGGTTGATCTGGATAGATTACAGCCGGGGGAGTGAAAAGAGGTCTATGGGGGGAATCACTGTTATCGGTTGAACCCCTGTATCTTCAACATCTGGTGCAGGCTTCTGCCTTCCTTGCAGGGTCGTAGGAATAAGGTTCATTTACGGGTAGGTCATTAGCTATGCTCGCCGGATGGATGGAGGTGTGGCGTGGCAGAGATATGAGGTGCAGTTCCGTCATCGGATGGCCAGCAGACCGGCTCTGCGCTGGGATCATATGGAAATCAGCTTGTGGATTAAGCTTATGACGTCGGCGCGGGCTCCCAGTCAGTTTTCCCGGGGGTACACTTGGTACCTTTTGGTAAGGTTTTGTCACAGGACTTAGTGGTTTTCTCACTTGGGGGGGGTCAGAGGTGCCCCGGCTGCCGGTCAACCGACCGGAACACGTTGGGCCACTGCTGGCAGCTTAATTGGGACAAATGCAATTTTGGCGCAAACTGACGATTCAGGGCCGCATGTGTCGCGGGGGGGGGGGGGGACGCATGCCCTGGTATGGTGTTTTCATGCAAGGAAAGAGAAGTGCCGGGGGGTCAGAGGGACGACGTTTGTCCAAGTGGACTGAGTACTCCCCCTTTTCTCTAGAGGTATCCCGACCGACGGGCGGCTGGGGTGTTAGTGACGGGCTTTGCTAGCGGTTTTGTGAGATCCCCCGTTTACTCTCTGCTGTTCCTCCGTAGGCTGGTAATCTGAGACACACCTGTTGTGGCCTTCGGTGGTCTTTGAGACGCTGTCAAAGGGGGGGGGCAAGAGGGAGCTGCACAAGTTAGCTTTATTTACCACCTTCTTTTTCAAAGCAGGCTTGGTTACTTATGCTATCGCACCGGGGGAGGGCACGGTGACGTGCGCCTCCTTTACGCGGCGGTAACATGTTCCGCAGGTGCGGGTGGGCCCGGGACGTCTCGGGGCTTGGCTCGGGCATTCATTACCTGGCTGGGTTTGTATGTGAGGGCCCTCTGTGGGCTAACGTTTTCTCTGTGTTGTCGGGGAACGTTGCAGTATGTAGCGGAGCATTTCGGGGTATGTTGGCACTGGGAGTGTACATAAGGCCCTACGTCATCCATTGTCTTCCTGGGCATGGTTTGGTTGTCGCTGCGTTGGTAAGATCGGCTGCCGGAGGACAAGCCTTAGAGTCTCAAGGTGGAAGTGCGTGGGATTTTTTTGGTAAGAGGAAGATCCAGCGGCGCCAGTTACAGCTGCGGTGGGGTAACTTGAATTTTCCGGGCAAAATAAGTCTCAGGGACTGGGTTCTTTTGTCACAGGCTGTCCGCTGCGACGGCAGGGGTGGTATGAGGCAGGGTTCCTGTAGTACTTGGTAATCAGGTGGATTCCCGATTGGGGTAGTAATGGAACTTTGGGGGGTACTCCTTCCTGTGAGTTTATGGTTCGCCTCAATTTAGACGACCGGGGCGTTGTCCAGATGGGTAGCCGGGTTTCGGCTGTTTCGCAGCCGGTGGTGTGGTTTGCTGCGTCATTTGGTACTGGGCTGTCTGCGATGGCAGGTGTTCATTTATGCTTAGCACCTTCTAGGGGTGGATAACACTTTGGCTGACGCCTTGTCTCGTTTTCAGTGGGACAGGTTCAGAGAGTTGGCACCGGATACGTAGCAATATGGGGTTGCCTGTCCCGACTGGTGGGGGAGCATTGCTGTGACAGTGCATCTCGGTGGTTGCGACAATCACGGTAGGCCTACGCCAAGGCATGGTGGGAATGGCTAGCAATTTTGCAGGGGCTGGGGATTTCTTCGGTGGGTCATGAGGTAGGCACTTCCGGCTTTTGCCAGACTTTGAGAAGGGGACTGGGGGTCTCCGTATCTGCTGTCGACTGTACGTTGGCGATTTTGTCATTTCTGTTTCAGGGGCGAAGTTGCTGGATTATGTATATTACAGAGTTTTGGTTTGGTTCCTGGAAGAGGAGGTGAAAGTGGACGTTCTGGATAAAAAGGGGGTACCCATAGGTGGTATCGGGTTATTGAGTACCTTCCGGTCAACAAGGGTTAACCAGGAAGGGGAACATTTTTTTTAGGGTACTGCGGACATGTGTACCGCCTTCGAGTCGGTGTCTTGCGACTGGAGGCCTAGGGGATATAGTTTGGTCCCAGTGTCCAAGTTGCGAGTTGTGGTCTCATATTACGGAGCTTTGGGTATGCAGGCGGTTAGGGGGTACAGGAGTTGCTCTGGTGCTGGGACGGGCGCCGTCCGGTTTCGGTGGGGGATGTTGCACATTTGATTTGGCTATGGCAGTCTGTGCTTCTCGGTGCCCGAGTATTCACTAGTACGGGCAGCCAGTTCACATGCTTGTTGCAGAGCATTTAGGGTTGGCGAGCTGGTCAGTTCTTCCATACTGGCAAAAAGGGCCTGTTGGTACATGAGGTGGAGTGTGCGGACGTTGTGTTGTTCGGGGGCCTGAAACGGATCGGGGGTTTAGGGCATGCGACTCGTTGTGTTTCGCATCCCGTAATATGTCCTTTGCGGGCGGGGTAATTATTTTCTTTCCATGCGTCTAGTATTGGGGGGTGGCAAGTTATGATCCAGTACGGGTCAGCCCGGCCAGGTTCCGTTGGTACGCACTTCCTTCCCGGGGATGCGGATTGTTTGGTCAGGCATGGTGGGCAGGACAGCTGGGCGGTGGCATGGTCAGTGGAAACGGTGAACAAGGCTCGAGTACAGGTGGAAAGCGAAGTCGGAAGATTGGTTACTTGTGATGGGGTCCTAGTGGTGAGTCATGTGGAGCTGCTGAGCTATGGGGTTTACCTCATGGCTGTCGGCATTGATCTCGGGGCCCCGGGTTTTCAGGAAGGATTCCGAGTGTTTTGGGGTTTGGAGGTGCGCGCAAGGGTAAGGTTTTACCCCTTGTGTGCTGTGGCAGTGCTCGGTCTCTGGAAGAGGAGAAAAAGGCTGGAATAGTTAGTAAAATGGTGGTACCCATCTGTGGGATGGGGTTATCGGTAGTAAAATGGTGGTACCCATCCGTGGTATGGGGTTATCGGTAGTAAAATGGTGGTACCCATCTGTGATATGGGGTTATTGGGTACCTTCCGGTCAACGAGGGTTTAACCAGGAAGGGGTAAAATTGTAGGTCACTGCGGACATGTGTACTGTCTCCGAGTCGGTGTCTTGCGACTGGAGGCCTAAGTTAAATAAGTTTTGTCCCAGTGACCAAGTTCTGTGTCGTGGCCTCCAAGACTACCAAGATATGGAAAAAGTTTGTCTGATGTTATGTAAAATGGTTATTTATTTTAAGTTTTGAAATGGTTAAATAAATAGGCCGCAAGGCCAATTTTACTCCACAACTTTGTCAGTTGTTTTATTGGGCAATTGGGAGTTGGGGAGGTTTAGGTCTATCAGGTGGGTCACTACTGGGCATCTGTCCTTAACATGTCAAGAGAGTCCCAGGGCAAGAAAGAAACAGATAGGCGCAGGGACGGCATGACAGGGTGGGACAGTACAGGACAAAAGGAAAGCAGGTAGTTTTCCCTTTAAGAAAAGGGGGGCGTCCTGGGGGTTGGAGGTGTTCCCTGGTGTAAGAGTCTGAGAGCAGGAAGTGATGTACAGTCAGTCCTGCAGCAGAAGAGGAAGAAGCTTCCCACCCACCCTCCCTAGGTTTTAGGCGGGGGTATGCAGTTGGGAGGTCGGAACGGTTGTGGCAGTGCTCGGTCTCTGGAAGAGGAGAAAAAGGCTGGAATAGTTAGTAAAATGGTGGTACCCATCTGTGGGATGGGGTTATCGGTAGTAAAATGGTGGTACCCATCCGTGGTATGGGGTTATCGGTAGTAAAATGGTGGTACCCATCTGTGATATGGGGTTATTGGGTACCTTCCGGTCAACGAGGGTTTAACCAGGAAGGGGTAAAATTGTAGGTCACTGCGGACATGTGTACTGTCTCCGAGTCGGTGTCTTGCGACTGGAGGCCTAAGTTAAATAAGTTTTGTCCCAGTGACCAAGTTCTGTGTCGTGGCCTCCAAGACTACCAAGATATGGAAAAAGTTTGTCTGATGTTATGTAAAATGGTTATTTATTTTAAGTTTTGAAATGGTTAAATAAATAGGCCGCAAGGCCAATTTTACTCCACAACTTTGTCAGTTGTTTTATTGGGCAATTGGGAGTTGGGGAGGTTTAGGTCTATCAGGTGGGTCACTACTGGGCATCTGTCCTTAACATGTTATGCATATTATTTCAAATTCAGGCAGTAATGTCTAGCACTTCTGCCTTGCACCTTTGGGGTCCTCAGTTTAACTTCCAACCAGGACACTATCTGCATGGAGTTTGCATATTCTCCCTCTGCTTGTGTGGGTTTCCTCCAGGTACTCCCATTTCCTCCAAGAGTCCAAAGACATGCTGGTAGGTTAGCAGGCTCCTGTGTAAATTGGTCCCAGTATGTGAGTGTATGAGAGATAGAAACCTTAGATTGTAAGCTCCTTGAGGGCAGGGACCGATGCGAATATATGTAGCGGTGCCCCCACCCTCCAGAGGCCTGAAGGTGACCTCCAGAGTCAGGGGCAGCTGACATTCCACCTCAGGGTGCAGGTCACTGGGCATGGTGGGTGTAATGGAAGTTGGAAACATGGGCGCCAGTCACTTTTTGAATGCAACAAAAGAGATTTTATTTTCTCTTAACAAGAACTGACGGAGAGAGGGTTTAGGCCAGGACACACTTAGGCAAATGAAAAAGCAATTGGCAGACTCCGCAGACCAAAAATAGTAATAGGCAGATAGCTATACAGGTAGAGGCCCATTAAACTGGATGCAGCATATTTGTAGAACTGCTGTCTCCTATAGCAACTGAACTTTCAACAGTCAATATAGATCTGCACACGTAACTCACAGTATCCCGTTGTAGATCTTCTCTCACATCTCACATTATCCCACCATAGATCTTCACACTGAGCTCCCAGTCTCTAGACTTCCAAGATCCCAGCCTCCATTGGATCCCCTGAGCTCTTCCACAGCTAACCTGCTGTATACTGCTTAAGATTCACCACGCTACCCTCTGGGTCCCTGACTTGACTCTGCTGAAGCTTTGCCACTTCTTCACTTTCCCCGGCTAGTGAAAAATTCTGCTCTTGTACTTCTTCAGACTTCATGTACTGGCCTCTGATAACAGGAGAGGTTGTCCCTTGGAGGCAACTGTTTCCCCTTTACCTCTGACCTTGATCCTCACTTGCCTCTGGTAAACGGAGTGGTCGTCCCTTATAGCAACTGCTTCTCCTTCTCCTCTAGCAACATTCGGTTCCCCCCGTCCGGCTGAACCTCTGCAACTTGGTTAGGCTCCCGACCTGAAGCCCCAACCCCGCACTGCTTATCACAGTTCTGGATAGGCCTCAGACAGCCTAACAGCCAGGTGCTCCCATGTAGGCCTCAGGCTTCTGGCCTAGCAACCGGGAGCAATACAACACACGTCCACCCAGACAGCCGTCCAGGTGGCACAGAACCCCGATCACCTGACTCCTCCCAAATAAAAAGGCTCTCCCAGCAGGCCATGGGGCCAAAGAGACTTCTACCAATTGGCTGGGACAACCTATCCACTTCTAACTCAAATTCACTTGTCATTCTAATACCACAGGCAGCAAGCCACCAAGTGACAGAAGATAGAGGTACACCATATTCAGGTTTAGGGCAAAAGTCATTGGATCACCCTAACAATTAGCCAGGCTAGTTTCCACCTAGCAAACTAAATTTGTGAGCAACCCTGTTTAGGACCAGAGTGCTACATATACAATATGGAAAGCGCTGTGTAAATTTCCGGCGCTAGATAATTTCCGGTAATAAAAATAACAAATGATTGTCAATATTCAGACGAATATCAGGTGTTGGCAGTGCAGTGGCGTATCTAGGGTATGGCACATATGGCTAGTGTCATGGGCGCCACATGAAGGGGGCGCTCATGAGTGGCTGAGGATGTTCCGAGGATGCCTGAGAGTTAGCAGATCCAATATGATCCTAGCTGTGCCTCTACAGAAATTGTCCGCCCCCCCCCCGGCCAACTCTCAGCAAATCAGCATTCAGATGCCTGCTATAACCTGCCCACCTCCTTCCACAGCCCGCCAGATTTGATGAAGACATGGATAGCCGGAAGTGGGACTGTACTGTATGGGGGGAGCGCCGGGCAGACGTCTGAACTGTTGTCTGTGCTTTACCACAAGTAAGTAAGCAGTGGCATTGCTACCTTTTGGCAGTTTTGTTTTCTACAGCTGGAAACCCACCTCCAGGTCGTGCCTGCATGTGTCCTCCTCCTTTCTGTCTCTCACTCCCAAGCCTGTCACGATCTGCTCTACACCCAGGCAGCACAGCTGCACACTGTCCCAGTGGCGGCTGGTGCTCAAATTTTTTGGGGGGGCGCAAACAAACTGAAAAAAAAAACAAAAAAAACATCAATTGCCGCCACTGTGCCCATTAAACGCAGCCACTGTGCCCAAACGCCACTAGTTTCCCCCAATATACAGCCAGTTTGTCCCCACAATACAGCCAGTTTGTCCCCAAAATACAGCCAGTTTGTCCCCCATATACAGCCAGTTTATCCCCCATATACAGCCAGTTTGTCCCCCCAATAATACAGCCAGTTTGTCCCCCCAATAATACAGCCAGTTTGTCCCCCCAATAATACAGCCAGTTTCCCCCCAAATTTACAGCCAGTTTGTCCCCCATAATACAGCCAGTTTCCCCCCAATATACAGCCAGTTTGTCCCCAATATGCAGCCAGTTTGTCCCCATTATGCAGCCAGTTTGTCCCCCATATACAGCCAGTTGGCCCCCAATATACAGCCAGTTTGTCCCCCATATACAGTCAGTTGCCCCCCAATATACAGCCAGTTTGTCCCCCAATATACAGTCAGTTGCCCCCCAATATACAGCCAGTTTGTCCCCCATAATACAGCCAGTTTGTCCCCAATATGCAGCAAGTTTGTCCCCAATATGCAGCAAGTTTGTTCCCCAAATGCAGCCAGTTTGTCCTCATAATACAGCCAGTTTGTCCCCCCCAGCCCTGCACTTACCTTCCTCGAGTCAGCGCCCTCCTTCTTCCGTCCTCGATGTCTTCTCCCGCCCTCAATGTCGCTTCAGCCAATCAGGTTACCGGTAACCAGACCCGGTGAACCTGATTGGCCAGGGAACGCACCCCTGTGCGTCCTCTCATTAGATATTTAGAAGCCGATTACAGCCCTCAGGCTGTAGCCGGGAAGCCTATCAGAGCCTGCTGGCTCTGATAGGCACTTCTAAAGGCCAACCAGACGCTGTGATTCAGATGGCCGGCGCTCAAGGGGCCGGCCATCTGAATAGTGGGCGGCAGCAATACATAGGTTCATGCAATGCATGAACCTATGTATTGTTGTGAGTGACGGCCGGGCGCAGAAGCGAGCGAGCGGCGGCGCTTCTGCGCCCACTATGGACGCACCGCCACGCATTGTGTGAAGAAAAGGACATTTAAGAAAAAAAAAAAACTCTTAAAGGGCCCGTTTTTTTTTTTTTGGTGACCACAGGAGGGGGGGCGGCGCCCGGGCGCCCCCTATGGACGGGCCGCCACTGCACTGTCCTCTACTCACCACCTGCTGCCTGGGTGTTCTGTGTATATGAGCTGCTCGCTGGTGCAGTAACAATGTCCTCCTCTGCCCGAGGGGGGGGGAGGGCTTGCTGATTTTTTTTGCTGCTGGACAGAGCTATATTCTATGTAGGGGGGTGTTTTGTTCAGGGAGGTCTGTACTATTGGAAGAGGGGGGTGGTCTGTGGGGGACACAGCAGTCTGTCTCTCTGTGGCTGTGCAGGACAATGCGGAGCAGTCTGTGTGCAGAACAATGCGGAGCAGTCTGTGTGCAGGGCAATGCGGAGCAGTCTGTGTGCAGGGCAATGCGGAGCAGTCTGTGTCTCTGTGGCTGTGCAGAACAATGCGGAGCAGTCTGTGTGCAGAACAATGCGGAGCAGTCTGTGTCTCTGTGGCTGTGCAGAGCAATGTGGAGAAGTCTGTCTCTCTGTGGCTGTGCAGAGCAATGTGGAGCAGTCTATGTGCAGAGCAATGTGGAGCAGTCTATGTGCAGAGCAATGTGGAGCAGTCTGTGTGCAGGGCAATGCGGAGCAGTCTGTGTGCAGGGCAATGCGGAGCAGTCTGTGTCTCTGTGGCTGTGCAGAACAATGCGGAGCAGTCTGTGTGCAGAACAATGCGGAGCAGTCTGTGTCTCTGTGGCTGTGCAGAGCAATGTGGAGAAGTCTGTCTCTCTGTGGCTGTGCAGAGCAATGTGGAGCAGTCTATGTGCAGAGCAATGTGGAGCAGTCTATGTGCAGAGCAATGTGGAGCAGTCTGTCTCTCTGTGGTTGTGCAGAGCAATGTGGAGTGGTCTCTCCATGCATGCGGAGCAGTCTGTGTGCAGGGCAATGCGGAGCAGTCTGTGTGCATGGCAATGCGGAGCAGTCTGTGTGCAGGGCAATGCGGAGCAGTCTGTGTCTCTGTGGCTGTGCAGAGCAATGTGGAGAAGTCTGTCTCTCTGTGGCTGTGCAGAGCAATGTGGAGCAGTCTATGTGCAGAGCAATGCGGAGCAGTCTGTGTGCAGGGCAATGCGGAGCAGTCTGTGTGCAGGGCAATGCGGAGCAGTCTGTGTCTCTGTGGCTGTGCAGAACAATGCGGAGCAGTCTGTGTGCAGAACAATGCGGAGCAGTCTGTGTCTCTGTGGCTGTGCAGAGCAATGTGGAGAAGTCTGTCTCTCTGTGGCTGTGCAGAGCAATGTGGAGCAGTCTATGTGCAGAGCAATGTGGAGCAGTCTATGTGCAGAGCAATGTGGAGCAGTCTGTCTCTCTGTGGTTGTGCAGAGCAATGTGGAGTGGTCTCTCCATGCATGGCAATGTGTGCCAGTGTTGGAATCATCAGTGATTTTTTTTTGTTAAGGTTATCTGAAAGATGGGTTTCAAATGTTTTGACAGGGGCGCAGTTTCACTGCTTACCATAGGCGCCATTTTCACTAGATACGCCTCTGTGGCAGTGATGTCATTGGGAACCCCTTCTCTAGAATTTTCTAAGTACCTAAAACCACTCCATTGGTGGGAACTTCCTCAATGCTCAAAACCCTCAGAGCTTGTTTTAATATAAAGTAGGGATGACTCTTTAAATTTAGTGCTGCTAGGCTGTAATCAGCCTAAATTGAAATTATAGCTCTGTTTTCACTTGGTCATCCCTAAGTCCTGTGTTATTGTTTGGTTCTGTCTGCTCATGGGGTGTGTCCCTTGTCATGGTGCAAGGAGATTCAGCAAGGATGGGTTATGAATATTTATGACTTTGTGCAGCTCCATTTCTACTGGGCTCCTGCCTGGGGGGCAGAGTGTATGTTGGATGTCTTGTCTTCCTAGAAAATAAATAAAACCAAGGGGCGAAAAGGCCTACTGCATTATCCACAGAACTTTACTGGCATCCCTGAAAACCAAAAGAGACTATGCGAAATGAGCAGCTAAGGTCTCAGACCTGGGCGTAGCATTAAGGGTTGCAGGGGTCACAATCGCAACCCCACCCCTAGCTCCAGGGGGCCCCTCCAGCCTCCCTGTCATATTATCATAGCCTCCACAAAGTCCAGCTCCGATCTGCCCAAGGGCCCCACAGCCGCGCTCCAGTACTGGGCTTCCACTTTGCCTTCCACGGTCCACACCTCTCCGTTCTCTGGGGACAAGCTGTGAGCCATTTCCTGAATGGAGAGGAGCACAGGGTGAGAACAGCCGAGGGGTCAGGTCAACTTTTGCATTGGGGCCCACAAGCTTCAAGCTACTCCTCTGGCCTCTGATTCCCACTGTACTAGATGCTGCAATTTAGAAGCAAGAAAAAAAATTCTCGGGTTTGGGGGCGCTAACCCCCCTCCGCCTCCTTTTGGATATTGTAGGAGATCTAGTTGGATACGGGGGGGGGGGGGGGGCTTTTTGCCCCAAATCAAATTTCTAAATATCCTGTTGCTCTTAATAAAGTTCTTCAGAGGAATCCAAACTGGGGAATTATGTAAAAAATATAAAAGTTGTGGCATCCATCTTAATGAAATGTATGCAGCCTATCACTGAAAGAGAAAGTGTTCACCAAACCCTACTTTGAATTTAAAATCTTGTCAGTAATGGAGCAATATTGTCTGCTATATATGATAGAGGGGATGTGGTCATGGTGACTCCCAGATAATTTAAAAGAGGAAACAATTACAAGTTGTGGGCAAAGTGATGGCAAATCCTTCAGAAGTGGATCCAGCGATAAAAGCACAGACTTCTCCCAGTTATTAGCAAGCCCTGAGAACTTAGCAAACCCATCTATATAGCTCAAAACTGCTGGCACAGAGGGCCAAAGATTAGATAAAAATAGAATAACATCGTCAGCATATAATGCTACTTTTTCTTCCATATTTCCTCTTACCATACCCGTTACGTCCGAAGCCGCCCGGAGAAGGGATGCCAATGGCAAAAAGGAGGGGTGACAAAGGACAAGCCTGCATTGTGCCACGAAATAACATAAAGGAGGAAGACTGTACGCCATTAACCCTAATCGAAGCCCTAGGGCCAGAGCAGGGGTAGGCAACCTCTGCACCCCAGCTGTGGTGAAACTACAAATCCCATAATGTTACGCCGAGTAAATTCATACCCAACATGTCACGCTTCAAAATTGTGCCCGCTTGTGGAATGGCGACAAACAGATGTTTAAATATTTCTACAGGTTACGTTTAGAGTTACAGAGGAGGTCTAGTGCGAGAATTATTGCTAGTACTAGTAATAATAAATAAGAAAAAAATAATAATTTAAACCCCCCTGTCCCGTCGAGCTTGCGCGCAGAACCGAACGTATACTTAACTCACGCTCCCATATAAAGACGGTGTTCAAACCACACATGTGAGGTATCTCCACAATCTTTAGAGCGAGAGCAATAATTCTAGCACTAGACCTCCTCTGTAACTCTAAACTGGCAACCTGTCGCCAATGGAGATTTTTAAGTGCCATTCAAAGAGCGGGCGCAATTTTGAAGCGTGACTTATTATTTCATTCAAAAAAGTGTATTTTTTCCCCAAAAATTGTGCTTGTAAGACCGCTGCGCAAATACAGTGTGACATAAAGTATCGCAATGACCGTCATTTTATTCTCTAGGGTGTCTGAAAAAAATATATATAATGTTTGGGGGTTAAGTAATTTTCTAGCAAAAAAAAAATGATTTTAACTTGTAAACAACAAGTCTCAAAAAGTGGCTTGGTCCTTAAGTGGTTAAAAGACAACAGAGAGTATTAAAGCAGAAGTAAACCCATCGATTTAACAGTTTCAAAAAGCAGTTACATTCCCGACATGCCGGGAATGCCAACTGTAACATTGGTTGTGCTCTCAACCAAACTGTCAAACCATCCAATGGCTGGTGTCATAACTGATCACATGTGCAGCATCATGGCAGTTGAAGAGTAAACAGAGACCAAGATGGCAGCTTCCTTGCCTGAAAATGATAGGAGGGTTTACTTCCACTTTAACTAGACCCTTTACTATATTGCTCCCTGAACATGATAAACAGTCCCGGCAACTGATGAAGGAGTGAAACAAACTAAAATAGAAGGAGAAGTAGAAAAAAAAGGGAAAAAAACCCCACACATAACTCCGGAAAAAAAAAACACCATTGGAGGTTCCTATACTAGCAGTGAGTAAAGTAAGTCATAGGGGACCCGGCCGGCCCATTTCCAGGAGATGAAGAGGGAATGAAGAGAGGAAAAAAAAATAGCAAATAAATAAAAGGGAAAAATCCAAAAGGGAGAGAAGGAATTTCCTTCCCCTCAGTTTATTCCAGCCATTAAATAGAAAAATGTTGGTCAAGCCATTCCTGGGCAGCCCGAGGGGAATCCAAAAATGTTACTTGATCATCCTGAACCACATGAAGACGAGCTGGATACATCATAGCGTATCGAAGTTTCAGTTTCTGCATCTTTTTTTTTACTTCCTGAAAAGAGACCCGTTATTTTTGGAGAGCAGGGGAAAAATCCGGGAAGCACATGATTTTAGAGCCACTATAACTCATTTCCTTCATCGCTCTAGCCCTACGCAACATATTTACTCTCTAAAGTTCAAAAACCGAATAAGAAAGGATCTAGGGGCACTGCCCACTGGAAGTGGGCAGGTGGGAACCCCAGTGGGCACGGTCTACGGCAAAAAGTGCTGAGAAATTGGCTGTACCAAAAAATATCCGAAATCCAGCATTCAGCAAACGTACATGGATCATTTCCTTCAACTTTTTCAGCCAAGCTGACCACACGTATATTATTACTACGTAAGCGGTTCTCAAGGTCTTCCACTTTTGCGGTGTTATCATTAGTCCATTTTATGACTGCTTTAACTTCAGCTTTCAGTGGGGAGAGAGAATCTTCCATATCACTTATTCTGGTTTCAAGACCCGCTGTGCGCTCTGGGAAATTTTTGCAAATCGTGGCGAATTAGCGTGACATCCCCACGAACTGCCTGTACTTGACCTGAAAGTACCACCAAGGAGGCAGAGCATTGCTGCATAATTGAGAAAAGATCCCACATAGTAGGCTCAGGGGTGATATCCATCTGACTGCTCCCAGCTCTAAGAGCAGAAAGTTCAGCTACAATCTGTGTATTCTGTGCTGCTTCACTCTGAGCAGCAGATATATGATCCATGGAACTGTGGGACTGTTTTTTCCCCCCCATAGGTGTTTGCATGGGGATAGATGGCACACAGCTCACACTGGCTCCACTTGTATCTCCAACCTCCACAGGCAGATCCTCTCTTGACGCCCACACTAAGTTCTGTGCTGAAGGCTTAGCTGGCCAAGCACCCTCCATACTGCGGGTGGTTGTAGGCATTTGAGAGTCACTGGAGTAGTCGGACTCCCAAACCTTTAGTCTATGGTACAAGTGATTTTTAGTGATAACAACCCAATGCGGCTAAAAGTCGCTCAGCTGTTATCCTAAATGAGTGGGAGGGGACGTCTCCCCCCCTCCCGCCACCTTCCGCCACTCTTCTCGGGCCTACCGTCCTACCAGGAGGCCCGAGTCACCATCCGGCGCGTCCGCCGCCTAGGTTGAGACCCGGATGAAACCGGATTCAGCTCCGATTGGGTCTCCAATAGAAAATCCCAGAAGCGACGTCACAACATCACTTCCAATTTACTTTGTTGCTAATGGCGGCGATTTAAAAAAAATGACAGTATTCAGAATCGCCAATACTCCCAGGGAGGATTCGGGTGACGTCACTTCCGGTCACGGCCGAGACCGGAAGTCCATGTGTTTGACACGCTTTTTCACGTATGCTGCTGGCTTTGCCATTTTTAGATGTTACTTTGCCTATTTTAAATAAAAGACAAAGATTTTTAAACTACTACACTATGAAGGCTCTTATATCCTTTATGTAATACCCAGGATTTGGATGAATATCAGAAGAGGTTGCTGTGGAATGTGGACCGCATGGGAAAAGATCCATCTATCCTCTAAGGCTACAGCTGTCCCTAATCCCACTGGAATATTTCCAACAAAGAGGAAGATAGCACAGATTGCCACGATCCAATATCTTGATGCGTGATTACACCCTTTGGGGACGATTTTTGAGGTGAGCGGCTAGAACACACTGGGTGTGGATTTTTGAAAGTTATCTACAGGCTATCATCACATCCTACCTTGTTTATTTGCACTTGGACACTTTTCTCCCCTCTCCCTACCCCCCTTTTTTTGGACTTATTTGCACAATTGAAGAAACTTTCAATCATTGTGATATTTGATGCACATTTTTTTCTACTGCCATTGGACTATTTTCTATTTTATGATTGCAAATTGCACTTTGACACAGGATTTGTTTTTATTGCATTTGCACTTTGTTTTTGTATTTGGATTTAGCACTTTATATTGTTTTGCAATTTCATTGGTTATAGTTTTATAGCGCTGCTTCACTTTATTATTTTCATATATATATTGGTGCTGGTGACACTTCAGAAGTTCAGCAGCTATATACACTTTATTTCACACTACTTTCAAATCATGACATGTTAGGTATCTATTTACTTGGCGTAACATCATCTTTCACATTATACAAAAAAATTGTGCTAACTACTGTTTTTTTTTTTTTTTACATTCATGAAAGTGTATTTTTTCCTCCAAAAATTGCATTTGATAGACCGCTGCGCAAATACCGTGTGACATAAAATATTGCAACGATCGCCATTTTATTCTATAGGGTCTCTGCTAAAAATATATGTGTGTATATATATATATATATATATATATATATATATATATATATATAATGTTTGGGGGTTCTAAGTAATTTTCTAGCAAAAAATACGGATTTTAACTTGTAAGCAACAAATGTCAGAAATAGGCTCAGGCATGAAAGGGATAAACGTTGTCTGGGTTATTATTGGTATTTTTAAATGTAAGTCACACAAGTTTTATATTTATGCCTCTTAGTTATAAAAAAAAAAAACAGTTTTGGTACATTTTATTATAAACAAATAAAATGTCTTAAACTTTCTCATATATGTTTGATAACTGAAATCAGTTCCTTTATTGTAACATTAGTATCAGTCTATAAAGATTTCAGTATTAAGTAAGAGCCATACTGACTTCTCCTTTGTACATGTGCCTATGTAAACAATACACTCCCTTTGTATTGTTTCGTATATTGCCGTGCTCACATGTACCTGCAGATCAAAGCGGCCGATATTTGGATTTGGTGCAGACACATCACCAGGAGTCTTCAGCTGCCTTGCAAATGTGATATCTGGGCTTCTGGTGTGTTGCTTCCTCTAGGTGAGCCTGCTCTCTGCTTGTGAATTGCTATATATGTCCCATAGTTGGGAACTCAGATAGTTTAGGGTAAAGGATCACACTTACCAGAGGCACCTTCATGCGGCAGTGTGGCTTCTACATGTACAGAATTTGCAAATAAATGCAAAAAAATTCTCTGTTTTTAACTTAAAGCGGAAGTGAACCCATCCATAAAACAGTTTAATTTCTGGCACGTGACGGAAATGTAACACTACCATTGGTTGTGCTCTTAGCCAAACTGTCAAGCCATCCAATAGCTGGTGTCTAAACTGATCACATGTGCAGCATCATGGCAGTTGTAGATTAAACAGAGGCAAAGATGGCAGCTTCCTTGGCTGAAAACAATAGGGGGGTTTACTTACATTTTAAGTAACTGAAATAGATTATCATTATTGCAGCACCCTCTAGTGTGATTGCAGGGAATTTTATTCCTGACTCCTGCTTAAAGAGGAAGTAAACCCTGATGGGTTTAACTTCCTCTTTGTTCCCTGCAAAGTAAAAGCATAATGAGCTAGTATGCATCGCATGCTAGCCCATTATGTGCCACTTACCTGCAAACAAAGCCTGCAATGTCCCTGAGGTCCCCGCTGGTGTCTGTGTCCATCTTCACCCCTCTTCCCTCCGGGGCCGTGGACTCCGGCTCTGTTACTGGCCGGAATCGCGTGACGTCACGAGGGTCATGGCATGGGCACTATAGAAATGGCACGATCGTGATTTTTCTTCAGTGCGCATGCGCCGATGACATTGGCGCAAGTGTAAATGGTTAATATCTCCTAAACCGTACAAGTTTAGGAGATATTTCCAGTACCTACAGGTAAGCCTTAGTATAGGCTTACCTGTAGGTAAAAGTGGTGTGTAAGGGTTTACAACCACTTTTAAACCTGTGAGTCTATAAATGGGTCAGGGCTATTAGCGTTCAGGGCAGCATGACTGATACAAACAGCTCCCTGGTGCTTCCCCTGTTTCTTGAAAGTTGGAGAATATTCTGGAAACTAGAGGGCGGAGGCCAGGAGGGCTGTTCTGCATGTTTATGGGTTCTGTTTTGTATATTGCCGTGCTCACATGTACCTGCAGATCAAAGAGGTCGCTATTTGGATTTGGTGCAGGCACATTACTGGGAGTCTTCAGCTGCCTTGCAAAGGTTATATATGTGCTTCTGGTGTGTTGCTGTGCCTGTAAGGAAGAAAGGGCTTCCTCTAGGTGAGCCCGCTCTCTGTTTGTGAATTGGTATATATGTCCCATAGTTGGGAACTCAGATAGTTTAGGGTAAGGGATCACACTTAACAGAGGACCCTGTTCTGCATTTTTAGGGGTGCTTATCCAATCTCCAGGCGGTGGGCCTGGCAGGGGACTAAGTGAGCCCTTAAATAGGAATGAGCCTCCAGCTACATCACTAGCCTAGTTTTAAAATACCAACCAAATCTCCTGCTCTCTAGTTCCCTTGCCACCTCATCCCATGCTCGCCTCCAGGACTTTTCTCAAGCCTCTCCTATCCTCTGGAACTCCCTACCCCAATCTGTCCCACTATCGCCTACTCTGCTTGTTTTTAGATGATCTCTTTAGAGAAGCCTATTCTGCCCCCACCTAACAACTGTACATTTATTTTCTCCTTCAGATCATCCCCCACAGCTATTACCTTTTGTATCACTTGACCCTCTCTTCTAGATTGTAAGCTCTGATGAGTAGGGCCCTCTGATCCCTCCTTTATTGATTTGTATTGTAACTGTACTGCCTGCCCTCACTTTGTAAAGTGCTGCGCATACTGTTGGCGCTATATAAATCCTGTATAATAATAATAATAATTGTTATTATTATTATTTTGTTAGGTAGCTTAAAAATCCCGTCCATATAGGGGGCGCACGCGTGCCGTCTCCCCTATCCATGCGTCCGCCCCCCTGATCTACATATCAGTGGCGCTGGACCATGGATCCCAATGCGGTGAGGTTTTTTTTTGAAGCACCTGAGTAGAGCCGGAGGCTCTATTTGGCTTAAAAAAAAGGATGGCCTCGGGAGAACAGAGCATTGCGCTCCAAGCCCACCCAGTTATGTGACCATAGTGTGACCATAAATTAATTTTCGCAATTATCACACTAAAGTTCCTCCCCGCCAATCAGGAGGCAGGTCTGTGAGACCTGTTTTCCGAGTGGCCAAATCGTCAGGCGATCCTATTGGATGCTCTCGCGTTTTTGCGGAATAGGAGACACGGTTTAGGAAGCTGGAGGAGCGGACACCCGAGCGGCCGCACAAGCAGGTAAGTGCCAGACCGCCCGTGCACGGGGGGGGGGGTGATGTTGTTTGTTTGCTGCCCCCCAAAAGAAGAACCCACCAGCCGCCACTGCTTAAAAGTATATGTAGCACCACCCCAGAAGGAGCCGCTTGAGTATATTTGGTTCTGTACTTGTACTGTGCCCCTCGACCCCACGAACAGACTTGGCCCCTCTTGCACACCTCCTAGTAAATAAAATTACTGTAGACACAATAGTAGTAAACAGAGTATCTTTACTGAAATTTTTGTAATAAAGAAAACAGTAGTATATAGCCAAGTAATCAGGGCTGCCCAGAGGTCCCCAGGGGCCCAGATGGCAACCCCCCCTTTTTTTTGTAAGGGGCCCGAAGGTCCCCAGGGCCCCGGATGGCAACCCCCTTTTTTTTTTATAAAAGTTTTATTTTTATAAAAAAAAAATTTTTGTAAGGGGCCCAGAGGTCACCAGGGCCCCGGCTGGCAGCCCCCTTTTTTTTTTTTGTTCGTCAGCACCCAAAGCCCCCCTGACCTCAACAATTTGCAGCGGCAGCACCCCCCCGCTTCTCAATTCGTGGCACCCCCCGCTTCTCAATTTGCGGCCGGCAGCACCCCCCCTGGTTCTCCTCTGCTCCAGGGGGCCCATGCCTGAAGCTGTGTAAGGGGCCCCAAAATTCCTGATGGTGGCCCTGCAAGTAATAGTTATTTATAGTCAACTCTAATTATTGAGCAGTATAGCACTGAGACAAATGCACATTATAACCAACACAGTTTTGAATCACCTTAAAGACTTAAACGTAACCTATGTGCTCAGGCATAAAGGGGGAAAAGAGACGTCTTGTTACCGACCAGTCTGTCTCCCTAAAATCCTGTAAAATCCTGAGCTCACAGACCCTGAAGGTATATGTGTTATACAATATTCAAACAATATCAACTTATATTGCTTTAAATGTCAGAGTTCCACCTTAATCAGTACAAATGTTTTGCACTCCTTGAGTCCTTGGCTGAATAAAGAAGAAAAGTCCTCACTGTGGAGATGTCTGGTATCTTCAGCTAGCATAAGGGCCCAGAATAATCTCTATGTAAAGTAACTCAAGGAAAAGATTGATGTAAAGTGTCTCCTGGGGAAGGCTCTGACAAGAAGACAAGGTGTCTGCATGCAGTGTCTTTTAGAAATAGTTTACGCAAGATGGGCTACTGCCCACTCACCAATCTGGTGACACCAGGGCCCAAAGGGATAGATGTCCTAGGGCAGGCTCTTTAGGCATGCTCAACTGACAATCTGGCTGGAGATACCCCCCGAGGTCCCCTCTGGGGAGATGTCTGCGACCGTCCGAAGGTGAAGCTATGGCAGGATAGGAACACGACCCTTGGAGCTGCGGCAGGATGGTCACACCAACAGAAAAGCAGAACCCCTTGTCACTTATGTCCAGTCTTCTCCTCGCCTCCTGGTATCTCCCCCCTGCTCCCAGGCAGCCTTTTGGTCTCCTTTTCCTCCTCTCTCCCCAGGGCATGCTGGGGTGCGTAGTTCTGTCCCCTAGGGATCACAATGGGGCCGCTGGTGCAAGGGAGTACATGTCCCAGGATCAGTGGCGGCCCATAACGCAGGGCACAGGGGAGCTGCCCCTCTATCCATTTGCATCTGGCCCCCTAATCTACATGCAGGGCGTCGGACGCATGGATTCCAATGTTTTTTTTTTCTTTCTTGAAGCACGTTATTAGAGCCAGAGGTTCTACTTGGCTTTGAAAAAGGGTGGGCGCGGGCCTACGCCCTGAGCCTACCCAGCTGGGTGACAATAGCGAATGAATAGTCACTAATGTCTTCCTGATTCTCCTCCAGACCAATCAGGAAGCGGTCCTAAAACCCATCACCCGATTGGCCAAAAGGAGAAGCGATCCTATTGGCCGCCTATGAGGAGGAGGGAGAAGGAGGGAGGGGAGGCACGGTGGAAGCCGCCGTGATGTGTCAAGGAGAAGGAGACACAGGGAAAGCCATCGTCCGGGGGAAGCGCTGCCTGATAGATGAGGTAAGTGCGGGGCTGGTGACCGACCAACGGGTGGGGGGGGGGGCGGTGCTGGTGATGTGTGACTTTACAGATAAGCAGACTTGTTCCAGTTTAGTCATCAGTGGACAGATTGGACAACTTGAAAGGAGAGGGGGGACCTGCGTATATATTGCTAGCACCTATCACCCCAAATGGTCAATAAGCACTAAGCCCTGATGGCATGTGACATACAGTATGGCCGCCCTAACACACACCGATAAGATGTTGAGCAGGCAGTTGATCACAATCACTAATAAAGCTAAAAACTCTAAAACATCTACAAATCCATTCCATACATTATAGCGGGAGGCTTTCTTCTGAGGTGCGCTGGTCCTCACTGCATGGTGGGGATAGTAAGTTCTCCCTAAATATATTTTGCATGAGCTCGCCAACAGACTGTCTCAACTTCTGCTTCATAGCTTTCCCCAAAAAGACGTAGAGTATTGGGTTGAGGCAACTATTGAACGTGGCCAGAGACAGTGCCAGAAGGTCCAGGATGTACAGTACCTCATTCTCAGTGTATAGCAGGGTTACTCCCATGATGTGGTAGGGGACCCAGGTGGTGAAAAACACGACAATAATACTTATTGCCATCTTGATGGTTTTTCTACCTACTTCAGAAAATCTGATATTTTGTGCTTTAAAAGCCAGATGAATGTAACAGATACAAATGATAATAAGAGGGATCAGAAATCCACAAATTACACGTGTAAGGTTGATAGGCTTTATCATGTAAAAATCTGAATAACAGGAGGTGTAGTTATAGTCATATCTTTTGTTGATGGCGACAGGCAGACACATCACGAAGGACAACATCCAAATTGCCAAGCATATCATCCACGCCATTTTGATTCTTCGGTGATTTCGGGCCCACACGGGATGGACCACCAGAATCCATCGGTCAACGCTGATAGCCACCAGGGTGAAGACACTGGTATACATGTTAAGGGGAACGATGAAGGGTAAAATCCTGCAGAGGACAGGACCGTACAGCCATTCTCGGTAGAAGATCTGCACTACAATGAATGGAAGACACAAGCAGCACATGATATCGGCCAGAGCAAGGTTCCCAAACCAAACAGTGGTCACGGTCCGCTCCATCTTCACTCCGGTAACCCAAAGCACCAGAGCATTGCCGGGGACACCCATGAGAGTAGTGAGAAAAAAAACCAGGGCTGTGAACATCACCTCAGGTCTGTAATATATGTCTGGTTCCATTTCACTGCTGACATTGAACATCTTGTTTACCTGTAAAGACATCAAGAGTTACTTCATCTGTCTGATTATTAATCAATTTCATATTATTGTAAGGAAAATAATGTAACTTCTAGTATTAGCCGCTTAAGGACCGCCCCACGTACATATACTGCAGCAGGGCGGCCCTTAAGCACAAACCATGTACCAGTACGTGATTTTTCTCTTCCGGCTCTGGGGGCACGCGTTTCTGCCTGTTTGGAGCCTCACAGTCGCTGTGATTGGACACAGCGGGAGCCAATCAGCAGGTCTGGACCCACCGATCGTTCACAGGAGAGGCAGGACGGCGGTCTGCCTATGTAAAACAAGGCAGATCGCCGTTCTGTGAGGGAGGAGGAAACACAGATCTCTGTTTTCCTCCAGTCACAGCACCCCCCCCCCCCCCCCCACAGTTAGAAAGCACTCCTAGGAGCACACTACTTAACCCTTTGATGGATCCTTTGATGGGTCCCTCCCCTGCCAGTGTCATTTATACAGTGACAGTGCGTTTTTTCATTAGCACTGATCACTGTATTGGTGTCACTGGTCCCCAAAAAGTGTCACTTAATGTCAGATTTGTCCGCCGCAATGTCGCAGTCCCGCTATAAATCCCCTATTGCCACCATTACTAGTAAAAACAATAAAAAATAATAAAAAGTCCATAAATCTATCCCATAGTTTGTAGACAGTATAACTTTAGTGGAAACCAATCAATATACACTTATTGGGATTTTTTTGCATGGGGGTGTTCCATGCAGATGGTTGCGTGTGTGCTATAAGAGCTGCTGCCTTCTCTGTGACACCTACATAGATAGGGTCCCTATGAGAAAAAAAAATGAAAAAAATGTGGGCGTGGCGCTGCTCTGTGAATATGTGTGTTTAAAGTGCTTGTGCATCATCCTTAACAAAGTACTCTATATAATAAACTGTAATACCACAAATCGTATTATTAAACAAACATTCCTTTTATTCCATGTAAAAACGTATAGAAATGCACTTACATTGTGTGCAAAATCATTGAGCAGTAAAAAAACAGGAAGTCCGGGATTCTTGTGCATTCCAAAGACCAAACAGGAAGTGACGCAATGACGCTGAAGCTCTACGCGTTTCATCAGTATGACGTCATCATGTGCCGTCATCAGGCTTGTACAATTGATGATTTTCATATGTTTATTTACTTTGTGGATTGTTCACAAAAAAACAAACAGCACTTGTCACTTTATTGGAAGGAACACACTTGGGCTGTCATATACATATTTCATAGCACTTGTCACTTTTTGCTTAGTAATACAATTTGTGGTATTACAGTTTATTAAATAAAGTACAAGCATAAGCACTAGCACTTTAAACACATATATTCACAGAGCAGCTAGACGCCCACTATTTTTTCTGGGATTTGTTTTACCAAAAACACGTAGCGGAATACATATTGGCCTAAATTGATGAAGAGATTTGATTTATTACTTTTTTATTATTGGATATGTTTTATAGCAGAAACTAAAAAAAAATTATATATTTTTTTTCGAAATTGTCAGTCTTTTTTTGTTTATAGCAAAAAAAAAAAAAAAAAAAAAAAAACACAGAGGTAATCAAATACCACCAAAGAAAAGCTCTATTTGTGGGAAAAAATTAAATCAATTTTTTTTTGGGTGCAGCGTCGCACGACCGCGCAATTGTCAGTTAGCGCAACGCAGTGCTGTATCACAAAAAATGGCCTGGTCAGGAAGGAATATTTATGTACAGTATCTCACGAAAGTGAGTACACCCCCTCACATTTTTGTAAATATTTTATTCCATCTTTCCATGTGACAACACTGAAGAAATTACACTTTGCTACAATGTAAAGTAGTGAGTACATTCTCTTCACCTCTAGGAAAAATTATGACCTTGCAGCTCCTGTCTCCCCTCTGACTTCCTATATTGAGGATTACATTTTTGTTGTGTAGCGCACCCCCGAAAGAGCAGCTGTAATTTTTGCCCAGGTTCTTTATTTCTACTCAGTGTAGAAGCAGCCAGACATACAGCAGCAGACACTCATCAGTCTCAGTAAACAGTCCAGGTTTTTTTTAATAGTTTATTTAAAACTTAAACTGGGATAGGAGTGGGGTAACCATGGGATACTTCAGCAACATTCAGTAGTAATTTGAGGAAACCTATCTTCCTCCTAGAGATACTGAGCACAGTCCTTGCAGCAACAAATAATGGACTGAACTGGGCAGGCACAATATAAAATATGTCCATGGGGTAGCAGCAGCACACAGTCACTGGGCTCTCACACACCAGTCTTTACTCACCAATGTCCTTGGATAGTTGGATGCCTCCTTCCAAAATCTTCCAGACACAACTACAGTGAATTCTCCAGACCAGATCCCCCAAAAAAAGTCCCTTAGTCATCTCCATCAAAGCTCAGTAGCCCCCCCTTTCCCAGCCAGCATAGCGGGGACCTTAATGAGCAGTAGGAAAGCACAGCTGGACTACCCAGAAGAGAATTAGCCCTTCAGGTGGGATCTCCTCCTCCTGGGCAAGAAGAAGCCTTCTGCTTTCATGTTTCAAACTATTTATGCTCCCTCCCAGCCACCTCCTGGGTACACTCCCATGGTTTGACAGGGACCACATAAATACTGTGAGGGGGTTAGCTCGGCAGCGGGTGTGTGTGACCCCCGGGATGGGCTCCCCCACACAAAACAGGCCCAGCAAACGGAGGTTGTGGTTTTCAAAATCAAAAAGGTGCGGTTTATTTTCTATTTACAGTGACAAAACACAGCAAAGCAAAAGAAACATAAACAAAATAAATCCTGGTCAAGTTGACCTCTGACTAAACATACAGGTCTCCTAACTAACAACTGGGATCAGCCTAGTGCTGTCCTAGTCCCTAAGTCCCTGGTTTTAAATGTCCAAGCAAATAGCCACACAGGCTTTGTCTCACCGCACAGGGGTTCACTCTCCCTAGACAGTCCACACAGGTCTGGTTCCAGGCATGAGCAAACATCTAATGAAGCTGGGAGTTCTTATAGAGGCCTAAATGAGCTGACAAGCTTCAGCTGGTCTCATCAACTCCCTGTCTGCACGACGCCCCACACTCTCCCTAGACATATGAGTCATCCATGAGCCCACTAGCCTTAGCTGGGTTTATACAACTCTCCACCTAGTTGTATAAGTCGGCGTAAAGCCTGAATCTGGGCGAAATATATCTACCCCCCTGGATGCAACCAGGTGACTTTACCTTCCTGCTGTCACATACCCCCCCCTCTTGTTTTAACCTCGGGGTTGGAACACCAGCAATCAGGCATTCATGTACTCGAGACAAAGCATCCACATTCCCCATTTGAACGCCAGGGCGATGCTTTACTGTGAAGTTGAATTCCTGGAGGGCCAGGAACCACCTATTCACTCTTCTATTTGTTTCCTTGTTTTGAGCCATCCACTTTAACGGAGCGTGATCCGTAACCATGTCAAAGTGCCTACCTAGCAGGTAGTACCGAAGGGAATCTAGAGCCCACTTCACCGCTAAACACTCCTTTTCAACGGTGGCGTAATTTACCTCATGGGACTTCAACTTCCTGCTGAGGTAAATGACTGGGTGCTCTTCCCCGTTCCAGACCTGGGACAATACTGCTCCTAACCCCACATCTGACGCATCACTTTGTACGACAAAGTCTTTAGAGAAGTCGGGTGAGTACAACACTGGCTGGCTACATAAGGCTTGTTTCAAGAATTGGAATGCTGCCTCAGCCTCGGGGGTCCATTTAATCATGACCGACCCTTTCCCCTTCGTCAGGTTGGTTAGGGGCACAGCCTTAGAAGCAAAGTGGGGAATGAATCGCCGATAATACCCAGCGATTCCCAGAAAGGCTCGTACCTGCTTCTTGCTGTTGGGACGTGGCCAACTCTGGATGGCCTCGACTTTGTTGAGTTGGGGTTTTATTACTCCCCTGCCAATGGTGTACCCAAGATATTTGGCCTCCTCCTGCCCAATGGTACACTTCTTGGGGTTAGCCGTAAACCCCGCTTCCCGAACAGAGTCCAGGACTGCTTGCACTTTTGGCAGATGTGAGGCCCAATCTGTGCTATGGACAATTACGTCATCCAGGTAAGCCGCAGCATACTTCCGATGGGGCCTCAGCATCTGGTCCATTTTCCGCTGGAATGTGGCCGGCGCATTCTGTAACCCGAACGGCATTCTTTTATATTGGAACGCCCCGTCTGGGGTTACAAATGCGGTTTTCTCTTTGGCCGACTTGGCCAGGGGGATTTGCCAATACCCTTTTGTGAGGTCAAGAGTCGTCATGTATCGGGCTGTTCCCAGCCGGTCGATCAACTCATCTATACGTGGCATGGGGTAGGTGTCAAATTTTGTAACTTTGTTCAACTGACGAAAATCGTTACAAAATCGCCAGCTCCCATCCGGTTTAGGCACCAACACGATAGGACTAGACCAATCACTTTGGGACTCCTCTATCACCCCTAAGTTCAGCATTTTCTGTACTTCCTCCCGTATTGCCTCCCGTCGGGCCTCTGGGATCCGATAGGGTTTTAACTTCACCCTTTCACCGGGCGGGGATAATGATGTCATGCTCTACCCCAGATGTTTGTCCCGGCAGCTCAGAGAATACCTCCTTGTTGCGAAGCACAAATTCCTTAACCTCCTGTTGTTGGGGTTGTGACAAGGTGGCTGCTATTCCAACCTCAGGAATCACGCAACCAGTTTGAGCTGGTGACCAAGTGTCTGCGACTAGGGACTCTCTATCCCTCCAGGCTTTCAACAGATTAACGTGATAGATCTGTTCGGGCTTTCGCCTTCCTGGTTGTCTGACCTTGTAATTCACTTCGCTCACTTTTTCCATTATCTCGTAGGGGCCTTGCCATTTGGCAAGGAATTTACTTTCAACCGTAGGGACAAGTACCAGTATCCTATCCCCCGGGGAAAAGGTACGGGTCTTGGCTCCACGGTTGTACACTCTCTGCTGTGCTAACTGCGCTTGGGCCAAATGTTCCTTCACGATGGGCATTACCTGTGCAATTCGGTCTTGCATCAGGGCGACATGCTCAATCACACTCCTGTGGGGAGAACTCTCACTTTCCCAAGTTTCCTTGGCAATATCCAACAGCCCTCTTGGGTGTCTCCCATACAGTAACTCAAAGGGGGAGAATCCCGTAGAGGATTGGGGCACCTCCCTAATAGCAAACATCAGATAAGGAAGTAGACAGTCCCAATCCTTTCCATCTCTATCCACCACTTTCTTCAACATTTGTTTTAGGGTTTTGTTGAATCTTTCAACCAGCCCATCGGTTTGGGGGTGATACACAGATGTACGTAATTGCGTCACTTTGAATAATTTACACAGCTCCTTCATAACCCGGGACATAAAGGGTGTACCTTGGTCCGTAAGCAGTTCTTTACAAATACCCACCCGGCTAAACACAAGAGATAGCTCTTTGGCTATGGTTTTGGCCGAGGTATTTCGGAGAGGGATCGCTTCTGGATAACGGGTGGCATAGTCCATTATAACTAATATGTACTGGTGCCCCCTAGCGGACTTGATTATAGGACCTACCAAATCCATGGCGATCCTCTCAAACGGGACCTCAATGATGGGTAGAGGGACCAGCGGGCTACGGAAATGTGGCATCGGGGCCGACCTCTGACACACAGGGCAGGAGGAACAATAATTTTCTACGTCCTTCATCACCCCCGGCCAATAGAATCTCTGTAATACCCTCTCTCGGGTTTTCTCTGTCCCCAGATGACCTCCAAGAATGTGCCCATGGGCCAACTCCAACACCAACTTCCTGTAAGGTTTGGGCACCACAAGCTGCTCAACGGTTTCTTCTGCCCTTTTTGCCACCCGATACAGTAGGTCCTTCTCTACGCTGAAGTATGGGTAAGTGCAGGTATTATCTGGGTTCACTAACTCGCCATCTATTTTCACTACGTTTTCCCGTGCCTTTATTAGGGCGGGGTCTTTCAACTGTTCTGTGGCAAAGTTTTCCCTGTGAACCTCAAGATCAGAAAACTCCACAGACGGTAGGTTTTCGTCTGAGGAGGTGGGCTCCTCTCCAGTTTCTTGAGTCCCCCCTGCCAATACTGATAAGGGAAATTCCGGAGAGTCCTCACCACTCTCAGGGGAGTTCTGGCTATCACATTCCTGGTACATAGGGGCACCAGTGAGGGGCTCAGGATCATCCCACAGTTCCCAGAACTTCGGAAAATCCCTTCCCACAATGGCGTCATGCGGTAACTGAGATACTAAGCCCACTGGATGAGAGAGGGTACCTTTGGGGGTCTCGAAACACACTGTAGTCACTGGATACTCTCGGGTGTCCCCATGCACACAAATAACAGCTACCTTGCTATTCCCAGAGACCTCTGTTTTAACTAACTCAGCCTTTATCAGGGTCACAAGGCTACCTGAATCCAGCAATACCACAACATTTCTACCATTAACACACATTTTGCATAAATGTTTCTCAGTTCCTCGAATGGCAGTGCATGCGACTGTCGCACACAGCGACTGACGTCTGCCCGTCAGAAAGTCACACTGCATGGGTTCCTCCACAACCGGGCAATTGGCTGCAATATGTCCCGCTTGCCGGCAGCGGTAGCAAACGATCCTTCTTGCCGCCTCTTGAGCCGCTGATTTCCCAGGCTGTTCTCGCCAAACTTGGGGTAGAGCTCCCACCCTCTCACTCTCTCCACCCTCACCCCTTGGAATCCTCTTATCCGCCCCTGGGGATGGTCTGGTCTTAGGGTGGAAAGTCCGAGTGTCTCTGGAAGAGGCCGTCAGGTTCTCTGTAGCCAAGTATTTCTCCACACGATCCACAAGACCATCGGCCGTCTCTGGGTCTCCATGGCTTACCCACTTTTGGATGGCAGTAGGAAGAGCTCTCAAAAACCGATCCATTACAACACGTTCCACAATCTTTGGTGCGGACAAAGTCTCTGGCTGTAGCCACTTTCTGCTCAGGTGAATGAGATCATACATTTGAGACCTGGGGGGTTTTCCAAGCTGGAAAGTCCAGTTATGCACACGCTGAGCCCGGACAGCCTGGGTGACACCCAGCCTTGCCAATATTTCAGCTTTTAGCATCACATAGTCTTTTGCTTGGTTAGGCTCTAGGTCATAGTAAGCTTTCTGCGATTCACCAGTTAACAGAGGAGCCACCAGTCCAGCCCACTGCTCCTCAGGCCACTTTTCTCTTTCAGCGGTCCTTTCAAATGTGGTCAAAAATACCTCTGGATCATCCTCTCCAGTCATTTTTGTCAATAAACGACTCACCCCAAAGGACGCGGTATTAGTGGGACGGCTTTCCTCACTGGTCTGCGGACGTTGCTGCATTACTGCTTCCATCTGTTGTTGTAGTCTCTGCTCTTGCTTCTGCAACAGGTCTATGAAGCGGGCCTCAGATTGCTGCTGGGCTCGTTGCTGAGCCTCCAGACTCTGTTGCAAAGTTGTGTTTGTCTGCTGCTGGGCTGCAAGGCTCTGTTGATGAGCTTGCTGCTGGGCTGCGAAGTTCTGTTGTTGAGCTGCAAGGCTCTGTTGATGAGCTGCAAGGCTCTTTTGCAAACCTGCATTTGTCTGCTGTTGATTGGCATTTGCTAGAGCCAGCTGCTTCAGTATCTCCTCCATGCTGGCTTAAAAAAAAAACTGCCACTGGTTCTCCACCAACTGTGAGGGGGTTAGCTCGGCAGCGGGTGTGTGTGACCCCCGGGATGGGCTCCCCCACACAAAACAGGCCCAGCAAACGGAGGTTGTGGTTTTCAAAATCAAAAAGGTGCGGTTTATTTTCTATTTACAGTGACAAAACACAGCAAAGCAAAAGAAACATAAACAAAATAAATCCTGGTCAAGTTGACCTCTGACTAAACATACAGGTTTCCTAACTAACAACTGGGATCAGCCTAGTGCTGTCCTAGTCCCTAAGTCCCTGGTTTTAAATGTCCAAGCAAATAGCCACACAGGCTTTGTCTCACCGCACAGGGGTTCACTCTCCCTAGACAGTCCACACAGGTCTGGTTCCAGGCATGAGCAAACATCTAATGAAGCTGGGAGTTCTTATAGAGGCCTAAATGAGCTGACAAGCTTCAGCTGGTCTCATCAACTCCCTGTCTGCACGACGCCCCACACTCTCCCTAGACATATGAGTCATCCATGAGCCCACTAGCCTTAGCTGGGTTTATACAACTCTCCACCTAGTTGTATAAGTCGGCGTAAAGCCTGAATCTGGGCGAAATATATCTACCCCCCTGGATGCAACCAGGTGACTTTACCTTCCTGCTGTCACAATACTCATACTTTGAATTTGCCCACTATCTTCCAGAACCATCCAGAAGACAGGAGGAAGCAGTCAAACTCAGCCTGAGAAACTCACAGAGCAGACTAAAGTAATCACAGTCACCTCCGATGATTACAGGAGAGCCAGAACTAAATTGATCTAATCTAGCACCTATCTAGGAGGGTGCTACAGCTGTGGTCTTCCAAAACAGGAACAACTTCCCCTGTCAGATTTATAACTTCTTGACAAGTCTAAAAGACCTTCAAAGTGAATCTTTTCATCTCATTCAAAACACTTAAACAACGCAGGGAAATCCCAGAGATAGATAGATAGAGAGATACAGGTACCTTCCAATCAAACACTTCAAACACTTCTACACCCACCATTATTGTTCTACTTCCACATGCTCGCCCACTAATGCAGGCCATACATAGGTCAAATTCCAAAACAAATTTTCTTTAGAAAATCAGATTTTTTTTTTGCGATTTGTGATCCGATGGTGCCACTATTGAGTTTGAAAATCGACCAACAAAGCTTTCAATTTCACCTCATATTACTACAGAAAAGAATTTTCGTGGCCGAGAGTTTTTTTTTCTTGTGCTCATGCGCATTTCTTTTTGGATTACCGTATATACTCGAGTATAAGCCGAGATTTTCAGCCCTTTTTTTGGGGCTGAAAGTCCCCCCCCTCGGCTTATACTCGAGTCCTATAAATTTTACATTGTAAATATTACCTGTAAAGAAGTTGCGGCTGCGGCGTCCATCGTTCGAATTCCGCGGCGTCCATCGTTCAAAATTCCGCGGTCTCTTCCTCTTCCTTCCTTGATAGGCGAGTCTCAGCAGACACTCTCCGCCTATCACGAACGTTCTCTCATCCTGAGTTTTCCAGCAGACGTCTGTGATTGGCGGAATACCCAACACAGTGTCTGCTGGGAAAACTAAGGATGAGAGAACGATCGTGATAGGCGGAGAGTGTCTGCTGAGACTCGCCTATCAAGTAAGGAACAGGAAGAGACCGCGGAATTCGAATGATGGACGCCGCGGAATTTGAACGATGGACGCTGCAGCCGCAACTTCTTTACAGGTAATAATTACAATGTAAAAATTTATTTTTACAGGGAACAGTTGGGGCATCGGCTTATACTCGGGTCAGTGAGGTTTCCCAGTTTTTTGGGCAACATTAGGTACCTCGGCTTATACTCGAGTCGGCTTATACTCGAGTATATACGGTATATTTGTCACACGATTCTCCCATTATTAATTAGAAAATCGTTCCTTTTTCCAAAAATTTCCAACATGCCGGATCACTCAAATGCGATGGCTGCACGGAAATTGGCCATTGCTGCAGCCCTCTAATGGTACGAAATTTGAATGAAAATTCTTAGAAAAGATCTTTCAAATCAATTTATTTCTTTTTTTCAATACATCCATAAACCAAAACAAAAAATAAACAAAATAACAGATCAAGGTAATAAGACAGGGTATTGTACGTTCCATTCCAGATTTCTCATTGACTGTTTCAAAAAAGAAAAAACAAAAAAAACAACAAAAAAAACAACAAAGAACCCTGTGAGGGGGGGAGGTAGACCTTTCCCACGGTCTCTCTCTCTCTCTCTCTAACCTCTCCTCGACTCAAAGCTCATCTTCAAGCCTCTCTTCCATTATTTGGTTCTCCAAGAGCGCCTTCCCCTCATCCGAGAGGAGGAAGGCGCTCCAGGTGGACCAAGTCTCAGAAAATCTTTCATGTTGATTACGTGCTGAAAGGACTAGATCTTCTAGTTTACTTACCTCCTTCACCTTACTGATCCACATCTCTATTGTCGGTGGCAGTGGTGATTTTCACTTTAAAGGGATGCATGCTTTTGCAGCATCTAAGAGATGGGGGATACATGATTCCTTATATCTCCTCTCGGGTATCTGATTAACATGTAGGAGAAAGAACATCGGATCTTCCGGTATTCTTAGATCCGTACAGTATTGGAGGATCTGTTTAATCCCCCGCCAGAAGCGTCTTATCTTGGAGTAGTCCCAGAAGATGTGCAGCATGGTACCTTTTTCTTCCTGACATCTCCAACATTGAAAGGGGACATCCGGGAACATTTTCCCGAGTTTCTCTGGCGTCCTGTACCATCTAGAGAAAATTTTAAAATTGGTTTCTTGTATTTTAACACAAATTGATGTTTCATGTATAAGCCGGCACATCCTCTGTCTCTACTCCATGCCAAGAGTCTTCCCTAATTCTCTTTCCCATTCCTGTACGCATTTCGGAACATAAGTTACCAGTTGTGTAATCAACACTTCATAACATGCCGATAATGTGTGTGATATTGCTCCCTTTCCGTTACAGAGTTTCTCAAATGTGGTAAGGGGTCTATCGAACTGTCCCGGGTTCGGTAGGGTGGCAAAAAAGTGGGTAATCTGTAAAGCATTCCAGAATTTTAATCTAAAAATATTTATTTGTTCCATTAGCTCCCTTACTGTGATCCATGCTCCTGTGCTAATATAGTTAAGAGCTTGGGTATATCCCATACTTTCTAGTCTTCGAAATGCACTATCCTCACATCCTGGTTGAAAAAGAGGGTTCCCCAGTATCGGATATAGGGGAGATGTCGTTGGTGTAATACCTATATTACAAAGCAATGAGGAGCAAAGCCTAACAGTATTGCCCACCACCGGGTTTACCGTCACCTCTCTAGGGAGTGCTGCATAGCACCATGGTCCTCCCCTCAGGGGGATCGATGACTGGGCCTTTTCAATTTGTACCCACAATTTTGTATCTGAATGTCTATTTCTAGTCAATGACTCTATTCAAGTGTACTGCTTGATAATACTTCTGTATGTCTGGTACTGCCAGTCCTTCCAGATCCTTAGTATGCATTAATTGTTTCCGTTGTATCCTAGGTTGTGCACGTGCCCATATATATTCAAATATTAGACTTTGGGTCTGTTTGAAAAAGCTCACGGGGGTATTTACCGGTAATGCCTGTAGTAGATAAAGAAACATAGGAAGTATGCTCATCTTGATTATATTACAGCGTCCCATCCAAGTGTGGAGCCAGCTCTCCATTTATCTAGTAGGATCTTAACCCTTTGCAATAAGGGGGGGAAATTTAACTCATAAATCTTTGCTATATTTCTTGGGAGAAGGGTTCCTAAATATGTTAGGGCTCTGTCTGTCCATTTAAATTGAAAATTTTGTTTCAACGGTGTTATCGTTGTATGTGATAAATTGACCCCCATTGCTTCCGATTTTTTAAAATTAATTTGAAGGTTTGAGAGTGCCCCATATTTCTCTAATTCCCTCATGAGATTCGGGATCGTAATCAAGGGGTTAGTAAGAGTAAAAAGCATATCGTCCGCATAGGCCGAAATCTTACATTGAATATTTCCTATTTTAATCCCAGCAATGTCCAGATTATGTCGCAATGTGCAGAGAAACGGTTCCAGTGACAGGGCGAAGAGGAGTGGGGACAGGGGGCATTTGTAATAGGAAAGGGCTCTGATAGTTTCCCATTTGCCCTTACCTGGGCCGTTGGGCATGAATAGTTAGAAGTAATCCACTGTTTTAACTTACCGTATATACTCGAGTATAAGCCGAGTTTTTAAGCACATTTTTTTGTGCTGGAAATGCCCCCTCGGCTTATACTCGAGTCACCTTTTTGCGCCTGATCTCCCGGATTTGCGTAGCCGGTACCGGCCGGCCATAGGTTCCATGGACCCCAAACTTGGCACACTTGTAGCCCCACTCTTCCTCTATAAGTGTGCAAAGTTTCTTGTCCGGGGAACCTACGGCCAGGGAGCACCGATTTTTCAAAACCGGGCACCCCTTCCATAGACTCCCATGTTAAACGGTAATTTCTCTGGTGACTTTGGGGACCCGGTACTGGCCGGTCGTAGGGCCTCTGGACCCCAAACTTGGCACACATGTAGCCCCACCTTTAATCTACAGGTTTGCAAAGTTTCTTGTCCGGGGAACCTGCGGCCGGGGAGCACTGATTTTTCAAAGCCGGGCACCCCTTCCATAGACTCCCATGTTAAACGTCAGTCTAGTCATGGACACAGTGAGGCAAAGTGAGGCACACCCTAGGCTTATACTCGAGTCAATACGTTTTCCCAGTTTTTGTGGTAAAATTAGGTGCCTCCGCTTATATTCGGGTCGGCTTATACTCGAGTATATACGGTACTTCTGAACCCTCCATGCTGGAGGACTGCCTGCATGAACTTCCAGTTCACCCTGTCAAAGGCTTTCTCTGCGTCCGTATTCAAGAATACACATTGCATCTGTGTTTTTTTCGCTATGTGTAACAGATTAATGGCTTTTGTAGTGTTGTCCCGAGCTTCCCTTGTAGGGACGAATCCCACCTGATCTAAGTGTATTAGTTTCAGAATATATTGCTGGATCCTATTTGCCAAAACTTTGGTGAAGAGTTTAAGATCTAAATTTAACTGTGAAATTGAGCGATAGCTTCCACAGGAGGCTGGGTGTTTCCCCTCTTTCGGTATGACTGCGATATATGCCAATAGGGTATCTCTCGTTAAATTTCCCGCCGTCCCTAAGCTGTTGAATAACTTCACCATATATTCCGATAAGTGGGGGAATAATATTTTATCATATTGGGCCGTAAGGCCATCCGGTCCCGGGGCTTTCCCCAGTTTCATTGAGCCAACAGCTTCCTGCACTTCTTCTTCTCTACTAATAGGTCTTTCTAATTTGTCTCTCTCTATTTCCGAAAGTCTTGGCATTAGTGACGTTGAAAGGTATAGATCTATTTGTTCCTGCGTAGGGGGTTTACTCTCTAAATTATAAAGATTATGATAGAATTCTTGAAATTCTCGCACTATCTCCTGTGGTTTCGTTGCCTTTGATTTATTTGATGAGATAATATGAGGTATATAGTTACTCAACTTCTGATCTCGTAAGGTGCTAGCCAGTGATTTCCCACACTTACCCCCTGATTCATATGAAAACTTCCTACATATCCGTAGCGCCGCTTTAGCCTTGTAGTAGAGAAGATCTGTGATTTGCGTTCTTTTATCAACAAGATTTCTCTCTAGGGATATTGAACGTGTCTGTTTGTGTTTAAACTCCAGAATGGCTAATTCCTCTATTAGATGTTTTAAATGTTCTGTACGTTTCTTCTTGATCCTAGCTCCGTGTTTAATCAACACTCCCCGGATAACCGCCTTGTGTGCTTCCCAGATGGTTCCTGGGTCGCAGTCTGGGGTATCGTTCGTGTTAAAGTAGAATTGTACCTCTTTATTTATGTCCTCTAGGACTTCTTTGTCCTGTAGAAGACTTTCGTTTAATCTCCATTGATTAAGTCTAGACCGAACCAAATCTTGTAATGCATATGTCAAAAAAATGGGTGCATGGTCTGACCACGTGATCAAACCCACTTCTGCCGTTTTGACTGAGTGAAGTTGAGCATGTGGAACAAGAAAAAAATCTATCCGGGAATACATTTTATGAGGAGGGGAATAGAATGTAAAATCTTTTTCTTTGGAGTGTAGAAGCCGCCAAACATCAATCAGTTGATTGTTATGTAGGGTTTGGGCTACTCGATTCCGCGCACTGAGGGGGATAGATGACACTCCCGAGGAGGTATCCTCTTTAGGGTCTAGTGCAATATTCAAATCACCCCCTAGAATTAGTTGACCTTGTGTAAATCCCATCAATCGTTTAATCGTTTTGTCTAAGAAAGCGTCTTGGTGATAGTTGGGGGCGTATAAGGTTGCTAGTGTAACCTCTGTATCTCCTATTTTACCTTTCACAATCAGGTAGCGCCCTAAGGGGTCTCTCATGGAGTCTATATGCACCCATGGTATTCTTCCTGCTAGTAAGATGGAGACCCCTTTTGACTTAGCTATCTGATTAGTCGCGTGGTATACTGTTGGGAAGAACTGGTTTTTTAAAGTCAGGGTTTTGTCATCTCTAAAATGTGTCTTCTGTATAAAAGCGACGCCTATTTCCAGGCGCCGCATGTCATGCAGGAGCACCCTTCTCTTTTCTGGCGTATTTAATCCTTTGCCATTCAGTGACATTATTTTCAATGTCTCCATTTTAGACCCCGAGAGACCGTGGGGAGAAAGGGGGAAGAAAACAAAAACAGCCCCCCCCCCCCTTACCTATTACTCTTAGCTATATTCTAAGAGAAAAAAAAAGACGCTCACCGGTTCAGCGGTGTTTGAGTGTCAACCTATGTGGTTGCGTGCACCTGGATTAGACTGAGGAGTCCATCAAGCAGACCAGCTCCCGGAGCCTCCATACCTCCCATTTTACTTCATAACCAAAAGGCCATACAAACAGAAATAGAAAAAATAAGAATTAGAAATAGTGGCCCTAAATATCTTCTAGGGAAAAGGGGAAAAGGAAAAAATAAAAAATAAATAAAAGGGGGAATCAGGGCTTGTATGTACAATACCAGTATCAGTCTACTTATCTATTTTATTAACATCATGTATCCTGATATTTCTTTATATATAGTGTGAGGGGGTTAGCTCGGCAGCGGGTGTGTGTGACCCCCGGGATGGGCTCCCCACACAAAACAGGCCCAGCAAACGGAGGTTGTGGGTTTCAAAATCAAAAAAAAGGTGCGGTTTATTTTCTATTTACAGTGACAAAACACAGCAAAGCCAAAAGAAACATAAACAAATTAAATCCTGGTCAACTTGACCTCTGACTAAACATACAGGTTTCCTAACTAACAACTGGGATCAGCCTAGTGCTGTCCTAGTCCCTAAGTCCCTGGTTTTGAATGTCCAAGCAAATAGCCACACAGGCTTTTTCTCACCGCACAGGGGTTCACTCTCCCTAGACAGTCCACACAGGTCTGGTTCCAGGCATGAGCTAACACCTAATGAATCTGGGAGTTTTTATAGAGGCCTTAAACGAACTGACAGGCTTCAGCTGGCCTCATCAACTCCCTGCCTGCACGACGCCCAGCACTCTCCCTAGAGGTATGAGTCATCCATGAGCCCACTAGCCTTAGCTGGGCTTATACAACTCTCCACCTAGTTGTATAAGTCGGCGTAAAGCCTGAATCTGGGCGAAATATATCTACCCCCCTGGATGCAACCAGGTGACTTTACCTTCCTGCTGTCACATACCCCCCCCTCTTGTTTTAACCTCGGGGTTGGAACACCAGCAATCAGGCATTCATGTACTCGAGACAAAGCATCCACATTCCCCATTTGAACGCCAGGGCGATGCTTTACTGTGAAGTTGAATTCCTGGAGGGCCAGGAACCACCTATTCACTCTTCTATTTGTTTCCTTGTTTTGAGCCATCCACTTTAACGGAGCGTGATCCGTAACCATGTCGAAGCGCCTACCTAGCAGGTAGTACCGAAGGGAATCTAGAGCCCACTTCACCGCTAAACACTCCTTTTCAACGGTGGCGTAATTTACCTCATGGGACTTCAACTTCCTGCTGAGGTAAATGACTGGGTGCTCTTCCCCGTTCCAGACCTGGGACAATACTGCTCCTAACCCCACATCTGACGCATCACTTTGTACGACAAAGTCTTTAGAGAAGTCGGGTGAGTACAACACTGGCTGGCTACATAAGGCTTGTTTCAAGAATTGGAATGCTGCCTCAGCCTCGGGGGTCCATTTAATCATGACCGACCCTTTCCCCTTCGTTAGGTTGGTTAGGGGCACAGCCTTAGAGGCAAAGTGGGGAATGAATCGCCGATAATACCCAGCGATTCCCAGAAAGGCTCGTACCTGTTTCTTGCTGTTGGGACGTGGCCAACTCTGGATGGCCTCGACTTTGTTGAGTTGGGGTTTTATTACTCCCCTCCCAATGGTGTACCCAAGATATTTGGCCTCCTCCTGCCCAATGGTACACTTCTTGGGGTTAGCCGTAAACCCCGCTTCCCGAACAGAGTCCAGGACTGCTTGCACTTTTGGCAGATGTGAGGCCCAATCTGTGCTATGGACAATTACGTCATCCAGGTAAGCCGCAGCATACTTCCGATGGGGCCTCAGCATCTGGTCCATTTTCCGCTGGAACGTGGCCGGCGCATTCTGTAACCCGAACGGCATTCTTTTATATTGGAACGCCCCGTCTGGGGTTACAAATGCGGTTTTCTCTTTGGCCAATTTGGCCAGGGGGATTTGCCAATACCCTTTTGTGAGGTCAAGAGTCGTCATGTATCGGGCTGTTCCCAGCCGGTCGATCAACTCATCTATACGTGGCATGGGGTAGGTGTCAAATTTTGTAACTTTGTTCAACTGACGAAAATCGTTACAAAATCGCCAGCTCCCATCCGGTTTAGGCACCAACACAATGGGACTAGACCAATCACTTTGGGACTCCTCTATCACCCCTAAGTTCAGCATTTTCTGTACTTCCTCCCGTATTGCCTCCCGTCGGGCCTCTGGGATCCGATAAGGTTTTAACTTCACCCTTTCACCGGGCGGGGTAATGATGTCATGCTCTACCCCAGATGTTTGTCCCGGCAGCTCAGAGAATACCTCCTTGTTGCGAAGCACAAACTCCTTAACCTCCTGTTGTTGGGGTTGTGACAAGGTGGCTGCTATTCCAACCTCAGGAATCACGCAACCAGTTTGAGCTGGTGACCAAGTGTCTGCGACTAGGGACTCTCTATCCCTCCAGGCTTTCAACAGATTAACGTGATAGATCTGTTCGGGCTTTCGCCTTCCTGGTTGTCTGACCTTGTAATTCACTTCGCTCACTTTTTCCATTATCTCGTAGGGGCCTTGCCATTTGGCAAGGAATTTACTTTCAACCGTAGGGACAAGTACCAGTATCCTATCCCCCGGGGAAAAGGTACGGGTCTTGGCTCCACGGTTGTACACTCTCTGCTGTGCTAACTGCGCTTGGGCCAAATGTTCCTTCACGATGGGCATTACCTGTGCAATTCGGTCTTGCATCAGGGCGACATGCTCAATCACACTCCTGTGGGGAGAACTCTCACTTTCCCAAGTTTCCTTGGCAATATCCAACAGCCCTCTTGGGTGTCTCCCATACAGTAACTCAAAGGGGGAGAATCCCGTAGAGGATTGGGGCACCTCCCTAATAGCAAACATCAGATAAGGAAGTAGACAGTCCCAATCCTTTCCATCTCTATCCACCACTTTCTTCAACATTTGCTTTAGGGTTTTGTTGAATCTTTCAACCAGCCCATCGGTTTGGGGGTGATACACAGATGTACGTAATTGCGTCACTTTGAACAATTTACACAGCTCCTTCATAACCCGGGACATAAAGGGTGTACCTTGGTCCGTAAGCAGTTCTCTACAAATACCCACCCGGCTAAACACAAGAGATAGCTCTTTGGCTATGGTTTTGGCCGAGGTATTTCGGAGAGGGATCGCTTCTGGATAACGGGTGGCATAGTCCATTATAACTAATATGTACTGGTGCCCCCTAGCGGACTTGATTATAGGACCTACCAAATCCATGGCGATCCTCTCAAACGGGACCTCAATGATGGGTAGAGGGACCAGCGGGCTACGGAAATGTGGCATCGGGGCCGACCTCTGACACACAGGGCAGGAGGAACAATAATTTTCTATGTCCTTTATCACCCCCGGCCAATAGAATCTCTGTAATACCCTCTCTCGGGTTTTCTCTGTCCCCAGATGACCTCCAAGAATGTGCCCATGGGCCAACTCCAACACCAACTTCCTGTAAGGTTTGGGCACCACAAGCTGCTCAACGGTTTCTTCTGCCCTTTTTGCCACCCGATACAGTAGGTCCTTCTCTACGCTGAAGTATGGGTAAGTGCAGGTATTATCTGGGTTCACTAACTCGCCATCTATTTTCACTACGTTTTCCCGTGCATTTATTAGGGCGGGGTCTTTCAACTGTTCTGTGGCAAAGTTTTCCCTGTGAACCTCAAGATCAGAAAACTCCACAGACGGTAGGTTTTCGTCTGAGGAGGTGGGCTCCTCTCCAGTTTCTTGAGTCTCCCCTGCCAATACTGATAAGGGAAATTCCGGAGAGTCCTCACCACTCTCAGGGGAGTTCTGGCTATCACATTCCTGGTACATAGGGGCACCAGTGAGGGGCTCAGGATCATCCCACAGTTCCCAGAACTTCGGAAAATCCCTTCCCACAATGGCGTCATGCGGTAACTGAGATACTAAGCCCACTGGATGAGAGAGGGTACCTTTGGGGGTCTCGAAACACACTGTAGTCACTGGATACTCTCGGGTGTCCCCATGCACACAAATAACAGCTACCTTGCTATTCCCAGAGACCTCTGTTTTAACTAACTCAGCCTTTATCAGGGTCACAAGGCTACCTGAATCCAGCAATACCACAACATTTCTACCATTAACACACATTTTGCATAAATGTTTCTCAGTTCCTCGAATGGCAGTGCATGCGACTGTCGCACACAGCGACTGACGTCTGCCCGTCAGAAAGTCACACTGCATGGGTTCCTCCACAACCGGGCAATTGGCTGCAATATGTCCCGCTTGCCGGCAGCGGTAGCAAACGATCCTTCTTGCCGCCTCTTGAGCCGCTGATTTCCCAGGCTGTTCTCGCCAAACTTGGGGTAGAGCTCCCACCCTCTCACTCTCTCCACCCTCACCCCTTGGAATCCTCTTATCCGCCCCTGGGGATGGTCTGGTCTTAGGGTGGAAAGTCCGAGTGTCTCTGGAAGAGGCCGTCAGGTTCTCTGTAGCCAAGTATTTCTCCACACGATCCACAAGACCATCGGCCGTCTCTGGGTCTCCATGGCTTACCCACTTTTGGATGGCAGTAGGAAGAGCTCTCAAAAACCGATCCATTACAACACGTTCCACAATCTTTGGTGCGGACAAAGTCTCTGGCTGTAGCCACTTTCTGCTTAGGTGAATGAGATCATACATTTGAGACCTGGGGGGTTTTCCAAGCTGGAAAGTCCAGTTATGCACACGCTGAGCCCGGACAGCCTGGGTGACACCCAGCCTTGCCAATATTTCAGCTTTTAGCATCACATAGTCTTTTGCTTGGTCAGGCTCTAGGTCATAGTAAGCCTTCTGCGATTCACCAGTTAACAGAGGAGCCACCAGTCCAGCCCACTGCTCCTCAGGCCACTTTTCTCTTTCAGCAGTCCTTTCAAATGTGGTCAAAAATACCTCTGGATCATCCTCTCCAGTCATTTTTGTCAATAAACGACTCACCCCAAAGGACGCGGTATTAGTGGGACGGCTTTCCTCACTGGTCTGCGGACGTTGCTGCATTACTGCTTCCATTTGTTGTAGTCTCTGCTCTTGCTTCTGTAACAGGTCTATGAAGCGGGCCTCAGATTGCTGCTGGGCTTGTTGCTGAGCTGCAAGGCTCTGTTGATGAGCTTGCTGCTGGGCTGCGAAGTTCTGTTGTTGAGCTGCAAGGCTCTTTTGCAAACCTGCATTTGTCTGCTGTTGATTGGCATTTGCTAGAGCCAGCTGCTTCAGTATCTCCTCCATGCTGGCTTAAAAAAAAACTGCCACTGGTTCTCCACCAACTGTGAGGGGGTTAGCTCGGCAGCGGGTGTGTGTGACCCCCGGGATGGGCTCCCCACACAAAACAGGCCCAGCAAACGGAGGTTGTGGGTTTCAAAATCAAAAAAAAGGTGCGGTTTATTTTCTATTTACAGTGACAAAACACAGCAAAGCCAAAAGAAACATAAACAAATTAAATCCTGGTCAACTTGACCTCTGACTAAACATACAGGTTTCCTAACTAACAACTGGGATCAGCCTAGTGCTGTCCTAGTCCCTAAGTCCCTGGTTTTGAATGTCCAAGCAAATAGCCACACAGGCTTTTTCTCACCGCACAGGGGTTCACTCTCCCTAGACAGTCCACACAGGTCTGGTTCCAGGCATGAGCTAACACCTAATGAATCTGGGAGTTTTTATAGAGGCCTTAAACGAACTGACAGGCTTCAGCTGGCCTCATCAACTCCCTGCCTGCACGACGCCCAGCACTCTCCCTAGAGGTATGAGTCATCCATGAGCCCACTAGCCTTAGCTGGGCTTATACAACTCTCCACCTAGTTGTATAAGTCGGCGTAAAGCCTGAATCTGGGCGAAATATATCTACCCCCCTGGATGCAACCAGGTGACTTTACCTTCCTGCTGTCACAATAGATTTATATATACATTTTCTCAACCTCTTCTAGAAAAGGGTTAATTAGTATTAGAGAATAATAAGTTCATAGATAAAAATATACCTCTTTGTTCATCAGATCAATTTACACAAAAAACGTAACCACTTTACATCTCTTCCATACATCTCCTCCATAATTCATATATCCCTAAAGTACTTCCCTGTCTCGATCCTCTAGGTCCCTCTATTTAGACTCCTAATCTAGGGTTCAATTCTCCCCTAACCCCTCTAACTCCTCACAAGACAAAGTCAAAACACTTATTAGGAGGGGGAAGAGAAAAAAAAAGTCCTATATAATATCCTATCACATTGATATTTCTCTCCTCTCCCCCCCCACCCCCCCAAGTCTACTCTACTAAACCCTGTTGTATTATATTCATATCCATACATTCCCGTATTTATCTCCATATCCATATCTCTGTTTATCTCTGTTTATCCACATGTCCCCCCTCCCTCCCATACCCCAGGGTACCCCTCGGGGCCCCCCCCAACCCCCCGACGCCCCTGTAATTCCTAATGTCTTTTCCCTAACTTAGAGTCAGCCTACTCTTTAATGTTACAAATCTTAAAAAAAAAAGAAGTGTAGAGCTTCTCTTGTGCCCTTTGTGTCATTAGTGAATTAGTGAATTTATGTTTATCTTTTGTGTGATTTGTGTAAATTGCCAAAAAAAAAAAAAAAGAAATTGCTAGTGTCGTCTTCCATATCAGTTTTTACCAAAGAAGGGAAGAGAGAAAAAAAAAGAGGGGTATGGGTTACTCCCTACCCCTTTCCCTTCTAAATAAATAAAAAAAAATAACATCCCTATTTCTATGATTGTGATTTAATTTGTGTATAATTGTGTTTATGTGTCCTATTTCCCTATCTTTAGGGAGTGAAATTACGGGGAGTGCCCAGAAAGTCCAACAAGGAAACAGAAACCCAGTTGAGTCCCCGAAACACAAAAAAAAAGGGAGGACCCCTAAAAAAAATGTGTCCCACGGCTGCAGGGCAGGTGAACCATCAACTATTAAATCTAAAAGGGGAGCCAGACCCAGCACCCAGTTACAAAAAAAAAAAGACCCCCTTCCACCCCAGAAATAAAAACAAAACAGATAAGGAAAAAAGAAAAATCCGGGGGGGGGGGGAAGTAAAAAATAAATTACCAAAAGATAATATCAGGATATCCATTGTCCCCCTTCTCCTGCCTATATCTGTATATATCTGTATGAATGAATCCTGCCCACATCTCATATTGAACAATTTATAAGTACATTCATAAGTACATTCATAAATTCAAATTCATAAATTCATAAATACATGTATACCTCCTGAGACATTTACTATTTCTTTATCCTGACTCCCTGATCCCAATGTTCTGATATTCCATACTAAAAAGAGGGCACCGTGGAAGGGGGAGGGGGAAGGAGGGGAAAGGGAGAAGAGGGGGAAGGGGGGGAAGAGGGGGAGAGGGGAGAGAAGGAAGAACAGGGGGATCCGAGTCCAGTTTTCCTTAAACACAAACCCAACTATGCTTAAGGGCATGTCCAGGATCAGTCTTCCACCCCTCTATTCCATGTTCCCGGCTACCGTAGGCCCAGGTTCCAGGTTTAAGTCCTCAGCTACCTCCTGAGAGGTCGGGCCCCTTTGTTGTTGTCGGCCTACTTGAGAGTTCCTCCTTTGGCCCTTGGTATCTAAAAGTCCCCAGCGGTTCCCCGTATATGAAAAAGGAGAAAGCCAGTTCGGAATTTGAAAAGGTGCAGTAACTAAATAATGAAAAAGTTCCGGTAACTCTGCTGGTGTCCGTAGAGTGAACATACCTGATGCCCTTCGGAAGGTAACTGCCAGAGGGTAAACCCATCTGTATGTACATCCTTGTTCTCTGGCCTGATCTAAAATTGGGTGTAGGCAGGCTCTACGCTGGAGTGTAGCCCGGGATATGTCTGACAAGATTTTGATTTGCCCCCCTTCCCATAGGATATCTCCCTGGTCCCATGCAGCTCTAAGGATCTTCTCCCTTTGGTAACATCTGTGTAGCCGGCAAATTACATCTCGGGGTCTATCTGGAGTTTTGGGTTTAGGGCCCAGTGCTCTGTGCACTCTGTCTATCTTTATCTGTGGCAACTTTAGAACAGACTGGAACAACCCGCATACTTTAGTCTCCAGATCTTCTATATCCATGTCTGTTACTTTCGGAAGCCCCCTTAGTCTTACGTTGTTTCTGCGACTTCTATCTTCGAGGGCTTCAATTTGTAGTTGCAGGTCTATTGTTGCATTTACCTGTTTAGTTTGCGTTTTTTCCAGATAGCTAACCCGTTGTTCTACGTCTGTAATAGAACCCTCCCCCACCTCCATCCTCTCTGCCAGTGCTTTTACATCCGACCTTATCAACAGAAGGTCCTGGCGGTGTGTTTCTTCCACCCGCTTAATTAGATCCTCTATGTCCTGGCGGGTTGGTAATTTCGCTAGATCCTGTCGTGTAGGGAGTGTGGCCAATATAGCTTTAATGTCTCCTACCTCCATCTCTGAAGCCGTATCTGCCGTATCTATTTTCACCGCGTCTCGTGTCCTCTGTGCTCCGGCCTGTGATGGCAGTGACGTCTCCGTTTCCTGCCCACCACCTGACCCACGACCTGACCCGGAAGGCGTCTGGCGTGCGATTTGCCTTGCTCCTGCACTGCTGCCTCGGCTCTGCAACGCCGCCCCCCCTGTCTCTAAAGACCGCAGTATGGATGGGGGTGTAACAAGGTACTGCAGAATGTCCTGTTGAATGTCCCCTCCGTAGTTACTTGCAGGCGCTTTCCTCGTGGCGGCTCTGGTCCCGTATTTGCGGCCACTATTCATACCGCGATATCAGCCTTCTATCCCAGGCAGCTCATGTGGGTTTGGTCGGAGGTCCGGGAGCTCTGCTGATGCGTGTGTCTCTCACTCAGTCATCTCCAGACCACGCCCCCTTAGAAAAGATTTTTGAAAGAAAATTATTTTGGAATTCGACGCATGTATGGCTGGCCTAACTCTGAGCATGCTTGTCTCACATCTCTCAAAGGCAAAGGTATCATGTCCATCCTAACCAATTATATGAATCCCTTTCACCACCCAGAAAAATCACTTCCAGTCAGTGGTGGCTGGTGCTCATAATTTTTTGGGGGGCACAAACGAACTGAAAAATTCAGAAAAATACGAAAACAAAAACATCAATTACAGCCTCACTTTGCCCATTATATGCAGCCTCATTGTGCTCATCATATGCAGCCACTGTGCCCATCATATACAGCCACTGTGCCCATCATATGCAGCCACTGTGCCCATCATATGCAGCCAGTACCCATCATATGCAGCCACTGTGCCCATCATATACAGCCTATTGTGCCCACCATATACAGCCAACTGTGCCGATCTTATGCAGCCAACTGTGCCCATCATATGCAGCCAACTGTGCCCCATCATATGCAGCCAACTGTGCCCATCATATGCAGCCAACTGTGCCCCATCATATGCAGCCACTGTGCCCATCATATGCAGCCAACTGTGCCCCATCATATGCAGCCACTGTGACAACCGCCCGCCCGCCCACCGCTCGTTTACTGTCTGCCCGGCACTTACCCTATCATGGTGGCGGGTCAGGCATCGAGTGATGGCGGCGAGCTGTGAGACGGGTAGCGCGGGTCAGGCGGTGGCTCCTGTGTCCTCCGTGCCTCTCTTCTTGCCTTCTGCCAGACGGGCATTGGGATCGCTTGTGCCTTCAGCCAATCAGGTGATGGGTATTAGTCCCACGCCTCCTGATTGGCTGAGAGGCAGTTCAGTGTTAGAAAAGCGAATGTTCATTCGCTTTCTAACACACCTGGGTGGACTGCGAGCGCAATGCTTTGCGCTCCAAGTTCACCTTTTTTTAAACCTATTAGAGCCTATGGCTCTATACAGGTGCTTAAAAAAAACACCCCTGCTGTTGTAATTCAGGTGCCCGGCATCCGAAAAGGGGGCCGGATGCCTGAATAGGGGGTGGCTACAGAGGCCAAGGATAGATTCATGCTATGCAGGAAACTATCCATTTTACATAGAGGGGGTGGCTGGAGAGAGGGGGCGGCACCCTTAATGGACGCACCGACACTGCTTCCAGTTACCCAATAGGAGAGTGATCATGGAGTACCTTTCTTCCCTCAACAACGGGTATGTGTTCACCAACATGTTCAAATGCACCCGTTCACTAATGGTATGGGAGACAGCCAATAATTACACACTAGATGAGGCATTGTTGCTCCAGGTGAGCAGAGAAAAGGAGAAAATCATGGATAATATTCAGTATAGTTTTCAGTTGTACTTACATGATATAGCAAAAAGTGTAGTAATTGTATACTCACATTCATAGGGATACTGTATACCCTTCCTAGAGTCAAGCAACCTATTTTATCACATTTGTAGAACATGACCACCTCCAAGCAAAGCATGGGTGGTTGCACTCAATGCTTGTCTGGGTTTTTTGGAGATTCCTGCACTGCTGTAGGCTATGATCCGATCCGGTGAACAATGGTAAGGAGGATGGGGCCCCAAATTGGAACCAATGTGTGGTCAGCAGAGGCTCCTATTAAATTAAAAAAAACATCCACTGACCACACATTGGTTCCATTTTGCATGGTTATAGTTAGGGATGAGCCCGATGTTCGAGTCACATGGTGGGGGGCGGGATCTGGGGGTCCGCTTGTTAAAGGGGGCTGCCAGATTCCGATAAGCCCCCCGCCTGCAGACCCCCACAACCACCGGGGTTGTGGCAATGGACTGGGGGGGGAGGAACCCACGCCATTTTTTTTCAACGATTTTCATCCATATTGCCAGGATCCGACAATACATTACAGCCGCGAGCAGTTTTAAATTTGTCATTTTGCTGTGGTATTGTTCTAAACACTGTAAGGTGTGCTACTTTACAGGCAGACTAAGGGGACCCCCCAGGCACGATATTTAATAGAATATTTCATTTTTATTGTTTCACTTTAAGCATTATTAAAATCACTTCTCCTGAAAAAACGGCCGTTTTAAAAACTATTTTTTGCATTGATACATGTCCCCTGGGGCAGGACCCGGGCCCCCAAACACTTTTTATGGCAATAACTTGCATATTAGCCTTTAAAATTAGCACTTTTGATTTTTCAAGTTTGTGTCCCATAGACTTTAATTTTAATCCCTAATTATAGTACAATGCCTTCACCTCTAATAACTGTATAGGTAAAAAATATACCTTGTATCACCTGTCCCCCTTATGACTTCCTATAAGGGCTCCAATGTTTGTTGCAGCATTCCAGAATAGGAATGACTTATCCTGGTGGATTTATAACTCCTTGACAAGTCTAAAAGACCTTCAAAGAAACTCTGTCTTCATCTCAATCAGAAAAACTTAAACCGCACTGGAAAACATCACTGATAGAGAGATACGGGTACCTTCAAACCGACACTTCTATACCCCCCATTATTGTCTTACTCCCACACTCTCTCCCACTAACTCTGAACATTTTTGTCTCTCTTCCCTAAAAGGGAAAGGTATGATATCCGTCCTACACCACTATCAGTCACACTCAAAGCTTGTCCTGGTTTTTGTAAAAATGACAAGAAAAATTCCATTAAATGTATGAGAAAATTACAAATTAGTCTCAGTATAGTCTTTTTTTTAACTTACCTTGCCTACACAAGTGGGTATTGGATATCTCTGCATAATAAGGGAAACACCCCCCTCTCTTATTAGTTGTCACTCAAACAGATGCACCCATTGGAAGAGATCCCATCTATTCCTGTTCTGGTGAGAACTATAAAGTTTCCCCCACTCTTCTCTCTGGGTGACAATGGTCAATAGGACAAAATAGGGAGGATGGATCTACCCTATGGGGACACAGATAGTTATATGAACCTGTCCTAGGCTCCAGCCCTTCTCCACCTTCTCCAAAAGAAGAAATATATTAAATGTAGACTTAAAGTTTATATGGATATAATGTTATGATTATGAGTAAAAGAATAAAATGTTGAAAAATATAATTATCAGATAAAAATACAACATTGAATATGAATATATTGTAGAGTTCAATAGCTCAAGACAAGGTTTACATACACAAGTGGATGAGCCAGGGACTCATGCCTCTTAATGTAGAGAGAAATCTCCAAATATGCTCGTGTAGCACACGGCCCTTTTACTCCCGTCTTTGGCTCATTTACGGGAGGAAAAGGCACACCATGCCACCATGCCCGTACCCTCTGGTTTGCAGAGGTTAAGCACACTTGTTTTCACTTACGGGTCTTGCAGCGAGGTTCTCCTCAAAAAGTTGGTTTCTGTCCCTAGTGTGTAGGGACAAAGTCTTTATACCCCCAGTAACTCCAAGGTCCACACCAATAGCCACTCCAACGTTGAGTTTATTTTTCTTATGCGTGAAGAGAGAAAGGTGTTAGGAAGACAGATTAATTCAGGCACTCCTGACTTCCTCGCCACTCGGTCCCGAGTGGGTTTAGCTCACCCGGATAGTCACCCAATGGCACTAGCAGCCGGTGTGTAGCTCGAACAATCAATCAAGTTCCCTAATGGATGCGTTCAGGAGATCCTCTGCCACAGAATCTATAGTGTCCTAAACCTCCTAGTGATTCAGATGTTAGGCCCCTTGGTTTCAGATGGATGACATCCCCCTGGAGAGTTACTGGGCCCCTTCCTTCACTGTGATTTCTCACCAGTCCTTCAGAACAGTCCTCCCCCAGCCTCCTCTTCCAGAAACGGGTCCCCTCGCAAGGCGGCACCCTGGGATTCTTCCTCCCGAAGTGGGCTCCAGCTAAAGGTGCTGGGCCCAGGGCTGAAGTTGCAGTCCCAGGACTGAAGGTGCCTGGGACTGAGGCGCACGTGGCCCCATGACCTGGAGGGCCATGGACTCAAACTTGAACCTGGAACACTTTCTTCCCCCACCCCGGGTACAGGTCTCCGGCGTAGCAACTCCTCCTGGCCAATGGCGTCTGCCCCTTTTGTACCCTCTCCTGGCATGCACAGCGGGTAGATTACGCCCACTGCACGGCTGCGGAGAGAGGACACCCAATCGCCACTCCAACACCTGTGGTTCAACCCCGAGTACAAGTGACACCCATACTTCTTAGGGGAACTGCACGCCAGGTGAAACAGCAGCAAGGCAGAGTCCAGCAAATTGAAAGATTCGAGCCAACTACCACTCAAATCACCACTAAATTTAGTATAACAATCCCTAAATTTAGGACCCCCGCTGCACTCACAAGAGGGAAACAACTGGCAATTGTTGAGGATTGATGTTGCCACCAAAACCTCGTTGTCTTAGTCACTGTCCCAAAAGTGTCATTATGGTACATAGAGCCGAGTATATATGCCTTGTGTTGTATGACTGTGTAGAGCTCACACACTCACACGCTTAACGTTATTTCTTGTAGTAGAAAATACAAAGGGTGCACCAAGCTTGTGCAGCATAGTTAGTTACTGCCCACCATCATACCCTCCACACTCCTCTCCTTTACATACTGCCAACTGTCATACCCTCCACACTCCTCTCCTTTACATACTGCCAACTGTCATACCCTCCACACTCCTCTCCTGTACATACTGCCCACTGTCATACCCTCCACACTCCTCTCCTGTACATACTGCCCACTGTCATACCCTCCACACTCTTCTCCTGTACATACTGCCCACTGTCATACCCTCCACACTCCTCTCCTGTACATACTGCCCACTGTCATACCCCCCACACTCCTCTCCTGTACATACTGCCCACTGTCATACCCTCCACACTCCTCTCCTGTACATACTGCTCACTGTAATACCCTCTACACTCCTCTCCTGTACATACTGCCCACTGTCATACCCTCCACACTCCTCTCCTGTACATACTGCCCACTGTCATACCCTCCACACTCCTCTCCTGTACATACCGCCCACTGTCATACCCCCACACTCCTCTCCTGTACATACTGCCCCCATAATTCCCTCCACACTCCTCTCCTGTACATACCGCCCACTGTCATACCCTCCACACTTCTCTCCTGTACATACTGCCCACTGTCATACCCTCCACACTCCTCTCATGTATATACTACCCACTGTCATACCCTCCACACTCCTCTCCTGCACATACTGCCCACTGTCATACCCTCCACACTCCTCTCCTGTACATACTGCCCACTGTAATACCCTCCACACTCCTCTCCTGCACATACTGCCCACTGTCATACCCTCCACACTCCTCTCCTGTACATACTGTCCACTGTCATACCCCCCACACTCCTCTCCTGTACATACTGCCCACTGTCATACCCTCCACACTCCTCTCATGTATATACTACCCACTGTCATACCCTCCACACTCCTCTCCTGCACATACTGCCCACTGTCATACCCTCCACACTCCTCTCCTGTACATACTGCTGTTTGCCATATCCTTCAAATTCCTCCCCTGAACATACTGTCTCTGCCATACCCTTCTTTATTCTCTCCTACACCCACTCTCCATTGCCATACCCTCCATACTCCTCTCCTGTACATACTCTCCATTGCCATACCCTCCATACTCCTCTCCTGTACATACTGTCTTTTGTCGTTCCCTCCATACTCCTCTCCTGTACATACTGTCCGTTGTCATTCCCTCCAGAGTCCTCTCACCTTTTGTACTTTTATGTCATCTTCTTGTATCTCCTGCCTCTTCTCCTCTCTGCCTGTCTACCTTTATATCTAACCCCATTTTTTTCCTTTTGTCCTCCTCATTCTCCTTCCTCCTCTTTCCCTTTTCTATTTCACTTTCTTCCTCTCACTCTTCCATCTCCCATCCATGGTGTAATGACTTCTCCATGGCCGGTCTTACCTCTACCAGTCTGCAGCAGATGGAGAGAAGAACCTTCCACCTCCTCGGAATATTTCAGATTAACAAATGATGACTAAAATGTATTCTTACCATAATTTACACAACTATTATGGTAACACACCGACTTCCTTAATGCAGACTTTCTGTAAAATATTTTTTTAATCAGGCGAGAAGCCGTCCCTAAACTAAAATGCCATCAGTGGGTATTTTTCTCTTTCAGTTGTCTTTATTTTTGTGTATTTTATTTACTATCCTTGCTGTAGACAGGAAATATACAATTGTAAGTATAGGAAGCTGGCAATTGGTTCTTCTACCTTTAGCAGCAACGACCGCAAGTTATTATTTCCATCTGCTGATGTGAGGATCACAAGGAGAAGAACATTTTGAGGAATATTTATTATTATGTTTATCCAAGATTCTGGGGATTCTGGAGAAGGGGTCCTTAATGATATCATTGCCCATACTGCATATTATTTCAAATTCAGGCAGTAATGTCTAGCACTTCTGCCTTGCACCTTTGGGGTCCTCAGTTTAACTTCCAACCAGAACACTATCTGCATGGAGTTTGCATATTCTCCCTCTGCTTGTGTGGGTTTCCCCCAGGTACTCCCATATCCTCCAAGAGTCCAAAGACATGTTGGTAGGTTAGCAGGCTCCTGTCCAAATTGGTTCCAGTATGTGAGTGTATGAGAGATAGGAACCTTAGATTGTAAGCTCCTTGAGGGCAGGGGCTGATGTGAATATATGTAGCGGTACCCCCACCCTCCAGAGGCCTGAAGGGGACCTCCAGAGTCAGGGGCAGCTGACATTCCACCTCAGGGTAGAGGTCACTGGGCATGATGGAAGTTGGAAACATGGGCGCCAGTCACTTTTTGAATGCAACAAAAGAGATTTTATTTTCTCTTAACAAGAACTGAGGGAGAGAAGGTTTAGGGCCAGGACACCCTTAGGCAGATGCAAAAGCAATTGGCAGACTCCGCAGACCAAAAATAGTAATAGGCAGATAGCTATACAGGTAGAGGCCCTTTAAACTGGATGCAGTATATTTGTAGAACTGTTGTCTCCTATAGCAACTGAACTTTCAACAGTCAATATAGATCTGCACACGTAACTCACAGTATCACGTTGTAGATCTTCTCTCACGTCTCACAGTATCCCATTGTAGATCTTACACTGAGCTCCCAGTCTCTAGACTTCCAAGACACCAGCCTCCGCTGGATCCCCTGAGCTCTTCCACAGCTAACCCGCTGTATACTGCTCAAGCTTCACCACGCTACCCGCTGGGTCCCTGACTTGACTCTGCTGAAGCTTTTCTACTTCTTCACCATCCCCGGTTAGTGAAAAAGGCTGCTCTGATACAGTAGTTCTTCCGACTTCATACACTGGCCTCTGATAACAGGAGAGGTTGTCCCTTAGTGGCAACTGTTTCCCCTTTACCTCTGACCTTGATCCTCACTTGCCTCTGGTAAAAGGAGTGGTCGTCCCTTATGGCAACTGCTTTTCCTTCACTTCTGGTAACATTTGGTTCCCCGTCTGGCTGAACCTCTGCAACTTAGTTAGGCTCCCGACCTGAAGCCCCAACCCTGCGCTGCTTCTCACAGTTCTGGATAGGCCTCGGACAGCCTAACAGCCAGGTGCTCCCATATAGGCCTCAGGCTTCTGGCCTAGCAACCAGGAGCGATACAACACACGTCCACCCAGACAGCCATCCAGGTGGCACAAAAACCCGATCACCTGACTCCTCCCAAATAAATAGACTCTCCCAGCAGGCCATGGGGCCAAAGAGACTTCTACCAATTGGCTGGGACAACCTATCCACTCCTAACCCAAATTCACTTGTCATTCTAATACCACAGGCGGCAATGCCACCTAGTGACAGAAGAGAGAGGTGCACCAAATTCAGATTTAGAGCAAAAGTCAGTGGATCACCCTAACAATTAGCCAGGCTAGTTACCACCTAGCAAACTAAATTCGTGAGCAACCCTGTTTAGGACCAGGGTGCTACATATACAGTATGGAAAGCGCTGTGTAAATTTTCTGGGCTAGATAATTTCCGGTAATAAAAATAACAAATGATTGTCAAAATTCAGATGAATATCAGGTGTTGGCAGTGATGTCATTGGGAACCCCTTCTCCAGAAATTTCTAAGTACCTAAAACCACTCCATTGGTGGGAACTTCCTCAATGCTCAAAACCCTCAGAGCTTGTTTTAATATAAAGTATGGATGACTCTAAATTTAGTGCTGCTAGGCTGTAATCAGCCTAAATTGAAATTATAGCTCTGTTTTCACTTGGTCATCCCTAAGTCCTGTGTTATTGTTTGGTTCTATCTGCTCCTGGGGTGTGTCCCTTGTCATGGTGCAAGGAGATTCAGCAAGGATGGGTTATGAATATTTATGATCTTGTGTAGCTCCATTTCTCCTGGGCTCCTGCCTGGGGGGGAGAGTGTGTGTTGGATGTCTTGTCTTCCTAGAAAATAAATAAAACAAAGGGCGCAAAGGCCTACTGCATTATCCACAGCACTTTTCTGGCGCCCCTGAAAACCAAAAAAGACTAAGTGAAATGAGGGAGCAGCTAAGGCCTCTGACATGGGCGTAGCATAAGGGGTTGCAGGGGTCAAAATCGCAACCCCACCCCTAGCTCCAGGGGGCCCCTCCAGCCTCCCTGTCATATTATCATATCCTCCACAAATTCCAGCTCCGATCTGCCCAAGGGCCCCACAGCCGCGCTCCAGTACGGGGCTTCCACTTTGCCTTCCACGGTCCACACCTCTCCGTTCTCATTGGCTGGGGACAAGCTGTGAGCCATTTCCTGAATGGAGAGGAGAACAGGGTGAGAACAGCCCAGGGGTCAGGTCAACTTTTGCTCACAAGCTTCAAGCTACACCTCTGGCCTCTGATTCCCACTGTGCTAGATGCTGCAATTGAGCAGCAAGAAAAAAAAATCTCGGGTTTGGGTGGGCTAACCCCCCTCCGCCTCCTTTTGGATATTGTAGGAGATCTAGTTGGATACGGGGGGGACCTTTTTGCCCCAAATCAAATTTCTAAATATCCTGTTGATCTTAATAAAGTTCTTAAGAGGAATCCAAACTGGGGAATTATGTAAAAAATATAAAAGTTGTGGCATCCAGACCATCTTAATGAAATGTATGCAGCCTATCACTGAAAGGGGAAGTGTTCACCAAACCCTACTTTGAATTAGAAATCTTGTCAGTAATGGAGCAATATTGTCTGCTATATATGATAGAGGGGATGTGGTCATGGTGACTCCCATATAATTTAAAAGAGGAAACAATTACAAGTTGTGGGCAAAGTGATGGAAAATCCTTCAGAAGTGGATCCAGCGGTAAAAGCACAGACTTCTCCCAGTTAATAGCAAGCCCTGAGAACTTAGCAAACCCATCTATATAGCTCATAATTGCTGGCACAGAGGACCGAAGATTAGATAAAAATAGAATAACATCGTCAGCATATAATGCTACTTTTTCTTCCATATTTCCTCTTACCATACCCGTTACTTCCGAAGCCGCCCGGAGAAGGGATGCCAATGGCAAAAAGGAGGGGTGACAAAGGACAAGCCTGCCTTGTGCCATGAAATAACATAAAGGAGGAAGACTGTACGCCATTAACCCTAATCGAAGCCCTAGGGCCAGAGCAGGGGTAGGCAACCTCCGCACTCCAGCTGTGGTGAAACTACAAATCCCATCATGCCTCTGCCTCTAGGAGTCATGCCTGGGATTGTCAGGGTCTTGCAATGTCTCATGGGACTTGTAGTTTCAAAATAGCTGGAGGGCTGAGGTTGCCCAACCCTGGGCTAGAGTATAGTAATTTAACCCTGTGACAGGAGGGTCATTTTGGACACAGGGTGAGCCAAGAAATAATGGGCATTAAGAAATATATCTTGGGCTACCTAAAATGGGTCTGTAATATTTATCCACCATATTCCCCAGGATATCTGCAAAGAACTTTTACTGTTTGATTATGACCTCAACAGGTTAATTGAAAAGTGATGCCTTCATGATGTTGAGACACATACTGTTAGATGCTAATGTCATCACCCCCAGCCCCTTGTCTTTCTGTAATCATTGCTGGGAGGAATTAAGGTGATTTGCATTCTATTGTTCATTATGACTTGGGAAGGTCTGGTGTGAATACAGATAATTAACACCATGCCTGTGTGTATGGTATCCGGCAGACAGACTGGCTGCCAACACATTGTGATAAGATGTGTATTGGGGATCGTTATATTCTATTGTGTGGGATCTTTTGAAGCCTAGCAGACATCAGGATGATGTGTTGAGTCCTGTGATGTGTGGGTGGAGCTGGGCCATTGTTCATGTTAAACTAATGCAGTATTGGATATATATAAAAGTTACAATGTTTCTCAATAAAGGCATTCGATCTAGGAAGATACAGAGTGCGTCTCGTTCTTCAGAAGGATTAATTCCTATGGGAAGGGGTCGTTTGGCTGTGGAAGATTGGTAGGAGTGGATGTGTGTCCAGGAGAGGGGACATCGTAAACGGCGTTAACCCCCTTGATATTTGGGGACCCGTTACATTGGTTGGCAGCAGCGGGATCTTCCCTCCAGTTACTGGGACACTCCAAACCACCACAGTGAATGACCAGCTATGCAGCCGGCAGGAGAGCCACGCTGAAAGACTTACTTGAGAGCCGTGGAGGCACCGGGGGGACAAAGAACAAAGCCACCTTGATCAGGAAACTAACGGAGATGGATCAGGGGGATGGTGAAGCAGGACCCCGGTCAGTTGAAGACTTGTTTCAACAACGAGTTCGCCAGCGGTTGGCATTATATGGTGCTAGCCCATCAGAGACCGCCATACGGGAAGCCATTAGAGACATCCAGCGGCAGGATGAACGGCAACATGAGCAGAGAATGGCGGAAATGCAGCAATCAGAGACAACACCTAAAGATACAGCGCCTTGCCGTAAGTTGCCCTTTCGGGCATTCAAACTATTTAAGGAAGGAGAGGAGGAAATTGAAGCGTTCCTGCAGGACTTTGAGAGACTATGCCAGATACATGAAGTGCGGGCCCCAGATTGGGTCGCCTTACTGGCAAGTAATTTAACGGGCAGAGCGGCGGATGCGTATCGGGCCCTGGAGGATGAGGATGCTAAAGACTATGACCGGGTAAAAGAAGCTCTGCTAGCCCGATTTGCCATTACACCCGAAGCCAGCCGGATTAAGTTTCGAGAATCCCGGAAACAAAGCCACATAACATACGTGGAGTGGGCACATCGTCTGCAGCGAGACCTTAAGGGCTGGTTCCAGGGAAGCCACGCTCATACCATAGAGGACATCACCCAGCTAGTACTCTTAGAACAGTTCTTTAACCACACCCCTCCGGTATTACAGGATTGGGTGCGAGATAAGCGACCACGGACTGTACAGCAAGCGGCTACTTTTGCAGATGAATATCTGGACTCTCGAAGATCAGGCGGAAGCGAACGCTATCCACTATCTCGGCCCAGTTTACCAGCCTCTAACCCAACTTCAGCATCACCTCCAGCGGCCACTTATCCTCAGCAGCCCAGGTTCAACTCCCAGGACTACGCACAACCCATCAGGTGTTTCGGATGTAAACAGCTAGGGCACAAAAAGCCAGACTGTCCGTTGAATCCAGCCATCCAGTCCCAGTCATGGAGACAGCCAGCAAGGGGGAGGAGCCCCCGCACACCCATGCCTGTGGCCCACTGCGTTGAGGAGGAAGAACATTGGGGCGTCCTGCACGAGGCTGATCCAATACAAGCAGCTAACCGGGACAACCGGCAGCAACACAGGCAGACTGTCTGGGTCAATGGAAAGGCAGCCAATGGCCTACGTGATTCTGGTGCCACCATGACCCTACTACAGAAGAACCTCATCCCAGAGAGCCAACACACCGGAGACACTGTAGCCGTAAGAGTAGCGGGAGGTACCATCTTCCGGTTACCCGTTGCCCGGGTTAACCTGGATTGGGGGGTTGGTTCGGGACACGTGAATGTGGGGGTGATGAAGGATTTGCCAGCGGATGTACTACTGGGGAATGATTTGGCCCCCCTCGTTTCTGCTTACGCCCCGATGGGCCCCGCTGAAGCCAACCCAGTGACTACCTGTGCCCAGACCCATGCTGCTGGAACCGGCCTGATTGCGGCTGAGAACGGGGTAAGATTGTCTTCCCCGACATGTACCTTAGATCAGGCACAATATCACAGTCTAAAATTGGAATGTGACAAGTTGGCCAGTGAGAAATCAGAGATGCAACGACACTACGTCATATATTATGAGATGTCCCATGGCTTGAACATTGAAATGCACAAACAGGCTGAAATTGTCAAAAGGTTAAATGGGATTTGCGCCCAGGTTTTGCCTTATCTTTCCCAAGAGCACCAACAACAAGTTTTGGGAGCCATTGAGAGAGCAAAGCAAGTGACTGTTCCAGAACTGAATTCCATTATTCGTCCTGCAACCTTACATTTGCACCATCCGCTACTGACCCGGTAAGCAAAATGGCAATGCTGATGGGTTGTCCAGGCATTAGAGGAATGGACCTATGGACTAACTTCGGAGTCAACCCGTCTGGGGTCGCCTCCTCTGTTAGTCTCCGGCCAAAAGGGGAGATGTGTGACAGGAGGGTCATTTTGGACACAGGGTGAGCCAAGAAATAATGGGCATTAAGAAATATATCTTGGGCTACCTAAAATGGGTCTGTAATATTTATCCACCATATTCCCCAGAATATCTGCAAAGAACTTTTACTGTTTGATTATGACCTCAACAGGTTAATTGAAAAGTGATGCCTTCATGATGTTGGGACACATACTGTTAGATGCTAATGTCATCACCCCCAGCCCCTTGTCTTTCTGTAATCATTGCTGGGAGGAATTAAGGTGATTTGCATTCTATTGTTCATTATGACTTGGGAAGGTCTGGTGTGAATACAGATAATTAACACCATGCCTGTGTGTATGGTATCCGGCAGACAGACTGGCTGCCAACACATTGTGATAAGAAGTGTATTGGGGATCGTTATATTCTATTGTGTGGGATCTTTTGAAGCCTAGCAGACATCAGGATGATGTGTTGAGTCCTGTGATGTGTGGGTGGAGCTGGGCCATTGTTCATGTTAAACTAATGCAGTATTGGATATATATAAAAGTTACAATGTTTCTCAATAAAGGCATTCGATCTAGGAAGATACAGAGTGCGTCTCGTTCTTCAGAAGGATTAATTCCTATGGGAAGGGGTCGTTTGGCTGTGGAAGATTGGTAGGAGTGGATGTGTGTCCAGGAGAGGGGACATCGTAAACGGCGTTAACCCCCTTGATATTTGGGGACCCGTTACAAACCCATTGACAGATTATACCACCCCCAGGCCTTTCTACACTATCAAAAGCCTTAATGGCATCCAATGGCAGGAGGACCCGATCCGTATAGTTTACCTCTTCCCGACCAGCCGCCGCAGTTGTACTGCGGCAGGTTGACTCCCCTGGGCGAAACGACGTTACCTTAGGTCGGTTCGCCTTTTGACCACGAGGGGGCACTCATCGCCGGAGCCGATGCGAGTGCCCGGGGGGCGCGATGACCGCCGGGCACCCGCGATCGCTTGTTAACTGAGCGAGAACCAGGATCTGTGTGTGTGTAAACACACAGATCCCGGTTCTCTCAGGGGAGAGGAGATAGATAATACTAAGTATGAACACCGATCTCTCTCTCCTCCTAGTCAGTCCCACCCCCCCACAGCTAGAACACACCTAGGGAACACAATTAACCCCTTGATCGCCCCTAGTGTTAACCCCTTCCATGCCAGTGACATTTACACAGTAATCAGTGCATTTTTATAGCTCTGATCGCTGTATAAATGCCAATGGTCCCAAAAATGTGTCAAAAGTGTCCGATCTGTCGGCCGCACTATCGCAGCCCCGATAAAAATCGCTGATCACTGCCATTACCAGTAAAAAAAAAAAAATAATATTAAAATGCCATAAAACTATCCCCTATTTTGTAGATGCTATAAATTTTGCGCAAAGCAATCAATAAACGTTTATTTAGATTTTTTTTTTTTACCGAAAACATGTAGAAGAATACATATTTAAACTGAGGAAATTTTTATTTTTATTTTTTTAAATTGGGGATATTTATTATAGCAAAAAGTAAAAGATATTGTTTTTTTCTTAAAAATTGTCGCTCTTCTTTTGTTTTTAGCGCAAAAAATAAAAACTGCAGAAGTGATCAAACACCAAAAGAAAGCTCTATTTGTGGGGAAGAAAATACGTAAATTTTGTTTGGGTACAACGTCGCACGACCGCGCAATTGTCAGTTAAAGCGACGCAGTGCCGTATCGCAAAAAATGGCCCGGTCATTGAGCAGCCAAATCTTCCGGGGCTGAAGTGGTTAATCATCAGGATGGACCGGGCCTATATTTCAGATTCGGTGTTTACTAGGCTTGTGCAATTCGTTTCGTAACGAATCAAAATTCGTCCGAATTTAGCAACTTTCGGACATTCGGAAGCATTCGAATTTCCGAACAGAGCAATTACGAATAAAACCGAATCCGAAATAAATTATACCGCAAAATAGCGAATGCCCGAAGGTCTTCGGCATAATTCGTTATGAAAAAAGTTACGAATGTACGAATCCATTCGAAGCACAATAACACTCACTCTGCTCTCTGCTTCTCCCTCACCATGCTGAACTCCCTCTCAAAATGGTGTACAGGGGCGGAGGCTATAGCCGCATGAAAAAACGAAAGTAAAATACGAGATTTCAAATCCATTCGAAGCACAATAACACTCACTCTGCTCTGCTCTCTGCTTCTCCCTCACCGTGCTGAACCCTCTCAAAATGGTGTACAGGGGCGGAGCCTATAGCCGCATGTAAAAAACGAAAGTAAAATACGAGATTTCGAATCGTTACAAATAACCGCTATGTATTTAGAAAAGTACAAATCCATTCGAAGCACATTAGGCATAATAGGTAGCGTCGTTGTGAGAGAGACACGGAAAATTACGAATCAACGAACCCAAAAAAAGTTACGAAAGTAGGAGTTGTGTCCAGAATCAACGAAAAACAACGTACCCTACCGAAAGTACGAATTATAAAGCAACAAAAAATTCAACGAAAAATGTCGCTTGCAAAAATACGAATGAGTCCGAACACGAAAAATCCCGTCTAGCAAAATTACGAATGATTACGAATCAACAGGACCGGAAAGAAACGAACCGAAACGGAACTAATTTTTCCGTTGTGCACAAGTCTAGTGTTTACAAGTTAAAATACATTTTCTTTTTGCTAGAAAATTGCGTTGAACCCCAAAACATTCTATATATATATATACATTTTTTTCTAGCACCCTAGAGAATAAAATAACGGTTGTTGCAATATTTTATGTCACACCGTATTTGCGCAGCAGTCTTACAAGCGCACTTTTTTTGGGGGAAAAAATACATTTTTTTTTACTTAAAAAATAAGACAAAAGTAAAGTCAGCCCAAATTTTTTTTCATATTGTGAAAGATGATGTTACGCCGAGTAAATTGATACCCAACATGTCACGCTTCAAAATTGTGCCCGCTTGTTGAATGGCGACAAACAGACATTTAAAAATTTCTACAGGTTACGTTTAGAGTTACAGAGGAGGTCTAGTGCGAGAATTATTGCTAGCACTAGACTAAATAAATAACAAAAGAAAAAAAAAATTCAAACCCCCGTCCCGCCGAGCTTGCGCGCAGAAGCGAACGCATACGTAAGTAGCGCCCGCATATGAAAACGGTGTTCAAACCACACATGTGAGGTATCGCTGCGATCGTTAGAGCGAGAACAATCATTTTAGCATGAGACCTCCTCTGTAACTCAAAACTGGTAACGCGTAGACATTTTTAAACGTCGCCAATGGAGATTTTTAAGTGCCATTCCAAGAGCGGGCGCAATTTTGAAGCGTGACATGTTGGGGTATCAATTTACTCGGCGTAACATTATCTTTTACAATATTGAAAAAAATTGGGGTAACTTTACTGTTTTCTTATTACTTCACTCAAAAAAGTGTATTTTCCCCCAAAAAATTGTGCTTGTAAGACCGCTGCGCAAATATGGTGTGACAGAAAGTATCGCAATGACCGTCATTTTATTCTCTAGGGTGTCTGAAAAAATAAATATAATGTTTGGGGGTTCTAAGTAATTTTCTAGCAAAAAAAAAAAAAAAATGATTTCAACTTGTAAACAACAAGTCTCAAAAAGAGGCTCGGTCCTTAAGTGGTTAAAAGACAACAGATAGTATTAACTAGACCAGGGGTCTCCAAACTTTCTAAGCAAAGGGCCAGTTTACTGTCCTTCAGAGTTTACAAGGGCCGGACAGTGGTCAGTGGGAGTCAAAAAGGTCCCGACATTAGTGGGAAAAATTTACGCCCCATTGTTTGTTTCAGTGGGAGTAATTGTGCCTTGTCATTGGGTCCCATTGTTGGTGTCATTGAGAAAAACTATGCCTCATGGTTGGTGTCATTGTAAGGAATTGTGCCCCATACTTGGTGTCATTGTGAGGAATTGTGTCCCATCGTTGGTGTCATTGGGAAGAATTGTGACCCATCGTTGATGCCATTGGGCCCCATTGTTGGTGTCAGTAGGAGAAACTATGCCCCATTTTTTGTATCAGTGGATGAAATAGTGCCCCAAGGGCCAGATAAAAGCAAGCAAAGGGCCGCATCTGGCCCCCGGGCCGCAGTTTGGAGACCACTGAACTAGACCCTTTACTATATTGCTCTCTGAACAAACCAAAATAGAAGGAGAAGCAGAAAAAAAAGGGAAAAAACCCCACACATAAAATGGAAAGGACACACGTAAAGAGTGCTGCGCACCCCGATATATTGTGGCATGGAAATTTTCCCCAGTGGGGTTTTTGGGCAGCAAAAATTCCAACAATTACAGAGATATATGTGTAGCAATACCCCCAGTTAAGAGGGCTGCTGGTATAGATTTTGGGCCTGTACACACTGCTGTCAACCCCCAGTAACTGGCTCTAACCTCCCTTGGCACAGATAGCAGTAGAGATGGGATTGTGAAACCCGTTTAGCTATGGGCAGGGCTGCTGATAGGGGGGGACCACCAGCCCTCCAGTAGGGGGCCCCGAGCACACATGGGGGCCCGGACAGGGAGGCAGATTGGTGCGCTGTGACAGTTACACAAGCGATGCCGTGTGTGTCTCTCCCTCTCCCTCCTGTCGGCTTTCAGCTGCTGGAGGGAGAAATACATGGCATTGTTTCTGTAACTGTCACAGCGCACCGATCTGCCTCCCTGTTCGGGCCACATATGATCCTCCCATAGGTGCCTGGTCTCCCCCCAGCGCTCCCTGTTTTCCTCTCCCTGAAATCAGGGGGATTCGTCAGGACACTGAGAGCGGGGGAGGGCTTGCCTGTCTTAATGCACAGGCACTTCTGCGAACTGCCCATTCCGACAGCAAAAGTCCGATGGAGCATACGGCCCATAATGTTCGATCTTCGGCGAACGATCGAACAGCCGATGTACGAGTCAAACTCATGTTCGACTCGAACAGATAGCCCATTCTTAGCCCACACTGACATATAGTATTTGCTCCTGGGTATTTCCAAAGATTGGACATACACATTAGAGATAGGCATACCAATATAGTAGAGCTACCTCAATCAGTCTTTGGATTCTAGGGCTGAAGGCCTAAGCACGCCAACATATACATCCGGACGCTGCAGCATTATCGGTGTCCTAGTAAGGCAGACCTAATAAAACAACCAAATAAGTAAAATAAGGTGAAATTATAAAACAACCTTATTAGGGGAGGAAGGGACGAGGGAAGGGGGCCTGAACATTAAAGATGGTTGTACATACCCTAAGAGAACTGATGTTGCTAGAGATCCACGCTGGCGAATACCGGGCTACCGATGTGTGAGGTATCCTGGACGACACCGTTCCTCAGAGCACCCGAGGAATGCCATCCCAGCATCGCTATTTTGTACACCCCGCCCGAGTGAACATCAGAAAACCCTGTTCCCCTGTAAGTTTATAAGTTTTGTTGTGTTTGTGTATGCTAATAATGATTTTTTGTGGTGTGTTGTTAGCAAAAATATTGTTTTGATATTTTTTAGGGGGACCCTGTCAGGTAGGCTGTACGGGGCCCGTGATTTCTAACAGCAGCCCTGGCTATGGGAATCACAAACATATAACCACACAGTAGATTGGCTTAACCACAAGTACTTTTTTACTGAATATAAAGCATCAAGTTAAACAGTAATACGTGTGCATATGCAGAGCCCTGCAATGTTAACCATTCAGCATATAACAAGCGCTAAGTTCCAATAGTAATTACACACACTAAATGTCATTCAACTATGCTCGCGAGCTTCCCACTCGTGGGCAAGATGGCGCCCAAACAGTTTCTAACAGTTCTACAGACAGGCCTGACTATTGCAGATACGGTGCTTCCGTTGGGAAGTATCTTCGCTAGCAATGGTGGTGCGCTTTGTTTTTGTTTTTAAATCCTTTTATTTTTCATTTGCTCAATCAATACATGTGATTTGTGCATTTAGTCTTACACATTGATATATAAACAAAAGCATATTAAAATTCCTGTCCATACAAAAAAAAAAAACCTAATCAATTTACAGTACAACAGTGACATTTTAATTTTTCCCTTTTACTTCCCCCCCGCCCAACCCTTTGAATCTTAACAACCTGGGTCTTTTCTCCTGTTCGCAAACTCTCCCAAATCTAATGCATTGTCATTAGCGCATTTAACTTATAATTCCCCCCCCCCCAACCGCCCCATAGGTTTCTACATCAGGAGCCTATCCTTTACCAGTTGTAATGACACAAGGCTAGGATCCTCCAGCCATGGTTGCCATATAAGATTGAATTTATCCACTGCCTTTCTACGTCTGTAGGCGAGCCGTTCTCTGAAAAGCAAGGAATTGACATACGCAATCCACTGCTTCCCTGTGGGAACCGTCTCTGCCATCCAATATCGCGCTATTAGCTTTCTAGCCAGGTACATCAGTCTTATTATCATATAGTACCTTCCTTGTGGGAACTTTTCAGCTTCAATCGCTCCAAGCAGGTACACCAAAGGGTCCAAGGGTATAGGTACCTGGGCCACTCTTGTGATGTTCTGGGAAACCTCCTCCCAGTATCTGTGGAGTTTTGGGCACCTCCAAATTAGATGTATAAAGTCCCCTTGCTGTACTTTGCACTTTGGGCACAAGGGGGAGTCCCTTCCTCCCCACTTGTAAAGCTGTACTGGTGTTCTATAGGCCCTATGCAGAATAAATAATTGTGATAATTTGTGGGACGCTGATACAGATACCGCCGGAATAGAGTCCAACGCCATATCCCACTGGTCCCCATCTATATCTCCGATGTCTTCTGCCCATTTACTACGACATCTAAGGGAGGCATAGTCCTGTATTGAGGATAGTAATTCCGCATATGTTTTTGATATTAGTCCTCTCCGGGTATCTGCCTGGAGGACCTCCATCAGCAGACGTGACGATGATATTACTAAGGATTGTGTCATTTGCTGTGCCTGCAGAGCATGCCGAAGCTGAAGATATTGATAAAAGCCCCTTGGGGCTAACTGGAATTCCTGGCACATCTGTTTGTATGTTTTTAACACTTCTCCCTCGTACAGTTGCAAAAAAAAAAATCCCTCTCTCTTTCCAGGAGGTAAAGCCCTCTAGGTCCTGTAACTCTGGGTATCTAGGGTTTTGCCATATCGGAGTAAAGGGCAGTGGGCCCCTTAACCTCAAAGCCTTCCGGATCTCCCCCCAGACCTTTTTAAGGAGAATACCAGTAGGTGCAGAGTGTGGTATACTAGGTAGTGGTGCACTTTGTAGGTTATTTGTAATCCACAGGCATCAAAACAGTTAACTTCTTGGCATGTACTAAAAAGTTCAACTAACGCTGCACAGCACACTGTCCCTCTGGCGTGCAAAAACACTCAGATAACGGTGGTCCCTGAACTAAGGACACTGGGCCTAAGATTAGTCAGTTAATCTCTGAGCAGGTGCTCTCTCACCCGACCGGACCAGTCCGTACAACCGACTTCCGTAGCTGGGGCTCCAGCACACAGTCTCACGACACCTGTAGTCTCCGATCCTCCCGACAGTCCTTGGAAGGATGATGAACGGAATGACTCCTAGGTTCTCCCGTGAAGGTCGGAAGGCTCTCTGGATCTCAAGGCCCAAACTCTTAGGCCCAGTCCAGCGGCAGACTTAGTGTTGGTTCCACTTGCTAGGGGGCGGCGTCCAAAGAGACCCGCGTATAGCTCCGCTCCTCCTTAAATAGGCCTTCCCCAGCAGACCTTGCGCCGGGCAATGCACTCTGGGTGTCCCGCTGCACACTGGGTAGGGTAGTCTTTTGAGCTCTTTAAAGTGACACCCCGCTACATATGTTAAAAGGATTTATTAAATATCTACATTATTACACGGTCATGATAATAAAAATTAGAATCTCCAGTCACAAGAAGAAAATACATACACACAGTTACAAACACAACGTTGCAAATACAGTTGTACATGGCAAGGACATCTGTATATGTTGAATATTATAATCCCTAATGCGGGATCTTCTTCAGAGGATTTGTGGTTTGCTGTAAAAGGTTAAATAGTGAGTTTCAATTCTATACCTAGGTGTATGCCCAATGGTTAGAAAACTAAGTATATAATTACCAATCAACTGAGAGAGTCCCGGAGCAAGAAAGGAACAGATAGGCGTAGGGACGGCAGGACAGGGTAGGACAGTACAGGAAAAAGAAAAACATGTAGTTCCCCCTTTAAGAAAAGGGGGGTGTCCTGGGGGTTGGAGGTTGTCCCTGGTGGAATAGTCTGAGGGCAGGAAGTGATGTGTCGCCAGTCCTTCAGGAGAAGAGGAAGAAGCTTCCCACCCACCCTCCCTAGGTTTTTTAGTCGGGGGATGCTGTTGGGAGGTCCGAACGGTTGTGGCAGTGCTGGGTCTCTGGAGAAGGAGAAAAAGGCTGGAATATTTAGTAAAATGGTGGTACCCATCCGTGGTATGGGGTTATCGGTAGTAAAATGGTGGTACCCATCTGTGGTATGGGGTTATCGGGTACCTTCCGGTTAACGTGGGTTTAACCAGGAAGGGGTAAAATTGTAGGTCACTGCGTACATGTGTACTGTCTCTGAGTCGGTGTCTTGCAACTGAGGCCTAAGTTAAATAAGTTTTGTCCCAGTGACCAAGTTATGTGTGGTTGCCCTCCAAGACCACCAAGATATGGAAAAAAGTTTGTCTGATGTTATGTAAATTTTTTTATTTATTTTAAGTTTTGAAATGGTTAAATAAATAGGCCACAAGGCCAAATTTTACTCCACGACTTTGTCAGTTGTTTTATTGGGCAATTGGGAGTTGGGGAGGTTTAGGTCTATCAGGTGGGTTATGACAGAGAATCTGTCCTTAACATGTCATGTTATTTGAGGACAATATTCATGACTAGTGATGAGCCGAACACCCCCGGGTTCGGTTCGCACCAGAACCCGCGAACGGACCGAAAGTTCGCACGAACATTAGAACCCTATTAAATACAATGGATGCGAACGTTCGGATTCTAAAGTGCTAATTATAACGACTATTATCCATGTTATTGTCCGAAACAGACTTTGGGAACCCGGGTTCTGCACCAGGGGACATGTATCAATGCAAAAAGAAGTTTTAAAAACGGACGTTTTCCGGGAGCAGTCATTTTAATGATGCATAAAGTGAAAAAAAAAAAGTCAAATATTCCTTTAAATATTGTACCTGGGGGGTGTCTAAAGTATGCCTGTGAAGTGCCACGTGTTTCCCGTGTTTAGAACTGTCCCTGCACAAAATGACACTTCTAAAGGAAAAAAAGCCATTTAAAACTGCTTGCGGCTTTAATGCAATGTCTGGTCCCGGTAATATGGATGAAAATCTTTAGGAAAAATGGCATAGCTACCCCATCAACCCCCCCCCCCCTACCCCAGCCCATTACCAGCCCCTTTGGGTCTTGTATGGATATTAAGGGGAACCCCGCACACAAAATAAAAAAGGACCTATATACTCTGAACAGCCGTATACAGGCGGTGCATACAAGACAGGGACTGTAGGTTTGTTCTTATGTAGAATCTGTTTGTAATTTTGAACAGCTGCATTGTTTAAGTGTAGCTCCATGCCAAATTCCTTTTTTTTAGCTTTTTGTAAAACATAGGGAACGGTTATCACCCCTGTCACATTTTTTTTGCTGTCTGTGCCCCTGTTCAGAACATTTCACCTCACTTTGCGTCCCAATGACAACTGTTTTTGAAATGTGGTGTTTTTATTGAAACAAGGATTGGTGATAAAGCATCAGTAGAGAGGAGACACCTTTCTCCCATATTAATTCTTACAGGAGAGAATTTTCCTTCCAAGGGGTAGATTTCCTCTCACTTCCTGTTGTCTTCTTCCGTTTGCAAGTAGTAGTAGTTTGTAAGTTGGATGTTTGAAAGTAGGGACCTGCCGTATATACTCTGCAGAAATTGGCCCCTTAGGTGTTGGTGTTGGCACAACACTGAAAGCACTCACAGTTATTCTTGGTGGGTGCTGGAACGCCCTGCTGTCAACTATTATATCAGGAATTGTAATAACATATAATTGTTGATCAGTGGTAGTAAAAATTGGGCCTTTGATGGTGGTGCTGGTGCCACAACACTGTAAGGCCTGACAGTTACTCTTGGTGGGCGCAGCAATGGGCCCTGCTGTGAATTATTAGATCAATAATTATAATTGCATGCCCCTGTTGAATAGGGGCTGAAAAATTGGGCCTTTGGTGGTGGTGGTGATGGTGGTGCTGGTGCCACAACACTGTAAGGCCTGACAGTTACTCTTGGTGGGCGCAGCAATGGGCCCTGCTGTGAATTATTCGAACAATAATTATAATTGCATGCCCCTGTTGAACAGGGGCTGAAAAATTGGGCCTTTGGTGGTGGTGGTGGTGGTGATGGTGGTGCTGGTGCCACAACACTGTAAGGCCTGACAGTTACTCTTGGTGGGCGCAGCAATGGGTCCTGCTGTGAATTATTCGATCAATAATTATAATTGCATGCCCCTGTTGAACAGGGGCTGAAAAATTGGGCCTTTGGTGGTGGTGGTGGTGGTGATGGTGGTGCTGGTGCCACAACACTGTAAGGCCTGACAGTTACTCTTGGTGGGCGCAGCAATGGGCCCTGCTGTGAATTATTAGATCAATAATTATAATTGCATGCCCCTGTTGAACAGGGGCTGAAAAATTGGGCCTTAGGCACTGGTGGCACAACACTGCAACCCCTCACAGATACTGTACTTGGAGCACAGCAATGAGGCCTGTTGCAAAGTATTGCATCAAAAATTTTAATTACACGCCCCTGTTAAACAGGGGCTGAAAAATTGGGCCTTAGCCACTGGTGGCGTCACCCATAAACCAAAATGATCTTCCAAGCTATCATCATTAATCGTATCATTGAGGAGGAGGAGGAGGATAGCCAGTCAACATAACAGCACAGGCACTCAGCATCAGCATCAGTCTTGAAGGGATGTGACATTTTAAAATCAATTAGTCTGTTATATCAGCATCTGGTGTGTGGTAGCTGGTGGTGATCCAAGACTGGTTCATCTTGATGAAAGTCAGTCGATCAACCGAGTCGGTGGACAGGCGCACCCTGTGATCCGTGACAAATCCTCCAGCAGCACTGAATGTGCGTTCTGAAAGAACGCTGGATGCAGGACAGGCTAGTAGCTCAATTGCATACTGTGCAAGCTCTGGCCAGTGATCCATCCTCAAGACCCAGTAAGCCAGAGGATTTTCGGTGGGGAAGGTGTCCAAGTCTGACCTTGCCCCTAGGTATTCCTGGACCATGTATATCAGACGCTGGCGATGGTTGCTGGAACCGATCATACTTTGGGGCTGCGGACTAAAGAATTGTCTGAACGCATCGGTCAGACGGCCACCTTCCCCACCGCTCCTTCTTTGACTGCCCGAGGCCTCAGCAACTCGTTGTCCAGGACCAGGAGTTTGTAACCTCCCAGTCTCTGGGAACGCGTTGCACAGACCTTTCTGCAAGGCCTCTCGGAGTTGTCTCATCCTCTGCTCCCTCTGCGACGGTACGATAAGGTCCGCAACCTTACCCTTGTACCGTGGATCAAGGAGAGTGGCCAGCCAGTAATGGTCCCTCTCCTTGATCCGAAGAATACGAGGATCCTTCCGCAGACTTTGCAGGATCAGGGAGGCCATGCAGCGTAGGTTAGCTGAGGCATTCAGTCCGGAGTCCTCTGGGTCACTAAGGACGACATGATCCGCAGCCACCTCCTCCCAGCCACGTACAAGTCCACTGGTTTCTTGGGACTGTAAATCATCCCTAAAAGACTGCTGCTGATGATGCTGAGTGCCAGCCTCCACCTCCATTCTGACACAATCCTCCTCCTCCTCCTCCTCCTCCTCTTCCTGTGCGATGGGTGGGACAGAAGGAACACTGTCTGGGTAAAGGGGGCCTTGAGAGGCAAGGAAGTCCTCCTCTTCCTGCCTCTGTTCTGCCTCAAGTGCCCTGTCCATTATTCCACGCAGCGTGTGCTCCAACAGGTGGACAAGAGGTACAGTGTCACTGATGCATGCACTGTCACTGCTCACCATCCTCGTGGCCTCCTCAAATGGTGCCAGGACAGTGCATGCATCCCTGATCATGCCCCACTGGCGTGGTGAAAAAAACCCGAGCTCCCCTGTCCTGGTGCCGTAGTCGCACAGGTACTCATTGATGGCCCTCTGCTGCGTGTGCAGCTGCTGCAGCATGGCCAACGTTGAGTTCCACCTGGTGGGCATGTCACATATAAGGCGGTTCTTGGGCAGGTTCAACTCCTTTTGCAGCTCAGCCAGGCGAGCACTGGCATTATAAGATCTGCGGAAATGCACACAGACTTTCCTGGCCTGCCTCAGGACATCCTGTAAGCCTGAGTACCTGCCCAAGAACCGCTGCACCACCAGGTTAAGGACGTGAGCCATACAGGGCACATGGGTCAGTTGTCCCTGTCGGAGGGCGGAGAGGAGGTTGGTGCCATTGTCGCAAACCACCATTCCTGGCTTAAGCTGGCGTGGCGTCAACCACCTCTCGGCCTGGCCCTGCAGAGCAGACAGGACCTCTGCCCCAGTGTGGCTCCTGTCCCCCAAACACACCAGCGCAAGCACGGCATGGCATCTTTTTGCCTGCGTACTTGCGTAGCCCCTTGAACGCCTACGGAGCACCGCTGGTTCCGAGGACAAAGCACAGGAAGAGGCCATGGAGGAAGAAGAAGAGGAGGGGGTGGAGGAGAGAGGTGTGTCACAACCAGTAGTAGCATTTTGGAGGCGTGGCGGTGGAACAACCTCCAACACTACTGCACCTTGTCCTGCATCCTTCCGAGCTGCCAAAAGAGTGACCCAATGGGCCGTGAAAGAAAGGTAACGTCCCTGTCCATGCCTGCTGGACCATGAGTCAGCGGTAATATGCACCTTACCGCTGACCGCCCTGTCCAGCGAGGCCAAGACATTGCCTTCCACATGCCTGTAGAGAGCCGGAATCGCCTTCCGTGCGAAAAAGTGGCGTTTGGGAACCTGCCACTGAGGAACCGCACATTGCACAAACTCACGGAAGGGGGCCGAGTCTACCAACTGAAAAGGCAGCAGTTGAAGCGCTAGCAATTTAGCCAAGCTAGCATTCAACCGCTGGGCATGTGGATGGCTGGGAGTGAACTTCTTTCGACGGTCCAGCAGCTGGGGCAGGGAAATTTGCCTGCTAGAATCGGACGTTGGTGTACTGCTAGCAGAGTGCCGCAAGTACTTGCCTGTGACACACCTAATTCTACACCTTCATTCCTCTCAGAGCAGGTTTCAGAGAGGAGAGAAGGTATAGTGGGGTTGGAGATCCCAGCTGATGCGGTGCAAGAAGAGGTCAGCTTTGTTCTTTGGTGTGGGTCTTTAAGGTAGGCTTGCCAACGAGCTGCATGGCAGGTCAACATATGTCTGATCAAGCATGTGGTGCCCAAGCGGCTGATGTTTTGCCCACGCGATATACGCTTGAGACATATGTTGCAAACAGCAGCTGTGCGATCTGATGCACTCGCCTCAAAAAAGGCCCACACCAAAGAACTTTTTGAATGATGGGCAGAGGCAGCGCCCTGCACAGGCGGAGCTCTGCGGTGTGATTCCGTCGGTGTGCTGCCCATACGCTGGCCACTCAAGGGCATCCTGCCTCGTTGGAGATGTGCCTCCTCCTCATCCTCCTCCTCCTCCTCCTTTCTCCTATTAGGCACCCACGTGGAGTCAGTGACCTCATCATCCCCTCCCTCCTCATCAATGGAGCCAATCTGGCAGTATGCTGCAGCTGCTGGAGCATGACTGCCAGATTGGTGTCCTTCTTGAGCATCCCCTCTCTCTGCTCTCACGCTGCTGCCTTCCTGTAGCTAGGTATCATCATCAGATCCTTCGAAACGCTGGGCATCCTCCTGGAGCATGTACCCAACACTGTGCTCAAACAGTTCGGGGGACTCCTCAGGAGGAGGACATGGTGGGTCTAGGGAAGGATTGACTAATGAAGATAATGATACCAGAGAAGAGGACGCTTTGGCAGCTGCTTTGCCAGTACCCTGAGCCTGGGTGAGAGAGGATGAGGAGGATGAGGTGGGCTTGGTCATCCACTCTACCAAGTCTTCGGCATGATGTGGCTCAACATGTCCAGCTGCCGAAAAGAAGGACAAGCGTGTCCCATGGCCATGTGCTGATGACAATGCACCGCGTCCACGACCAGCACTGTTGCCCCCAGACACAGAGCCTGCTTGCCCTCTTTTTTTGCCTCCTGACTGTCTGCCTCTCCTTGTTTGCCTTCCAGACATTTTAATGGATGGCCTGCAGGGAGATGGGAAAAAGAGCAATAAGGGCTACCTTCAGGTGTATACTGTGCAGGAGGCTTAGCAACAATGACACTGACACTGTCCCCTGCCTATCCTTCTCTGTCCCTAAACACAAGGATTGAAAATATGGTTCAGCAAAATTGGTTTAGAACAGAATAGCACACTGACACTTTCCCTCACTGTCCTACTCTGTCCCTCCCTACAAACAAGATTTAGCACAGAATAGCACACTGATAATTGCCACGAGTGTCCTTCTCTGTCCCTAAACTCAAGGATTTGAAATATGGAACAGCAAAATTGGTTTAGAACAGAATAGCACACTGTCAGTTTCACTCACTGTACCTCTCTGTCCCTAAACTCAAGGATTGAAAATATGGTTCAGCAAAATTGGTTTAGAACAGAATAGCACACTGACACTTTCCCTCACTGTCCTACTCTGTCCCTACAAACAAGATTTAGAACAGAATAGCACACTGACACTTTCCCTCACTGTACCTCTCTGTCCCTAAACTCAAGGATTGAAAATATGGTTCAGCAAGATTGGTTTAGAACAGAATAGCACACTGACACTTTCCCTCACTGTACCTCTCTGTCCCTACAAACAAGGATTAGCACAGAATAGCACACTGACACTTTCCCTCACTGTACCTCTCTGTCCCTACAAACAAGGTTTAGCACAGAATAACACACTGTCACTGACACTCTCCCTACCTATCCTTATTTGTCCCTAAACACAAGGAATCCAGGATTAGTAAAGGGAAAAAAATGACACTGTCCCTGCCTATGCTTCTCTTTCCCTGCTCCGGAACACACTACACTAGGCCGCCGTGCTGGCGGCCTTTTATAGTGTGGGGCGTGTACTAAACCCCCTCAGCAATAATTGGCCACAGGCATCCTGCCTGTGGCCAATCATTGCTCTCCTCGCTGCCGGTGCTGTGATTGGCCAAGCATGCGGGGTCACAGTGCATGCTTGGCCAATCACAGCGCCTGGATGACACTGCGATGGCGTAGTGCATTGTGGGCCGTTCGCGTCACTCGAATTTGGCGCGAACGGCCCAAATCATTTGATCTTCGTCGAACGATCGAACAGCCGATGTTCGAGTCGAACGTATGTTCGACTCGAACACGAAGCTCATCCCTATTCATGACTGGAGTTCCACTAAATTTGTTTTAAAGAGATCCCAGTAGTCTCCCGGCCACTGAACCTCCCGGAACGCCACGCCACCAATCCATATGTGACTTGCAGAGTGTCATGCTGAGGAGAAGGGCACCCCAGGGGGCGCGCACGAGGGGACGATCGGCACCTATAGTGAGGTATAAAGGGCATTATTATAGGATGCATTGTTGTTGCTTCCATACAAATTGTATTGGTTTAAAGTAGTGTATGGAAAGACCAAAGGTATACAAAAATGCCCTAAAGTTTGTATGTGTTTGTATATTGTAATATAGTGACTGTAGCTAATTAATTATGTAAATTATATGTGTTCTAAAGCAGAGAAGTAACAATGAATTATGAGAGTGTATGTAGGAATGATGTGCCATAAAGTGATTGTGTAGGGGGTGCACAATGATGTGCAGGGCCGCTGTTAGGAATCATGGGGCCCTGTACAGCCAACCTGACGGCCGCCCCCCCCCCTCCACACACACACCTGACGGTATTTTATACAATATCTTAAAAAAAAAAATACATGAAAATCATTATTAATTGACACAAATCCCACCCCAATTCCCCCTCCTAGTACAAATCTCCCTCACCCCAAAAACTCACCAGCCTAGCACACATCAAACTTTCTATCCTAGCACAAATCTTTTCTCGCCAAATCCCCCCTGCCAGTACAAATCCCCCCGCCCCCCAATCCTTCCTATTAGCCCCGAATTTTCCCACCTGCTCCTGGTACAAAATCACCCCCATCTCCCCTCCCGGCACAAATCTTCTTTCTTCAATCCCCCTCCTAGGACAAATTCCCACAAATCCCTCCTCCTAGCACAACCCCCTCTAAGTTACTCTTCCCAGCACAAATTCTTCCTCCCTACTGAAATCCCCCCCAGAACAAGCATCCCCTCTCCTGGTTCAACCCTCCCCCCACCCCAAATCCTCCTCCTAACACATATTCCCCATCCCTAAATTCCCATTACTTTTCCCAGCAAAGATACCCACCCATCCACCTCCCCCAACTTACAGGGAGAAGCCACTACAAAGCCAGCAGGAGGTGTGCTGTGTTCTGTTCTGTCCTGTCAGAAAATCGTTCATCTACAGTATACAGCACATGAGACCGGATCTGACTGTACATCGCATTGCACTGTATACACACACCACCCCACTATCTCCTACAAGGGTTGCTCGCGGCAGCAGGAAATGTGTATAGGGGGCGCTGTGTGTATACAGTGCAATGCGATATACAGTACGAACGATCCGGTCTCATGTGCTGTATGTGGAACACTCTTCTGCACAACACAGCGAACCTCCTCCTGGATGTCTCCTCTCTGCTCCAGCCTCCGGTCTCCTTGTCCCAGCTGTGAGTGTGAGCGGGGCAAGGGAAGGAGCTCAGCGGCAGCAGGCCAGGTTCATTATCCCTCCATGTCTCTCACCCAGCAGCTAAAAGCCGACGGGAGGGAGAGGGGGAGAAACCTGGGTAAGAGACATGGAGGGCATTGTTCTCCACCGATCCTCCTGCTATCCGGGCCCCTCTGTGTGCCAGGGCCCCCTACAGGAGGGCTGGTGGTCCCCCCCTATCAGCGGCCCTGATGATGTGTGCTGAGTGGTGTGGGGGGTGAGAAAAAGAATTGAGGAAGATCAAAGAACTGAAAGGCATTCTGTAAAAATCTGAATAACAGGAGGTGTAGTTATAGTCCTATCTTTTGTTGATGGCGATAGGCAGACACATCACGAAGGACAACATCCAAATAGCCAAGCATATCATCCACGCCATTTTGATTCTTCTGTTATTTCGGACCCACACGGGATGGACAACCAAAATCCATCGGTCAACGCTGGACAGCCACCAGGGTGAAGACACTGGTATACACAGGGCCGCCAAACAGGAATTTTGGGGCCCCTTACACAGCTTCAGGCATGGGCCCCCTGGAGCAGAGAAGTACCGTGGGGGTGCTGCCGCCATTAATTGAGGAGCGGGGGGGGGGGCTGCCGCAAATTGAGAAATGGGGGGGTGCCACGAATTGAGAGGCGGGGGGTGCTGCCGCCGCGAATTGTTGAGGTCGGGGGGGCTTTGGGTGCTGACGAACACAAAAAAAACAAAAGAACAAAAAAAGGGGGGGTTGCCATCCGGGGCCCTGGGTACCTCCGGGCCTCTGGGGACCTCTGGGCCCCTTACAAAAAAATAATAAAAATAGAAAATAAAAAATAATAATTTTTATAAAAATAAAAAAAGGGGATGTTGCCATCCGGGGCCCTGGGGACCTCCGGGGACCTCTGGGCCCCTTACAAAAAATATAAAAAAATATAAAAAAAATATAAATAATAATAATAATAATAATTTTTATAAAAAAAAAAAAAAAAAAAGGGAGTTTGCCATCCGGGGCCCTGGGGACCTCTGGGCCCCTTACAAAAAATAAATAAAAAATAACATAATTAAATAAAAAAAAATGAGTAAAAAACATTTATAAATAAAAAATTCTAAAAAAAAAAAAAAAAAAAAAAAAAAAAGAGGTGTTGACATTCGGGGACCTGGGGACCTCTGGGCCCCTTACAAAAAAATTAAAATAATAAAAAAAAAAGGTGGGGGGAATCCGGGCCCCTGGGGACCTCCGGGCCCCTTACAGGTGTACTGCCTGTACCCCCCTGATGGCGGCCCTGGGTATACATGCTAATAAGGAGGATGAAGGGTAAAATCTTGCAGAAGACATACAGCCATACTGGGTAGAAGAACTGCACTACAATGAATGGAAGACACAAGCAGCACATGATATCGGCCAGAGCAAGGTTCCCAAACCAAACAGTGGTCACGGTCCGCTCCATCTTCACTCCGGTAACCCAAAGCACCATAGTATTGCCGGGGACACCCAAGAGAGCAGTAAGAGATAAAACCAGGACTGTGAACAAATGCTCATGGCTATAAAATGTGGCTGGTTCCATTTCACTGCTGACATTGGACATCTTGTTTACCTGTAAAGACATCAAGAGTTACTTAATTTGTCTGATTATTATTCAATTCCATATTATTGTAAGGAAAATAATGTAACTTCTAGTATTAATTGCTTAAGGACCGCCCCACATACATATACTGCAGCAGGGCGGCCCTTAAGCACAAAATCATGTACCAGTACGTGATTTTTTTCTTCTGGCTCTGGGGCACGCACGTGCATGGCCAGAGCCCCGCACCCATTGTGATTGGACACAGCCAATCAGCAGGTCCGGACCTGACGATCATTCACAAGAGAGGCAGAACGACGGTCTGCCTATGTAAACGAGGCAGATCGCCGTGCTTTCAAATGAAAAATTCCTTTAAATATAGGGCCTGGGGGGGGGGGGTCCCCTTAGTCTGCCTGTAAAGTGGGGCATCTGTACTGTGTATAGAACCTGCTGCAGCAAAACTGACATTTATCAAAAAATGACATTTAAATTGTTTTTCCTGGCAAGCTTTCTTAATTTTGGAAATAACGGGTGCGCGCGCCCTCTGTATCTATTCTACGAAGTGCCGTACTGGGACGGTGATTCAAGCAATAGAGACGCTCTGCCATAGTATAACTGCGGTGGCTGGTCGGCAAGTGGTTAATGATGCTTAAAATTAAACAATAAAAATGAAAAATTCCTTAAAATATAGTGCCTTGGGAGTCCCCGTAGTCTGCCTGTAAAGTGGGGCATCTGTACCATGTATAGAACCTGCTGCAGCAAAACTGACATTTATAAAGAAAAAAAATGGCATTTAAATAGATTTTCCCTGCAAGCTTTCTTTATGATGTAAAGAGAGAGCCCGTCTGTATGACGAGACCACAATGTAGCGCATGGGGAACAAGATTAGAGATTTTTTTGGATAAATTCTGGTGTCTCATTGGCAGACTTTGGATGGAAATAACACATTTTTGCACCACAGAGAGCAAGCCTTATGTGAAGAAGCCAAATTATAGTACACTCAGGGCAAGATTAACAATTTGTTTTAGATAAAGTCTGGTGCTTGTTTCGCAGACTTTGGAAAGAAGTAACAGGTGTGGAAAAATTGGGTGGTCCCTTCACACCGTAACCCTATAGAGGTGCTCTGTTTAAGGCCTCATGCGCACTGGACGTTTACCACTCCAGCCCCGGAAGAATTGGCTGCCCAATGACCGGGCCATTTTTTGCGATTCGGCACTGCGTCGCTTTAACTGACAATTGTGCGGCCGTGCGACGTGGCACTCAAACAAAATTGACGTCCTTTTTTTCCCCTCAAATAGAGCTTTCTTTTGGTGGTATTTGATCATCTCTGCTGTTTTTATTTTTTACGCTATAAACAAAAAAAGAGCGACAATTAAAAAAAAAAAAACACAATAAGGGAGATTTACTAAAACTGTTGCACTCAGAATCTGGTGCAGCTGTGCATGGCAGCCAATCAGCTTCTAACTTCAGCTTGTTGAATGAAGCTTTGGCAATAAATCCTGGAAGCTGATTGGTTGCTATGCAGAGCTGCACCAGATTTTGCACTCTCCAGCGTTAGTAAATCTCCCCCAATACCTTTTACTTTATGCTATAATAAATACCCCACATTTAAAAAAAAACAAAAAAAAAATATTTTTTCCTCAGTTTAGGCCGATACGTATTCTTATACATATTTTTGGTAAAAAAAAATCACAATAAGCGTATATTGATTGGTTTGCGCAAAAGTTATAGCGTTTACAAAATAGGGGATAATTTTATGGCATTTTTATTATTATTTATTTTTTTACTAGTAGGAAAGTGAAAAAACGGTGATAATTCAAAAAATAGGCTAAAGCTGCAACAAAAATGTGTTATACGACACCAAGTATAATGTAAACGGGATAAAATTGCGCTAAAATTTAGTGAGATGAAAATGACACAAATGAGGTGAAACCTACATGGCATTGGTGAGTAGCCAAAAAAGGTGAATTTAAATCTGTGACAATGAGTGACCAAACAAGATGCCTATATTATCAAAGAAAAATTTATTGAAGCAAAAAAAAGTAGCAAATAAAAATAATATACCGTATATACGCGAGGATAAGCCGGCCCGAATATAAGCTGAGGCACCTAATTTTACCACAAAAAACTGGGAAAACGTATTGACTCGAGTATAAGCCTAGGGTGTCCATCTGCATGCCTCACTTTGCCTCACTGTGCCCCATGCCTCACTGTGTCCATGACTAGATTGACGTTTAACATGGGAGTCTATGGAAGGGGTGCCCGGATTTGAAAAATCGTTGCTCCCCGACCGTAGGTCCTCCAGACAAAAAACTTTGCACACTTATAGAGAAGAAATGGAGCTATATGTGTGCCAAGTTTCGGGCCCAGAGGACCTAGAACCGGCCAGTACCAGGTCCCCAAAATCACCAGAGAAATTACCATTTAACATTGAAGTCTATGGAAGGGGTGCCCGGCTTTGAAAAATCTGTGCTCCCTGGCCGTAGGTCCCCCGGACAACAAACTTTTCACATTTGTAGAGGAAGAGGCTACATGTGTGCCAAGTTTGGGGTCCAGGGGACCTACGGCCGTCCGGTACCGGGTCCCCAAAGTCCGGGAGATCAGGCGCAAAAAGGTGACTCGAGTATAAGCCGAGGGGGGAATTTTCAGCACAAAAAAATGTGCTGAAAAACTCGGCTTATACACGAGTATATACGGTAAGCAAAAATTGGGACAATTAAGATAATAGATGAGCACGGCGGCTCAACTAGTGTAACACCTACAGTAGGTGCCGCCAATATTGACACCCTATGAGCTCCGTCGCGAGAGCCAGCGCCGAGCTGTCTCGTCATCGGGAAAGGAAAAAATGTTCCTTTCACGATGAGCGACACGCATTGCCGATAGGCGGGGATCCGACGCGGATTCCCGCCAATACCAGGCACTGCGTTTGGTATGAATCCTGAGCGGGAACTCTACGCCAATTTTTAAAGAAAAAAACGGCGTGGGTTACCCCTCCATTGGCATACCAGGCCCTTGGGTCTGGTCTGTATTTAAAGGGGAACCCTACGCCGAAAAAACGGCGTGGGGGTCCCCCTAAAGATCCAAACCAGACCCTTATCCGAGCACGCAACCTGGCAGGCCGCAGGGGAAGAGGGGGGACGAGAGCGGCCCCCCTCCCTCCTAAACCGTACCAGGCCACATGCCCTCAACATGGGGGGTTTGGTGCTCTGGGGCAGGGGGGCGACCTGCGGCCCCCCCACCCCAGAGCACCCTGCCCCCATGTTGATGAGGACAGGGCCTCTTCCCGACAACCCTGGCCGTTGGTTGTCGGGGTCTGCGGGCGGGAGGCTTATCGGAATCCGGGAGCCCCCTTTAATAAGGGGGCCCCCAGATACCAGCCCCCCCCACCCTATGTGAATGAGTATGGGGTACATCGTACCCCTACCCATTCACCTGGTGGAAAATAAATGGAAATAAAAACACAACACAGTTTTTAAAAGTATTTTATTGCACCGCTCCGGAGGTCTTCTTCCGACTTCGGGGATCTCCGGTGTCGTCGCCGCGTTCTCCGGTTCTTTCTTCTGCCGGGCCTCCGCTAACTTCTTTTTAGCTCTTTTGCTAACGGAGGCCCGGTCTTCTCCGTCGTCTTCTTCTTCTTCTCCCGCTCTCCGGTTCTTCTCCCGCTCTCCGGTGTCGTCGCCGCGTTCTCCGGTTCTTTCTTCCACCGGGCCTCCGCTAACTTCTTTTTAGCTCTTTTGCTAGCAGAGGCCCGGTCTTCTCCATCGTCGCCGTCTTCTTCCCTCTTCTCTTCCTCGATGTTGACTCGTCGCTTCCTCTTGCAGTAATGGTAAATCTTCGGTCCGCAGAGATTAATCTATTCTTCACATGACGTCACAGTCACATGCTCCGGGGCACATGTGCCCTGGAGCATGTGACTGTGACGTCATGTGCACATGTGCCCTGGAGCATGTGACTGTGACGTCATGTGCACATGTGCCCCGGAGCACGCGGTGACGACACCGGAGAGCGGGAGAAGAACCGGAGAGCCGGAGAAGAAGAAGAAGGCGACGGAGAAGACCGGGCCTCCGTTAGCAAAAGAGCTAAAAAGAAGTTAGCGGAGGCCCGGCAGAAGAAAGAACCGGAGAACGCGGCGACGACACCAGAGACCCCCGAAGTCAGAAGAAGACCTCCGGAGCGGTGCAATAAAATACTTTTAAAAACTGTGTTGTGTTTTTATTTCCATTTATTTTCCACCAGGTGAATGGGTAGGGGTACGATGTACCCCATACTCATTCACATAGGGTGGGGGGGCCGGTATCTGGGGGCCCCCTTATTAAAGGGGGCTCCCGGATTCCGATAAGCCCCCCGCCCGCAGACCCCGACAACCAACGGCCAGGGTTGTCGGGAAGAGGCCCTGTCCTCATCAACATTGGGGCAGGGTGCTCTGGGGTGGGGGGGGCCGCAGGTCGCCCCCCTGCCCCAGAGCACCAAACCCCCCATGTTGAGGGCATGTGGCCTGGTACGGTTCAGGAGGGAGGGGGGGCCGCTCTCGTCCCCCCCTCTTCCCCTGTGGCCTGCCAGGTTGCGTGCTCGGATAAGGGTCTGGTTTCGATCTTGAGGGGACCCCCACGCCGTTTTTTCGGCGTAGGGTTCCCCTTCAAATCCAGACCAGACCCAAGGGCCTGGTATGCCCCTGGAGGGGGAACCCACGCCGTTTTTTTCTTTAAAAATTGGCGTGGAGTTCCCGCTCAGGATTCATACCAAACGCAGTGCCTGGTATTGGCGGAATCCACGTCGGATCCCCGCTCAATACAGTGTCGCGTCTCCTCGCCATTGCAGCGAGCGCGACACGTGTCGCCACCCTGCTGTCGACATCTCGGCACTCCTGTCGCCCAGAATCTCGGCGATGGGAGCGCGATAGAAACACAATATCGGCGGCACCTACTGTATACAGTGCAACAAATAATGAAAAACGCATCACATAAAGCACAATTGCAGTGATCAATAAATGAATTCATATATATGGTGCATGAACAATTCTGAAATGATCCTCCACCGTGACCACAAAGTCCAAAAATGGATAACACCAAGGATGAAGTGATGAAAGGGAAGCCTCCACCTAGAAACACACCGCCGCTTACCGCAACACGTGAACACGTCCGTTGGTGACGAAACGCGTAGGGAGGAGCTACGTTCTGACGTCACCGCGCCCATGCTAACCCGGAACAATACGGGCTGTATTATCGAGAGTCAGCCGGCTCGATCCATGTTGTTTTTTAACTCTGTTTTCGTAAGTGTCCATCTACTTTTTTACTTAAATAAAAGTGTGAGGTTTTACACTATCTAGCCTCTTTCCTTTTTTTGGTCATACCGGGATTGTACCTCCATCCATCTGAGTGACTACACCCCGGTTGAGACGCATATCTTCTCTGCTGGATGCTGCATGCCGTATAGTTCCTAGGCTGGGTAACAAGCCACAGGTGTTTCCTGATCCCCTGTCACAAGGGATCATTGAGTTGCAGTGTAAGGTGGAGGCTTCCCTTTCATCACTTCATCCTTGGTGTTTTCCTTTTTTGGACTTTGTGGTCACGGTGGAGGATCATTTCAGAATTGTTCATGCACCATATATATGAACTCATTTATTGATCACTGCAATTGTGCTTTATGTGATGCGTTTTTCATTATTTGTTGCACTATATAGGTGTTACACTATTTGAGCCGCCGTGCTCATCTATTATGTTAATTGTCCCAATTTTTGCTTATATTATTTTTATTTGCTACTTTTGTTTGCTTAAATCAATTTTTCTTTGATAATATAGGCATCTTGTTTGGTCACTCATTGTCACAGATTTAAATTCACCTTTTTTGGCTACTCACCAGTGCCATGTAGGTTTCAACTCATTTGTGTAATTTTCATCTCACTAACTTTTAGCCCAACTTTATCCCGTTTACATTTTTTTACTAATAATGGCGGCGATCTGCGACTTTTATTGGGACTGCAACAATATGGTGGACACATCGGACACTTTTGACATTATTTTGCGACCATTGTCATTTATACAGCGATCAGTGCTATAAAAATTACTGATTACTGTGTAAATGACACTGGCAGGGAACGGGTTAAACACTAGGGGGTGATCAAGGGGTTAAGTGTGTCCTAGGGAGTGATGTGATTCTAACTGTGGGGGGGATGGGCTACCAGTGACATGACAGTGATCACTGCTTCCGATGACAGGGAGCTGTGATCAGTGTCCTGTCACTAGACAGAACAGGGAAATGCCTTGTTTACATAGGCACTCTCCCCGTTCTGCCTCTCCGTGAGATGATCCCAGGCACCCAGCGGACATCAAATCCGCGGGACCCGCGGGCACACTCACGGAGCACGCGACGCGCGCACGTGCCGGCTTGGTGGCAAATTCAAAGGGTCGTACAGGTATGTCCCTTTGCGCAGCCGTGCCTTTCTGCCGACGTATATGTACATGCAGCGGTCGGCAAGTGGTTGAAATAAAGTTATAAAAATGGCAGTAGCTTTGCAGTGAGTTTTTCAACAGTTTTTGTTGCTTATTAGACTTTTTTTCTGGTTTTCCGCATTAGAGTTTTTTTAGCGTGTTTTTTTGGGAAAAAATATTTACAGTATATATTTTTTTTTTCAATGGATTAAAAACGTAAAAAAACGTAACGTAAGGGCGCAGGGGAGCCGCCCCCCCCATCCATTTGCATCTGGCCCCCTAATCTACATGCAGGGCGTCAGACACATGGATTGCAATGAGGTTTTTTTATTTTTTTGAAGCGCGTGATTAGAGCCAGAGATTCTACTTGGCTTTGAAAAAGGGTGGGCGTGGGGCGCATAGCACTATGACCTGAGCCTACCTATCTGTGTGACAATAGCAAATGAATAGTCACTAATGTCTTCCTTATTCTCTTCCCAGCCAAACAGGAAGTGGGTCCCGAGACCCGTCACCCGATTGGCAGAAAGGAGAAGCCTATTGGCTGCCTATGAGGAGGAGGGAGAAGGGGGGAGGAGAGGCACAGTGGAAGCTGCCGTTATGTGCCGAGGAGAAAGAGACGCAGGTAGAAGCCGTTGCCCGTCGCCCGGAGGAAGCGCTGCCCGATAGATGAGGTAAGTGTGGGGCTGGTGACCGACCAACGGGTGGGGCGGTGCTGGTGATGTGTGACTTTATGGATAAGCAGACTTGTTCCAGCTTAGAGATCAGTGGACAGATTGGACAACTTGGAAGGAGGGGGGGACCTGCACATATACTGATAACACCTATCACCCCAAATGGTCAATAAGCACTAAGCCCTGATGGCATGTGACTTATTCAAGACATACAGTATGGCCGTCCTAACACACACTGATAAGATGTTGAGAAGGCAGTTGATCACAATCACTAATAAAGATAAAAACTCTAAAGCCATGTACACACGACCGGTTTTCCCGTCAGGAAAACTGCCATGAGAGCTTTTGGCCAGGAAAACCGTCCATGTGTATGCTCCAACAGGAAAACTGCCGCGAATCGCGGCGGGAAAAAAGAGAGCCAATTCTCTTTTTTTCCCGCCGGGTTTCCCGGGGGACTTTTTCCCGTCGTGAAAATCGGTCGTGTGTATGCTTTTCCCAAGGCAAAAAAAACGTGCATGCTCAGAATCAAGTATGAGACGGGAGCGCCCGTTCAGGTAAAACTAGCGTTCGTAATGGAGATATCACATTCGTCAGCATTCTGAACAGCAGAAAACGTTCTGAAAGCACGAAGACTGAAAAGCGCAATTCGTCTCTCACCAAACTTTTACTAACACGCGATAACACGAGATCAGCAAAAGCAGCCCAAAGGGTGGGGCCGTTGGATTTGAACTTCCCCTTTATAGTGCCGTCGTACGTGTTGTACGTCACCGCGCTTTGGACTGGTGGGATTTTGTCTGACAGTCGGTATGCATGACAAGCTTTGCAAGAATCCCGTCGGGAAAACCAACGGTTTTCTATCCGACGGGAAAACCGGCCGTGTGTACAGGGCTTAAAACATCTACAAATCCATTCCATACATTAGAGCGGGAGGCTTTCTTCTTCTTCTTCTTCTTTTTCTGGGGTGCGCTGGTCCTCACTGCATGGTGGGGATAGTAAGTTCTCTCTAAATATATTTTGCATGAGCTCGCCAACAGACTGTCTCAACTTTTGCTTCATATCTTTCCCCAAAAAGACGTAGAGTATTGGGTTGACGCAACTATTGAACGTGGCCAGAGACAGTGCCAGAAGGTCCAGGATGAGCAGTACCTCATTGGCAGTGTATAGCAGGGTTACTCCCATGATATGGTAGGGGGTCCAGGTGATGAAAAACAGGACAATAATACTTATTGCCATCTTGATGGTTTTTCTACCTACTTCAGAAAATCTGATATTTTGTGCTTTAAAAGCCAGATGAATGTAACAGATACAAATGATAATAAGAGGGATCAGAAATCCACAAATTGCACGTGTAAGGTTAATAGGCTTTAACATGTAAAAATCTGAATAACAGGAGGTGTAGTTATAGTCATATCTTTTGTTGATGGCGACAGGCAGACACATCACGAAGGACAACATCCAAATAGCCAAGCATATCATCCACGCCATTTTGATTCTTCGGTGATTTCGGGCCCACACGGGATGTACAACCAGAATCCATCGGTCAATGCTGATAGCCACCAGGGTGAAGACACTGGTATACATGTTAAGGGGAACGATGAAGGGTAAAATCCTGCAGAGGACAGGACCGTACAGCCATACTGGGTAGAAGAACTGCACTACAATGAATGGAAGACACAAGCAGCACATGATATCGGCCAGAGCAAGGTTCCCAAACCAAACAGTGGTCACGGTCCGCTCCATCTTCACTCCGGTAACCCAAAGCACCATAGTATTGCCAGGGACCCCCAAGAGAGTAGTGAGAGATAAAACCAGGATTGTGAACAAATTCTTATGGATATAAAACGTGGCTGGTTCCATTTCACTGCTGACGTTGAACATCTTGTTTACCTGTAAAGACATCAAGAGTTACTTCATCTGTCTGATTATTATTCAATTCCATATTATTGTAAGGAAAATAATGTACCTTCTAGTATTAGCCGCTTAAGGACTTCCCCACATACATATACTGCAGCAGGGCGGCCCTTAAGCACAAAATCATGTACCAGTATGTGATTTTTTTTCTTCCGACTCTGGGGCACGCGGGTGCATGGCCGGAGCCCCGCACCCATTGTGATTGGACACAGCAGGAGCCAATCAGCGGGTCCGGACCTGCCGATCATTCACAAGAGAGGCAGAACGGCGGTCTGCCTATGTAAAAGAGGCAGATCGCCGTGTTTTCATATGAAAAATTCCTTTAAATATAGGGCCTGGGCAGCCTGTAAAGTAGGGCAGCTGTACCATGTATAGAACCTGCTGCAGCAAAACTGACATTTATCAAAAAATTACATTTAACTGCTTAAGGACCGCCTAACGCCGATATACGTTGGCAGAATGGCACGGCTGGGCATAAGCACGTACAGGTACGTCCCTTTTAAGATGCCCAGCCATGGGTCGCGGGCGCGCTGGCAGCGGCGCAAAAGCGGCCCCAGTCGTGAGCTCCATGAGCGCGCCCGCGGGACACGTGGACCTGATCGCCGCCGGTGTCCCGCGATCGGGTCACAGAGCTGAAGAACGGGGAGAGGTAGGTGTAAACAAACCTTTCCCCGTTGTTCCTAGTGAGAGTGTCACTGATCGTCTGTTCCCTGTCATAGGGAACGACGATCAGTGACGTCACACGCCAAGCCACGCCCCCACACAGTAAGAATCACTCATTAGGTCACACTTAACCCCTTCAGCGCCCCCTACAGGTTAACCCCTTCACTGCCCGTGTCCTTTTCACAGTAATCAGTGCATTTTTGTAGCACTGATCGCTGTAAAAATGACAATGGTCCCAAAATGGTGTCAAAAGTGTCCAATGTGTCCGCCATAAAGTCGCAGCCATGGCGCACGACCGCGCAATTGTCAGTTAAAGCGGCGCAGTGCCGAATCGCAAAAAGGGGCCTGGTCCTTTAGCAACAAAATGGTCCGGGGCTTAAGTGGTTAAATTGTTTTCCCTGCAAGCTTTCTTTATCTTGGAAATGATGGTTTGGAGAGCCTGTCTGTATGATGAGACCACAATGTAGTGCATGGGGAACAACATTAGAGATTTTTTGGGATAAATTCTGGTGTCTCATTGGCAGACTTTGGATGGAAATAATACATTTTTGCACCACAGTGAGCAAGCCTTATGTGAAGAAGCCAAATAATACTACACTCAGGGCAAGATTAACATTTTTTTTTTTAAGATAAAGTCTGGTGCTTGTTTCGCAGACTTTGGATAGAAGTATCAGGTGTGGAAAAATTGGGTGGTCCCTTCACACCGTAACCCTATAGAGGTGCTCTGTTTAAGGCCTCATGCGCACTGGACGTTAACCACTTCAGCCCCGGAAGAATTGGCTGCCCAATGACCGGGCCATTTTTTGCAATTCGGCACTGCGTCGCTTTAACTGACAATTGCGCGGTCATGCAACGTTGTACCCCAAAAAAATTGAACTGCATTGAACTTACCAAAACATACAAAAACAATGTCCAACAATAACTTTGAAAGAAAAGTTTTTTAAAAAAATTACACAACTAGTTTGGAAATGACTTTATTCTTTCATCTCGCCATCTTCTTCCTCCTCTTTTACTCCTTGTATATACAATGCATTATTACGCCGTATTAGAACTTCTCCAAGATGTCCAGACAATGCCCCGTATATATACTCTTCTGTATTGGCAAGCTGCATGTTCATGTAACCACCCACAGAGTTCAGGTATCCCTTGTAATCCATACCCCACTTCAGTTTCACCATTACTGGTTTACCAGTAAGGCCATTAAGGAATGGTTTTGGATTTAGTGGCAAACTCATTCTGCCGCTGAAGCTGCCGCTGAAGCCACCGCTGATCTATAGACCAGTGAAAGAAATAAAACCTTTCCCCGTGGAATGCTCTGAGAACACTCCCTGGAGAAAGCAGGAAATGGCTATAGGTACTCTTAATAAAAGCAAGAACTGGCCTTTCTGTAAAAAATTGAAAGTATATGCACCTGTCAAACAGGTGCGGAAGAATTGGGCTTTGGATGTTGGTGGTGCCTTCACACCGTAACCCTTTACTGTAGAGGTACATTTGATAAAAAAGAATTGGCCTTTCTGTAAAAAAATTTAATTATATGCACCTGTCAAACAAGTGGGGACAAATTTGCCCTTGTGTGTTAATTGTGCCTGTGACGGGAGTCACTTTTGGGCGCAGGGTGACCAAGAAAATAATGAACGCTGAGAATATGATTGGATTACTTCAAATGGGACAGTAATATTCATTAACAATATCTCTCAAGAAATATGAATGTAGCGGCCTCTCTCGCCTCTCTTTTCTATCAGCTCGTCTGTCTCTTGTCTAGGGGTACCTTAGAGGAGAGAGAGCGGGGTCACCACGCCAAGCCCTCACCGCAGACGTTTGTGTGTGGTGGAAGCAAAGTTCTTGTTTTACCTACGGGTCAGTGTCCTGCACCTGGAACCTCCAAAGAGAGTTACCTTGAACAATGTCTGCCAGAAAATGAGCCCCACACCATTAAAGTCCAACACTCCTTTATTCTTCTTCATGCAAAGTGGACACAGTCAGTTGGACTCCCTTATAGAACAGAACAGACAAGGAGGTGTGGATGTGAGTAGGCCCAGACACAATGAACTCTCCACTTTCCTTCCTGAAAGTGGGTTGCGGTCCATTACGCCTTCCGGATTCGGGTACCCACTCCCGGGGTTCCCTAGGATCTCCTTCCCTCGCGGAAATCAGTGTTGGGCACTGAGCTCCAGACCTCTATCCGAGTACCTCACCCCAGGCTAAAGGTGCCTGGGATGGAACACGACCTCCCAACGTCCTCTGGGCCTAGGCCACCTAGGGGACTGACACGAACCACCGCCCTCAGGCTGAAGGTGCCTGGGACTCGACTCCCGCCACCGAAAATGGCTGCCCCCTTTATACCCCCTCCCAGCAAGCACGGCGGGTTCCCCGCCCCACCATACAACCGCTGAGAGAGACCAAAAGAGGTACGCCACCGCAACGATGGCTCAACCCCGGGCCCAAAGCGACAGCGCCACCTGGTGGGCCCCAGGGAACCATGCATCACAGTTTCCCCACCAGATTCAAAAATAGAAAGCATATACCCGCTACATGAAAATTTTATCCCCTGTACACTGTGAGGTCTATGACCAGGAAGTATAACTCCTAATATGGGCATTCCAGGAAGTTCAATGTAAGAGACCGACCATCTATTGCTTAACGATGTTGCTTTTGTCTGGATAAGTAAATTGTGTTAATCTTGTCTGAGGCAGCTTTCCCTTCACCTATTATTAAGTGTGCTAATGATCTCACCTGTTGTCTGCTAAGGGATGTATTGACACTCAGAATAATGTGTATTGGGGGCTCGTTATGTAACCATTGTGTGTTGTTGTGGGTGGATCCGGGTCATTGTTCATGTGGTGACTGCAGTATTCTCAAGAGAGAGAATTATTTATATGGGTTTCTTGTTCGGCTCATTGGAGTGTTCGGTAGCTGCCTTTGTGTTCGGAAATGGAATGTCGGTTGGGGAGAATCAATGCAATCAAAATGACCCTCTTACCAAGAATCCTCTACCTTTTTCGCTCCCTTCCCATACCTGTTACTAAACTTCACATAGACAATCTTCAGTCAGCCATAATCCGCTTTATCTGGGGGAAAACTAACCACCGCCTTGCAAAAACAGTACTCTTCAGACCTAGAAAGAAAGGGGGCTTAGGGCTACCTAACCTCTGGTGGTACTACTAGGCGGCCCAATTCAGCCAATTTTCAATCACCTACTCCAAAATCTCCAAACCAGATTGGGTGGGGATGGAACGACAAGCTGTCCCGAACTTTACTTTAGATTTCCTACTCTATCGACCCTCCAATAGTAGGCCCTCAATCCTCTCCCCTACTCTATCCCACTCAATAGCGTTATGTGACTCCCTTCACAAAAGGAACCTCCTGACTTCCAAGTGGCAGCCCTTGGCTCACATCTTCCACAATCCCCAGTTACCCCTGGGATAGACATTAAAGCCTTCCAATGGTGGTTGGATAAAGGCCTCTACCGTATAGGACACTTCTTCAACCCTAATGGCCCTCTCACACTTAGCTTCTGTACTTCAAAACTAGAGATGCCATCATCTGAGAAATTTCGCTTTCGTCAAATTTCCCATTACCTTCATTCCATCCTAGCCCAACACTCACGCCCCTATCTGTCACCCCTTTTGAACAATGGTGCTCATCAGCCACGGACATGAGGGGGGGAATTTCCTTGATTTACTCGGCCCTAGCTGAGCCAATGGAGAAAGCGACATACATGCTGAGATGGGAACGTGACCTTGACATTAAATGGGACATGGAGGATTGGCACTCCCACGTCTCAAGAGCATTCAAGGGGATGCTAAATATATCCTTAATAGAAGCTAATCTCAAGGTCATGTCCCGCTGGTACCTGGTCCCCACACGACTTGCAAAATATTACCCGCAATCCTTACCTTTCTGCTTCAGGGGCTGTGACAACTTAGGTACTGCTCTACACACATGGTGGCAGTGCCCCCGGATTAGAGGCTATTGGAATAAGGTATTTCACTTGATTCGGAGGATCACTGGCATTGCGGTCAACCAAGACCCGGCAATAGCCCTCCTCAATCATAAGGTCCCCTCTATTCCTAAATTTACTCAGATCCTGATCCATTTTATTCTCCTTGGAGCCAAGATCACAATGGCATGGGCCTGGAAATCTCCTTCTGTTTCCTTCCTTGCTTGAAGCAAAAAATCCAGTGGATTATGACCCAGGAGAGGATTTCCAATACCATACTTGACTCCATGGAGAAATTCAAATGCATATGGGACCCCTGGGCTCACTACATTGGGGTCTCATTATAGACCTGAGTCCCCTCAGATGGTCTTGGGCCCTGAGTGCACTTAGGCGCCTCGCCCCCCATCTCTTATCCATGTGGCCATCACCTCCACCTCCCTCCCCTCCTCTTTTCTCTTTTCTTCTGCTGTTTCTATCTCTCCTTTGTCTCTCGATCTCCTCTGTCTATTCTTGTTTTTATCTATGAAGCAAACATTTGCACACTGTTAAGCACAGTTCATATTGAAAATATAAAAAAACTAGAACCCCCGCGCTAGCTGGGTGTTACACTAAGGAGGGGGGATGGGGATCGGAGGACGGAAAGGACTGGGAACACTGCAGCAGTCACCGGGGAGTCTGATCCAAACAGACAGAAGTGAAAAAATGAAAGAAGGGTGATGGTGGCTGCGCTGTGATTAACGCTAGTGAAGGGAGTGGGGGGAGGGAGGGGGTTGGGGGCGGGGGTCTAAAGAAGAGGAGCTATCTAATGCTAGCCTAATAGATAAAATCTAATAGCGACCAACCAGATGCAATAGTGTATTACCAACCAATGTGTGACATAAATAGTATGTGCATAAACTGCATAAATCGCACCTGTGCGTTTGGTAAATGTGTAACCAACAGTGAACAAATAATGATGTATGCCAAAACGTGTATCACTCTAAATGAAAACCTGTGCATAGAGTATAAGGCCAGACACTATAACTCTATGTAAACAACAATGAGATAATATTGATCATAATAATGAAGTGTATGGCACAGAACTAAAAACAGTAAAATAAACCAAAAAACAATATCAAAAATAGTGACAGTGTATAATAAAGTGTCTAACACAAATTATCACAGTGAACTCCTCCAGGGTAAAATATCCAAAAGTCCAATAAATGGAAAGTCCCGTCACCACTACAGTGCTTGAAGGAAAAAAAAAAACGCAGTGCAAATCCACCCAGTGTTCACTAGCAGCTTACCTCCCGGCTGGGAAGAGACAGCATGCACTGGGATTTCAAATGCTGACAGCGATGCAACAATCTTGCACGGAGATGTGCTCTCACTCACACGGATGCATAAAAATACACAAACACAAAAGGAAATTTATAGCGTAACTCTGTGGGTCCAGCAACCTAGTGACCAAAAGATGTATTCTCACTCACATGAAACTGGTGAGCGTGGACATCAATCCTACGAACGCCGAGCTCGTATATAATGCAGGATATAGTGATTCCAATCATGCGGTCCTTAGGCTTGCAGAAACCCCAGAGTGCCAGTGGAACATGTATAAGAAACATACAAGGTGCACATAGTGTGGGTCTGTAACCGCTAGGGTATTTATTCTAAAAGAAGTAAAACACTCACATTTCATAGGTAGGACAAAAAGACAATTTAAAACGAGCAGACTGTATCTTCTGAAGAAGTCATGTGACATGACGATACGTACGTTAGGATCAGCACAGATACACCGACAGCTGCAGGAGAGGAGACGAGCTTAGCGCTCATTTTAAATTGTCTTTTGTCCTACCTATGAAATGTGAGTGTTTTACTTCTTTTAGAATAAATACCCTAGCGGTTACAGACCCACACTATGTGCACCTTGTATGTTTCTTATACATGTTCCACTGGCACTCTGGGGTTTCTGCAAGCCTAAGGACCGCATGATTGGAATCACTATATCCTGCATTATATACGAGCTCGGCGTTCATAGGATTGATGTCCACGCTCACCAGTTTCATGTGAATGTGAGAATACATCTTTTGGTCACTAGGTTGCTGGACCCACAGAGTTACGCTATAAATTTCCTTTTGTGTTTGTGTATTTTTATGCATCCGTGTGAGTGAGAGCACATCTCCGTGCAAGATTGTTGCATCGCTGTCAGCATTTGAAATCCCAGTGCATGCTGTCTCTTCCCAGCCGGGAGGTAAGCTGCTAGTGAACACTGGGTGGATTTGCACTGCGTTTTTTTTTTTTTTCCTTCAAGCACTGTAGTGGTGACGGGACTTTCCATATATTGGACTTTTGGATATTATCCCCTGGAGGAGTTCACTGTGATAATTTGTGTTAGACACTTTATTATACACTGTCATTATTTTTTATATTGTTTTTTGGTTTATTTTACTGTTTTTAGTTCTGTGTCATACACTTCATTATTATGATCAATATTAATTTATCTCATTGTTGTTTACATAGAGTTATAGTGTCTGGCCTTATACTCTATGCACAGGTTTTCATTTAGAGTGATACACGTTTTGGCATACATCATTATTTGTTCACTGTTGGTTACACATTTACCAGACGCACAGGTGCGATTTATGCAGTTTATGCACATACTATTTATGTCACACATTGGTTGGTAATACACTATTGCATCTGGTTGGTCGCTATTAGGCTAGCATTAGATAGTTCCTCTTTTTTAGACTGCAAATTGGCTACAGCAAAGAGGTGCTGCAGCAGCAGAAATCACAGCAGCACCAAATGACAGGAGAAAGGTACATTTTGCTGCTTTTAAAAATTTCATCGAAACAGAAGGGGAGATTGATGGGTACCTTGCTGATTTTGAACGGCAATGTGCCCTTCACCGGGTGCCCACAGAGGAATGGGTTACCATTTTGTCTGGGAAATTGTCCGGCTGGGCCAGTGAAGCATTTAGGACCATCCCAGATGAGGATATTATGAACTATGGGCTGGTAAAAGAAGCACTTTTGGCCAGGTATGCCGTCACACCGGAGGCATACCGGAGGCGGTTCCGAGAGACAAGCAAGCAGGCTGGAGACTCGTATACAGAGTGGGCATGCCGCCTACACCGCACCGCATCTCACTGGGTCGCTGGATGCCAAGCAGAATCCGGGGAAGAGGTGCTGCAGGTGTTCCTGCTGGAGCACTTCTGTCACGCACCTTGTGATGGGAGCCCAACGTGCAGGGAGCGGCCTCTCGTAAACCCCTGGCTCGAGAGCCCCTGATAGAGCAGACAGAGGCTCAGGAGGACAGGGGGCACAAGTGCCTGGCAGGTAAGCAGGATATTGGGTAGTTGCGGCAGCAGATGGTACACGGCAAACTGGAACAGTCCAAAGATAGCTGGAAGGTGCACAGTAGGACTAATCAGAATGCAGACAACAGGCAGATGTATAAAAGTCCCAGATCAGACTGCGGAAACAAGGTGGTGTATTGTAGTACAGGCTGAGGTGTGCTGTAGCTCAGGCACAGGTGCAGGGTAGTTCAGGCAGAGATGCGCTATGATTCAGGCAGAGATGCACGGTGGCTTCAGGCAGGGTGCACTGTAGTTCAGGTGGAGGTGCCTTATAGTTCGGGCAGACCGATGGGTCGGACCAGCAGGCGACTAGGTACAGGGATGACCAAGAGAGTTGTCAGAGCAAGCCGAAGTCGGGGCGGGCAGCAATCGGGGTCAACAGAGACAAGCCGGATCAGATAACAGGTGTACAGGAATCAGAAGTCAATAGCAGGGGTCTCGGGAACGCTGTAGACCAGACAGCAAGAAGCAAGGTATGCAGATAGTTTAAATACCTTGTTTGGCGCCAGATGCTGTCACCGCGCGCGCTCCCGCGAACGCACGCGCGCGCATGCGCGCTCCCGTGAACGCGCGCGCGCGCCCGCGCACGCCGATCGCGCTATTGTGCACGCGCATGCGCGGAATGGACCTATGGAGTGTAGACAATCTCCTGGCGGCACTGTTGCCAGGCAGATTGTAAAAACGCCTTTCCTGACATTGCCCCCCCCAAGGGGCAACCTCCGGATGCCCAACTGGGCCACTTTGTCTGGGTGAGATCTCTCAAAGTCCTTGATTAGCCTTTCCGCGTGGACATTCATCTCTGGCTCCCATGAGTTTTCTTCTGGGCCGTAACCCTTCCATTTCACCAGGTATTGGATCTGGTTTCGTCTTCGTCTACAACCCAGAATGGACTCAACCTCAAATTCCTCTTCTCCATCGATAAGCACGGGTTCGGGGGGATTGGTGTCCCGATCTGTAAAGGGATCGGGGACCGTGGGCCTAAGCAGGGCTACATGAAAAACTGGGTGGATCCGGAAGGACTCAGGCAGTTTCAATTCGTAAGCTACCTCGTTAATCTTCCTTGTTATAGGGAAGGGACCCACGAATTTAGGGCCCAACTTCTTGGATGGGCATGCCAATTTTAGATTCAGGGTAGAGAGCCAAACTTGGTCCCCAGGTGCCAGGTTGAGCTCCCCTCTCCTCTTCCTGTCGAAAATTTCCTTGTTGTAGCTTTGTGCCTTAGTCATGGTCTCCTGGAGAAGTTTATTGTTGGTGGAGAAGAAATTTAGAGTTTCCTGGGCGGCTGGTACCGGACATTCGGGCATGTTGTTAGATAGAAATAATGGGTGAAACCCGTAGTTTGCGAAAAATGGGGATTGCTTGATGGCAGAATGAACAGAGTTGTTGTAGGCAAACTCAGCAAGAGGCAAAAGAGGGGCCCAATCGTTCTGGGAGAAGCTTGAAAAGCAGCGCAGGTACTGCTCGAGCGTTTGATTGGTGCGCTCTGTTTGGCCGTTGGTTTGGGGATGGTATGCTGAGGAAAAGAACAGATCGATCTTCAGTGATTTACATAGTGCTCTCCAAAATCTTGATGTAAACTGTACCCCCCGGTCAGATGTAATGTTAGCAGGTACACCGTGCAGCCTTACTATTTCCCTGATGAAGATCCTTGCAGTCTCAGAGGCCGAGGGGACGCCCCTCATGGGTAGGAAATGGGCCATCTTGGAGAGTCTATCCACCACTACAAAGATGGTCGTAAAGTCTTCTGATGGAGGTAGTTCAACTATGAAGTCCATTGAGATCATCCTCCATGGCCTCTCCGGGACGGGTAGTGGTTTTAGTAACCCCCAGGCTCTGGTTTTGCTGTTTTTGTTCTGGATGCAGGTGGTACAAGATTCCACATAGCGCTTGCAATCTTGGGATAATCGTGGCCACCAGAATGTCCGCTGGAGAAGTTCGGAAGTTTTGTACACACCGAAGTGGCCGGCTAACTGGTGGTCATGACAGGATTTCAAGACGGCCACCCGAAGTTGTTGAGGTACAAAAATCTTGTCCTTGTTCCACAGCAGACCGTCTTTAGACTGTAGGGCAAGGCCAGGAACTGGGCATGGTCCTGAGGAGGCCTGTCTGATTTGGGACAGGAGGTCCTCTTGTAACAGGAGGAAGTTACCGGGAGGTAGAATGGTATCCGGAGGGGAAAGGACCTTAGGTTCGGCAAACATCCGGGAAAGGGCGTCCGGTTTGGTGTTCTTTGATCCGGGTCGGTACGTGATGTGAAACGAAAATCGGGTAAAAAAGAGTGCCCACCTGGCCTGGCGTGGTCTCAGTCTCTTGGCAATCTTTAAGTATTCCAAGTTCTTATGGTCGGTATAGATCAAGATAGGATGTGCTGCTCCTTCCAGGAGGTAGCGCCATTCCTCAAGTGCGGACTTTATTGCCAGAAGTTCCCTGTCCCCGACGTCGTAGTTTTTCTCGGCCTCTGTTAGTTTACGGGAGAAGAAGGCTACTGGATGCAATGCGGCCTTTGGGCCTTGTCTCTGGGAAAGTATTGCTCCAACTGCCACTTCAGAGGCATCCACCTCCAAGATGTAAGGTAAGGCCGGGTTAGGGTGCTTTAGGACAGAGGCCGAGATGAACAGATTCTTAAGGTTAGCGAAGGCGGCCTGAGCTTCGGGGGACCAGTGAAACCGGTTACCTTGTTTAGTTAAGTTGGTAATGGGGGCAATGATAGAGGAGAATCCTTTAATGAATTTCCGGTAGAAGTTCGCAAAGCCCACGAAGCGCTGGATCCCCTTCTTATCGCTGGGGGCTGGCCAATCCAGAATGGCCGTGACCTTCTGAGGGTCCATCTTAATACCCTCTACCGAAATGATTAGCCCTAGGAACTGAATATCTTGTTGTTCGAATGCACATTTCTCGGGCTTGGCGTACAAACCATGTTGGCGAAGTCGGGCCAATACCTTCCGGACGTGTTCACGATGGTCGGTTAAGGAGGAAGAGAAGACCAGGATATCGTCTAGGTAGACGATGACGAATAGATCTAGGTAGTCTCTAAAAATATCGTTTATGAAATGTTGGAACGTGGCAGGGGCATTACATAGCCCGAAGGGCATGACCAGGTATTCAAAGTGCCCGAATCTAGTGCGAAACGCTGTTTTCCATTCATCGCCGCTCCGAATGCGGACTAAGTTGTAGGCGCCGCGGAGGTCCAATTTAGTGAAAATGGCTGCTGTCCCAAGTCTTTGAAAAAGTTCGGGTACTAATGGCAGGGGATACCTATTTTTAATAGTTATTTTATTCAGGGCTCTGTAATCCACACAGGGGCGTAGGGAGTGGTCCTTCTTTTCTACAAAGAATATACCGGCTCCGGCAGGAGAGGTGGAGGGACGTATGAATCCCTTCTCTAAGTTGTCATCCAGATACGTCTTGAGAGTTCCAAGCTCTAGTTCAGATAAGGGGAAAATTCTTCCAAAAGGGACCTCTGCCCCTGGAAGAAGGTCAATAGGGCAATCGTAGGGCCTGTGCGGAGGTAGAGTCTCCGCGCCCTTCTTGCTAAAGACATCTAGAAAGTTGTGATAGGCCTCCGGGACCAGCCGCCGGTTCTCCATATCACTCCCCAGACAAAGTAATGGGGACGAGGTGTCGGATGGTGCTGGAAAACAGTGTTCACGGCAATAGAGAGATGGAAAGCGAACCTCTCCAGTGTTCCAGTCGATCTGAGGATTATGAGCTTTTAGCCATGGTATCCCCAAGATAATTGGGAAGAGAGGGGATTCTATAATGTCCAAGCACAATAGTTCTTGATGCTTGTCCACAGTGGTTGTGCGCAGGGGAATTGTCTGCTGCGTCACTGGTCCTGATCTGATGGCCGATCCGTCGGCAAGGTGGACCGTGAGTTCTTTAGGTCTGGGCCTCAAAGGGACTTGATGTTTCAAGGCGAAGGAAAGGTCCATGAAGCCGCTGCAGGCACCGGAGTCAATAATGGCGGGAGTCCGGATGTTCCTTCCTGGGAGCTGTAGAGAGATGAAAACGATCAGGTGAGCGGAATGGTTAGGCAGAACAGGCGAGACAGTAGAGGAGAGGTGGCACTTACGCAGTTTAGCGGGGCACATCCTCACGTAATGTCCTGAGTCCCCGCAGTAGAGGCAGAGGTTGTGAACCCGGCGTCGCTGGCGCTCCTCCGGAGTAAGCGAAGGTCGGATCAACCCCAGTTGCATGGGTTCAGAGGCATCGGTAGTGGAGCGTGGGGAGGTTGAAGAAGCGGAATGAGGAGGATAAGGTACCCGTGGCAACATCCATACTGGACGGGATGGTCCCGCTGACCGTTCAGCTCTACGCTCCCTTAGTCGCCTGTCGATCTGAATAGCTTGAAGGATCAAGGCATCGAGCGTGTTCGGTATACCGACCCGGGCCAACTCGTCCTTTAAGGGCTCAGATAGTCCCAGCCGGAATTGGTGTCGCAGGGCGGCGTCGTTCCAGCTGGTGTCGGCGCTCCAGCGCCTAAAGTCTGATACGTAATCTTCAGCGGCTCTGCGACCCTGCTGGAGAGAGCATAATGCTGCTTCGGCGGTAGCGGCCAGTTGAGGGTCCTCATAGAGGAGGTCCATGGCCTGGAGGAAAGTACTTAGTTGGTCAAGGCAGGTGTTTTTCTGTTCCAGTAGGCGGTGTGCCCAGGCCTGAGGTTCACCGGACAATAGGGCTATGACAAAGCCCACCTTGGTAGATTCAAGGGAGAAGGTCCTGGGCTGTAGCGCAAAGAAAAGTTCGCAGGCGTTACGAAAGGCCCTGTACTTGCCGCGGTCCCCAGAGAACCTCTCCGGAGTAGGGACCCTGGGTTCAGGTGGCAACATGACAACCGACGGTGCAGGTGAGGTACCTGATGCGACAGGTGCTGAGGTAGCCAGGGTCTGGACACGCTCCTCTAGCCGGGTATATCCCTCTTGCAAACTCCTGACTGCAGCAGTAAGTCCGTCCAGGTGGCGGCATAGTTCCTCCATGGGAGAGGCCCCCTGCGTAGGCTCCGACATGGCTGTCTGGTACTGTCACGCACCTTGTGATGGGAGCCCAACGTGCAGGGAGCGGCCTCTCGTAAACCCCTGGCTCGAGAGCCCCTGATAGAGCAGACAGAGGCTCAGGAGGACAGGGGGCACAAGTGCCTGGCAGGTAAGCAGGATATTGGGTAGTTGCGGCAGCAGATGGTACACGGCAAACTGGAACAGTCCAAAGATAGCTGGAAGGTGCACAGTAGGACTAATCAGAATGCAGACAACAGGCAGATGTATAAAAGTCCCAAATCAGACTGCGGAAACAAGGTGGTGTATTGTAGTACAGGCTGAGGTGTGCTGTAGCTCAGGCACAGGTGCAGGGTAGTTCAGGCAGAGATGCGCTATGATTCAGGCAGAGATGCACGGTGGCTTCAGGCAGGGTGCACTGTAGTTCAGGTGGAGGTGCCTTATAGTTCGGGCAGACCGATGGGTCGGACCAGCAGGCGACTAGGTACAGGGATGACCAAGAGAGTTGTCAGAGCAAGCCGAAGTCGGGGCGGGCAGCAATCGGGGTCAACAGAGACAAGCCGGATCAGATAACAGGTGTACAGGAATCAGAAGTCAATAGCAGGGGTCTCGGGAACGCTGTAGACCAGACAGCAAGAAGCAAGGTATGCAGATAGTTTAAATACCTTGTTTGGCGCCAGATGCTGTCACCGCGCGCGCTCCCGCGAACGCACGCGCTCCCGTGAACGCGCGCGCGCGCACGCCGATCGCGCTATTGTGCACGCGCATGCGCGGAATGGACCTATGGAGTGTAGACAATCTCCTGGCGGCACTGTTGCCAGGCAGATTGTAAAAACGCCTTTCCTGACAACTTCTTTGACAAGCTGTCCCCGGAAGTCAGAGAGTGGGTCCAGGACCGAAAACTTTTCACCTTGCCTGAAGCAGCTCGCCTGGCGGACGAATACACAGACGCCCGCAAACTGGATAACCCTGTGGTCAAGACAACAGCTCAGGTGGATTATCGATCAGTGGCACCCCTCCAGCTGCCGTCTACTAACCACAGTCGTACCGCCCTACAGCACCACCTCCAGTGGCCACTTATTCTCAGCAGCCCAGGTTCAACTCCCAGGACTACTCACAACCCATCAGGTGTTTCGGGTGTAAACAGCTAGGGTACAAAAAGCCAGACTGTCCGTTGAATCCAGCCAGGCAGTCCCAGTCGTGGAGAAAGCCAGCAGGGGGGAACCCCCGCACATCCATGCCTGCGGCCCACGGCGTTGAGGAGGAAGAACATTGGGGCATCCTACACAAGGCTGATCCAGTACAAGCAGCTAACCGGGACAACAGGCAGCAACACAGGCAGACTGTCTGGGTTAATGGAAAGGTAGCCAATGGCCTACATGATACTGGCGCCACCATGACCCTACTACAGAAGAACCTCACCCCAGAGAGCCAACACACCGGAGACACTGTAGCCGTAAAGGTAGTGGGGGCACTGTCTTCTGGCTACCCATTGCCTGTGTTCACCTGGATTGAGGGGTTGGTTCGGGACACGTGAATGTGGGGGTGATGAAGGATTTGCCAGTGGATGTACTACTGGGGAATGATTTGGCCCCCCTAGTTTCTGCTTATGCCCCGATGGGCCCCGCTGAACCAACCCAGTGACTACCCGTGCCCAGACCCATGCTGCGGGAACCAGCCCGCTTGCTGCTAAGACCCAGGTAAGACTATCTCCCCCGACATGTACCTTAGATAAGGCGCCCCTAGGCTGGGATACCCCAGAGGCATTAGGGGGGGGGGGAAACCCGGGCCTTACACAAGTATAGGGCTAGGGCAGATACTCAGGAAAGGGGAATAGAGCTTTATGAATGGGTGGGGGATAGACTGCATAGGATCCCTAAGCCATCCCCGAGAAGTAAAGCCCCTTCTGGTGGCTTGTGAAAGTGTCATTGCCTAACATTTCTAAGGAACAGTTGTGTGATATTTTCCCTCAGAAGTCACGATGCCTCAAAACTGTGTAAACAACGCAGATAACTTCTGCTACATTTGTGGCGAGGTTACATTTGCAGTATGACGGCAGTGGTAAAAAAGACATACCACCGATATTTTAGATGCAAAATAGGGGATCAGGACAAGAGTTGGGCCCCTCATTATTGTTGCATTACATGTGCAACATATCTGTGTCATTGGCTAAACAAGAAGAACAAGTCCATGCCTTTCACAGTCCCAATGGTGTGGGGGGAGCATGAAAATGTTACATGAAAAACCAATAAATGAATGGAAAGTTATGTTATTGGTATAAAAAAAAGATACATTTATAATGATTGGTGTGGCACCATTCTCATTCCTATATCACATTTTTCAGAAAAGTTATGGAGAATAATCGCACATCCCCCCTCGTAATTTTGAATTATTTTGATGCAATTTTGGCCTGAAGCTCTATTTTGGAAAATGGAGCCAAATAATACTCCACTTTCTTAGTAACCCAATTCTGTTAAAATTTAGCCACTTTATTTCCGATGCTTTCTCCTGGTAGACCAGTACTATCATAAAGTATAACCCCTAGACTGTATGCAGAGCTAAATGAGTGTCTGCTGCTGTACGCCTGGCTGCCTCCACACTGTATAGGAATGAAGAACCTGGGCAAAAATTACAGCGGCTCTTTCAGGGGTGCGCTACACATTAAAAATTGAATCCAGGAGGGAAGACGGGAGCTACAAGGTGATAATGTTTCCTATACAACCACTAGAGGTGAAGGGAATGTACTACAACCATGCACAATGGGTAATATCTATATAATGTCTGTAATAACCCAGGAAGATAGGAGGATAGCACAGCAGTACCTTCAAATTGTATCCATTGTTCATCAGGCTCAAGGGTATGCCATTGTCCTGTCTGTGGCAATCTTGCAACAAGGTAATGGAGTGTAAGGTTGGGAATAGGGATGAGCCGAACACCCCCCGGTTCGGTTCGCACCAGAACTTGCGAACGGACCGAAAGTTCGTGCGAACTATCGAACCCCGTTAAAGTCTATGGGACTCGAACGTTCAAAATCAAAAGTGCTAATTTTAAAGGCTAATATGCAAGGTATTGTCCTAAAAAGGGTTTGGGGACCCGGGTCCTGCCCCAGGGGACATGTATCAATGCAAAAAGAAGTTTTAAAAACGGCCGTTTTTTCAAGAGCAGTGATTTTAACCACTTAAGCCCCGGACCATTTTGTTGCTAAAGGACCATGCCCCTTTTTGCGATTCGGCACTGCGCCGCTTTAACTGACAATTGCGCAGTCGTGCGACGTGGCTCCCAAACAAAATTGACGCTTTTTTTTCCCCCCACAAATAGAGCTTTCTTTTGGTGGTATTTGATAACCTCTGCGTTTTTTATTTTTTGCGCTACAAACAAAAATAGAGTGACAATTTTTAAAAAAATGCAATATTTATTACTTTTTGCTATAATAAATATACACCCAAATTTTTTTTTTTTTCCTCAGTTTACTCCGATACGTATTTTTCGACATATTTTTGGTAAAAAAAATCGCAATAAGCATTTATTGATTGGTTTGCGCAAAAGTTATAGCGTCCTACAAAATAGGGGATAGTTTTATGGCATTTTTATTAATATTTTTTTTTTTTTACTAGCAATGGCGGCGATCAGCGATTTTTATCGTGACTGCGACATTATGGCGAACACATCGGACACTTTTGACACTATTTTGGGAACATTGTCATTTTTACAGCGATCAGTGCTATAAAAATACACTGTTTACTGAGAAAATGACACTGGCAGTTTAGGGGTTAACTTTTAGGGGGCACTATAGGGGTTAAGTGTGACCTAATGTGTGATTCTAACTGTAGGGGGGCGTGGCTTGGCGTGTGACGTCACTGATCGTCATTCCCTATGACAGGGAACAGACGATCAGTGACAGGCTCACTAGGAAGCACGGGGAGAGGTTTGTTTATACTTACCTCTCCCCGTTCTTCAGCTCTGTGAACCGATCGTGGGACACCGGCGGCGATCGGGTCCGCGGGTCACGCGGGCGCGATCACGAAGTACCCGACCGGGTTGCGAGCGCACCGCCGGTGGCGCACGCGCGACCCACGGCTGTGCATATTAAAGGGGACGTACCTGTACGCCAATATGCCCAGCCGTGCCATTCTGCCAACGTACATCGGCGTGCGGCATTCGGCAAGTGGTTAATGATGCATAAAGTGAAAAAACAAAAGTGAAATATCCCTTTAAATATCGTACCTGCGGGGTGTCTATAGTATGCCTGTGAAGTGCCACATGTTTCCCGTGTTTAGAACTGTCCCTGCACAAAATGACATTTCTAAAGGAAAAAAAGTCATTTAAAACTGCTTGCGGCTTTAATGTAATGTCTGGTCCCGGTAATATGGATGAAAATCATTGAGAAAAATGGCATAGCTACCCCATCACCCCCCCCCCCCCACCCCAGCCCATTACCAGCCCCTTTGGGTCTTGTATGGATATTAAGGGGAATCCCACACCCAAATTAAAAAAAGGAAAGGTGTGGGGCCCCCAGGCCCTATATACTCTGAACAGCAGAATACAGGCGGTGCAAACAAGACAGGGACTTTAGGTTTGTTGTTACATAGAATCTGTTTGTCATTTTTAAACTGGTACATTTTTAAAGTGTAGCTCCAGCCAAAAAATCAATCCCAATGACAAATGTTTTTTGAAAATTTGGGTGTTTTAGTGAAACAAGGATTGGTGATAAAGCATCAGTGAAGAGGAGACACCTTTTTCCCATATTAACTCTTACAGGAGAGAATTTTCCTTCCTAGTGGTAGATTTCCTCTCACTTCCTGTTGTCTCCTTCCGTTTGCAAGTAGGAGTCATTTGTAGGTTGGATGTTTGAAAGTAGGGGTCTGCCGTATATACTCTGCAGAAATTTGGCCCTTAGGTGTTGGTGTTGCCACAACACTGTAAGCTCTCACAGTTTCTCTTGGTGGGCACTGGAACGCCCTGCTGTGAACTATTATATCAAGAATTATAATTACATGCCATTGTTGAACAGTGGTAGGAAAAATTGGGCCTTTGGTGATGGTGGTGGTGCCACAACACTGTAAGTCCTCACAGTTACTCTTGGAGGGCGCAGGAATGGGCTCAGCTGTAAAATATTATATCAAGAATTGTAATTACATGTCCCTGTTGAACAGGGGCATAAAAATTGGGCCTTAGGCACTGGTGCCACAACACTGCAACCCCTCACAGATACTCTATTTGGAGCGCAGGAATGAGCCGTGCTGCAAAGTATTGCATCAAAAATTGTAATTACACGCCCCTGTTAAACAGGGGCTGAAAAATTGGGCCTTAGGCACTGGTGCTGGTGCCACAACACTGCAACCCCTCACAGATACTCTAGTTGGAGCGCAGCAATGAGCCCTGCTGCAAAGTATTGCATTAAAAATTGTAATTACACGCCCCTGTTAAACAAGGTCTGAAAAATTGGGCCTTAGGCACTGGTGCCACAACACTGCAACCCCTCACAGATACTGTAATTGAAGCGCAGGAATGAGCCCTGCTGCAAAGTATTGCATTAAAAATTGTAATTACACGCCCCTGTTCAACAGGGTCTGAAAAATTGGGCCTTAGGCACTGGTGCTGGTGCCACAACACCGCAACCCCTCACAGATACTCTAGTTGGAGCGCAGGAGTGAGCCCTGCTGCAAAGTATTGCATACAATTTTTAATTACACTCCCCTGTTAAACAGGGTCTGAAAAATTGGGCCTTAGGCACTGGTGCTGGTGCCACAACATTGTAACCCCTCACAGATACTGTAGTTGGAGCGCAGCAATGAGCCCTGCTGCAAAGTATTGCATCAAAAATTTTAATTGCACGCCCCTGTTAAACAGGGGCAGAAAAATTGGGCCTTAGGCACTGGTGCTGGTGTCACAACACTGCAACCCCTCACAGATACTCTAATTGGAGCGCAGCAATGAGCCCTGCTGCAAAGTATTGCATCAAAAGTTGTAATAACACGCCCCTGTTAAACAGGGGCAGAAAAATTGGGCCTTAGGCACTGGTGCTGGTGTCACAACACTGCAACCCCTCACAGATACTCTAGTTGGAGCGCAGGAATGAGCCCTGCTGCAAAGTATTGCATCAGAAGTTGTTATTACACGCCCCTGTTAAACAGGGGCTGAAAAATTGGGCCTTAGCCACTGGTGGCGGTGCCCAAAAACAAAAATGTTCTTACATGCTATCAGCATGATCATTGAGGAGGAAGAGGGCAGTCACTCAGCATAACAGGATAGTTACTCTGCATCAGCATAGGCAGTCTTGAAGGGATCTGACATTTCAAAGAAAATTATTCTGTTACATCAGCATCAGGTGCTTGGTAGCTGGTGGTGATCCAAGACTGATTAATTTTTATGAAGGTCAGTCGATCGACCGAGCCGGTGGACAGGCTCACCCTGTGATCGGTTACAAAGCCTCCAGCAGCACTGAATGTGCGTTCCGAAAGAACGCTGGATGCAGGACAGGCCAGTACCTCAATTGCATACTGTGCAAGCTCTGGCCAGTGATCCATTCTCAAGACCCAGTAACCCAGAGGATTTTCGGTGGGAACGGTGTCCAAGTCTGATCTTGCCCCTAGGTATTCCTGCACCATGTAAACCAGACGCTGGCGATGGTTGCTGGAACCGATCATACCTTGGGGCTGCGGACTAAAAAATTGTCTGAACGCATCGGTCAGACAGCCGCCTTCTCCACCGCTCCTTCTTTGACTGACTGAAGCCTCAGCAACACGTTGTCCAGGACCAGGAATTTGTAACCTCCCAGTCTCTGGGAATGCGTTGGACAGACCTTTCTGCAAGGCCTCCCGAAGATGCTTCATTGTCTGCTCCCTCTGCGACGGCAAGATAAGTTCTGCAACCTTACCCTTGTACCGTGAATCAAGGAGGGTTGCCAGCCAGTAATGATCCCTCTCCTTGATAGCACGAATACGAGGATCCTTCCGCAGGCTTTGCAAGATCAGGGAGGCCATGCAGCGTAGGTTTGCTGAGGCATTTGGTCCGGAGTCCTCTGGGTCACTCAGGACGACATGATCAGCAGCCACCTCCTCCCAGCCATGTACAAGTCCATGGGTGTCTTGGGACTGTAATTGATCGCTTGAAGACTGCTGCTGATGCTGAGTGCTAGGCTCCACCTCCATGCTGACACAATGCTCCTCCTCCTCCTCATCCTCTTCCTATGTGATAGGCGGGCCAGAAGGAACACTGTCTGGATAAAAGGGGCCTTGAGAGGTAAGGAAGTCCTCCTCTTCCTCCCTCTGTTCTGCCTCAAGTGCCCTGTCCATTACTACACGCAGCGTGTGCTCCAACAGGTAGACAAGAGAGACAGTGTCACTGATGCATGCACTGTCACTGCTCACCATCCTCGTGGCCTCCTCAAATGGTGCCAGGACAGTGCATGCATCCCTGATCATGGCCCACTGGCGTGGGGAAAAAAATCCAAGCTCCCCTGACCGTGTCATGGTGCCAAAATGCAACAGATACTCATTGATGGCCTTCTGCTGTGCGTGCAGCTGCTGCAGCATGTTCCACCTGGTGGGCATGTCACAGATTAGGCGGTTTTTGGGCAGGTTGTATTTCTTTTGCAGGTCAGCCAGCCGAGCACTGGCATCATATGACCGGCGGAAATGCACACAGAGTTTCCTGGCCTGCTTCAGGACCTCCTGTAAGCCCGGGTACCTGCCCAAGAACCGCTGCACCACCAAGTTAAGGACGTGAGCCAAACAGGGCACATGGGTCAGTTGTCCCTGTTGGAGGGCGGAGAGGAGGTTGGTGCCATTGTCGCAAACCACCTTTCCTGGATTAAGCTGGCGTGGGGTCAACCACCTCTGAGCTTGCCATTGCAGAGCTGACAGAATCTCTGCCCCAGTGTGGCTCCTGTCCCCCAAGCACACCAGCTCAAGCACTGCATGGCATCTTTTTTCCTGCATACTTGCGTAGCCCCTTGAACGCCTACAGAGCACCGCTGGTTCCGAGGACAAAGCACAGGAAGAGGCCATGGAGGAAGAAGAAGAGGAGGGGGTGGAGGAGAGAGGTGTGTCAGAATCTCCAGTAGTAGCATTTTGGAGGCGCGGTGGCGGGACAACCTCCAACACTACTGCACTTTGTCCTGCATCCTTCCCAGCTGCCAGCAGAGTCACCCAATGGGCCGTGAAAGATAGGTAACGTCCCTGTCCATGCCTGCTGGTCCATGAGTCAGCGGTAATATGCAGCTAACCGCTGACCGCCCTGTCCAGCGAGGCCAAGACATTGCCTTCCACATGCTGGTAGAGAGCCGGAATCGCCTTCCGTGAGGAAAAGTGGCGTTTGGGAACCTGCCACTGAGGAACCGCACATTCCACAAACTTACGGAAGGGGGCAGAGTCTACCAACTGAAAAGGCAGCAGTTGAAGTGCTAGCAATTTAGCCAAGCTAGCATTCAACCGCTGGGCATGTGGATGGCTTGGAGTGAACTTCTTTCGGCGTTGCAGCAGCTGGGGCAGGGAAATTTGCCTGGTACAATCTGACGTCGGTGTACCGATAGCAGATTGTCCGCAAGTACTTGGCTGTGACACACCGAATTCTACACCTTCATTCCTCTCAGCGCAGGTTTCAGGGAGGACTGAAGGTATAGTGGGGTTGGAGATCCCAGCTGATGAGGAGCAAGGAGAGGTCCACTTTGTTCTTTGGTGTGGGTCTTTTTTGTACGATTGCCACTGGACTGCATGGCAGGTCGACATATGTCTGGACAAGCACGTGGTGCCCAAGCGGCTCATGTTTTGGCCACGCAAGATACGCTTCAGACATGTGTTGCAAATGGCAACAGTGCGATCTGCTGCACACGTCTCAAAAAAGGCCCACACCAAAGAACTTTTGGAATAACACGCAGAGACAGCAGCGCCCTGAACATGCGGAACACTGCGGTGTGATTCAGTTGGTTGGCTGCCCTTAAGCTGGCCCCTGGAGGGCATCCTGCCTCGTTGGAGATGTGCCTCCTCCTCCTCTCTCCTATCAGGCACCCACGTGGAGTCAGTGACCTCATCATCCCCTCCCTCCTCATCACTGGAGCAAATCTGGCATTATGCTGCAACTGGGGGAACATGACTGCCAGATTGTTGTCCTTGTTGGGCACCCCCTCTCTCTGGGCTCACGTTACTGCCTTCCTCTAGCTGGGTACCATCATCGGAGCCTTCAAAACGCTGGGCATCCTCCTGGAGCATGTACCCAACACTGTGGTCAAACAGTTCGGGGGACTCCTCAGGAGGACATGGTGGGGCTAGGGAAGGAGTGACTGATGCCATTGAGCCGAGGGAAGAGGCCGCTTTGGCAGCTGCTTTGCCAAACAAAGTACCCTGAGCCTGGGTGAGAGAGGATGAGGAGGATGAGGACTGCTTGGTCATTCACTCTACCAAGTCATCGGCATGTTGCGACTCAACATGGCCAGCTGCCGAAAAGAAGGACAAGCGTAGTACGGCCACGTACTGATAAGGATGCACCGTGTCTACGACCAGCACTGTTGCCTCTAGACAGAGCCTGCTTGCCCTCTTTGCCCTCTTTTATTGGCTCATGACTGTCTGCCTCTCCTTGTTTGCCTTCCAGACATACTAATGGCCTGCAGTGAGATGTAGCTGCACAAAGGTGGGATGTATATATAAAGATCTATAGTGATTATACTGCAGCTAGCAGAATCAACTGCCTGCTGTGGTATTAGTATAAGAACACCAGCAATTGTCTTCAGTTAGTTTTAGGTGCACACTGTGCAGAGGACACTAAAGCAAAATACTGCAGCTCCCTGCCTGTATTTGTATCAGAACACCAGCAATTGTATTCAGCTTTTGGTCAGTGGCGGCCTGTCAATAGGGGGCGCAGGGGCGCCCCCCCCAAAGCTACTTATTAAAAAATAAATAAAAAAAATGTTTTTTTTTAAAGTGTCCCTTTAAGTGGGTGTGTTAAGGGCGCCGGACACGGGGTGCTATTGGAGGCATTACCTATGTGTAAAAACGTGATTGGGGCTAAGAAGCTCTATTGGCGTAGTTTAGAGTGTGTTCGGGGCGCAAAGCTTGTAGCCACGAAAACTCCACCTCTAACATTAGGTTTTCAGTGCTTGTAATTGATTGGGTCCATAGGGTGGGGCTTTAACCACTTAAGCCCCGGACTATTACGCAGCTTAATGACCAGAGGTGATTTCACAATTTGGCACTGCGCTGCTTTAACTGGAAATTGTGCGGACATGCAATGTTGTACCCAAATGAAATTTGCGTCCTTTTCTTCCCACAAACAGAGCTTTCTTTTAATGGTATTTGATTGCCTCTGCGATTTATTTTTTTTGCGATATAAACGGAAAAAGACTGAAAATTTTGAAAAAAAATGATATATTCTACTTTTTGTTATAAGAAAAATCGAATAAACTAAATTTTAGTCATACATTTAGGCCAAAATGTATTCAGCCACATGTCTTTAGTAAAAAAAATGTCAATAAGCGTATATTTATTGGTTTGCGCAAAAGTTATAGCGTCTACAAACTAGGGTACATTTTCTGGAATTTACACAGCTTTTAATTTATGACTGCCTATCTCATTTCTTGAGGTGCTAAAATGACAGGGCAGTACAAAACCCACCCAAATTACCCCATTTTGGAAAGTAGACACCCCAAGGAAATTGCTGAGAGGCATGTTGAGCCCATTGAATATTTTTTTTTCGTCCCAAGTGATTGAATAATGACTAAAAAAAATAAATAAATTACAATAAAGTTGTCACTAAATGATATATTGCTCACACATGCCATGGTTATATGTGGAATTGCACCCCAAAATACATTTTGCTGCTTCTCCTGAGTACGGGGATACCACATGTGTTGGACTTTTTAGGAGCCTAGCTGCATACGGGACCCCGAAAACCAAGCACCGCCTTCAGGATTTCTAAGGGCGCAAATTTTTGATTTCACTCCTCACTACCTATCACAGTTTTGAAGGCCATAAAATGCCAAAATAGCACAAAACCCCCCCAAATTACCCTATTTTGGAAAGTAGACACTCCAAGCTATTTGCTGAGAGGCATGGTGAGTATTTTACAGCTCTCATTTGTTTTTGAAAATGAAGAAATAAAATATATATATATATATATATATATATATATATATATATATATATTTTTTTCAAAACTTTGTGACAAAAAGCGAGATCTGAAAAATACTCACAATACCTCTCAGCAAATAGCTTGGGGTGTCTACTTTCCAAAATGGGGTAATTTGGGGGGGTTTTGTGCCATCTGGGCATTCCATGGCCTCCAAAACTGTGATAGGCAGTGAGGAGTGAAATCAAAAATTTACACCCTTAGAAAGCCTGAAGGCGGTGCTTGGTTTTTGGGGTCCCGTACGCGGCTAGGCTCCCAAAAAGTCTCACACATGTGGTATCCCCGTACTCAGGAGAAGCAACAGAATGTATTTTGGGGTGTAATTCCACATATGCCCATGGCATGTTTGAGCAATATATCATTTAGTGACAACTTTGTGCAAAAAAAAAAAAAATATTCTTTTTTCCGCAACTTGTGTCAACATATAAAATATTCCATGGACTCGACATGCCTCTCAGTATATAGCTTGGGGTGTCTACTTTCCAAAATGGGGTCATTTGGGGGGGTTTTGAACTGTTCTGGCATTTTATACACAACATTAGGAAGCTTACATCCACTCTTCTAACCACTTGAAGACAAAGCCCTTTCTGACACTTTTTGTTTCGTGAATTTTTTTTTATTTTTTTTGCAAGAAAATTATGTTGAACCCCCAAACATTATATATTTTTTTAAAGCAAAGGCCCTACAGATTAAAATGGTGGGTGTTGCATTTTTTTTTTCCACACAGTATTTGCGCAGCGATTTTTTAAACACATTTTTTGGGGAAAAAATACACTTTTTTTAATTTTAATGCACTAAAACACACTATATTGCCCTAATGTTTGATGAAATAAAAAAGATGATCTTAGGCTGAGTACATAGATACCAAACACGACATGCTTTAAAATTTCGCACAAACGCGCAGTGGCGTCAAACTACATACATTTTTAAAAGCCTTTAAAAGCCTTCACAGGGTACCACGTTAGATTTACAGAGGAGGTCTACTGCTAAAATGACTGCCCTCGATCTGATCTTCGCGGTGATACCTCACATGCATGATGCAATTGCTGTTTACATATGACGCCAGACCGACGCTTGCATTCGCCATTGCGCAAGAGCAGGGCAGGACAGGGGTGCTTTTTTTTTATTTTTTATTATTATTAATTTTTATTTTTTATTTTATTTTTAAACTGTTCTTTCCATATTTATTTTTTTTTATAATTTTTATTGTTATCTCAGGGAATGTAAATATCCCCTATGATAGCAATAGGTAGTGACAGGTACTCTTTTTTAAAAAAAAACTGGGGTCTATTGGACCCTAGATCTTTCCTCTGCCCTCAAAGCATCTGACCACACCAAGATCGGTGTGATAAAATGCTTTCCCAATTTCCCAATGGCGCTTTTTATATCCGGGGGGGGGACATTCCCTCCCACTGCTTGTAAAAGCAGTCCAGAGGCTAATTAGCCGCTAGGATTGCTTTTACATGGAAGCCGGCCGCTGGCTGAAAAGAATGATACCAACATGATACCTAAACCCGCAGGCATCAATCTGGTATAACCAAAGTCCAGCAACATACCAGTACGTTGCTGGTCCTTGTTGGACATGTATTGTAATCTTTTTTTTCATGCAGCCTGTTGGCTGAACGAAAAAAAGAGATTGATCGGTGGGTATGCCAACCATTAGAATACCACCCTTCATTCACCCACTTCTAATGATGGGCATACATGCACCATTTATATAAGCATGGGGGCATCCTCCCGCCTCCGTCGGAATTTTGACCGTATGTATGCGGCATTAGGAGCAAAATCGCTCCTCCGCCCCTGCTGCCCCAATGCTTCGGCATATATGCTCTTTTTTTTTTAAATGTGGTGGTGAAATCACCTCCTACAGCACTGGAGTCGCAGGGATCAGGCCTGTCTCTGCGAACGCTGCAGTTATGTGTGTTGTGTTTTGCAAGTGACAGTGATCGATCGATACTGCACTTGGGTGGCCTGGGCTGGACGGAGGGGCAAAATGCAGGTGCTAGCAGGTATCTGGGCTGATCCCGCTAACACTGTGTTTTTGGGAACCCTAAACTGCTGGGGACGCTAGTATAGATCTGATCAGATCAGATATTGATCTGTTCAGATACTATACCACTAAGGGGGGTGAATGCTTCACGCGTGGGTGTTAGCGTTACTGGCACTAACCTGACGCTGCCTGGGGTGTGACGCAGACCCTCTCTGACGCTAAAACCTAATTGATATCACCCGCCGGGTGATCAGGGGGTTAAACCTTTATTGGGTTATATACGGCGGGTGCCCTGACACTATAAAAAGCAAACTAACTAACCAGCGTCACCCGTAACACTTATATGGTGATCACTGGTGAAAGGGTTAACTAGGGGCAATCAGGGGGTTAAACCTTTATTAGGTAATATATGGGGGTACCTGACGCTATAAAAACCTGCGGCAAACCTAAAAAAAATAACTGGCTACCTATCGGCATCACCGACACTAAGACAGTGATCAGAAAAACGATCGCTTGGTGACACTGGCAAAAGGGGGTGAAAGGGTTAGCTGGGGGGCGATCAAGGGGTTAAACCTTTATTAGGTAATATATGGGGGTACCTGACGCTATAAAAACCTGCGGCGAACCTAAAAACAATAACTGGCTACCTATCGGCATCACCGACACTAATACAGCGATCAGAAAAATGATCGCTTAGTGACACTGGCAAAAGGGGGTGAAAGGGTTAGCTGGGGGGGCGATCAAGGGGTTAAACCTTTATTAGGTAATATATGGGGGTACCTGACGCTATAAAAACCTGCGGCGAACCTAAAAAAAATAACTGGCTACCTATCAGCATCACCGACACCTAGACAGCGATCAGAAAAACGATCGCTTAGTGACAGCGGTGAAAGGGTTACCTGGGGGGTGATCAAGGGGTTAAACCTTTATTAGGGGGGGTTAGGGGGCTACACTGGACCTAAACCTGACACTTTTAGTCACAAATGTCACTGATTGCAGTGATCAGTAAATAAATGGTCACTGCAATCCGTGACACTGTGACTGGCGGCTGGGGGGTGATCTTGGGGTGTCTGGGGGGGCCTGGGGGGGGGCGATCGTGTGCCTATGTGTGTGGTGTCAGTGTGCTGTTTAGTGCACTAACCTGTGTGTCTTCTCTCATGGGGTGCTCGGTATATGTGATCTCCGCAGGAGAGATGACATCACTTCCTCCTGCCTGTGTAAACATTACACAGGCAGAGGAAGCATTTGATTCGCCGGGAGCGATCGCGAGGGGGTGGCCAGAATCGAATGGCGGCTCCCTCATCACAGATCGCTCACTGTACCGGAGGGGGGTCCGATTGGACCCCCACCCATATGAAGGCAGGCACGTACAGGTACGTGATTGTGCCGGTCCGTGCCATTCTACCGACGTATATATACAGTGGGCGGTCGTTAAGTGGTTAATCAGACCTGCAGTGTCATTGGCTCACAGGCTGCCTGTCTCCTTCAGACATATGCCTGAAGAAGGGACACTCATGTCCCGAACGCGAAGCACCTCCTGCTTACCTCCGACCCAGAAGTGACCCTACGGAGCCTCCGCAATCCAGACTCCAGTCCCCAGCTCCAGGCCGACGCTTCTCTACATCTAGTGCAGGCTGGAGGAAACCATAGGATTGAGGACCCCACTCCAGCTGTCTGGGGAATCAGTACAACATCAGAGGATCCGCGGATGAAGCCCTTTTAACCCTCTACATGCCTTACTACTTCTACTCAAATGTGGGGGTATTTTAACATTTAAATTAAAAATTGTTTTTATCTTGCTGCACTTAGAGGGCGCTGTTCCCTTTTGTTTTGTTTAATCAAAAAGAGGGGCTTGAGGTGCAGAGGTGAGCAGAGGAGGTGTGCAGTCAGAGGTGGTGTACAGAGGTGCAGAGTGGTGCCCCCTTACATTGGTTGTCAGTGTAGAAATATTAGTTGGTTATATTTTATTAAATATTTTAGTCCACCATTTGGTTCAGATTTTTTTTTTTCATATTTTCCTCCTATAAAACCTAGGTGCCTCTTATGGTCAGGTGCGTCTTATGAAGCGAAAAATACGGTAGATATTCACTTCTCACATCCTGCAGCCTCCCGGTCTCAGATCTGACCATTCCAATCACTGCCTCACACCCTTTCCATTCCAGATTACTTTTTATCTCTTCCAAACTGTTTAGCAGATCAGAATATTCTGTGCAGTGCAATCATTTAAGGTGGCTGTAGGAATGACATTAAAAAGGAATCCTCTATTCTATGAGTGCAGAATGTACTGATCTGCTTAACAGTTTGGAAGAGATAAAAAGTAATGTGGAATGGAGAGGGTGTCCGTGAGTGATTGGACCCCTAAAAAGGATGCCCAGATCTGAGACCACACTTGTAAAGAAGAACTCAGCATAGGGATGGTGGGAACCCCTCATAATGGGCACAGCGGGTGCACAGACCCGGGAACTTGGCACAGGGATGGTGGGAACCCCTCATAATAGTCACATCAGCTTACAGACCCGGGAACTCGTTACAGGGATGGTGGAAGGGAACCCCCATAATGGGCACATCAGTTTACAGACCCGGGAACTTGCCACAGGGATGATGGGAACCCCTCATAATGGGCACAGCAGGTGTACAGACCCAGGAACTCAGCACAGGGATGGTGGGAACCCCTCATAATGGGCACAGTAGGTGTACAGACTCAGGAACTCAGCACAGGGATGGTGGTATCCCCTCATAATGGGCACAGCAGGTGTAAAGACCCAGGAACTCGTTACGGGGATGGTGGGAACCCCTCATAATGGGCACAGTAGGTGTACAGACCCAGGAACTCAGTACAGGGATGGTGGGAACCCCTCATAATAGGCACAGCAGGTGTACAGGGATGGTGGGAGGAACCCTCATAATGGGCACAGCAGGTGTACAGACCTGGCAACTCAGTACAGGGATGGTGGGAACTCCTCATAATGGGCACCTCAGGTGTAAAGACCCAGGAACTCTGCACAGGGATGGTGGGAACCCCGCATAATGGGCACAGTAGGTGTACAGACCCAGGAACTCAGTACAGGGATGATGGGAATCCCTCATAATGGGCACCGTAGGTGTACAGACCCGGGAACTCAGTACAGCCTGTCCTTATACATTTACTTGAGATCACTTAGACCTGGTGGGTCTCTATAGTGGGAGGTAGCGCCAACACCCCATTCTTTTATATTATATCTGTAGCAGGACCCCTAAAAATGGGGTCACTATGCTGTAAATTTAGGAGCAGTCTGGGCAATAGTATGGCTCAGATTCTACAATTCTGTTTAATATGGACTCTGCTCTGCCATGTTGTTGCCTGGTGTATAGTTCCTCTGGGCCTGAGGTGGCGCTGTTGCCCAGGTCTTGGGTTGAACCGCAGGTGGCGTTGAGGTATGATTTGGTGTCCTCTCTCGGCTACCGTGTGGTGGGCGGGTTCTGCCTGCTGTGCATGTTGGGAGAAGGTACATAGTAGGTGCTGCCGACATTGTATATTCATTGCGATCCTATCGCAAAGATTCTCGGCGACAGGGGTGCCAACATCTTGGCGACAGGGTGGCGACACATCTCGCGCTCGCTGCAATAGCGAGGAGACGCGGCACTGTATTGAACGGGTATCCGACGTGGATTCCCGCCAATACCAGGCACTGTGTTTGGTATTAATCCTGAGCGGGAACTCCATGCCAATTTTTTAATCAAAAACCGGCATGGGTTCCCCCTCCAGGAGTATACCAGGCCCTTGGGTCTGGTATGGATTTGAAGGGGACTCCCCTAAGCCGAAAAATCGGCGTGGGGGTCCCCCTCAAAGTCCAAACCAGACCCTTATCCGAGCACGCAACCTGGCAGGCCACAGGGAAAGAGGGGGGGGCGAGAGAGCGGCCCCCCTCCCTCCTGAACCGTACCAGGGTGCATGCCCTCAACATGGGGGGTTTGGTGCTCTGGGGCAGGGGGGGCGACCTGCGGCCCCCCCACCCCAAAGCACCCTGGCCCCATGTTGATGAGGACAGGGCCTCTTCCCGACAACCCTGGCTGTTGGTTGTTGGGGTCTGTGGGAGGGGGCTTATCAGAATCCGGGAGCCCCCTTCAATAAGGGGGCCCCCAGATCCCGGCCCCCCACCCTATGTGAATGAGTATGGGGTACATCGTACCCCTACCCATTCACCTGGTGGAAAAAAATGGCAATAAAAAAAACACACACAGCTTTTTAAAGTAATTTATTGCACAGCTCCGGGGGTCTTATTCTGACTTCGGGGGTCTCCGGTGTCGTCGCCACGCTCTCCGGTTCTTTCTTCTTCCGGGCCTCCACTATCTTCTTCCAGCTCTTTTGCTAGCGGGGCCCGGTCTTCTCCGTCGCCTTCTTCCCTCTTCTCCTCTCCGGTTCTTTCTTCCTTCTGCCGGGCCTCCGCTATCTTCTTCCAGCTCTTTTGCTAGCGGGGCCCGGTCTTCTCCGTCACCTTCTTCCCTCTTCTCTTCTCCGGTTCTTTCTTTCTTCTGCCGGGCCTCCGCTATCTTCTTCCAGCTCTTTTGCTAGCGGAGGCCCGGTCTTCCCCGTTGTCTCGTCCGGCTCTCCGTTGTCCTTCTGCCTGCCCCTCCACTATCTTCTTCCAGCTCTTTTGCCAGTGAAGGGGCCAGTCTTCCCGTCGTCGCCGTCGGCGTCTTCTTCTCTCTTCTCCTCCTCGATGTTGACACGTCGCTTCCTCTCGCTACAATGCTAAATCTTCGGGCCGCAGCGATTTATATAGGCTTCTCATGACATCACAGTCACATGTTCCCATGACGTCACAGTCACATGCTCCGGGGCCAAAGGGAAGGATTCGTGAGTTGCAGTATAGCTCCTGTAGCGTGTCCCATTGACACCTATGGTCTCTATTAATCCATGGGAGTTTCAAAGTTCTAATTCAATAACTAAAGGATTCTGTGGCAGAGAATTACATAGACTTGTCCACGAAGGGGACTAACGTAAAGAAACTGTTCGTGTTTCACTCTGGCTGCTAGAACTGTGAGAGGGATCTATCCAGGTGAGAAATTCATACTCAGGCTTGAGTGAAGAATAGGGTAGTTGGGTGTCGCGTGCCTGAACCTGTCCCTCTACCTACTTTGTCTCTATCTTCAACCTATTCCCAAATCTGTTTCAAGAAAGATAAAATAAACTTGTCTGTTTGGAGTTTAAACACTGTTTGGACATTGGCTTTCTTTGGGAGGAAGAACACAGACTTTTCCCTATACTCTAGGGACGAGAACCAATGGAGGGAGGTAACTCGCTGCAGGACCCAAAATTGTAAGAACACCGCTCAACCTCTTAAACCAGGAGGATCCGGGCATGTGGCATGGTGTGCCTTTATCCCTGCAAGGAGAAGGTAGGCAGGGGAAAAGGGTCCATGTGCTACATATCCTATTCTCCCTAGGGAGTATTTAGGGGGGCTGCAACCTCTGTCTGGTGTTTTACTGAACGCGGATTCCCTACTTCTTTAATAATAGTCTAATGTCCATAAAGTTTCATAATCTACCCAATAGACCTCATGCACACAGGGTGTTTGCTTTGCTCCTCTAAACGTCAGAACTCCTGGCAGGAGAAAAGCCCACTGCAGGCGCGTCATGTATTTTATCGTAAATGTATCCTATTGGCCAAAATATTTATTTGTTCTGGCCATTTAAATGCATTACCTCTCAAATGCGCCTAGATGCGTCTAGCGTTTCAGTGTGTTTAGCTTTTTTCTGCGCTTCACCTCCTCTCCTAAACGTGCTTTCCATGGGGTTTTTTTTCAGACTGTAATTGCTCTGCTTCTAATATGTCTGTAACCGCCTGTGTGCACATGGACACATAAGCTAACATACAGGTGTTTTTACAGGCTGAGAAAAACAATGTCAAATGCCAGTATTTTTTAAGCTTTAATCGGAGCCCTTTGTAATCTCATGTAGCCATATTCCTAAGCGATCATCACAAGTCTTTTTCTGTGCTTGATATACCATCAGTCCGATTCATGCTTCAGAGTAAGTTTAAGGCCCCGTTCAGGCTAGATTCACACTGTTGTGCAGAGAGGCTCACAGCAGGAGTCCGGTGCGTCCCTGTTCTCCATTTCAGGGATGAATTGGGCCCGAATTTTTGCCTGCATTTGGACCTAAAACGAAGCATATTTCCAGGTTGTAAGTTGGCAAATGTCATTGCAGATCCCTACTTGTAATTGCTTGTATTGAAACTTACATAACACAGTTGGTGTTCTGTACATTGACTGTGTACCAAACACCACCCTACATGTACACCATGTTTAAACATTTGCCAGTTTTACGAGTCATAGCGGGCAGCAGATGAAACTACATAGGTAATTGTAATTGTAAAAATACAAAATGTAGTGTAGTACTTACATTTTTTTCTTATCAAAAGTGAAATTACTTTTAAATGCAACCCCTGTCGTCTAACGTTTAATGTTGTAGAGAGGCTATGCAATGGGTTAATAAAGTCAGAACTTAAAATGCAAGTATGATGTGCAGAGCCCTGTGTATAATGTGCAGAGCCCTGTGTATAATGTGCAGCCTGGTATATGATGTGCAGAGCCCTGTGTATGATGTGCAGCCTGGTATATGATGTGTAGAGCCATGTGTATAATGTGCAGCCTGGTATATGATGTGCAGAGCCCTGTGTATAATGTGCAGAGCCCTGTGTATAATGTGCAGCCTGGTATATGATGTGCAGCGCCCTGTGTATAATGTGCAGCCTGGTATATGATGTGCAGAGCCCTGTGTATAATGTGCAGCCTGGTATATGATGTGCAGAGCCTGGTGTATAATCTGCAGCCTGGTATATGATGTGCAGAGCCTGGTGTATAATGTGCAGCCTGATATATGATGTGCAAAGCCCTGTGTATAATGTGCAGCCTGGTATATGATGTGCAGAGCCTGGTGTATAATGTACAGCCTTATATATGATGTGCAGAGCCCTGTGTATAATGTGCAGAGCCCTGTGTATAATGTGCAGCCTGGTATATGATGTGCAGAGCCCTGTGTATAAAGTGCAGCCTGGTATATGATGTGCAGGGCCCTGTGTATAATTTACAGCCTGGTATATGATGTGCAGAGCCCTGTGTATAATGTGCAGCCTGGTATATGATGTGTATAGCCATGTGTATAATGTGCAGCCTGGTATATGATGTGTAGAGCCATGTGTATAATGTACAGCCTGGTATATGATGTGCAGAGCCCTGTGTATAATGTGCAGAGCCCTGTGTATAATGTGCAGCCTGGTATATGATGTGCAGAGCCCTGTGTATAATGTGCAGCCTGGTATATGAAGTGCAGAGCCCTGAGTATAATGTGCAGCCTGGTATAGTACTTACATTTTTTTCTTATCAAAAGTGAAATTACTTTTAAATGCAACCCCTGTCGTCTAACGTTTAATGTTGTAGAGAGGCTATGCAATGGGTTAATAAAGTCAGAACTTAAAATGCAAGTATGATGTGCAGAGCCCTGTGTATAATGTGCAGAGCCCTGTGTATAATGTGCAGCCTGGTATATGATGTGCAGAGCCCTGTGTATGATGTGCAGCCTGGTATATGATGTGTAGAGCCATGTGTATAATGTGCAGCCTGGTATATGATGTGCAGAGCCCTGTGTATAATGTGCAGAGCCCTGTGTATAATGTGCAGCCTGGTATATGATGTGCAGCGCCCTGTGTATAATGTGCAGCCTGGTATATGATGTGCAGAGCCCTGTGTATAATGTGCAGCCTGGTATATGATGTGCAGAGCCCGGTGTATAATCTGCAGCCTGGTATATGATGTGCAGAGCCTGGTGTATAATTTACAGCCTGGTATATGATGTGCAAAGCCCTGTGTATAATGTGCAGCCTGGTATATGATGTGTATAGCCATGTGTATAATGTACAGCCTGGTATATGATGTGCAGAGCCCTGTGTATAATGTGCAGAGCCCTGTGTATAATGTGCAGCCTGGTATATGATGTGCAGAGCCCTGTGTATAATGTGCAGCCTGGTATATGAAGTGCAGAGCCCTGAGTATAATGTGCAGCCTGGTATATGATGTGCAGAGCCCTGTGTATAATGTGCAGCCTGGTATATGATGTGCAGAGCCCGATGTATAATCTGCAGCCTGGTATAGGATGTGCAGAGCCCGGTGTATAATGTGCAGCCTGGTATATGATGTGCAGAGCCCTGTGTATAATGTGCAGCCTAGTATATGATGTGCAGAGCCCTGTGTATAATGTGCAGCCTGGTATATGATGTGCAGAGCCCGGTGTATAATGTGCAGCCTGGTATATGATGTGCAGAGCCCGGTGTATAATGTGCAGCCTGGTATATGATGTGCAGAGCCCTGTGTATAATGTGCAGCCTGGTATATGATGTGCAGAGCCCTGTGTATAATGTGCAGCCTGGTATATGATGTGCAGAGCCCTGTGTATAATGTGCAGCCTGGTATATGATGTGCAGAGCCCTGAGTATAATGTGCAGCCTGGTATATGATGTGCAGAACCCTGTGTATAATGTGGAAGAGAAAGCCCGATATTCACAGAATTGTAAGTGTTTAGCAGTCACCACATCCCTAAAGAGATATGAAAAAAACAGGAAAAACCCCCTTGGAGGTGGGACTTTGAAAATGACTGCAAACAGACAAGAGTATATATAAAAAAAGTATAAATTTAATCAATAGGTACAAAACAAGACATTCTGAATTAAAAATCACATGGAAAGTATACAAATCCAGAAAACTTGGTATAATTGATGAAGAGAAGATAGAACACTTTGAGTCAGACCCAACAGCTGTTTCGGTATGAAGCCCTTCTTCAGGGATTTATAGACATAAAGGTCAAAAAGTGTAGAGTTTCAAGGATTTATTCAGCATTCCATGTGTCAAAAAACCACGTGCATTGTTCAAGATGTAAAAGGGGAGGACACCCCATATTATGGCTCAGAGATCGACAGAGTCCAAAGACCTCCAACAAGGGTCCCCAACGATGATAGGCGGAACTAAGAAAAACTCTGTTTACGTATAATAGAGTATATGTGCACAGTGTGGTAGACAAATCCTGGTCGCAAAATGAGAAGAAGAAAGGAGTAACACAGACTCCACAAATAAATGCAGTCCTGGATCAAATGAGGATGTATCAAATGTGCATCACCCTCGGGATAAGGTGACTGCAAAAAATCTCTATCACTCTTCAATTTCAAAAGGGTATGTCTGTAAGGTGCCTCAGTGCAGAGTCAAACGCCGTATCCAATGCTTCGTGGGATAATGTGCGTATAATGTGTAGCCTGGTATATGATGTGCAGAACCCTGTGTATAATGTGCAGCTTGGTATATGATGTGCAGAGCCCTGTGTATAATGTACAGCCTGGTATATGATGTGCAGAGCCCTGTGTATAATGTGCAGCCTGGTATATGATGTGCAGAGCCTGGTGTATAATGCTGACACTATGAGTGGAAGCAAGTGGAATACAGGGGGTGGAGTGGGTGGATTCTATAAGGGGTGTGGCTTATGAGAAGTGGGAAGGGCCAACCGTGGAGGGGTGGGGTCTTGCGCCCCCCCATCCTAAAACTTCACCAGCCGCCACTGACCAGAAGTAACTGTATGATGTGAAGATCTGACCAAGACTAATGTACCTTGCAATAAAAGAACAATAAATTACAGTCGGGTAATAATCTTTAGTCTCAAAGTGAAGATAAATTTATACACTTCCATGTGGTACCATTTTCATTGTTCTATCGTACTTTGTCGAGAAGTTACGAGGCATCATGATCATTAGACATCTCCCTCCCTTGTAGGCAAATATATCTTTATTGTGAAATATCTTGAAAACTTTAGCCAATCAGCACCTTTATCACCTCTTTTCTAATTCATCTAATCAAATAATGTAAAAATCAGAAGATTTTATCTTATCAGATGTCGATAATTTCCCAAAATTTTTAGACCAGTGTACAGTAATTAATTAAAAACTTATATTGGGATAGGAGTAGGGTAACCAAAGGCGTATTAAGGGGGGGCGAGGGGGGCGGGCCGCCCCCGGGTACCACACACTGGGGGGGTGTCAGACCGGCACCCCCCTCCGCGATTGTACAACACACGCGGTGGCAGCGCCGCGGGTTTAGGCAGCGCCGCAGCGGCACACTGTGAAAGGCACACACAGGCAGGGAGAGGCGAGCTAGCTACAGTGGCGAGGGGGAGGGGTGTGCGGGGGGGTGCAGGGTGACACCGCTGCACCTATCATCCCCTCCTCTCCTCTCGCGGCCGCAGGCTGCCTGTCGGTGCGATCCAGGATGTCACACAGGCACAGCCGAGCAGCAGAGTGAAGCCGCCTCCCCCTCCTCTCTGTTTATGTGTAAACAGGGGGAGGGGACCTGCTGTGCATGTGCTGCTGCACTGATCTGAGGTACTGAAGGGGGGCTGCACTGAACGGGGGGCTACACTGAATGGGGGTGGGGCTACACTGAGCGGGGGGCTACACTGAACGCGGGGGCTACACGGAACGAGGGGGGCTACACTGAACGAGGGGGGCTACACTGAACAAGGGGGTTACATTGAGCAGTGTGCTACACTGAACGAGGGGGGCTACACTGAACGAGGGGGGCTACACTGAACAAGGGGGTTACATTGAGCAGTGTGCTACACTGAACGAGGGGGGCTACACTGAACGGGGGGGCTAAACTGAACAAGGGGGGCTACACTGAACGAGGGGGGCTACACTGAATGAGGGGGGCTACACTGAACGAGGGGGGACTGCACTGAACAGGGGCGTCGGCACTGAATGGGGGGCTACACTGAATGGCGGGCTACACTGAACGAGGGGGGCTGCACTGAACGTGGGGCTACTCTGAACGGGGGGCTACACTGAAGGGGGCGTCTGCACTGAACGGGGGTCTGCACTGAACGGGGGTCTGCATTGAAGGGGTGGATACACTGAAGGGGGACTACACTGAAGGGGGGTCTGTGTAACATGCAGGGGGTCCAGAGATGCAGGGTGCTGTGTAATGTAAAGGGGTCCAGAGATGCGGGGTACTGTGTAATGTAAAGGGGTCCAGAGGTGCAGGGTGATGTGTAATGTAAAGGGGTCCAGAGATTCAGGGTGATGTGTAATGTAAAGGGGCCCAGAGATGTGGGGTGCTGTGTAATGTAAAGGGGTGCAGAGGGCTGTGTAATGTAAAGGGGTCCAGAGGTGCAGGGTGCTATCTAATATGAAGGGTTCTAGAAGGGCAGGGTGCTGTGAAATGTAAAGGGGTACAGGGTGCTGTGTAATGTAAAGGGGTCCAGAGGTGCAGGGTGCTGTGTAATGTAAAGGGGCCCAGAGGTGCAGGGTGCTGTGTAATGTAAAGGGGTCCAGAGGTGCAGGGTGATGTGTAATGTAAAGGGGTCCAGAGATTCAGAGTGATGTGTAATGTAAAGGGGCCCAGAGATGTGGGGTGCTGTGTAATGTAAAGGGGTCCAGAGGTGCAAGGTGCTGTGTAATGTAAAGGGGTGCAGGGGGCTGTGTAATGTAAAGGGGTCCAGAGGTGCAGGTTGCTGTGAAATGTAAAGGGGTCCATAGGTACAGGGTGCTGTGTAATGTAAAGGGGGTCCAGAGGTGCAGGGTGCTGTGTAATGTAAAGGGGTCCAGAGGTGCAGGGTGCTGTGTAATTTAAAGGGGTGCATGGGGCTGTGTAATGTAAAGGGGTCCAGAGGTTCAGGGTGCTATGTAATGTAAAGGGGTCCAGAAGGGCAGGGTGCTGTGTAATGTAAAGGGGTCCAGAGGTGTAGAGTGCTGTTTAATGTAAAGGGGCCCAGAGGCGCAGGGTGCTGTGTAATGTAAAGGGGTCCAGAGATGCAGGGTGCTGTGTAATGTAAAGGGGCCCAGAGGTGCAGGGTGCTGTGTAATGTAAAGCGGCCTAGAGATGCAGGGGGCTGTGTAATGTAAAGGGGCTCAGAGGTGCAGGGTGGTGTGTAATGTAAAGGGGTCCAGAGGTGCAGTTATGGAGAGGGGGTACACAGTAGTGACAAAGAGATATTGAAGGATGCAGAGGTATGCAGGGGACACAGAGGGGTGTTTTTACATTTTAATGTGGGGGGGGGGGTGCCAGATATAGGATCCGCCCCGGGTGCCAAATGCTCTAGGTACGCCCCTGAGGGTAACAAAGTTCAGTAGTATTTTGAGGACACCTATCTTCCTCCTAGAGATACTGAGCACAGTCCTTGCAGTAACAAATAATGGACTGAACATGGCAGGGACTCCATGAACAATGTCCATGGGGTAGTAGCAGAACACTCACTAATGTCCTTGGATAGTTGGATTCCTCCTTCCAATATCTTCCAGACACAACTCCAGTGAATTCTCCAGACCAGATCTCCAAAATGAAGTCTTTCAGTCATCAAAAGCAAAGCTCAGTAGAAAAGACCGCCCACGCTAGTAAAGCTGGGACCTTGATGAGCAGTAGGAAAGGACAGCTGGACTACCCAGAAAGGCAGATAAGACCCCAAAGGGGGATAGGACCCCAAAATAGAACCAATGTGTGGTCAGCAGAGGTGAACATTAAATAAAAAAGCACCTGATGACCAGACATTGGTTCCATTCTGCATGGTTATAGTACAATCCCTTCACCTCTAATGTCTGTATGGGATAAATATAACCTTGTATCACCTGTCTCTGACTTCCTATATCTGGGCTCCAACTTTTATTGCGGCATTCCGGAATAGGGACGACTTATCCTGGTGGATTCATAACTCCGTGACAAGTCTCAAAGACCTTGTTGTATGACTGTGTAGAGCTCACACACTCACACTCTTAATGTTATTTCTTGTAGTAGAAAATACCAGACGGTACACCAAGTTTGTGTAGCACAGTTAGGTATTAGACACTGTCATAACCGCCCCCCCACTCCTCTCCTGTACAAACTGCCCACTGTCATACCCCCCCCCCACTCCTTTACTGTACAAACTGCCCACTGTCATACCCCCCACACTCCTCTACTGTACATACTGCCCACTGTCATAACCCCCACACTCCTCTCCTGTGCATACCACCCACTGTCATACCCCCCACACTCCTCTCCTGTACATACTGCCCACTGTCATACCCTCCACACTCCTCTCCTGTACATACTGCCCACTGTCATACCCTCCACACTCTTCTCCTGTACATACTGCCCACTGTCATACCCCCCACACTCCTCTCCTGTACATACTGCCCACTGTCATACCCCCCACACTCCTCTCCTGTACATACTGCCCACTGTCATACCCTCCATACTCCTCCCATGTACATACTGCCCACTGTCATACCCTCCACACTCCTCTCCTGTACATACTGCCCACTGTCATACCCTCCACACTCCTCTCCTGTACATACTGCCCACTGTCATACCCTCCACACTCTTCTCCTGTACATACTGCCCACTGTCATACCCCCCACACTCCTCTCCTGTACATACTGCCCACTGTCATACCCCCCACACTCCTCTCCTGTACATACTGCCCACTGTCATACCCTCCATACTCCTCCCATGTACATACTGCCCACTGTCATACCCTCCACACTCCTCTCCTGTACATACTGCCCCCTGTCATACCCTCCACACTCCTCTCCTGTACATACTGCCCACTGTCATACCTTCCACACTCCTCTCCTGTACATACTGCCCACTGTCGTACCCCCCACACTCCTCTCCTGTACATACTGCCCACTGTCATACCCTCCACACTCCTCTCCTGTACATACTGCCCACTGTCATACCCCCACACTCCTCTCCTGTACATACTGCCCACTGTCATACCCCCCACACACCTCTCCTGTACATACTGCCCACTGTCATACCCCCCACACTCCTCTCCTGTACATACTGCCCACTGTCATACCCCCCACACTCCTCTCCTGTACATACTGCCCACTGTCATACCCTCCATACTCCTCTCCTGTACATACTGCCCACTGTCATACCCTCTATACTCCTCTCCTGTACATACTCTCCATTGTCATTCCCTCCAGGATCTTCTCACCCTTTCTACTTTTATGTCATCTTCTTATATCTAATGCCTCTTCTTCTCTCTGCCTGTCTACCTTCATATCTAACCCCATTTTTCTCCTTTTGTGTTCCTCATTCTCCTTCCTCCTCTTTCCCTTTTCTATTTCACTTTCTTCCTCTCACTCTTCCATCTCCCATCCATGGTGTAATGACTTCTCCATGGCCGGTCTTACCTCTACCAGTCTGCAGCAGATGGAGAGAAGAACCTTCCACCTCCTCGGAATATTTCAGAAGAACAAATGATGATTAAAATGTATTCTTACCTTAAGTTACACAACTATTATGGTAACACACCGACTTCCTTCCTGCAGGTTTTTTGTGAAATAATTTTTTAAGCAGGTAAGAAGCCGTCCCTAAACTAAAATGTCATCAGTGGGTCTTTGTCCCTTCCGGATGTCTTTATTTTAGTTTTTATTCTTGCTATAGACGGGAAATGTACAATTCTAGGTATAGGAAAGTTGGGAATTGGTTCTTCTACCTTTAGCAGCAATGACCGCAAGTTAATATTTCCATCTGCTGATGTGAGGATCACAAGAAGAAGAACATTTTGTGGTATATTTATTATTCATTATTTTTATTGTTTCCCAAGATTTTGGGAATTCTGGAAAGGGGGTTCCCAATGATATCACTGCCCATACTGGGTAATATTCCAGAGTGTATGTTGGATGTCTTGTCTTCCTAGAAAAAAAGATAAAACAATGGGCCTACTGCTTTCTTCACAGTACTTTATTAAAGGATAAAAGTGTGCATACTCAAAAAAGCAATGAATAAAACAGCATTGTATGCAAGCTCCAGAACCAAAAGGTTTTTCTATGAAGAAGGGGGTATAGCCTTCGAAATACATTTTGGTTGGCACTGATGAGGCTGCATTTGATGGGCACTGGTGGGCTGCATTTAGTGGGCACTGATGAGGATACATTTGATTAGAGCGCAGACTGTGAGCCAGGCCTTCTCATCTAACATCAGTGCTTGACCTCACAAATGCACTTCTGGAAGAATGGTCAAACATTCCCATAGACACCCTCCTAAACCTTGTGAACGGCCTTCCCAGAAGAGTTGAAGCTGTTATAGCTGCAGAGGGTGGGCCAACTCAATATTAAACCCTACGGACTAAGACTGGGTTGTCATTAAAGTTCATGTGCGTGTAAAGGCAGGTGTCCCAATACTTTTGGTAATATAGTGTATATCCCATAGTTTGTGGACTTTCCTACAGATTAAATAACAAACACTGATTTGGGTTATTTTTACCAAAGAAATTAAGCAGAATACATATTATATAATAGAATACATTTATGAAGAAAGATTATTTATTTGCAAAATCTTATAACAGAAACATAGAAAAACACATGGCTTTTTTCAAAATTTTCAGACTTTTTTCATTTAGTTAGCAAAAAATCAAAACCCCAGCGGTGATTAAATATCATCAAAAGAAATCTCTATTTGTGTGATAAAAATGATAAAAATGTCATAGGTGTACAGTGTTACATGACCGTGTAATTGTCATTCAAAGTGCAACAGCGCTGAAAGCTGAAAATTATCCTGGGCAGCAAAGGGTTAAAAGTGCCCGGTTTTGAAGGGGTTAAAAATGTGCTGGGGAATCTCTTTGTATTGTGTTGTATATTGCCGTGCTCACATGTACCTGCAGATCAAAATGGCCGCCATTGTTGTTGTTTTTGGATTTGGTGCAGACACATCACCTGGAGTCTTCAGCTGTCTTGTAAAGGAGATGTCTGGGCTTCTGGTGTGTTGCTTCCTCTAGGTGAGCCTGCTCTCTGCTTGTGAATTGCTATCTATGTCCCATACTTGGGAACTCAGATAGTTTTAGGTAATGGACCACATTTACCAGAGGTGCCTTCATGCAGCAGTGCGGCTTCTACATGTACAGTATTTGTAAATGTATGCAACTTAATCCTCTGTTTTTAACCCGAGTAGCTAAAATATATTATTATTATTATATTATTGAAATATATTATTATTATTATATTATTATTATCATTATTATTATTATTATTATTATTATTATATTATTGAAATATATTATTATTATTATTATCATTATTATTATTATTATTATTATTATTATTATTATTATATTATTATTATATTATTATTATCATTATTATTATTATTATTATATTATTATCAGGGATTTTTTTACAGAACAGGTGCAGGTACTCCCAACTTCTGAGTCACCACTTGTCTCCGCCCCCTACCCACCTCCGAGCAATGTCCCTTAGTTTCACCCGCTACCCACCTCTCAGTACCGCCCCTTTTGGAGAATATGCAAACAAGTATTAATTTGTGATGCAAAGCAATTTATATGGAATGTGCTAATAATAACAAGAAAACAAGTAAAATAGATCCCCTGCAACCAGCAACAATAGACCCCCTCCCAGCAACAATAGATCCCCAAGCAACAATAGACCCCCAAGAAACATTGGACCCCCTCTCTCAGCAACAATAGAAACCTTCAGTAACAATAGATCCCCAAGAAACAATAGATTCGAACAGCAAAAAAAATCCCCCTATCCCCCCAGCAACAATAGACTGCCCCAGCAATAATAGATCCATTTCAGCAAATATAGAACCCTCAACAGCAACAATAGATCTGCCAACAGCTCCAATACACTTCCTCATCAACAATAGACCCTCCAGCAACAATAGATCCCCGCAACAATATAGCCCACCAGCAAGAACAGATCAACTTCAGCAACTATAGACCCCCCCACCGGCAAGAATAGATCCCCTATCAGCCAGTATGAATACATCTTCTAACAGCCAGCAACAGTAAACCCCTCCTTAAATTGTCGATCCCTCCCAGCAACCATGAAACCCCAAACAACGAAAAAAGCCCCCCAGCAACCATAGACTTCCCAAGCGACAATAGCCCCCCCCCCCACAACAATAGATGCCCCCAACAACAATAGATCCCACCACTTGTCATTACATACATTCAGTGCTGGAGATGCTGGAACTGCGTTCCCCCACGTTCCTGCTGAAAAAAGCCCTGATTATTATTATTATTATTTAAGGTGGTAGCATAAATGTATATACAGTGGGGCAAAAAAGTATTTAGTCCGCCACCAATTGTGCAAGTTCTCTCACTTAAAAAGATGAGAGAGGCCTGTAATTGTCATCCTAGGTATACCTCAACTATGAGAGACAAAATGTGGAAACAAATCCAGACAATCACATTGTCTGATTTGGAAAGAATTTATTTGCAAATTATGGTGGAAAATAAGTATTTGGTGACCTACAAACAAGCAAGATTTCTGTATCTTCTTCTTTAAGAGGCCCCTCTGTCCTCCACTCATTACCTGTATAAATGGCACCTGTTTGAACTTGTTATCAGTATAAAAGACACCTGTCCACAACCTCAAACAGTCACACTCCAAACTCCACTATGGTGAAGACCAAAGAGCTGCCGAAGGACACCAGAAACAAAATTGTAGACCTGCACCAGGCTGGGAAGACTGAATCTGCAATAGGCAAGCAGCTTGGTGTGAAGAAATCAACTGTGGGAGCAATAATTAGAAAATGGAAGACATACAAGACCACTGATAATCTCCCTCGATCTGGGGCTCCACGCAAGATCTCACCCCGTGGGGTCAAAATGATCACAAGAACGGTGTGCAAAAATCCCAGAACCACACGGGGGGGGGGACCTAGAGAATGACCTGCAGAGAGCTGGGACCAACGTAACAAAGGCTACCATCAGTAACACACTACGCCGCCAGGGACTCAGATCCTGCAGTGCCAGACGTGTCCCCTTGCTTAAGCCAGTACATGTCTGGGCCCGTCTGAGGTTTGCTAGAGAGCATTTGGATGATCCAGAAGAGGATTGGGAGAATGTCATATGGTCAGATGAAACCAAAGTAGAACTGTTTGGTAGAAACACAACTCGTCGTGTTTGGAGGAGAATGCTGAGTTGCAAGCAAAGAACACCATACCTACTGTGAAGCATGGGGGTGGCAACATCATGCTTTGGGGCTGTTTCTCTGCAAAGGGAACAGGACGACTGATTCGTGTACATGAAAGAATGAATGGGGCCATGTATGGTGAGATTTTGAGTGCAAAGCTCCTCCCATCAGCAAGGGCATTGAAGATGAAACGTGGCTGGGTCTTTCAGCATGACAATGATCCCAAACACACCGCCCGGGCAACGAAGGAATGGCTTCGTAAGAAGCATTTCAAGGTCCCGGAGTGGCCTAGCCAGTCTCCAGATCTCAACCCCATAGAAAACCTTTGGAGGGAGTTGAAAGTCCGTGTCGCCCAGCGACAGCCCCAAAACATCACTGCTCTAGAGGGGATCTGCATGGAGGAGGGGCCAACATACCAGCAACAGTGTGTGACAACCTTGTGAAGACTTACAGAAAACGTCTGACCTCTGTCATTGCCAGCAAAGGATATATAACAAAGTATTGAGGTGAACTTTTCATATTCACCAAATACTTATTTTCCACCAGAATTTGCAAAAAAAGTTCTTTCCAAATCAGACAATGTGATTGGATTTGTTTCCACATTTTGTCTCTCATAGTTGAGGTTTACCTATGATGACAATTACAGGCCTCTCTCATCTTTCTAAGTGGGAGAACTTGCACAATTGGTGGCGACTAAATACTTTTTTCCCCCACTGTATATATATATACTGTATATGTCATTGTTAATTTACATCTGTAGAAGACAGTTTCCTGGCTGTCATGTTTATCCTCTTGCTTCAGTATTATGTGTCCCATGCCCTCAACAAGCAAAGAAATAAAGATTTATTTACAGATAAGTGGACTTGTTCCAGCTTAGTGATCAGTGGACAGATTGGACAACTTGGGGGGGGGGGGGGGGGGCTGCACATATACTGATAATGGTCAATAAGCACTAAGCCCTGATGGCATGTGACATATTCAAGATATACAGTATGGCCGCCCTAACACACACTGATAAGATGTTGATCAGGCAGTTGATCACAATCACTAATAAAGATAAAAACTCTAAAACATCTACAAATCCATTCCATACATTAGAGTGGGAGCATTTCTTCTTCTGTGGTGCGCTGGTCCTCATTACATGGTGGGGATAATACGTTCTCCCTAAATATATTTTGCATTAGCTCGCCAATAGACTGTCTCAGCTTCTGCTTCATATTTTTCCCCATGAAGACGTAGAGTATTGGGTTGACGCAACTATTGAATACGGCCAGTAAATGTGAGACCATGTACAGGATGTACAGTACCTCATTGTCAATGTATACTAGGATTACTCCGATGATGTGGAAGGGGGCCCAGGTGATGAAAAACACGACAATAATAATTATTGACATCTTGATGGTTTTTCTACCTACTTCAGAAAATCTGATATTTTGTACTGTAAAAGTCAGATGAATGTAACAGATACAAATGATAATAAGAGGGATCAGAAATCCAAACGTTGCACGTGTAAGATAGAAGGCCTTTATCATGTGAGGTTCTAAAGAACATGAGGTCTCGTTATTAAAGATTTCATATTTTCTGTAGATGGTGCCAGGCAGACACATCACGAAGCACAACATCCAAATAGCCAAGCATATCATCCACGCCATTTTGATTCTTCTGTGATTTCGGGCCCACACGGGATGGACAACCAGAAGCCATCGGTCAATGCTGATAGCCACCAGGGTGAAGACACTGGTATACATGTTTAGGATGAAGATGAAGGGTAAACTCTTGCAGAAGAAGTACAGCCAGTCTGAGTAGAAGATCTGCACTGCACTGAATGGAATACACAAGCAGCACATGATATCGGCCAGAGCAAGGTTCCCAAACCAAACAGTGGTCACGGTCCGCTCCATCTTCACTCCAGTAACCCAAAGGACCAGAGCATTGCCGGGGACACCCAAGAAAGTAGTGAGAGATAAAACGAGGATTGTGATAATGCGCTCAGGTATGTAATATATGTCTGGCTCCATTTCACTGCTGACATTGAACATCTTGTTTACCTGTAAAGACATCAACAGTTACTTCATCTTTCTGATTATTAATCAATTCAGGGCTTTTTTTTCTGCCGTTTCGACACCCATAGTAATTCTCTTTACCCGGACAGTACGGGTTTTGAATGAGGTTTCCCATGCAGGTGTCTCCCTCCCCTGCCTGCGTTGTTCGGCGATCTGCCCGAGTCCCTGGCGCTGTGTGAGTTTTGCGGTGCGGTGTTGTGTAAAGCAGACATTGTGCTATGGGAGGGGGTGGAGGGGGGTGAAGCGCACCAGTGTCTGCTTAGTGCAGAGTCTGCAGACACCATGGCTGCTGATTGAAGATCGCAGTCTAGTACCCTCTGCAGTCCCATCCTGGCATATTTACTATATTATCCTGTGCTCACTCAGTAGCCTTTATCTGATATTTCTTCTCTATTTGTGGGGTGCCTGTGGATTGCTTTGGATTTTTTTGGATTTTTTTTTTGTAATTAAAAGGAGCTTGAAAGTGTTGTAGAATGCACAGTGCCACTTAGTGAAGTTTGGATAGGGTTGGGTTCAGTAGAGCTGATTCAGGTTTTTGGTTGGAGGTACACTGCTCTACTGACACCGTCCACTGTCCAACTGATGCCGTCCACTGCCCTACTGGCACCATCCACTGCTCTACTGTCATGTCCAGTGCCCTACTGACACTGTCCATTGCCCTACTGGCACCATCCACTGCTCTACTGTCATGTCCACTGCCCTTCTGATACTGTCCACTGCTCTACTGACACTGTCCACTGCCCTACTGACACAGTTCACTGCCCTACTGGCACCATCCAATGCCCTACTGACACAGTTCACTGCCCTACTGGCACCATCCAAGGCCCTACTGACACCGTCCACTGCCCTACTGACACCATCCTCTGCACTACTGATACCATCCAATGCCCTACTGACACCATCCAATGCTCTACTAACACTGTTCACTGCCCTACTGGCACCATCCAATGCCCTACTGAACCCGTCCACTGCTCTACTAACACCGTCCACTTCTCTACCGACACTGCCCTACTGGCACCATCCAATGCCCTATTGACACTGTCCACTGCCCTACTGGCACCATCCAATGCCCTACTGACCCCGTGCACTGCCCTGCTGTCATGTCCACTGCCCTACTGACACCGTCCACTGCTCTACTGACACTGTCCACTGCCCTACTAACACCATCCACTGCCCTACTGACACCGTCCACTGCCCTACTAACACCGTCCACTGCCATACTGACACCGTCCACTGCTCTACTGACAATGTCCCCTGCTCTACTGACACCGTCCACTGCCCTACTGACACCGTCAACTGCCCTACTGACACTGTCCACTGCCCTACTAACACCGTCCACTGCCCTACTGACACCGTCCACTGCCCTACCAACACCGTCCACTGCCCTACTGACACCGTCCACTGCTCTACTGACAATATCCCCTGCTCTACTGACACCATCCACTGCCCTACTGACACCGTCCACTGCCCTACTGACGCCGTCCCTTGCCCTACTCATGCAATTCGTCCAGAGAGGAGAACTGGGAAGGGGGAAGCTTTGTACAGAGGTAAGAGCTGCAAAGGGCACAAGGCAGGTTGTGCAAAGTGAGAGATATGAAGGGGGTTGCAGAGATTAGGTGTGGATAAGGGGTGCAGAGGTTAGGTGTGGATGAGGGGTGCAGACATTAGGTGTGGATGGGGGTTGCAGAGGTTAGGAGTGGATGAGGGGTGCAGAGGTTAGGTGTGGATGAGGGGTGCAGAGGTTAGGTGTGGATGGGGGTTGCAGATGTTAGGTGTTAATGGGGGTTGCAGATCTTAGGTGTGGATGGGGGTTGCAGAGGTTAGGTGTGGATGAGGGGTTGCAGAGGTTAGGTGTGGATGAGGGGTGCAGAGGTTAGGTGTGGATGAGGGGTTGTAGAGGTTAGGTGTGGATGGGGGTTGCAGAGGTTAGGTGTGGATGAGGGGTGCAGAGGTTAGGTGTGGATGGGGGTTGCAGAGGTTAGGTGTGGATGAGGGGTGCAGAGGTTAGGTGTGGATGGGGGTTGCAGAGGTTAGGTGTGGATGGGGGTTGCAGAGGTTAGGTGTGGATGGGAGTTGCAGAGGTTAGGTGTGGATGGGTGTTGCAGAGGTTAGGTGTGGATGAGGGTTGCAAAGGTTAGGTGTGGATTAGGGGTGCATAGGTTAGGTGTGGATGAGGGGTGCAGAGGTTAGGTGTGGATGAAGGGTGCAGAGGTTAGGTGTGGATGGGTGTTGCAGAGGTTAGGTGTGGATGAGGGTTGCAAAGGTTAGGTGTGGATTAGGGGTGTATAGGTTAGGTGTGGATGAAGGGTGCAGAGGTTAGGTGTGGATGAGGGGTGCAGAGGTTAGGTGTGGATGGGGGTTGCAGAGGTTAGGTGTGGATGAAGGGTGCAGAGGTTAGGTGGGGATGAGGGGTGCAGAGGTTAGGTGTGGATGGGGGTTGCAGAGGTTAGGTGTGGATGGGGGTTGCAGAGGTTAGGTGTGGATGGGGGTTGCAGAGGTTAGGTGTGGATGGGGGTTGCAGAGGTTAGGTGTGGATGAGGGTTGCAATGGTTAGGTGTGGATGAGGGTTGCAATGGTTAGGTGTGGATGAGGGGTGCAGAGGTTAGATGTGGATGAGGGGTGCAGAGGTTAGGTGTGGATGGGGGTTGCAGAGGTTAGGTGTGGATGGGGGTTGCAGAGGTTAGGTGTGGATGGGTATTGCAGAGGTTAGGTGTGGATAAGGGTTGCAAAGGTTAGGTGAGGATTAGGGGTGCATAGGTTAGATGTGGATGAAGGTTGCATAGGTTAGGTGGGGATGAGGGGTGCAGAGGTTAGGTGTGGATGGGGGTTGCAGAGATTAGGTGTTGATGAGGGGTGCAGAGGTTAGGTGTGGATAAGGGGTGCAGAGGTTAGGTGGGGATGAGGGGTGCAGAGGTTAGGTGTGGATGGGGGTTGCAGAGGTAAGCAAAGAGATAAGCAGAAGTGAGGATTTGATGGTTACTTTTGGGAGGATACCTGAGGGGGAAGACCAGGGAAATTTCCTGGGGACAGTTAAGCATACAGAGTTAGTGACCAAGAGTATGTAATGTATGGCACAGCGTGCAGGGTCTAGTGGATTGGGCTAATTGACCCTGTATAGTATGAAGGAGTACTGTGATAATGTGTATAGGAGTTTAGGAGACAGCCAGGCTAGGAAACTCTGAGACAGCCAGGCTGCTTGAAGGAATTAGGTAATTAGCATGTTAATTAGGTCTGGTCACAGGTGTAATTCCAGAGTAAAATGATGCACCTCCTCTTTTAACTGTGTATAAAACTTGTGGTCTTTTCAATAAAGATTGTCAGTCCTGCTTGAAATCTCAAGACAGAGCTTTGTCTCGTTATTGAGGGAGAATTATTCTTATGGGTCTTGTTCGCCTGACTGGAGTGTCTGGTAGCTGCCTTGGTGTTCGGGAATGGAAAATCCTAAACGGCTTTAACCCCTCTCACACTTGAGGTGTCGTTACAATGCTGTACTCTGCACAATGAGTTTTGCATTACATACTCCTGGGCCCTGCACTCTGTATGCTGGACTGCATATTACATATGCTTTACCACTGCTCTCTGTGTGATGGGCTCTATGTTACATATTCCTCACCCCTGCACTCTGTACATAGGGCTATGTGCTCCATATTTCTGAAAACAAGGGACGCTTCGCATTAAATGTAAGTACTATCTTGTTTGCTGATTTTATTTTTTTGCTCCTTGTGTGATACGCACAGCTCACAACTGCACAATGCACACTCCTGAGCCCTGTGTGTTATGAAGTCCTGAGGCCTCGTACACACGGCCGAGATTCTCGTTGAAAAAAACATGTCGTTTTTTTCGACGAGATTCTTGGACAAGAAACTTGTCCCGGCCGAGTGTACACACGCTCGTTTCAAAGAACCCGCGGTTCTTTGAAAGGAGTGTACGCGGTGACGTCATCGACTACGTCGAGCATGCGCTCGTCACATTCGATGCCGTCGCCGCCATCTTGGTATACCCTACATATGCCTAGGAAGCTACCGCGCATGCGTCGAATTCATTTCGAACATGCGCGGGCTTCCGGGCGGACAGGTAAGTGTACACACACTCACTTTTCTCGTCGAGAAACATGCCGAGGAGAATCTCGACGAGAAAATAGAGAGCAGGTTCTCTATTTTCTCGTCAAGGTTTCTTGTCGGTTTTCTCGAAGAGAAACCCGATAGCAGCGTACACACGACCGATTTACTCGGCAAGACCTCTCTGCCAGCAAGTTTCTTGCTGGTTCTTGCCGAGAAAATCGGTCGTGTGTACGAGGCCTCAGTCCTGTTCTTTGTGTGTTACACATTCCTGAACCATGTGTGATATGCAGTTCTAAGCCTTCACTTATTACAGGTAAATTATTTGGCACCACTGTGCTTTTCTCCCCTAAGGAAGGTGTGTCCAGGGGTGGGGTTTGGGAGTGGTTGGGGGTGGAGTTTGGGCGTGGTTGTGGTCGGGGATTTGGGCGGGGAGGGTGAGGTCCTGCACCTATTTTCTGAGAAAAAAAGCCCTGAGTTTTTTTGTGAGTATAGATAAATTTATTCTTAAATACCTAGAGTCAGCCCAGCTGGGGAAGAGTTGTTGGGTGGCAGAACTGGAGATGGAGTACTAGGTTGTTGGGATACTTGAGGGAGCTCTCCAGTCTGGGGGGGGTTGACCTTGGGCCTGGGACTTGGGTGTAGGAAGGAGCCCTCCAGGAAAGCTGTCATACCCTCCACACCCCTCTCCTGTATATACTGCCCACTGTAATACCCTCCACACTTCTCTCCTATACATACTGTCCACTGTCATACCCTCCACACTCCTCTCCTGTACATACTGCCCACTGTCATACCCTCCACACTCCTCTCATGTATATACTACCCATTGTCATACCCTCCACACTCCTCTCCTGTACATACTGCCCACTGTCATACCCTTCACACTCCTCTCCTGTAATACTGCCCACTGTCATACCCTCCACACTCCTCTCATGTATATACTACCCATTGTCATACCCTCCACACTCCTCTCCTGTACATACTACCCCCTGTCATGCCCTCTCCACTCCTCTACTGTACCTGCTGTCCATTGACATACTCTCAACACTCCTTTCCTGCATCCACTGTCCTTTTGTCACACCCTCCACTTCCCTCTCCTGTATCCACTGTCCATTGTCATATCCCCACACACTCCTCTATTCTACATGCTGCCACTTGTTATACTCTCAATGCTCCTCTCCTGCACCCACTTTCCATGGTCATACCATCCACACGCCTGTACTACACACACTGTGCATTGTCATTCCCCCCACACTCCTTCCTTGCACCTCTCCTGCACCCACTGTCCACTGTCATACCCTTCACACTCCTCTTCTGCACATACTTCTGATTGCCATCATACCTCTTTGTGCCTTTCCTGCACCCGCTGCCCACTGTCATACCCTCCCCACTCCTTTCTTGCACCCACTGTCCATGGTCATACCCTTCACTCACCTCTCTTATACATATTGCCCCCCCCCCAACATACCTCTTTGTGCCTCTCCTGCACCCACTGTCCACTGTCATACTCTCTACACACCTTTCCTGCACTCAATGTCCATGGTCATAGCCAACCCACCCCTCTCCTGCACTCACTTTTCATTACATGCTCCAGATCCCTCTTTTGCACCCACTCTCTATTGCCATACCTCCATACTCCTCTCCTGTACATACTGTCCATTGTCATACCCTCCAGGGTCCTCTCATCTTTCGTACCTTTATGTCATCTTCTTGTATCTCTTGCCTCTTCTTCTCTCTGTCTGTCTACCTTTATATCTATCCCCATTTTTTCTCCTTTTGTTTTCCTCATTCTCCTTCCTTATCTTTCCCCTTTCTATTTCAATTTCTTCCTCTCACTTTTCCATCTCCCATCCATGGTGTAATGACTTCTCCATGGCCGGTCTTACCTCTACCAGTCTGCAGCAGATGGAGAGAAGAACCTTCCACCTTCTCTGAATTTTTCAGTGTAACAAATGATGATTAAAATGTATTCTTACCGTAATTGACACAACTATTATGGTAACTCACGACTTCCTTCTTGCAGGTTTTTGTGAAATAATTTTAAAAGCAGATAAGAAGTCATCCCTAAACTAAAATGTCATCAGTGGTAATTAGTTCTTCTACCTTTAGCAGAAATGACTGCAAGTTAATATTTCCATCTGCTGATGTGAGGATCACAAGGAGAAGAAAATTTGGGGGTATACTTATTATTATGTTCTTCCAAGTTTCTGGGAATTCTGAAGAAGGAGTTCCCCATAATATCACTGCCCATACTGGATAATGTTCCAAAGTCAGGCAGTAATGTCTAGAACGTCTGCCTTGCACCTCTGGGGTCTTCAGTTTAACTTCTGACCAGGACACTATCTCTATGGAGTTTGCATATTCTCCCTCTGCTTGTGTGGGTTTCCTGCACGTACTTCAAATTCCTCCAAGAATCCAAAGACATGCTGGTAGGTTTACAGGCTCCTGTCTAAATTGGCCCTAGTATGTGAGTGTATGTGAGATAGGAACTTTGGATTGTAAGCTCCTTGGAGGCAGGGACTAATGTGAATGTACAATATGTAAAGGGCTGTGCAAATTGTTGGCACTAGATAGTTTCCTGTGATAAAAATAACAAATAATTGTCAATATTCGGACAAAAACATTTTTAACATGGACTGCCCTTCTCTGCCAAACCTAACACCTAAAAAACATGTTTGAAAATCCTCAGAGCTTCTTTTAATATATAGAATAGCACAAGTAGGGATGGCTCTTTGAATTTAGTGCTGCTAGACTGTAATCAGCCTAAGTTGAAATTATAGCTCTGTTTTCACTTGGTCATCCCTAAGTCCTGTGTTATTGTTTGGTTCTGTCTGCTGCCAGGGTGTGTCCCTTGCCATAGTGCAAGGAGATTCAGCAAGGATGGGTTTTGAATTGTGATATCCTTCTTGTCAGCTGCTAGATGGTTTATTGCCAGTGGTGCCGGCTGAAAGAGGGTATGAATATTTATGATCTAGTGTAGCTCCCATCACGCTGGGCTCCTGCCTGGGGGAGGGTGTTTGTTGGATGTCTTGGCTTCCTAGAAAAAAGATAAAGCAAAGGCCTAGCACATTATTCACAGCACTTTATTAAAGAATAATGGTGTGCATACTCACAAAGGCAATGAATATAACAGCATTGCACGTTAGCTCTAGATACGAAAGGTCTTCAACACAAAAAAAGGTTTTGCTCGGAAGAAGGGGGCGAAACACATCAGATAGTTTACAATGTTCGTTTGCATTTGAATTTCATTGTGCTGAAAACCTTTTGGTTATGGAGCTTACATACAATGCTGTTATTTTTATTGCTTTTGTAAGTAGGCACTCTTTTATCTTTTAATATAATAACTAGGCCTTTGCGCCCTTTATTTAATCTTTTGTGTAGTTGCAATTTTCTTCACTCTTAGGAGGGTAGCATCAGCTTTTTACATTGGTCCAGCCTGGGAATTGATGGTCACAACCTGAGGCTAGCAATTAGTTTGGTCTTTATGGAATCCCCAAACACTGTGGTGTCAAGTGTTTATCTTGAGGAGTCTTGGCTTCCTAGGCCTGCTGCCTGTGGAGGTCAACCATGAGCTTGAGAGACAAGGCCATAGTCTGGGATCCAAGCTCACACTGTCATACAGGATGTGGTCTTCGCTGGGGGTGGGGGTAGAGCTGAGCCTGGGAGAAAGGAACACTGTGCAGGAAATATGGCTTGAGGTGCCCAAGAGTTGGAAGGATAGCTGGAACCTCATCTGAAGTATGGTGTCTCACCCAAAATTTGCCATGCCTACTACTAAATACCTTGGACTGTCTACTTTTCAAAAAGAGGTAATTTGGTGGGGTTTGTACTGTCTTGACATTTTATGGCCTCAAGAAATTAGATCGGCCGTCAGTACATCAGGATTGGTGGGTTGTCAAATATATATCCCATAGTTTGTGGACTCCCCTACAAACTAAATAATATACACTGATTTGGGTTATTTTCACCAAAGAAATGTAGCAGAATACATTTTGACCTACATTTATGAAGAAAGATTATTTATTTGCACAATTGTATAACCAAAACATAGAAAATATTTTCAGTATTTTTTTTGTTTATTTAGCAAAAAAATAAAAAACTCCAGTGTTGATTAAATACCACCAAAATAAAGCTCTATTTGTGTGAACAAAATGATAAAAATTTCCTATGGGTACAGTGTTGTATGACCGCACAATTGTCATTCAAAGTGTGACAGCACTGGGCAGAAAAGGGGTGAAAGTGTCCGGTATTGAAGGGGTTAAAAATGTGCTGGGGACTCTCTTTGTATTGTGTTGTATATTGCCGTGCTCACATGTACCTGCAGATCAAAGCGGCCTCCATTGTCTGGGCTTCTGGTGTGTTGCCTTCTCTAGGTGAGCCTGCTCTCTGTTTGTGAATTGCTATCTATGTCCCATAGTTGGGAACTCAGATAGTCCATGGTACGGAACAGTATTTTAAAATGTATGCAACTAAATCCTCTGTTTTTAACCCAAAAAAAGAAAATAGTTTCTTCTTCTTTTTCTTCTTGTTATTATTATTATTATTTTTATTATTATTATTATTATGCGGCAGTGCAGCTTCTACATGTATTTTCAAAAGTGTGCAACAAAATCTTTTGTTTTTAAGTTACCGTATATACTCGAGTATAAGCCGACCCGAATATAAGCCGAGGCACCTAATTTTACCACAAAAAAATGGGAAAACGTATTGACTCGAGTATAAGCCTAGGGTGTGCTTCACTTTGCCTCACTGTGTCCATGCCTCACTGTGTCCATGCCTCACTGTGCCCATGCCTCACTGTGTCCATGACTAGACTGACGTTTAACATGGGAGTCTATAGAAGGGTTGCCCGGCTTTGAAAAATAGGTGCTCCCCGGCCGTAGGTCCTCCAGACAAGAAACTTTGCACACTTGTAGAGGAAGAGTGGGGCTACATGTGTGCCAAGTTTGCCGGTACCGGCTCCCCAAGGTCCGGGAGATCAGGTGCAAAAAGGTGACTCAAGTATAAGCCGAGGGGGGCATTTTCAGCACAAAAAAATGTGCTGAAAAACTCGGCTTAAACTCGATTATATACGGTAACTGAAATAGATTATTATTATTATTATTATTATTTTGGTGGGTAGCTGAAAAGTAGATATACACTGTATATGTCATTGTTAATTTACATCTGCAAAAGGCAGCTTCCTGGTTGTCATGTTTATCCTCTTACTTCAGTATTATGTGTCCCATGCCCTGAACAAGCATAGAAATAAAGATTTCTGACTTTACAGATAAGCAGACTTGTTCCAGTTTAGTGATCAGTGGACAGATTGGACAACTTGGAAGGAGGGTGGACCTGCACATATACTAATGACGCCTATTACCTCAAATGGTCAATAAGCACTAAGCCCTGATGGCATGTGACTTATTCAAGATATACAGTATGGCCGCCCCCTAACACACACTGATAAGATGTTGAGCAGGCAGTTGATCACAATCACTAATAAAGATAAAAACTGTAAGACATCTACAAATCCATTCCATACATTATAGCGGGAGGCTTTCTTCTTCTTCTTCTGGGGTGCGCTGGTCCTCACTGCATGGTGGGGATAATACGTTCTCCCTAAATATATTTTGCATGAGCTCCCCAATAGACTGTCTCAACTTCTGCTTCATATCTTTCCCCATGAAGACGTAGAGTATTGGGTTGACGCAACTATTAAACATGGCCAGAGGTGGTGAGACAATGTACAGGATGTCCAGTACCTGATTGTCAATGTATAGCAGGGTTACTTCTATGATCTGGAAGGGCGCCCAGGTGATGAAAAACACGACAATAATACATATTGCCATCTTGATGTTTTTTTTTACCTACTTCAGAAAATCCTATATTTTGTACTGTAAAAGCCAGATGAATGTAACAGATACAAATGATAATAAGAGGGATCAGAAATCCAAACATTGCACTTGTAAGATAGAAGGGCTTTCTTATGTGAGGTTCTAAATAACATATGGTCCTGTTATGAGAGGTGTGATATCTCTTGTAAAAGAATGCAGGCAGACACATCACAAAGGACAACATACAAATAGCCAAGCATATCATCCACGCCATTTAGATTTTTCGGTGCTTTTGGGCCCAAACGGGATAGAAAACCAGAATCCATCGGTCAACGCTGATAGCCACCAGGATGAACAATAATATCCTGCAGAGGACAGGAACGTACAGCCATTATGGGTAGAAGATCTGCACTACAATGAATGGAAGACACAAGCAGCACGTGATATCGGCCAGAGCAAGGTTCCCAAACCAAACAGTGGTCACGGTCCGCTTCAGCTTACCACCAGTAACCCAAAGCACCAGAGCATTACCGGGGACACCTAAGAGAGTAGTGAGAGATAAAACCAGGGTTGTGAACATGCGCTCAGGGTTGTAATACATGGCTGGCTCCATTTCACTGCTGACGTTGAACATCTTGTTTACCTGTAAAGACATCAAGAGTTACTTCATCTGTCTGATTATTAATCAATTTTTTCTGTTGTTCCGACACCTATGGCAGGCGAACAGTACAGGTTTATAATGGGGTTTCCCGTGAAGGTGTCTCCCTCCCCTGCCTACACTGTTCGGCGCTCTGCCTGAGTCCCCGGCGCTGTGTGTTTTGCGGTGCGGTGTTGTGTAAAGCACACAGTGTGCTGTAAGGGGGTGAAGCGCACCAGTGTCTGCTCAGTAGGGCTCTTCCCCTCTGTAAGCCGAGTATGTGAACTGTGCGGGCAGCACAGAGAGCCTGCCTGCCGAGCAAGCTAAGGTAATCTAAGGTAAGCTAAGCTCTGCACAGTCTTCCTGTTCATTTACACACCGAAGCATAGTGAATACTGTTTAATATGCTTCAGTTATGAATGGACACAGTTAGTGATCGGCGCTGAGCACTCACTGTGTTCATTCCAAAATAGGAAGGGGCCGATAAATGACATATTTACCAGCCCCTTCCCGACTCTCCATGGTGAAACAATCCCCGGCAGCAGCTGGCAGTAGAGCAGAGAAGGTGAAGCAACAAGGGACCAGGAGAGCACACAGGGGGGCCCAAGCAGCAGAAGGAAGGGGAATCTGGACAGAAGGGGCAGTATTTACTGGAACCATTCCCCTATATTTTCCTCCTGCAGCAGCTCAATGCCAGTAGGAGGGAGAAGAGGAGAAGCTGGCTTTCAGCTGCTGTAGGGGGGAACTACAGGGGATCAGTTAAAGTAAATGTTGCCCCCACTCTTTTCCAAGTTCTGGGGGCCGGCAAGGAAGAGATGCAATCTACCGTAATCAGTTGCCGACCCAGCTGTACCAAAAGAGTTATTGTCACGTACCTGGTGGAGATCGAGCTGTAGAGGGGGCTTCTCTTGCACCTCCTGTCCAACACCCCTGATAGTGGTGACAGGGAGTGGAGGACACAGAGTGGCACGAGGGCCGATTTAGCAGATGGCTCTGGCTGGGACTTGGCAGGAACCAGGTAGCTGGAGAGCGCCGGGCCGGAACTAAGAACAGGAGTTCCATGTCACTGGATCAGTAGCTGGAAGCGTAGCCGGGACGTAAGCCAGTGGGTCATCAACAGCCGGACAGAGCAGGTAATGAGACATGAGGCAGAGGCAAAGACAGGACACAGGCCAGATTCGGTACACAGTCGGGCAATGAGGCACAGGAACATCAGGCAGAGGCGGAGTCAAGCACAAGCCGGGGTTACAAGTAGGCAGGCGGAGGTCAAGAGGAAGGTTCAGGCAAGCCGGGTCAGGTCCACAGGAAACTGGTACAAATCAGGTAAGTCAGGCACTAGCTGAAAGACCACTCAGCAAAGTGTGCATGTCACTGGCAGGTTTAAATAGGCAGACATGCGCCAAAACATGTCCTTTCTTCTGCACTTCTTGGAAAGTGCACGTCTGCGCACGGCTGCGTGCCTGTTCTCCGGGTTTCTCCTACAGTTATCTTCCCCTGGTTTCCAACATTAAAACATGCTCAAATTGTGGTCCACCTACCATTTTTCCATTTTGGGTAGAGTAGCAGCCGTAAAAATGTCCATCCTTCTGAAACTATTATTCTAATTCAGAGTCCAAACACTATACATTGCCAAAACCACCAGAGACCGCCTTCAATCACACATTAACAAGTTCATATGGTTAATTAAGAGACCCTGATATAAAAAAACATTTGCTCTACAGTCCCCAATATTCGGGGGGGGGGGCTTGGTCTTCCCAACCTTCCGCTTCATTACCTTGTTGCAAGATTGCCACAGACGGCACAATGACATACCCTTGAGCCTGACGAACAATGGGTACGATTTGAAGGTACTGCTGTGCTACCCTCCTATCTTCCTGGGTTATTAAAGACATTATAAAGATATTACCCATGGTTGTAGCACATTCCTTTCACTTCTAGTGGTTGTATAGGAAATATTATCACCTTGTAGCTCCTTTTTTTCCATCTGGTATTACATTTTTATTGTGTAGCGCACCCCTGAAAGAGCCGCTGTCATTTTTGCCCCAGTTCTTCATTCCTATTCAGTGTGGAGGCAGCCAGGCGTACAGCAGCAGACACTCATTCAGCTCTGCATATAGTCTAGGGGTTATACTTTATGATAGTACTGGTCTTCTACAAGGAGAAAGCCTCGGAAATGAAAGTGGCTAAAATTTACCAGAATTGGATCACAAATAAAGGAAAATTAAGTCCTGAGTATTAATTGGCTCCAGTTTCCAAGATACAGCTTCAGGCCAAAATTGCATCAAAATAATTCAAAATTACGAGGGGGGATGTCTGATTATTCTCCATAATTTTTCTGAAAAATGTTATATAGGAATGAGAATTGTGCCACATCAATCAATATAAATGTATCTTTTTTTTTACCAATAACATAACTTTCCATTCATTTATTGGTTTTTCATGTAACATTTTCATGCTCCCTCCACACCATTGGGACTGTGAAAGGCATGGACTTGTTCTTCTTGTTTAGCCAAAGACACAGATAAGTTGCACATGTAATGCAACAATAATGAGGGGCCCAACTCCTGTCCTGATCCCCTATTTTGCATCTAAAATATCGGTGGTCTGTCTTTTTTACCACTGCCGTCATACTGCAAATGTAACCTAGCCACAAATGTAGCAGAAGTTATCTGCGTTGTTTGCACAGTTTTGAGGCATCGTGACTTCTGAGGGAAAATATCACACAACTGTTCCTTGGAAATGTTAGGCAATGACACTTTCACAAGCCACCAGAAGAAACTGTATGAGACGTAGATCTGACCAAGACTAATGTACCTTGTAATAAAAGAACAATAAATTACAGTCCGGTAATAATCTTTAGAATCAAAGTGAAGATAAATTTAAACACTTCCATGTTGTACCATTTTCATTGTTCTACCGTACTTTGTTGAGAAGTTACGAGGCATCATGGTCATCAGACACCTCCCTCCCTTGTAGGCAAATATACCCCCCGTGTGTATAAATCTTTATTGTGTAATATCTTGAAAACTTTAGCCAATCAGCACCTTTATCGCCTGTTTTCTAATTCAAATAATGTAAAAATTAGCACATTTTATCTGATCAGAGGTCGATTGTGACAGGGGGTCACTTTGGAGCACAGGGTGAGCAATGGAATAATGGACATTGAGAATATGTATGGGATTGTTTTAAAATGGGTCTGTAACATTATTCCCCAATATTGCCCAGGATCTGTAAATAGTTATTCTGTTGATGCTGAACTCAACAGGTTAAATTAAGAGAGGCTGATGTGTCTCCTGTCTCCTTGTGTAATGCTAATGAGCCTCACCTATGCTACAGGCCCTTTCATTGTGATGATGTAGATTGGAGCTTGGTAGACCGGCTGGCTCCATATTATGGGATGTGGAAGTGTCTTCTGTGAGGAGGGGGGGGGGGGAATCAACCCTTCTGACTAAGACTGTTTATCAAAGGAGAAGTTTGAACACACCTGACCTGTATCACCATTGTCATTGGACAGTTTAACCCGCCCTGTTCCCCAAAGGATGGGAGGGGAGGGTTTTGAAGAGAAATGTGTTACCATGTGTTTTGAAAATAAAGTCTTTCCCTGTTTTGGAACTTGAATACAGAGCGTTGTCTCGTATCTGGGGGGAGAATCATTCGTATGGGGTCTTATTCGGCTGGTTGGAGTGTCTGGTGGCTTTCGTGTGGTTGGAAAGAGAATATCCTAACGGTGTTAACCCCTTTCATACTTGGGGTGCCGTTACATCGATAATTTCCCAAAGTTTTTAGACCAGTGTAATTAATTCAAAACTTATTTTGGGATAGGAGTGGGGTACAAAGTTCAGTAGTATTTTGAGGACACCGATCTTCCTCCTAGAAATACTGAGCACAGTCCTTGCAGTAACAAATAATGGACTGAACGAGGCAGGGACTCCATGAACAATGTCCATGCGGTAGTAGCAGCACACTCACTAATGTCCTTGGATAGTTGGATTCCTCCTTCCAATATCTTCCAGACACAACTCCAGTGAATTCTCCAGACCAGATCCCCAAAATGAAGTCTTTCAGTCATCAAAAGCAAAGCTCAGTAGAAAAGACCCCCCACGCTAGCAAAGCTGGGACCTTGATGGGCAGTAGGAAAGGACAGCTGGACTACCCAGAAGGGCAGATAAGACCCCAAAGGAGGATAGGACCCCAAAATAGAACCAATGTGTGGTCAGCAGAGGTGCCCATTAAATAAAAAAGCACCTGATGACCACACATTGGTTCCATTTTGCATGGTTATAGTACAATCCCTTCACCTCTAATGTCTGTATGGGATAAATATAACCTTGTATCACCTATCTCTGACTTCCTATATCTGGGCTCCAACTTTTGTTGCGGCATTCCAGAATAGGGACGACGTATCCTGGTGGATTCATAACTCTGTGACAAGTCTCAAAGACCTTGTTGTATGACTGTGTAGCGGGGTCTTTAAATTTAGTTGGGATGCTCTGGGTATTAGTATGACCCAGGTGTGTAGATTTTGAGAGGTTTTGGACCACTTTGTGTTCGTGGAGGATTGGATGGTGTAATAATCTCTTTGGCCTCTGGGTGGCAGGGTACCCAGAGGCTCAAGGTAGAATGACTGTCACAGTGCTACCCTTTTTATCCCTTTCCGGAAATGGTACGGCGAGGGCGGGGAACCTGCCGTGGTGTCGAAGGGAGGAGATAAAAGGGGGGAGACGCCCTAACCACGAGGTCTGTCTTCGGGAGGATCTTCTTCACGCGCCCAGGCACCTTAGGCCTGGGTGCGGGCGGTTCTGGATTCCGGCTCAGGTGCCCTAGGCCTGACCGGAATGGAGTCAGAGTCCATCCCAGGCACCTTCAGCCTGGGGTGAGGTACTAAACTAGGAGGCCTGGGGTCCAGTGACTTCGACTGGATCCCGCGAGGGTGGAGAAGTCCGAGGGTCCCTGAGGTGGATGGGGCCCATATCTGAGGCGAGGAGGCCGGGGAGGTTACCCATTCGGAGAGTCTGGAGCAGCATCAACCCAGTGACGAATGGGCTTCTGGTAACTCCCTTGGGGGGACATCTTCTCCTGATAGGGGCCACAGCGCAGCGAAGGTACTCCTATCTATGTTCTCTTGAGTCGCTGGTAGAGACTCTCAAGTTCTAAGTCCTTCCTAGCTAATGCTATAGTAACCGCTGGCGAGATCGCAGTGGTTTAGCTGACAACCAGGATAGTGCCTCGACCTGCTCACCCCCGTATCAAGATGTTATCAAGTCGCAACCAGTTGGCTACTGAAGCACTGTTTATTGTGAGATGTACAATAAAACAAGAGTTGGACTGTGATCGGTGTGTGGAACTCTGGTTAATGGGAGCAAAGGGAAGTGTTGGCGTAGCAGGACTTGATTCTAGACAAAAGCACATAGGCCAGAGGAAATTTCTGGTGCTGGCCTTCACCTCACCCACAGCTATGGGGAGGACATGGGCCGTAGAGCATCTCACCCTGTCGTGTGACATACCCCTAGACAAAGGAGATAGGGTGAGGTCGCTACACATGGGGGCTCGCCCGGGATGATATGTGTTTTAACTTTGGAAGAAAGAATGGCTGTGTCTGGACTTTGCTGCCCGGAGGAGTTCCGAGCAGGTCGGCCATGTGATTGGCCAAAGTGTATCCCTGCTCAAAGTCGTGAAAATGACCCTAGGACGGGAAAGGCCCATGCAGAGGAGCGAGAAGAGGGAAAAGTCCAGCCGTGTGAAGTACTACATGTGGGGGCTTTTATTACACTGCGCCACGGGGCACCCCGTGACTGTGCAGTTCATGGGCGGAGCTTGATGGAAGCCCGCGAAAACGTGCAAGTCGTGGGAGGAGTCTGGCCATGTGGAGGAACTCACGTGGAGACTTTGGCGTGTGGTCAGTGCGTGATGGAGCAGCAGACAGTCAGGATGGCCTCAAGCTCCCCGTGGATTCCGGTTCCCTACCCCACGAAGATGACTACGTTCGCTGCTCCCCTTACAGACACGGGGATAAGACTCAGGCCCCGAGGACAGTTGGCTTTGTACTCATGCAGAGACACGGAGGCCCTTGGTGTGATCTGTCCTGAATGCTGGGGACTGGTGGTCCACCTGAAGCCATTCGGGCGTTGCGAAGCATGCAAAGAGTTCTTGTTTGAGGTGGAGCCATCCACAGTAAGGCCCCGGGCCCTTTGCCTCAACAGCCTCACAGGTACCGCTACTCCGGAAGGGGAGATCCAGGCCTTTGCGGAGGTTCCCGTACGCACTGACCAGGGCGACGTGACTGCCCAATCAGAGACTGAGAGAGAAAAATCCGAGGATGCTGCTTCGGTCACCACAGATTCTCTGCTCCCACCTCCGAAGAGGAAAGTCGGCCTGGTGCAGGCCTCCTGTGGTCGTGGTCGAGCTTCACCCCGTCGCTTGCCTGGCCTGGATGGATCCGGTTGGAAGAGTCCTGGACATCCCAGTTCTAAAAAAGGTCAAGGTGAGCCAGGGGCTGGGACTGTGGTGGTGGTTGGAGGTGTCGGGGGTCCACAGTCGGTGGAGCCCGCAAGGGAGGGTAGTACCACGTCTACCAGAGACTACCTTCCCGCCGAGATGTATGACACTTCCGGCCTAGAGTCGCTGTCGGATTGTGGAGATGATGGTGAGATTGATGAACTGTTTCACCAGAAGGGCTGGGACAAACGCCCGTTACCTATGTTACGTGCACCGCAGGATTCCCCTATGTCAATAGGAGACAGCACGTCCCGGGTACAAGTCCCGGAGTCTACGAGGAAGCCTAGTCCTCAAATTACCTTCCCACAATCTACAACATCGCCCGTCTTGGTGGCGGGGATGCAGCGCGCATCACTACGAGCACCGAGAGAAAGCCAGCAGAGGTAGTGAAAGTACCTCGGCATCCGGAGGCCATCGTTCAACCCGAAGAAGGTGAACGGGATGCCATGCCTCCTTTGGCCAGATTGCAAAGACTTTTCTTGCAGAGAGTCGCCCGTGAGTATGGGTGGGAATATCCCTACTTGCCTCGGGACTTACTTTTTGAAGTTGAGGTCATACGCCAGAGATGGTATGACGAATTTGTTTGGGAGAAACTCAAGGTACCCCATGCACGAAGATACTTGTCTTGTTCGCCAACAGTGTCGAAGAAGTTTAGAGACTGCAGAGCTGACTGTATGTGGGGCCGCCATATCCACGCAGACAAAGTGCGCATCTGCAGGAAAGATGGAGAGGATGCGGACTATTCAATTGAGGTTTTCGATAAACATCTGAAGCCTTTGTTCTTGCCTGACCCGAAGTTCTATTTGTGAGAAGAGACTCACTGTTGTTTCCTTTCCTACAATCTTCTAGAAGTGTTCCTGCCGGAGCATCCGAACTGTGCCCTAGTTTTTTTTATTTGGGCTTTTGTTTTCTACTCTTCAGGAGGAATGAGAGCAGTTTTGTTTGTTCTCTCTTCCTTACAGTTCAAAGACAGACTTTGGGGGTAGAATCAGTGTAGGGACGCAGGAAAAATGAAGATTGCACCAAGTGTCATTACCGCGGCACTGTCACCAGGTGGCAGTGTTGTGCAACGGCTGTTTGTTTTTTACACGCGCATCACTTTATTCATTGGAGTGAATGGGTCTCTCGGCTGATAGACCCATTCATTCCAAATTAAAACAGAATGTTAGGATTTGACTTTTCTTGTGTGTGTTTTTTTTTTCTCCCTTCTGCAGGAGATTCGTCTGTCAAGACTACTGAGTATGGGGTGGTTCTTAGACAGTGAAGGGAGGGATTGTATATGTGTACATGTTAGATGGTTTTAAGGAAAAGTTTATTATTTTATGTTCCCTTCCCATTTGAGCAGGTCTTGGTCTGGTTAAGGTTCAAAATTTTAGGGATAGCCTCTGGGTCAGGCTTATGTCATCACTCCATGGAGACATGGGTTTGCACCAGACGCTGGGGACCAGCGTCAAATCACAGGGGGGAGTATGTAGCGGGGTCTTTAAATTTAGTTGGGATACTCTGGGTATTAGTATGACCCAGGTGTGTAGATTGTGAGAGGTTTTGGACCACTTTGTGTTCATGGAGGATTGGATGGTGTAATAATCTCCTTGGCCTCTGGGTGGCGGGGTACCCAGAGGCTCAAGGTAGAATTACTGTCACAGTGCTACCCTTTTTGTCCCTTTCCAGAGATGGTACAGCGAGGGCAGGGAACCTGCCGTGGTGTCGAAGGGAGGAGATAAAAGGGGGAGACGCCCTAACCACGAGGTCTGTCTTCGGGAGGATCTTCTTCACGCGCCCAGGCACCTTAGGCCTGGGTGCGGGCGGTTCCGGATTCCGGCTCAGGTGCCCTAGGCCTGACCGGAATGGAGTTGGAGTCCATTCCAGGCACCTTCAGCCTGGGGTGAGGTACTAAACTAGGAGGCCTGGGGTCCAGTGACTTTGACTGGATCCCGCGAGGGTGGAGAAGTCCGAGGGTCCCTGAGGTGGATGGGGCCCATATCTGAGGCGAGGAGGCCGGGCAGGTTACCCATTCGGAGAGTCTGGAGCAGCATCAACCCAGTGACGGATGGGCCTCTGGTAACTCCCTTGGGGGGACATCTTCCCCTGATAGGGGCCACAGCGCAGCGAAGGTACTCCTATCTATGTTCTGTTGAGTCGCTGGTAGAGACTCTCAAGTTCTAAGTCCTTCCTAGCTAATGCTATAGTAACCGCTGGCGAGATCGCAGTGGTTTAGCTGACAACCAGGATAGTGCCTCGACCTGCTCACCCCCGTATCAAGATGTTATCAAGTCGCAACCAGTTGGCTACTGAAGCACTGTTTATTGTGAGATGTACAATAAAACAAGAGTTGGACTGTGATCGGTGTGTGGAACTCTGGTTAATGGGAGCAAAGGGAAGTGTTGGCGCAGCAGGACTTGATTCTAGACAAAAGCACATAGGCCCGAGGAAATTTCTGGTGCTGGCCTTCACCTCACCCACAGCTATGGGGAGGACATGGGCCGTAGCGCATCTCACCCTGTCGTGTGACATACCCCTAGACAAAGGAGATGGGGTGAGGTCGCTACAACTGTGTAGAGCTCACACACTCACACTCTTAAGCCCTGTACACGCGATCGGTTTTACCAATGAAAACAGTCAGATTTTTTTTTTCCATCAGTGTTTTCAATTTATCCGATGGAAAAAAAAAAACAATAGCAAATTACTATCGTCTGTCGGTTTTAGACTGATGGTGTGTAGGCAAGACTGATGGAAGTCAGCTTCATCGGTTTTCCAATGGAAAAATCCATCGGTTAAAAATCCATAGGAAATCCGATTGTGTGTACAGGGCTTTAATGTTATTTCTTGTAGTAGAAAATACCGGAGGGTACACCAAGCTTGTGTAGCACAGTTAGGTATTGCCCACTGTCATACCCCCCCCACTCCTCTCCTGTACAGACTGTCCACTCCCAAATGCCCTACTCCCCCACACTTTTCACCTGCACCCACTGTCCATGGTCATACTCTCTATACTCCTCTTCTGCACGATCTGCCCACTGTCATACTCCCCACACTCCTCTCCTGCACCCACTGTGCATTGTTTTACCCTTCACACTTCTCTTCTGCAGATACTTCTGATTGCCATCATACCTCTTTGTGCCTTTCCTGCACCCGCTGCCCATTGTTATACCCTCCACACTCTTTTCTTGCACCCACTGTCCATGGTCATACCCTCCACACCCCTCTCTTATACATACTGCCCCCCAACATACCACTTTGTGTCTTTTCTGCACCCACTGTCCACTGTCATACTCTCTACACACCATTCCTGCACTTAGTGTCCATGGTCATAGCCGCCACACTCATTTCCTGCACCCACTTTTCATTACATGCTCCAGATTCCTCTTTTGCACCCACTCTCCATTGCCATACCCTCCACACTCCTCTCCTGTACATTCTCTCCATTGTCATACCCTCCAGGGTCCTCTTACCTTTCGTACCTTTATGTCATCTTCTTGTATCTCTTGCCTCTTCTTCTCTCTGCCTGTCTACCTTTATATCTAACCCCAATTTTCCCCCTTTTGTGTTCCTCCTTCTCCTTCCTCCTCTTTCCCCTTTCTATTTCACTTTCTTCCTCTCACTCTTCCATCTCCCATCCATGGTGTAATGACTTCTCCATGGCCGGTCTTACCTCTACCAGTCTGCAGCAGATGGAGAGAAGAACCTTCCACCTCCTCGGAATATTTCAGAAGAGCAAATGATGATTAAAATGTATTCTTACCATAATTTACACAACTCTTATGGTAACACACCGACTTCCTTCCTGCAGGTTTTTTGTGAAATCATTTTTTAAGCAGGTAAGAAGCCGTCTCTAAACTAAAATGTCATCAGTGGGTCTTTGTCCCTTTCAGCTGTCTTTATTTTAGTTTTTATTCTTGCTATAGACGGGAAATGTACAATTCTAGGTATAGGAAAGTTGGGAATTGGTTCTTCTACCTTTAGCAGCAATGACCGCAAGTTAATATTTCCATCTGCTGATGTGAGGATCACAAGAAGAAGAACATTTTGTGGTATATTTATTATTCATTATTTTTATTGTTTCCCAAGATTTTGGGAATTCTGGAAAGGGGGTTCCCAATGATATCACTGCCCATACTGGGTAATATTCCAGATATAGGCAGTAATGTCTAGGACTTCTGCCTTGTAACTCTGGGGTCCTCAGTTTAACTTACAACCAGGACACTATCTGCATGGAGTTTGCATGTTCTCCCTCAGATTGCATGGGTTTCCTCCAGTTACTCTCATATCCTCCCACAATCCTGTCTAAATTGGCCCTAGTATGTGAGTGTTTGTGAGACAGCTATACTGCCCTTTATTCTGATTTTCAAATGATGGCGGGATGCCATGGGACACAATCTGGACCATCGCTGGACACTTTGAATTTTTTTAACTAGAAACAGGAACAATAATGTTATGGTGTCTCTTCTTATTTACATTTCTTACCCACACACTGGTGAACTGGATAGGGGTCCAAGGGCTTGCCAAGCTGGAGTTCTTCTTTAACTTCTGCTGGATCTCCCTATGGTCCCACCAACTGTTCATGTGATATTCCTGCCCACGCATACTGCTGATTTCATCCAGTTGGTATTTCTGGTCTGAAGTTCTGCCAGGAACTTTCTCCAGGACTCATGTACCTCCTATACCACATCACCATCTGTCTCACATCCAGGAGCACTTGGCCTGGAGATACAAGAGAGGCTTCCCCCGTCATCCCAATCTCCAATCAGATACATGACATCCATTGTGAGTGAGAGAGACAGTCCTCTCGCCATCGATCTGTAAACATTTGTAACATGGACGGCCTTTCTCTTCCGAACCTAACACTTTAAAAACATTTTTTTTAAACCCTCAGAGATTCTTTCCCAATGACGAATAGCACAAGTAGGGATGACTATTTGAATTCAGTGCTGATAGACTGTAATCAGCCTAAGCTGAATTTATAGCTCTTTTCATTTAGTCATCCTTAGTCCTGTGTTATTGTTTGGTTCTGCCTGCTGCTGGGGTGTGTCCCTTGCCATAGTACAAAGAGATTCAGCAAGGATGGGTTATGAATATTAAAGTCCTCCTGGTCAGCTGCTAGATTGTTTATTACCAATGGTATCGATTGGAAGAGGCTATGAATATTTATGATCTAGAGTAGCTCCCTTCCCCTTGGGCTCCTGCCTGGGGGAGGGTGTATGTTGGATGTCTTGTCTTCCTAGAAAAAAAGATAAAACAATGTGTGCAGAGGCCTACTGCATTCTTCACAGTACTTTATTAAAGGATAAAAGTGTGCATACTCAAAAAAGCAATGAATAAAACAGCACTGTACGTAAGCTCCAGAACCAAAAGGTTTTGCTATGAAGAAGGGGGTATAGCCTTCGAAATACATTTTGGTGTTCATTGATGAGGCTGCATTTGATGGCCACTGGTGGGCTGCATTTGGTGGGCACTGATGAGGATGCATTTGATTAGTGCGGAGACTGTGAGCCAGGCCTTCTCATCCAACATCAGTGCTTGACCTCACAAATGCTCTTCTGGAAGAATGGTCAAACAATCCCATAGACACCCTCCTAAACCTGGTGCACAGCCTTCCCAGAAGAGTTGAAGCTGTTATAGCTGCAAAGGGTGGGCCAACTCAGTATTGAACCCTACGGACTAATGCCGCGTACACACGACCGTTTTTAATGTCATTGAAAAAAACAACGTTTTTCTCGACGTGATTCTTCTCAAGCCTGCCTTGCCTACACTCTATCGTGAAAAAAATGCTTGAGCAAAGCGCGGTGACGTAAGAAATGTACAACGGCACTATAAAGGGGAAGTTCCATTCGGATGGCGCCACCCTTTGGGCTGCTTTTGCTGATCCTTGTGTTAGTAGAAGTTTGGTGAGAGACGATTCGCGCTTTTCAGCCTCGTGCTCTTCAGTCCGTTACAGCGTGACGAATGTGCTATCTCCATTATGAACGCTAGTTGTACCAGAACAGGCACTCCCGTCTCATAACTTGCTTCTGAGCATGCGCGTTTTTTTCACGTCATTAAAGCCTACACACGGCCGGTTTTCACGACGAGAAAAACGACGACGTGAAAAAATAGAGCATGTTCCAAATTTTTAATGCCCATTTTTCACGTCGCGAAAAATGCTCTGGAGCCCACACACGACCGCTTTTAATGACCAAATAAAAAAAATGGCATTTTTCTCGTAATGAAAAACGGTCGTGTGTACGCGGCATAAAACTGGGACGTCATTAACCACTTCCCTACCGTGCACGAAAACCCCCTTCCTGCCCAGGCCATTTTTCAGCTTTCAGCGCTGTCACACTTTGAATGACAATTGCGCGGTCGTGCGACGTGGCTCCCAAATGAAATTTGCGCCTTTCTTTTTCCCACAAATAAAGCTTTCTTTTGATCACCTCTGCGGTTTTTATTTTTTGCGCTATAAACAAAAGAAGAGCGTCCAGTTTGGAAAAAAAACAATATTTTTTAGTTTTTGCTATAATAAATATCCATTTTTTTTTTCAATTAAAATTTTCCTCAGTTTAGGCCGATACGTATTCTTCTACATATTTTTGTTAAAAAAAATCGCAATAAGCGCGTATTGATTGGTTTGCGCAAAAGTTATAGCGTCTACAAAATAGGGGATAGATTTATAGCATTTTTTTTTATTTATTTTTTTATTAGTAATGGCGGCGATCTGCGATTTTTATTGTGACTGCGATATTGCGGCGGACACATCGGACACTTTTGACACATTTTTGGGACCATTCACATTTACACAACGATCCCTGCTATAAAAATGCATTGATTACTGTATAAATGTGACTGGCAGGGAAGGGGTTAACCACTAGGGGGCGGGAAGGGTTTAAATATGTTCCCTCAATGTGTTCTAACTGTGGGGGGAGGGGACTGACTGGGGGAGGTGACCAATGGTTGTCCCTATGTACAAGGGACACACCATCGGTCCCCTCTCCCTCACAGGACGTGGATCTGTGTGTTTACACACACAGATCCACTTTCCTGCTCGGTTCCCGCCGCCGGGCACGCGCATCGGTTCCTTGGGAACGCGGCGGGCGCGCACGCGCACGCCCCCTGGCTCGTTTTAAAGGCAGGACGTCATATGATGTCCTGTCAGAACGAGAGTGTCTTCCGCCCGCCGTCAATTGACGGTGGGCGGTTGACAAGTGGTTAAAGTTCATGTGCGTGTAAAGGCAGGTGTCTCAATACTTTTGGTAATATAGTGTATATCCCATAGTTTGTGGACTTTTTTACTTTCTTACAGATTAAATAACAAACACTGATTTGGGTTATTTTTACCAAAGAAATGAAGCAGAATACAATACATATTATATAATAGAATACATTTATGAAGAAAGATTATTTATTTGCAAAATCTTATAACAGAAACATAGAAAAACACATGGCTTTTTTCAAAATTTTCTGTCTTTTTTCATTTAGTTAGCAAAAAATCAAAACCCCAGCGGTGATTAAATATCATCAAAATAAATTTCTATTTGTGTGATAAAAATGATAAAAATGTCATATGTGTACAGTGTTACATGACCGTGTAATTGTCATTCAGAGTGCGACAGCGCTGAAGGCGGAAAATTATCCTGGGCAGCAAAAGGGTAAAAGTGCCCGGTATTGAAGGGGTTAAAAATGTGCTGGGGGCTCCCTTTGTATTGTGTTGTATATTGCCGTGCTCACATGTACCTGCAGATCAAAGCGGCCGCCATTGTTGTTGTTTTTGGATTTGGTGCAGACACATCACTGGGAGTCTTCAGCTGTCTTGTAAAGAAGATGTCTGGGCTTCTGGTGTGTTGCTTCCTCTAGGTGAGCCTGCTCTCTGCTTGTGAATTGCTATCTATGTCCCATACTTGGGAACTCAGATAGTTTTAGGTAATGGACCACACTTACCGGAGGGGCCTTCATGCAGCAGTGCGGCTTCTACATGTACAGTATTTGCAAATGTATGCAACTAAATCCTCTGTTTTTAACCTGAGTGACTGAAATATATTATTATTATTATTATTAATATTATTATTATTATTATTATATTATTATCAGGGATTTTTTTACAGAACAGGTGCATGTACTCCCAACTTCTGAGTCACCACTTGTCTCCGCCCCCTACCCACCTCTGAGCAATGTCCCTTAGTTTCACCCGCTACCCACCTCTCAGTACCGCCCGTTTTGGAGAATATGCAACCAAGTATTAATTTGTGATGCAAAGTAATTTATATGGAATGTGCTAATAATAACAAGAAAACAAGTAAAATAGATCCCCTGCAACCAGCAACAATAGACCCCCTCCCAGAAACAATAGATCCCTCCAGCAACAATAGATCCCCAAGCAACAATAGACCCCCAAGCAACAATAGACCCCCTCTCTCAACAACGATATAAACCTTCAGTAACGATAGATCCCCAAGAAACAATAGATCCGAACAGCAAAGAAAAATTAAAAATATCCCCCACAGCAACAATAGACTGCCCCAGCAATAATAGATCCATTTCAGCATAAATAGAACCCCCAAACAGCAACAATAGATTTACCTACACCTACAATACACTTCCTCAGCAACAATAGACCCTCCAGCAACAATAGATCCCCCGCAACAATATAGTCCACCAGCAAGAACAGATTGTAACGACAAGAGTTAACGTTGTTTAAGATATTCCATTGCCGAACACACGACAGCTACCAGACACTCCAACCAGCCGAATAAGACCCCATACAAATACTTCTGCCTCCACAAACGAGATAACCACTCTGTTTAGGTTTCCAACTGGCCTGACATCTTTATTGAGAAAAACAGGCTCTTATATACACTAAAATAATACTGTAGTCCAAATGAACAACTCCACCCACAACATCACACAATGGTTACATAACGAGGCCCAATACACATTATTCTGACATCTGTTAGCAGACAACAGGTGAGTTCATTAGCTAATTCCTTTACAGTTTAAATGACTATGCATGATCTTTATATTCCCCAGACTGTCTGTCTGCTAATTTACAATACAAACAATTACAGAGTTAATTATCACAATCCACAATGAAAGGATCTTTAGCAGCTAGCCAGGACTCATTTACATTACACAGGCAGACAGGTGACTAGAGTTGAACCCATCAGCATCTCTAAATTAACCTGTTGAGCTCAGAATCAAACAACCAGTAAATTGTCCTTTACAGATGTCCTGGAGAATATTGTGGATTAATATTACAGACCCATTTTAAAGCAATCCAAGACATATTCTCAATGTCCATTATTTTCTGGCTCATACTTTCTAAGAACTTCTGGGTTCCACGGGCCCTCCCGTTACACAGATCAACTCCAGCAACTATAGACCCCCCCCCCCCCACCGGCAACAATAGATCCCCTATCAGGCAGTATGAATAAATCTTCTAGCAGCCAGCAACAGTAGACCCCTTCCTAAATTTTCGATCCCTCCCAGCAATCATGAAACCCCAAACAACGAAAAAAGCCCCCCAGCAACCATAAACTTCCCCAGCAACAATAGCCCCCCCTCCACCAGCAACAATAGATGCCCCCAACAACAATAGATCCCCAAGCAGCCAGCTTTAATAGCCCTTTAGGACACCCCAGCGCCCCTTGTCATTACATACATTCAGTGCTGGAGGTGCCGGAACTGCGTTCCCCCACGTTCCTGCTGAAAAAAAGCCCTGATTATTATTATTATTATTTTGGTGGGTAGTATAAATGTATATATATATACTGTATATGCCATTGTTAATTTACATCTGTAGAAGACAGTTTCCTGGCTGTCATGTTTATCCTCTTGCTTCAGTATTATGTGTCCCATGTCCTCAACAAGCAAAGAAATAAAGATTTCTTTACAGATAAGTGGACTTGTTCCAGCTTAGTGATCAATGGACAGATTGGACAACTTGGGGGGGGGGGGGGGGGGGCTGCACATATACTGATAATGGTCAATAAGCACTAAGCCCTGATGGCATGTGACTTATTCAAGATATACAGTATGGCCGCCCTAACATGCACTGATAAGATGTTGAGCAGACAGTTGATCACAATCACTAATAAAGATAAAAACTCTAAAACATCTACAAATCCATTCCATACATTAGAGCGGGGGGCTTTCTTCTTCTGTGGTGCGCTGGTCCTCACTGCATGGTGGGGATAATACGTTCTCTCTAAATATATTTTGCATGAGCTCGCCAATAGACTGTCTCAACTTCTGCTTCATATCTTTCCCCATGAAGACGTAGAGTATTGGGTTGACGCAACTATTGAATACGGCCAGTAAATGTGAGACCATGTACAGGATGTGCAGTACTTAATTGTCAATGTATACTAGGATTACTCCGATGATGTGGAAGGGGGCACAGGTGATGAAAAACACGACAATAATACTTATTGACATCTTGATGGTTTTTCTACCTACTTCAGAAAATCTGATATTTTGTACTGTAAAGGCCAGATGAATGTAACAGATACAAATGATAATAAGAGGGACCAGAAATCCAATTGTTGCACGTGTAAGATAGAAGGCCTTTATCATGTGAGGTTCTAAATCACAGAAGGTCTCGTTATTAAAGATTTCATATTTTCTGTAGATGGTGCCAGGCAGACACATCACGAAGCACAACATCCAAATAGCCAAGCATATCATCCACGCCATTTTGATTCTTCTGTGATTTCGGGCCCACACGGGATGGACCACCAGAATCCATCGGTCAACGCTGATAGCCACCAGGGTGAAGACACTGGTATACATGTTAAGGATGAAGATGAAGGGTAAACTCTTGCAGAAGAAGTACAGCCAGTCTGAGTAGAAGATCTGCACTGCACTGAATGGAATACACAAGCAGCACATGATATCGGATAGAGCAAGGTTCCCAAACCAAACAGTGGTCACGGTCCGCTCCATCTTCACTCCGGTAACCCAAAGCACCAGAGCATTACCGGGGATACCAACGAGAGTAGTGAGAGAAAAAATGAGGATTTTGATAATGCGCTCAGGTATGTAATATATGTCTGGCTCCATTTCACTGCTGACGTTGAACATCTTGTTTACCTGTAAAGACATCAAGAGTTACTTCATCTTTCTGATTATTACTCAATTCAGGGCTTTTTTTTCTGCCGTTCCGACACCTATAGCAATTCTTTTTACCCGGACAGTACGGATTTTGAATGGGGCCTCCCATGCAGGTGTCTCCCTCCCCTGCCTGCGTTGCTCGGCGATCTGCCCGAGTCGCCGGCGTTGTGTGAGTTTTGCGGTGCAGTGTTGTGTAAAGCACACATTGTGCTATGGGGGGGTGGAGGGGGTGAAGTGCACCAGTGTCTGCTTAGTACAGAGTCTGCAGACACCATGGCTGCTGATTAAAGATCGCAGTCTAGTACCGTCTGCAGTTGCATCCTGGCATATTTACTATATTATCCTGTGCTCACTCAGTAGCCTTTATCTGATATTTCTTCTCTATTTGTGGGGTGCCTGTGGATTGCTTTGGATTTTTTTGGATTTTTTTTGTAATTAAAAGGAGCTTGAAAGTGTTGTAGAATGCACAGTGCCGCTTAGTGAAGTTTGGATGGGGTTGGGTTCAGTAGAGCTGATTCAGGTTTTTGGATGGAGGTACACTGCTCTACTGACACCACCCACTATCCAACTGATGCCGTCCACTGCCCTACTGGCACCATCCACTGCTCTACTGTCATGTCCAGTGCCCTACTGACACTGTCCACTGCCCTACTGACACCATCCACTGCTCTACTGTCATGTCCAGTGCCCTACTGACACTGTCCACTGCCCTACTGGCACCATCCACTGCTCTACTGTCATGTCTAGTGCCCTACTGACACTGTCCACTGCCCTACTGACACCGTCCACTGCTCTACTGACACAGCTCACTGCCCTACTGGCACCATCCAAGGCCCTACTGATGGTGTCCACTGCCCTACTGACACCATCTTCTGCCCTACTGACACCATCCAATGCCCTACTGGCACCATCCAATGCCCTACTGACACTGTCCACTGCCCTACTGGCACCATCCAATGCCCTACTGACCCCGTGCACTGCCCTGCTGTCATGTCCACTGCCCTACTGACAACGTCCACTGCTCTACTGACACTGTCCACTGCCCTACTAACACCATCCACTGCCCTACTGACACCGTCCACTGCCCTACTAACACCGTCCACTGCCCTACTGACACCGTTCACTGCTCTACTGACAATGTCCCCTGCTCTACTGACACCGTCCACTGCCCTACTGACACCGTCAACTGCCCTACTGACACCGTCCACTGCCCTACTAACATCGTCCACTGCCCTACTGACAATGTCCCCTGCTCTACTGACACCGTCCACTGCCCTACTGACACCGTCCACTGCCCTACTGACACCGTCCCTTGCCCTACTCACACAATTCGTCCAGAGAGGAGAACTGGGAAGGGGGAAGCTTTGTACAGAGGTAAGAGCTGCAAAGGGCAGAAGGCAGGTTGTGTAAAGTGAGAGATATGGAGGGGTGGAGGGGAGGGCAGGTGGTGCAAAATGAGAGCTGTGCAGGGTGTGGTGGGGGATTGTGCAGAGGTAAGAACTGTAGAGGAAGCTGGGGTTGCAGAGGTGAAACATGGGGGGTGGCAAAGGTGAGAGCTGTGGATTGGGCTGAGCTTTAGATGGAGGTGCAGAAGGGGAGCAGAGATAATATGGATGGGGTGCAGAAGTGGGGCAGAGTTAATATGGATGGGGGTGCAGAGGTGAGGTGTGGACTGGGGGTTTAAGCTGTAGTTAAAGGGGTGCAGAGGTGAGATGTTGATGGGAGGGGAAAAAGTGAATTGTGGGTGAGGTTGCAGAGTGGAGCTATGGACAGGGGAAAGAAGAGGAAAGCTGTGGATGAGGGGTGCAGAGGTTAGGTGTGGATGAGGGATGCAGAGGTTAGGTGTGGATGAGGGATGCAGAGGTTAGGTGTGGATGAGGGGTGCAGAGGTTAGGTGTGGAAGGGGGTTGCAGAGGTTAGGTGTGGATGAGGGGTGCAGAGGTTAGGTGTGGGTGGTGGTTGCAGAGGTTAGGTGTGGATGAGGGATGCAGAGGTTAGGTATGGATGAGGGGTGCAGAGGTTAGGTGTGGATGGTGATTGCAGAGGTTAGGTGTGGATGAGGGGTGCAGAGGTTAGGTGTGGATGGTGATTGCAGAGGTTAGGTGTGGATGGGGGTTGCAGAGTTTAGGTGTGGATGAGGGGTGCAGAGGTTAGGTATGGATGAGGGGTGCAGAGGTTAGGTGTGGATGGTGATTGCAGAGGTTAGGTGTGGATGAGGGGTGCAGAGGTTAGGTGTGGATGAGGGGTGCAGAGGTTAGGTGTGGATGAGGGGTGCAGAGGTTAGGTGTGGATGGGGGTTGCAGAGGTTAGGTGTGGATGAGAGGTGCAGAGGTTAGGTGTGGATGAGGGGTGCAGAGGTTAGGTGTGGATGAGGGGTGCAAAGGTTAGGTGTGGATGAGGGGTGCAGAGGTTAGGTGTGGATGAGGGGTGCAGAGGTTAGGTGTGGATGAGTGGTGCAGAGGTTAGGTGTGGATGAGGGGTGCAGAGGTTAGGTGTGAATGAGAGGTGCAGAGGTTAGGTGTGGATGAGGGGTGCAGAGGTTAGGTGTGGATGAGGGGTGAGGAGGTTAGGTGTGGATGAGGGATGCAGAGGTTAGGGGCGGATGAGGGGTGCAGAGGTTAGGTGTGGATGAGGGTTGCAGAGGTTAGGTGTGGATGAGGGGTGCAGAGGTTAGGTGTGGATGGGGGTTGCAGAGGTTAGGTGTGGATGAGAGGTGCAGAGGTTAGGTGTGGATGAGGGGTGCAGAGGTTAGGTGTGGAAGAGGGGTACAGAGGTTAGGTGTGGATGGGGGTTGCAGAGGTTAGGTGTGGATGAGGGATGCAGAGGTTAGGTATGGATGAGGGGTGCAGAGGTTAGGTGTGGATGGTGATTGCAGAGGTTAGGTGTGGATGAGGGGTGCAGAGGTTAGGTGTGGATGAGGGGTGCAAAGGTTAGGTGTGGATGAGGGGTGCAGAGGTTAGGTGTGGATGAGGGGTGCAGAGGTTAGGTGTGGATGAGTGGTGCAGAGGTTAGGTGTGGATGAGGGGTGCAGAGGTTAGGTGTGGATGAGGGGTGCAGAGGTTGGGTGTGGATGAGGGGTGCAGAGGTTAGGTGTGGATGAGGGGTGCAGAGGCTAGGTGTGGATGAGGGGTGCAGAGGTTAGGTGTGGATGAGGGATGTAGAGGTTAGGTGTGGATGAGGGGTGCAGAGGTTAGGCGTGGATGAGGGTTGCAGAGGTTAGGTGTGGATGAGGGGTGCAGAGGTTAGGCGTGGATGAGGGGTGCAGAGGTTAGGTGTGGATGAGGGATGTAGAGGTTAGGTGTGGATGAGGGGTGCAGAGGTTAGGTGTGGATGAGGGGTGCAGAGGTTAGGTGTGGATGAGGGATGTAGAGGTTAGGTGTGGATGAGGGGTGCAGAGGTTAGGTGTGGATGAGGGGTGCAGAGGTTAGGTGTGGATGAGGGGTACAGAGGTTAGGTGTGGATGGGGGTTGCAGAGGTTAGGTGTGGATGAGGGGTGCAGAGGTTAGGTGTAGATGAGAGGTGCAGAGGTTATGTGTGGATGAGGGGTACAGAGGTTAGGTGTGGATGGGGTGCAGAGGTTAGGTGTGGATGAGGGGTGCAGAGGTTAGGTGTGGATAGGGGTTGCAGAGGTTAGGTGTGGATGGGGGTTGCAGAGGTTAGGTGTGGATGGGGGTTGCAGAGATTAGGTGTGGATGAGGGTTGCAGAGGTTAGGTGTGGATGGGGGTTGCAGAGGTTAGGTGTTGGTGAGGGGTGCAGAGGTTAGGTGTGGATGAGGGGTGCAGAGTTTAGGTGTGGATGAGGGATGCAGAGGTTAGGTGTGGATGAAGGTTGCAGAGGTTAGGGGTGGATGAGGGGTGCAGAGGTTAGGTGTGGATGGGGGTTGCAGAGGTTAGGTGTGGATGAGGGGTGCAGAGGTTAGGTGTGGATGAGGGGTGCAGAGGTTAGGTGTGGATGGGGGTTGCAGAGGTTAGGTGTGGATGAGGGGTGCAGAGGTTAGGTGTGGATGGGGGTTGCAGAGGTTAGGTGTGGATGGGGGTTGCAGAGGTTAGGTGTGGATGAGGGTTGCAAAGGTTAGGTGTGGATGAGGGGTGCATAGGTTAGGTGTGGATGAGGGGTGCAGAGGTTAGGTGTGCATGAGGGGTGCAGAGGTTAGGTGTGCATGAGGGGTGCAGAGGTTAGGTTCCACACCTAACCTCTGCACCCCTCATCCACACCTAACCTCTGCACCCCTCATCCACACCTAACCTCTGCAACCCCCATCCACACCTAACCTCTGCAACCCCCATTCACCCCTAACCTCTGCAACCCCCATCCACACCTAACCTCTACACCCCTCATCCACACCTAACCTCTGCGCCCCTCATCCACACCTAACCTCTGCAACCCCCATCCATACCTAATGTCTGCACCCCTCATCCACACCTAACCTCTGCACCCCTCATCCACACCTAACCTCTGCAACCCCCATCCACACCTAACCTCTGCACCCCTCATCCACACCTAACCTCTGCACCCCTCATCCACACCTAACCTCTGCACCCCTCATCCACACCTAACCTCTGCACCCCCATCCACACCTAACCTCTGTACCCCTCATCCACACCTAACCTCTGCACCTCTCATCTACACCTAACCTCTGCACCCCTCATCCACACCTAACCTCTGCAACCCCCATCCACACCTAACCTCTGTACCCCTCATCCACACCTAGCCTCTGCACCTCTCATCCACACCTAACCTCTGCAACCCCCATCCACACCTAACCTCTGCAAACCTCATCCACACCTAACCTCTGCAACCCTCATCCACACCTAACCTCTGCACCCCTCATCCACACCTAACCTCTGCACCCCCATCCACACCTAACCTCTGTACCCCTCATCCACACCTAACCTCTGCTCCTCTCATCTACACCTAACCTCTGCACCCCTCATCCGCACCTAACCTCTGCAACCCCCATCTACACCTAACCTCTGTACCCCTCATCCACACCTAACCTCTGCACCTCTCATCCACACCTAACCTCTACAACTCCCATCCACACCTAGCCTCTGCACCCCTCATCCACACCTAACCTCTGCACCCCTCATGCACACCTAACCTCTGCACCCCTCATCCACACCTAACCTAGGTGTGGATGAGGGGTGCAGAGGTTAGGTGTGGATGGGGGTTGCAGAGGTTGATGGTTACTTTTGGGAGGATACCTGAGGGGGAAGACCAGGGAAAATTCCTGGGGACAGTTAAGCATACAGAGTTAGTGAACAAGAGTATGTAATGTATGGCACAGCGTGCAGGGTCCAGTGGATTGGGCTTATTGACCCTGTATTGTATGAAGGAGTACTGTGATAATGTGTATTGGAGTTTAGTAGACAGCCAGGCTAGGAAACTCTGAGACAGCCAGGCTGCTTGAAGGAATTAGGTAATTAGCATGTTAATTGATGCACCTCCTCTTTTAACTGTGTATAAAACTTGTGGTCTTTTCAATAAAGATTGTCAGTCCTGCTTGAAATCTCAAGACAGAGCTTTGTCTCGTTATTGAGGGAGAATTATTCTTATGGGTCTTGTTCGCCTGACTGGCGTGTCTGGCAGCTGTCTTGGTGTTCGGGAATGGAATATCCTAAACGGCTTTAACCCCTCTCATACTTGGGGTGTCGTTACAATGCTGTACTCTGCACAATGAGTTTTGCATTACATACTCCTGGGCCCTGCACTCTGTATGCTGGACTGAATATTACATACGCTTTACCTCTGCTCCCTGTGTGATGGGCTCTATGTTACATATTCCTCACCCCTACACTCTGTACACAGGGCTATGTACTCCATATTTCTGAAAACAAGGGACGCTTTGCATTAAATGTAAGTACTATCTTGCTTGCTGATTAAATTTTTTTGCTCCTTGTGTGATACGCACAGCTCACAACTGCACAATACACACTCCTGAGCCACGTGTGTTATGAAGTACTGAGTCCTGTACTTTGTGTGTTACACATTCCTAAACCATGTTTGATACGCAGTTCTAAGCCTTCACTTATTACAGGTAAATTATTTGGCACCACTGTACTTTTCTCTTCTAAGGAAGGTGTGTCCGGGGGTGGGGTTTGGGAGTGGTTGGGTGTGGAGTTTGGGCGTGGTTGTGGTCGGGGATTTGGGTGGGGAGGGTGAGGTCCTGCACCTATTTTCTGAGAAAAAAAGCCCTGAGTTTTTTTGTGAGTATAGACAAATTTATCCTCAAATACCTAGAGTCAGCCCAGCTGGGGAGGAGTTGTGGAAGAACTGGAGATGGAGTACTAGGCTGTTGGGATACCTAAGGGAGCTCTCCAGTCTGGGGGGGGGGTTACCTTGGGCTTGGGACTTGGGTGTAGGAAGGAGCCCTCCAGGAAATCGTGGAGGCTCTGAGCAGGAGGCACAGGAGGCGCAAGAGAGGACAGCAGGAGCTAGTACTGCCAGGCACATCTTCAGGAGGGAACCACCGGTTTGAGCCAGGAGGGCTGGTGAGTGACATTTGCTGTCGGTAGGACTGGGGAGGCACGCCTGAGAGGACTGGGAGCATGCAGTTGGAGATGGGTGCAGAGCCAGTAGTAAGGACTGCAATGTCACAGGCAGTGGAGTCGGGCAGTTGCAGCCAGGAGGGCTGGCAGGGCCGGAAGAGGGCTGACTGGAAGCAGTAGTCAACCTATAGAACAGCTAGCACAAAAGACTCTACTTTCTGCTACACCATAGGGGCCCGCGGTCCCAGCCTGTAAAGGGCAAGTTACTTGGGCCTGGCTGAGCCAGTGTCAGGCCTAAACATGTGCTAGCTGTTCCTGGGAGTCAAGAGTTGTGCAGGAGGAAGAGAGAGAGCGCAATAGTCTGCAAGCAAGAGTTGTGCAGGAGGAGACTGAAGTGGTAACTTGTACAGAGAAGTGTATACAGGGGGTCCCCGACTTGCAAACGAGTTAGGGACTTTCCTCCTGTTTGTAAGGTGGAAATGTTCGTAACTCGGGCCGTACATGCGCAGAACGGCAATTACGGACATTTCCGAGGCTCCGCTTGCCGCGCATGAGCAGAACGGCAGATGGTCCCCGCAACGTCCCGTTCGCAAGTCGGGACCCCCTGTATAGTTGTCCCAATTGATTGATATACAATTCACCGGGCATCCCATCTTTCCCTTACCCCATCCAAGTTAAATTCCCTAATAAAAGTAACAAAAACAAGGACTGTTTTCTGCCTGAGAGTGACTGAGGAGTGAACACCGGGCTGGGCAGAGGTGACAGGTGGGCCACATCACTTAGCAGCCCCTACGGGGGTACCGCTACATGTATATACTATTGTGTACAGTATATATAGTATGAGTACAGTACTGTGCAAACATTTTAGGCACTTATGAAAAATGCTGTAAAGTGAGGATGTCTTCATAAATAATGAGAAGTTTTAAATGACCAATTAACAACCTACAAAGAAACCCCTAAAGGTAAGTACACACTATAAGAAAATCAGGAGAACCATCGTCCGCTTTTCCTCGATGTTTCACAGCAAGTCGCAACCGAGGATGGAAATAATGTATAAAAATTCTCATAGAACGAAGGATTTTTTATTTATTTTTTGTTACTTATTATTTCTGATCCTGCGCAGTTTTTCGTATGAAAATCGGACAAAAATGGTACACAAAAATCGCTTGTTCTGTTCGCATACAAGAAAAATTTGGGGGTTTGTCCCTTTGGAATTCTTAATTTGCAAAGTCAGAATCAGAAGTGGAGAGTTGTGTAAAGCAAACGATCGTTCCTCATTCTGATTCTTATTTTTCTTCATATTCTCTCATAGTGTGTACCCCCCCCTTAAGGCTCCATTCACACAAAGGCGTTTTGAACCGTGGGCGGAATCGCCACGATTCAGCCTGCGATTTCAAAACGGGATGTTAAAGTTTCAAATCCCACATCGGCGTGTTCAAGTGCCATTTATTTCAAGGGCACCTAAAAATGAGATGCGATTCTGCCGCAATTATTGCACGACCGATCACGCTGCAATCGCACCGCTTTCACATAAACCAAATCGTGCAACTCATGTTGTCCAAAACTTTTTTGGGGCAACACAAGTCACGCAACTTGGTTTTGTGTGATTGCAGCGTGATTTGTCATGTGACAATCATGGCAGAATCGAATCGTGTTTTTAGGTGCCATTGAAATGAATGGCACCTGAACACGCTGCTGTGGGAATTTATATTTTAACAGCCTGTTGTTAAATTGTGGGCAGAATCGTGCCAACGATTCGAAACGCCTATCTGTGAACGAAGCCTGTATTAAATCCTGAATTGATAAGTCCACCCTTTGCCTTCCAGCATCAAGTTTCCCAGCTACAGTTGCAGACAGTTAAGGATTTTGCAGGCATAGGGTGCAGAGAAAGGATATTGAGGGCACAGTCTTCAATCTCGATCTCTGTAGCCCTTATCACCTGTTTTCTAATTCAAATAATGTAAAAATTAGCACATTTTATCTCATCAGTGGTCGATAACTTCCCAAAATTTTTAGACCAGTGTAATTAATTAAAAACTTATATTGGGATAGGAGTGGGGTACAAAGTTCAGTAGTATTTTGAGGACACCGGTCTTCCTCCTAGAGATACTGAGCACAGTCCTTGCAGTAACAAATAATGGACTGAACATGGCAGGGACTCCATGAACAAAGTCCATGGGGTAGTAGCAGAACACTCACTAATGTCCTTGGATAGTTGGATTCCTCCTTCCAATATCTTCCAGACACAACTCCGGTGAATTCTCCAGACAAGATCCCCAAAATGAAGTCTTTCAGTCATCAAAAGCAAAGCTCAGTAGAAAAGACCCCCCACGCTAGTAAAGCTGGGACCTTGATGAGCAGTAGGAAAGGACAGCTGGACTACCCAGAAGGGCAGATAAGACCCCAAAGGGGGATAGGACCCCAAAATAGAACCAATGTGTGGACAGCAGAGGTGCCCATAAAATAAAAAAGCACCTGATGACCAGACATTGGTTCCATTTTGCATGGTTATAGTACAATCCCTTCACCTCTAATGTCTGTATGGGATAAATATAACCTTGTATCACCTGTCTCTGACTTCCTATATCTGGGCTCCAACTTTTGTTGCGGCATTCCGGAATAGGGACGACTTATCCTGGTGGATTCATAACTCTGTGACAAGTCTCAAAGACCTTGTTGTATGACTGTGTAGAGCTCACACACTCACACTCTTAATGTTATTTCTTGTAGTAGAAAATACCAGACGGTACACCAAGTTTGTGTAGCACAGTTAGGTATTAGACACTGTCATAACCGCCCCCCACTCCTCTACAGTACAAACTGCCCACTGTCATACCCCCCCCCCCACTCCTCTCCTGTACATACTGCCCACTGTCATACCCCCCCACTCCTCTACTGAACAAACTGCCCACTGTCATATAGGGATGAGCTTCGAGTTCGAGTCGAACTCATGTTCGACTCGAACATTGCCTGTTCGCCCGTTCGCCGAACAGCGAACAAATTGGGGTGTTCGCGGCAAATTCGAAAAATCTATGGGAGAAATCTAAAGTGTTAATTATAAAGGCTAATATGCAAGTTATTGTCCTAAAAAGTGTTTGGGGACCCGGGTCCTGCCCCAGGGGACATGTATCAATGCAAAAAGAAGTTTTAAAAACAGCCGTTTTTTCAGGAGCAGTGATTTTAATAATGCTTAAAATGAAAAAATAAAAGTGAAATATTCCTTTAAATTTCGTACCTGGGGGGTGTGTATGACATGCATGTAAAGTGGCGCATGTTTCCCGTGCTTAGAACTGTCCCTGCAAAAAAAGTCATTTTTGAAAGAAAAAAAGTCATTTAAAACTCACTCGCGGCTATTAATGAATTGATAAAAAAAAAAAAGCGTGGGGATTCCCCAGAATTAAATTACCAGGCCCTTCAGGTCTGGAATGGATATTAAGGGGAACCCCGCCGCAAATTTAAAAAAAAATTGACGTGGGGTTCCCCCAAATATCCATTCCAGGCCCTTCAGATCTGGCATGGATTTTAAGGGGAACTCCACCCCAAATTTTAAAAAAAATGGTGTGGAGTCCCCCTAAAAATCCATACCAGACCCCTTATCCGAGCACGCAACCTGGCCGGCCGCAGGGGAAAAGGGGGGGACGAAAGAGCGCCCCCCCTCCCTCCTGAACCGTACCAGGCCACATGCCCTCAACATGGGGAGGATGTGCCCATGTTGATGGGGACAAGGGCCTCATCCCCACAACCCTTGCCCGGTGGTTGTGGGGGTCTGCGGGCAGGGGGCTTATCGGAATCTGGAAGACCCCTTTAACAAAGGGGACCCCCAGATCCCGCCCCCCCCCCTATGTGAATTGGTAAGGGGTACATTGTACCCCTACCATTTCACGAAGAAAGCGTAAAAAAATGTTTAAAAAAACACACAAACACCTTGAAAAAGTCCTTTATTTAAAAAAAAAAAAACATTCCAGCGGTGAAATCCAGTGTCCCGCGGCGATCCCGATGTCCAGCGCTGTCCTTCATTGGTTGTGCCTGAGCGGACCTGATGGGGAACTCCCTCTCAGTATTTTAAATGTATAGACCCGCCCCTTCTAAAGTTCCCCATCAGGTCCGCTCAGCGGACCAGATGCGGAACATGAGAAGGGGCGGGTCTATACATGTATTACCAAAGTGAGAGCAGTTCCCCATCAGGTCCGCCCCCTCGGTATGTCGGACCCGCCTACGTCATTGGCTTGAGCGGGGAACTTCCTTCACTGTGTAATTTAAATTTACATAGTGAAGGAAGTTCCCCGCTCAAGCCAATGACGTAGGCGGTTCCGACATACCGAGGCGGCGGACCTGATGGGGAACTGCTCTCACTTTGGTAATACATGTATAGACCCGCCCCTTCTCATGTTCCGCATCTGGTCCGCTGAGCGGACCTGATGGGGAACTTTAGAAGGGGCGGGTCTATACGTTTAAAACACTGAGAGGGAGTTCCCCATCAGGTCCGCTCAGGCACAACCAATGAAGGACAGCGCTGGACATCGGGATCGCTGCGGGACACTGGATTTCACCGCTGGAATGTTTTTTTTTTTTTAAATAAAGGACTTTTTCAAGGTGTTTGTGTGTTTTTTTTAAACATTTTTTTACGCTTTCTTCGTGAAATGGTAGGGGTACAATGTACCCCTTACCAATTCACATAGGGGGGGCCGGGATCTGGGGGTCCCCTTTGTTAAAGGGGTCTTCCAGATTCCGATAAGCCCCCCGCCCGCAGACCCCCACAACCACCGGGCAAGGGTTGTGGGGATGAGGCCCTTGTCCCCATCAACATGGGGACATCCTCCCCATGTTGGGGGCATGTGGCCTGGTACGGTTCAGGAGGGAGGGGGGGCGCTCTCTCGTCCCCCCCTTTTCCCCTGCGGCCGGCCAGGTTGCATGCTCGGATAAGGGGTCTGTTATGGATTTTTAGGGGGACTCCACGCCATTTTAAAAAAAAATTGGGGTGGAGTTCCCCTTAAAATCCATGCCAGATCTGAAGGGCCTGGAATGGATATTTGGGGGAACCCCACGTCAATTTTTTTTTAAATTTGCGGCGGGGTTCCCCTTAATATCCATTCCAGACCTGAAGGGCCTGGTAATTGAATTCTGGGGAACCCCCACGCTTTTTTTTTTTTTTTATCAATGACTTTTGTATGTATTGCCGGGAGCCGACAATTCATTAATAGCCGCGAGTGAGTTTTAAATGACTTTTTTTCTTTCAAAAATTACATTTTTTGCAGGGACAGTTCTAAGCACGGGAAACATGCGCCACTTTACATGCATATCATACACACCCCCCAGGTACGAAATTTAAAGGAATATTTCACTTTTATTTTTTCATTTTAAGCATTATTAAAATCACTGCTCCCGAAAAAACGGCCGTTTTTAAAACTTTTTTTTGCATTGATACATGTCCCCTGGGGCAGGACCCCGGTCCCCAAACACTTTTTAGGACAATAACTTGCATATTAGCCTTTATAATTAACACTTTAGATTTCGAACGTTCGAGTCCATTGTATTTAATAGGGTTCTAAAGTTCACACGAACATTTTGTCTGTTCGCAGGTTCTGGCGCGAACCGAACAGGGGGGTGTTCGGCTCATCCCTGCTGTCATACAGTCCACACTTCTCTCCTGTACATACTGCCCACTGTAATACCCTCCACACTCCTCTCCTGTACATATTGCCCACTGTCATACCCTCCACACTCCTCTCCTGTACATACTGCCCACTGTCAGACCCTCCACACTCCTCTCCTGTACATTCTGCCCACTCCCAAATCCCCCACTCCCCCACACTTTTTACCTGCACCCACTGTCCAAGGTCATACTCTCTATACTCCTCTTCTGTACGATCTGGCCACTGTCATACCCTCCACACTCCTCTCCTGTACATACTGCCCACTGTCATACCCTACACACTCCTCTCCTGTATATACTACCCATTTTCATGCCCTCCACACTCCTCTCCTGTACATACTGCCCACTGTCATACCCTCCACACTCCTCTCCTGTATATACTACCCATTGTCATGCCCTCCACACTCCTCTCCTGTACATACTGCCCACTGTCATACCCTCCACACTCCTCTCCTGTACATACTGCCCACTGTCATACCCTCCACACTCCTCTTCTGTATATACTGCCCACTGTCATGCCCTCCACACTCCTCTCCTGTACATACTGCCCACTGTCATACCCTCCACACTCCTCTCCTGTACATACTGCCCACTGTCATACCCTCCAAACTCCTCTCCTGTATATACTGCCCACTGTCATGCCCTCCACACTCCTCTCCTGTACATACTGCCAAATGTCATACCCTCCACACTCCTCTCCTGTATATACTACCCACTGTCATACCCTCCACACTCCTCTCCTGTATATACTGCCCACTGTTATACCCTCCACACTCCTCTCATGTACATACTGTCCACTGTCATACCCTCCACACTCCTCTCCTGTACATACTGCCCACTGTCATACCCTCCACACTCCTCTCATGTATATACTACCCCCTGTCATGCCCTCTCCACTCCTCTACTGTACCTGCTGTCCATTGACATACTCTCAACACTCCTTTCCTGCATCCACTGTCCTTTTGTCACACCTTCCACTTCCCTCTCCTGTATCCACTGTCCATTGTCATATCCCCCCACACTCCTCTTTTCTACATGCTGCCACTTGTTATACCCTCAATGCTCCTCTCCTGCACCCACTTTGCATGATCATACCATCCACACCCCTGTACTGCACACACTGTGCATTGTCATTCCCCCCACATTCCTTCCTTGTGCCTCTCCTGCACCCACTGCCCGCTGTCATACCCTTCACACTTCTCTTCTGCACATACTTCTGATTGCCATCATACCTCTTTGTGCCTTTCCTGCACCCGTTGCCAACTGTCATACCCTCCACACTCCTTTCTTGCACCCACTGTCCATGGTCATACCCTCCACACCCCTCTCTTATACATATTCCCCCCCCAACATACCTCTTTGTGCCTCTCCTGCACCCACTCTCCACTGTCATACTCTCTACACACCTTTCCTGCACTCAATGTCCATGGTCATAGCCACCCCACCCCTCTCCTGCACCCACTTTTCATTACATGCTCCAGATCCCTCTTTTGCACCCACTCTCTATTGCCATACCTCCATACTCCTCTCCTGTACATACTGTCCATTGTCATACCAACCAGGGTCCTCTCATCTTTCGTACCTTTATGTCATCTTCTTGTATCTCTTGCCTCTTCTTCTCTCTGTCTGTCTACCTTTAAATATAACCCCATTTTTTCTCCTTTTGTTTTCCTCGTTCTCCTTCCTTATCTTTCCCCTTTCTATTTCAATTTTTTCCTCTCACTTTTCCATCTCCCATCCATGGTGGAATGAATTCTCCATGGCCGGTCTTACCTCTACCAGTCTGCAGCAGATGGAGAGAAGAACCTTCCACCTTCTCTGAATTTTTCAGTGTAACAAATGATGATTAAAATGTATTCTTACCGTAATTGACACAACTATTATGGTAACTCACCGACTTCCTTCTTGCAGGTTTTTTGTGAAATAATTTTAAAAGCAGATAATAAGTCATCCCTAAACTAAAATGTCATCAGTGGTAATTACCATAGTTCTTGTACCTTTTGCAGCAATGACTGCAAGTTAATATTTCCATCTGCTGATGTGAGGATCACAAGGAGAAGAAAATTTGGGGGTATATTTATTATTATGTTCTTCCAAGTTTCTGGGAATTCTGAAGAAGGAGTTCCCCATAATATCACTGTCCATACTGGATAATGTTCCAAAGTCAGGCAGTAATGTCTAGAACGTCTGCCTTGCACCTCTGGGGTCCTCAGTTTAACTTCTGACCAGGACACTATCTGCATGGAGTTTGCATATTCTCTGCTTGTGTGGGTTTCCTGCACGTACTTCAAATTCCTCCAAGAATCCAAAGACATGCTGGTAGGTTTACAGGCTCCTGTCTAAATTGGCCCTAGTATGTGAGTGTATGTGAGATAGGAACTTTGGATTGTAAGCTCCTTGGAGGCAGGGACTAATGTGAATGTACAATATGTAAAGGGCTGTGCAAATTGTTGGCGCTAGATAGTTTCCTGTGATAAAAATAACAAATAATTGTCAATATTCAGACAAAAACATTTTTAACATGGACTGCCCTTCTCTGCCAAACCTAACACCTAAAAAACATGTTTGAAAATCCTCAGAGCTTCTTTTAATATATAGAATAGCACAAGTAGGGATGGCTCTTTGAATTTAGTGCTGCTAGACTGTAACCAGCCTAAGTTGAAATTAGACATGTGCACAACCAAAAAATTAGTTTCCTATTGTTTCGTTTCATCTCGTTCCGTAGGTTCGTAAAGATTCGTAATTTCGTAAGACGCGAGTTTTCCTATTCGGACTCGTTCGTATGTTCGTAACAGTTTAATTTTCGTTGATACTGAACGATTCGTAATTCGTAATTTTGTTAGATAATAATTTTCGTTTTTCTGTACACTACTCTGCCGTTTCTGTTGATTCGTAACATTGTTTTGTTTTCCTTGATTCGTGTCTACTACCGTGCTTCGAATGGATTCGTAATTTTTTTATACTTTCGTAAATACATCTCGGCGCGGTCATTCGCAATCTCGCGTTACTAGTTATTTTTATTTTCAACACGCGGCTATAGCCGCGTGTTGAAAATGAAACTAAAATACGTCCACGTGCTTCGAATGCATTCGTACTCCCGTAAATACATTGCGGCCATTCGCAATCTCGTATTTTAGTTTCGTTTTCAACAAGCGGCTATAGCCTCCGCCCCTGTACGCCATTTTGAGAGGGTGTAAGTGGTGTGGTGAGGGAGGAGCAGAGAGCAGTGCAGAGAGTGATATTGTGGTTTTTGTAGTTGTTTTTGTGTGGTTTGGTGGTTTTATTGCAATTAGAATGTCTGGGAGTGAGAATGGACATGTGAGTCTTGTAAGTGAGAATGTTGGTGTTAGTGAGTGTGTTGGTATGAGAGTTGGTGTTGGTGTGACTGAGAGTGGAGGGATTGAGGACTGGAGTATTCTTATTTTACCGGTCCATGCAAAAAAATATATATACTAATCTACTTCTCCTACCATGAATACGTAGTATATGCTGCCTGGGCTGGCCTAGTAGTGGCACTGGCTAACACAACAAAAAAAATAGGTAGGGGCAGACAGACAGCAATATAATAAAACACAGTCCCAGAAAAGGGAAAAAAACAAACTTTAGAAAATCCTAGGAGTAATAGAAATAGTAAGAAATTTATAATTTCTATATCAATCTCTTTGAATGACTCACAAATCAAACACCACCCACACCCTGTCTAGAATGTAGTCTGACAAAGAAGAAAAATACAATATGTCAGAGATATTACATAAATAAAATTATAAATTAGAATGTAGACTCTAGAATCTCAATCTAATATCCTTAAGAAGCAAAGAATTTCTCTCTCCCAAGTAAAAAATTTACTCACAAAATCCAACAGAACAGTGCAACCTACCCAACCACACCCTATCTGGACTCTGGATGGAATGCACTGCAGTCTAACACAGAAAAACACACATACACACACATTATAGCACATGTCTATAAGAAACAAGCTCATTGGGGGAAGAGACAACCTCTTCAGGGGAAGGGACAAGCTTATTGGCCATTGGCCAAAGTCCAGAACTAATTCAGAACTAACGAAATAGAATTTAAGTTTTTACGAATTGTCGTTGTTTTCATTTCCGTTTTCCGAAGATTCGTAATTTTTTTTCCGTTCATTTTGATATTCGTTAATATGGATCTTTGTTCGTTATTCGTTGTTTTGTTTTTCTAATATTCGTAATATCTCGTTTTCGTTCATTTTTATTTTCGTTATTTTTTATCTTTTTTCTGTGTTTTCGTTGTTTTTATGTTTTCGTTTTTCACTTTTTCGTTTTTTGTTTGTTTCAAATTTACTAAATTCGTATTTTATTTGTTTTCCATATTCGTTCGTTTAGATTATTCGTTGTTCGTTTGTAATGTTATCGAACCGTTCGTTCATTCGTATGTTTACGAATCAACGAATATAACGAATTTTGACGGATAACGAATTCGTAACTAAACGAATTGCACATGTCTAGTTGAAATTATAGCTCTGTTTTCACTTGGTCATCCCTAAGTCCTGTGTTATTGTTTGGTTCTGTCTGCTGCCAGGGTGTGTCCCTTGCCATAGTGCAAGGAGATTCAGCAAGGATGGGTTTTGAATTGTGATGTCCTTCTTGTCAGCTGCTAGATGGTTTATTGCCAGTGGTGCCGGCTGAAAGAGGGTATGAATATTTATGATCTAGTGTAGCTCCCCTCACCCTGTGTTCCTGCCCGAGGGAGGGTGTTTGTTGGATTTCTTGTCTTCCTATAAAAAAGATAAAGCAAAGACCTAGCACAATATTCACAGCACTTTATTAATTTAAAGGATAAAGTTGTGCATACTCACAAAGGCAATTAATATAACAGCATTGCACGTTAGCTCTAGAAACGAAAGGTCTTCAACACAAAAAAAAATTTTGCTCGGAAGATAGGGGCGAAACACATCAGATAGTTTACAATGTTCGTTTGCATTTGAATTTCATTGTGCTGAAAACCTTTTGGTTATGGAGCTTACATACAATGCTTATTTTTATTGCTTTTGTAAGTAGGCACTCTTTTATCTTTTAATATAATAACTAGGCCTTTGCGCCCTTTATTTTATCTTTTGTGTAGTTGCAATTTTCCCCACTCTTAGGAGGGTAGCATCAGCTTTTTACATTGGTCCAGCCTGGGAATTGATGGTCACAACCTGAGGCTAGCAATTAGTTTGGTCTTTATGGAATCCCCAAACATTGTGGTGTCAAGTCATTATCTTGAGGAGTCTTGGCTTCCTAGGCCTGCTGCCTGTGGAGGTCAACCATGAGCTTGAGAGACAAGGCCATAGTCTGGGGTCTAAGCTCACACTGTCATACAGGATGTGGTCTTTGCTAGGGGGGTAGAGCTGAGCCTGGGAAAGGAACACCATGCAGGAAATATGGCTAGAGGTGCCCAAGAGGTGGAAGGATAGCTGGGACCTCATCTGAAGTATGGTGTCTCACCCAAAACTTGCCATGCCTCCTACTAAATACCTTGGACTGTCTACTTTTCAAAAAGAGGTAATTTGGGGGAGGTTTGTACTGTCTTGACATTTTATGGCCTCAAGAAATGAGATCGGCCGTCAGTACATCAGGATTGGTGGGTTGTCAAATATATATCCCATAGTTTGTGGACTCCCCTACAAACTAAATAATATACACTGATTTGGGTTATTTTCACCAAAGAAATGTAGTAGAATACATTTTGACCTACATTTATGAAGAAAGATTATTTATTTGCAAAATTGTATAACCAAAACATAGAAAATATTTTCAGTATTTGTTTTTGTTTATTTAGCAAAAAAATAAAAAACCCAGTGTTGATTAAATATCACCAAAATAAAGCTCTATTTGTGTGAACAAAATGATAAAAATTTCCTATGGGTACAGTGTTGTATGACTGCGCAATTGTCATTCAAAGTGTGACAGCGCTGGGCAGAAAAGGGGTGAAAGTGTCCGGTATTGAAGGGGTTAAAAATGTGCTGGGGACTCTCTTTGTATTGTGTTGTATATTGCCGTGCTCACATGTACCTGCAGATCAAAGCGGCCGCCATTGTCTGGGCTTCTGGTGTGTTGCTTTCTCTAGGTGAGCCTGCTCTCTGTTTGTGAATTGCTATCTATGTCCCATCAGATAGTCCATGGTACAGAACAGTATTTTAAAATGTATGCAACTAAATCCTCTATTTCTAACCCAAAAAACTGAAATAGTTTCTTCTTCTTCTTCTTGTTATTATTATTATTATTATTATGCGGCAGTGCAGCTTCTACATGTATTTTCAAAAGTGTGCAACAAAATCTTTTGTTTTTAAGTTAACTGAAATAGATTATTATTATAATTTTTTTTGGTGTGTAGCTGAAAAGTAGATATACACTGTATATGCCATTGTTAATTTACATCTGCAAAAGCCAGTTTCCTGATTGTCATGTTTATCCTCTTACTTCAGTATTATGTGTCCCATGCCCTGAACAACCTGACCTGCACATATACTGATAACACCTATCACCCCAAATGGTCAATAAGCACTAAGCCCTGTTGGCATGTGACTTATTCAAGATATACAGTATGGCCGCCCCCTAACACACACTGATAAGATGTTGAGCAGGCAGTTGATCACAATCACTAATAAAGATAAAAACTCTAAAATATCTACAAATCCATTCCATACATTATAGCGGGAGGCTTTCTTCTTCTTCTGGGGTGCGCTGGTCCTCATTACATGGTGGGGATAATAAGTTCTCCCTAAATATATTTTGCATGAGCTCGCCAATAGACTGTCTCAACTTCTGCTTCATATCTTTTCCCATGAAGACGTAGAGTATTGGGTTGATGCAACTATTGAACATGGCCAGTGACTGCGAGAAAATGTACAGGATGTCCAGTACCTGATTGTCAATGTATAGCAGGTTTACTTCTATGATCTGGAAGGGCGCCCAGGTGATGAAAAACACGACAATAATACTTAATACCATATTGATGTTTTTTCTACCTACTTCAGAAAATCCTATATTTTGTACTGTAAAAGCCAGATGAATGTAACAGATACAAATGATAATAAGAGGGATCAGAAATCCAAACATTGCACATGTAAGATAGAAGGGCTTTCTTATGTTAGGTTCTAAATAACATATGGTCCTGTTATGAGAGGTGTGATATCTCTTGTAAAAGAAGGCAGACACATCACGAAGGACAACATCCAAATAGCCAAGCATATCATCCATGCCATTTAAATTTTTCTGTGCTTTCGGGCCCACACGGGATGGACAACCAGAATCCATCGGTCAACGCTGATAGCCACCAGGGTGAAGACACTGGTATACATGTTAGGGATGAGGATGAACAATAATATCCTGCAGAGGACAGGACCGTACAGCCATTCTCGGTAGAAGAACTGCACTACATTGAATGGAATACACAAGCAGCACATGATATTGGCCAGAGCAAGGTTCCCAAACCAAACAGTGGTCACGGACCGCTCCATCTTCACTCCAGTAACCCAAAGCACTAGACATGTGCATTTCGTTTCGTTCCGAATCGAAATTCGGACAAATTTTTCATTATTCGGAAATTCGTATGCATCCGAATTTCTGAATGACAAAAGTAACGAATTTAAACAAATCCGAAAAAAACGCAAACAAAATTTGATTTGAATCTAATTCGAAAAACAAGTTCGAATCAAATTCAAAAACAAATTCAAATCAAATTAGAAAAAAATAGAAATTGATTTTATAAGAAATACAATAAAATAGAATATAAAACAATAAAGCAATAGGATAAAAAAGAATAGAAATGAATTGAATAGAATTTAATAGAATGTAATAAAATAGAACATGACCGTCTTCCGAAATTCCAATAGTATACATTCGAATTTGAGAATAGATTGGAAAATAATTCAAAACAATGGAAAGTAAAATAGAAAAGAATAGAAAAACAATAGAACAGAATAGAATAAAATATAATATATATTATATTTTATTCTATTCTGTTCTATTGTTTTTCTTTCCTATTCTTTTCTTTTCTATTCTATTCTAATCTTTTCTATTCGAATTTGAATTCATTCTATACAAAATTTTAATTTCTTATAGAATGAAATCGAATTTGAATAGAAAAGATTAGAACAGAGTAGTTTCGTATTAGAATTTGAAAATTTTTTGACCGAATTCTAAAAAAGTCGATCAAATTTGAAAAATGTAATCAAATTAGAAAAAAATCTGCCGCATTCGAAAAAATTCGACCGCATTTGAAAAAAATCTACCAAATTAGAAAAAAACTATCAAATTAGAAAAAGTTCTACCGCATTCTATATATAACCATTTTCCAAAATTCGAATTTCGTATAGGATGAAATCAAATTAGAATAAAAAAGATTAGAATAGAATAGAAAATAATAGAAAAGAATAAACTAGAAAAACAATAGAACACAATTGAATAAAATATAATATATATTTTATTTTATTCTATTTTGTTCTATTGTTTTTCTAGTCTATTATTTTCTATTATTTTCTATTCAAAACTTTTCTATTCAAATTCAAATTCATTCTATACGAAATTCGAACTTCTGAAGCCATCTTCCGAAATTTGAATTTCGTATAGAATGAATTTGAATAGAAAAGATTAGAATAGAATAGAAAAGAAAATAATAGAAAAGAATAGCATAGAAAAACAATGGAACAGACTAAAAAAAATATTATATATATATATAATTTTTTTTTATTCTGTTCTATTGTTTTTCTATGCTATATATATATATATATATATATATATATATATATATATATATATCATAGAAAAACAATAGAACAGAATAAAAAAAAAATTTTTTTATTCTGTTCTATTGTTTTTCTATGCTATTCTTTTCTATTCTATTCTAATCTTTTCTATTCAAATTCAAATTCATTCTATACAAAAATTTGAATTTCGGAAGATGGCTTCTGAAGTCTGAATTTTGTATAGAATGAATTTGAATTTGAATAGAACAGATTTAAATAGACTAGAAAAACACTAGAACAGAACAGAAAAATATATAATAAATATATATATATATATATATATATATATATATATATATATATATATAAATAAAACAATAAAACAATAAAACATCTTCCGAAATTTTAATTTCATATAGAATGAAATTGAGTTTGAATATAAAAGATTAGAATAAAAAATATTAGAAAAGAATAGCATAGAAAACAATAGAACAGAATAGAAAAAAATATTATATATATATATAAAGGCCTATATTGCACTTTCCGGCACCACAGTAGTAAAATACCAGTTCTGAGTCTTCCTTTAGTATCCCTGAAGCTATAAAGGATAATAATTAAGCTTAACTATTAAATATATAAAGGAACAGAATAAACAGGATTGGTAAATCGAAAATAAATAAATAACATAGGCTAATATTACACTGTATCAGAGCAATAGAGGCCAAGCAGCTGCTGTTTAAAACTCAAACGAGAAACCTCGTAAAAAGTACATAAATAAATAGAAGTTATCAAAAAAATCCTGAAACATAAAAGTCCAAATGATAAAACAGCATTATAGTTGGATAAATGTCCACTTGCATAAAACATTCGGGTGATGACACAGTAGTGAGTCTTAAATCCGCGAGTGCTTCTAAATAGTGGATCAAAAGTGCATCCTACACCTGTTCCCAGACTTCACCACACGTGAGGCACTCTCACCCGTCGGGGTGCAAACTCACCACAATGATGAAACAAATGGGCCTTAGATATTAATACTGGTGGGCTCTCTCACTTGACCATCCGTCATCACCAAGCAGGGGGGCAGCAAGGGTTAACTCCATTTAATATTCATATAGAACACAAAAGACACTGACATAGTGTAATCCTGCTTTAATGAATGAGATAAAATACCCCCATGCAGCAAACCCCTGCTACAAATGCACGTACAGAAATATCAATAGTCAAACAGCATAAGTGTGTATGTATTCAACCGCTTTTAACCCGACCACAGCAGCGCATGTGTTGCTGGGGGAAATCCTTCCTTATTGTGGCCGGTTAGCAGGGAACAACACCTATCAGTTCCTGGTTACAGAAGTGTCGTTGTAGCCACGCCCTGACCGGTTTCGTCATCCAATCGACTTCAACAGAGGGCCACTGTTTAGAAGCACTCACTGATTTAAGACTTACTACTGTGTCATCACCCGAATGTTTTATGCAAGTGGACATTTATCCAACTATAGCGCTGTTTTATCATTTGGACTTTTATGTTTCAGAATTTTTTTGATAACTTCTATATATATATATATATATATATATATATATGTATATGTATATATATGTGTATATATATATATATATAAAAAAAACACCTTCTGAAATTAGAATTTCGTATAGAATGAAATCGAATTTGAATAGAAATGATTAGAATAAAATAGAAAAGAATAGCATAAAAAACAATAAAACAGAAAAAATATATATAATATATATGTGTGTGTGTATATATACCATCTTACGATATTCAAATTTAGTAAAGAATGAATCTGAATACAAAAGATTAGAATAGAAAATAATAGAAAAGAATAAACTAGAAAAACATACATTATATTTTATTCTATTCTGTTCTATTGTTTTTCTATTCTATTCTATTCTTTTCTATTTTCTATTCTATTCTGATCTTTTCTATTCTAATTCAAAATCATTCTATACGAAATTCGAATTTTCGGAAAATGGCTATTTATATATGGCTATATATATAAATATTAGGGTTAGGGTTAAATATTAGGGTTAGCCTAACCCTATATATATATATATATATATATATATATAAAACCATTTTCCGAAATTCGAATTGCGTATATAATGAATTTGAATTTGAATAGAAAAGATTAGAATAGAAAAGAATAGAAAAGAATAGCATAGAAAAACAATATTACAACATAGAAAAAATATTATATATATATATATATATATATATATATATATATATATATATAGAATATAGAATATATACATATATATATATATATATATATATATATATATATATTGTGACAGCAGGAAGGTAAAGTCACCTGGTTGCATCCAGGGGGGTAGGTATATTTCTCCCAGATTCAGGCTTTATGCCGACTTATACAACTAGGGAGAGAGTTGATGAAGCCCAGCTGAGGCTAGTGGGCTCATGGATGATTCATACCTCTAGGGAGAGTGCTGGGCGTCGTGCAGGCAGGGAGTTGATGAGACCAGCTGAAGCTTGTCAGCTCATTTAAGGCCTCTATAAAAACTCCCAGCTTCATTAGGTGTTTGCTCATGCCTGGACCCAGACCTGTGTGGACTGTCTAGGGAGAGTGAACCCCTGTGCGGTGAGACAAAGCCTGTGTGGCTATTTGCTTGGACATTTAAAACCAGGGACTTAGGGACTAGGACAGCACTAGGCTGATCCCAGTTGTTAGTTAGGAAACCTGTATGTTTAGTCAGAGGTCAAGTTGACCAGGATTTATTTTGTTTATGTTTCTTTTGGCTTTGCTGTGTTTTGTCACTGTAAATAGAAAATAAACCGCACCTTTTTTTGATTTTGAAAACCACAACCTCCGTTTGCTGGGCCTGTTTTTGTGTGGGGAGCCCATCCCGGGGGTCACACACACCCGCTGCCGAGCTAACCCCCTCACAGTTGGTGGAGAACCAGTGGCAGTTTTTTTTTAAGCCAGCATGGAGGAGATACTGAAGCAGCTGGCTCTAGCAAATGCCAATCAACAGCAGACAAATGCAGGTTTGCAAAAGAGCCTTGCAGCTCAACAACAGAACTTCGCAGCCCAGCAGCAAGCTCATCAACAGAGCCTTGCAGCCCAGTAGCAAGCTCACCAACAGAGTCTGGAAGCTCAGCAACAAGCCCAGCAGCAATCTGAGGCCCGCTTCATAGACCTGTTACAGAAGCAAGAGCAGAGACTACAACAAATGGAAGCAGTAATGCAGCAACGTCCGCAGACCAGTGAGGAAAGCCGTCCCACTAATACCGCGTCCTTTGGGGTGAGTCGTTTATTGACAAAAATGACTGGAGAGGATGATCCAGAGGTATTTTTGACCACATTTGAAAGGACTGCTGAAAGAGAAAAGTGGCCTGAGGAGCAGTGGGCTGGACTGGTGGCTCCTCTGTTAACTGGTGAATCGCAGAAGGCTTACTATGACCTAGAGCCTGACCAAGCAAAAGACTATGTGATGCTAAAAGCTGAAATATTGGCAAGGCTGGGTGTCACCCAGGCTGTCCGGGCTCAGCGTGTGCATAACTGGACTTTCCAGCTTGGAAAACCCCCCAGGTCTCAAATGTATGATCTCATTCACCTGAGCAGAAAGTGGCTACAGCCAGAGACTTTGTCCGCACCAAAGATTGTGGAACGTGTTGTAATGGATCGGTTTTTGAGAGCTCTTCCTACTGCCATCCAAAAGTGGGTAAGCCATGGAGACCCAGAGACGGCCGATGGTCTTGTGGATCGTGTGGAGAAATACTTGGCTACAGAGAACCTGACGGCCTCTTCCAGAGACACTCGGACTTTCCACCCTAAGACCAGACCATCCCCAGGGGCGGATAAGAGGATTCCAAGGGGTGAGGGTGGAGAGAGTGAGAGGGTGGGAGCTCTACCCCAAGTTTGGCGAGAACAGCCTGGGAAATCAGCGGCTCAAGAGGCGGCAAGAAGGATCGTTTGCTACCGCTGCCGGCAAGCGGGACATATTGCAGCCAATTGCCCGGTTGTGGAGGAACCCATGCAGTGTGACTTTCTGACGGGCAGACGTCAGTCGCTGTGTGCGACAGTCGCATGCACTGCCATTCGAGGAACTGAGAAACATTTATGCAAAATGTGTGTTAATGGTAGAAATGTTGTGGTATTGCTGGATTCAGGTAGCCTTGTGACCCTGATAAAGGCTGAGTTAGTTAAAACAGAGGTCTCTGGGAATAGCAAGGTAGCTGTTATTTGTGTGCATGGGGACACCCGAGAGTATCCAGTGACTACAGTGTGTTTCAAGACCCCCAAAGGTACCCTCTCTCATCCAGTGGGCTTAGTATCTCAGTTACCGCATGACGCCATTGTGGGAAGGGATTTTCCGAAGTTCTGGGAACTGTGGGATGATCCTGAGCCCCCCACTGGTGCCCCTATGTACCAGGAATGTGATAGCCAGAACTCCCCTGAGAGTGGTGAGGACTCTCCGGAATTTCCCTTATCAGTATTGGCAGGGGAGACTCAAGAAACTGGAGAGGAGCCCACCTCCTCAGACGAAAACCTACCGTCTGTGGAGTTTTCTGATCTTGAGGTTCACAGGGAAAATTTTGCCACAGAACAGTTAAAAGACCCCGCCCTAATAAAGGCACGGGAAAACGTAGTGAAAATAGATGGCGAGTTAGTGAACCCAGATAATACCTGCACTTACCCATACTTCAGCGTAGAGAAGGACCTACTGTATCGGGTGGCAAAAAGGGCAGAAGAAACCGTTGAGCAGCTTGTGGTGCCCAAACCTTACAGGAAGTTGGTGTTGGAGTTGGCCCATGGGCACATTCTTGGAGGTCATCTGGGGACAGAGAAAACCCGAGAGAGGGTATTACAGAGATTCTATTGGCCGGGGGTGATGAAGGACATAGAAAATTATTGTTCCTCCTGCTTTACTGTGAAGTTGAATTCCTGGAGGGCCAGGAACCACCTATTCACTCTTCTATTTGTTTCCTTGTTTTGAGCCATCCATTTTAACGGAGCGTGATCCGTAACCAAGTCAAAGTGCCTACCTAGCAGGTAGTACCGAAGGGAATCTAGAGCCCACTTCACCGCTAAACACTCCTTTTCAACGGTGGCGTAATTTACCTCATGGGACTTCAACTTCCTGCTATTGGCTGATTTTATACATTTATGTATTAGCTTTTATTGGATGTTTTCCTTGTTTTTGGAGCTCATGTCCTGATTTCCATCAGATGGCTTTTTCTACTTTATATGATATTTCATTTCAATAAACGTTATACTTTTATAAATACCATCTTTATATCATCTTTACTCATTGCTGCAACTCAAAGCCCCTAGGGGTAACTTTTCCTTTTTCAAGGTATAAATCAGGGGTGTGCAGCACTCTTATCCACAGCTGGTATCACATTCCCTTTGCAAACATTGCAGTAATACTTAGGGACACCAGCAGCAGAAACTCCAATGTCTTCGGCTCTAGATCCTCCCCCAGCTTGATGTTCGGCTCCCTGATACAAGGCCCTCACTCCTTCAGGTGTCAGCCGGGTCCACTCTTCTAGGGGGTCCGTAGAACAATGTGGCCTTCTAGACTGGGCGTCTGCATCTCTGTTCCCAACCCCCGGTCGATACTTCAGGCTGAAGTTGAACCCCGATAGGGCAGCCAACCACCTGCACAGTTAAAAGGTTACAACTAAAGCAGCCGGAAGCGTGTGAAAAAAAAAAAAAGTGAACGTTTAGCATTTGAAGTAGTTACATAGTTACATAGTTAGTCAGGTTGAAAAAAGACACAAATCCATCCAGTTCAACCGTAAAAAAATAAAATAAAAAAAATAAAATAAACATATATCGTACAATCCCATATACCCAATTCTATACCCACAGTTGATCCAGAGGAAGGCAAAAAAAACCCAGAAGAGCATGATCCAATTTGCTACAGCAGGGGAAAAAATTCCTTCCTGATCCCCCGAGAGGCAATCGGATATTCCCTGGATCAACTTTACCTATAAATGTCAGTACCCAGTTATATTATGTACATTTAAGAAAGAATCCAGGCCCTTCTTAAAGCAATCTACTGAGCTGGCCAGAACCACCTCTGCAGGGAGTCTATTCCACATTTTCACAGCTCTTACTGTGAAAAAACCTTTCCGTATTTGGAGGTGAAATCTCTTTTCCTCTAGACGCAAAGAGTGCCCCCTTGTCCTTTGTGTTGACCGTAAAGTGAATAACTGAACACCAAGTTCACTATATGGACCCCTTATGTATTTGTACATGTTGATCATATCCCCCCTTAATCTCCTCTTCTCAAGAGAGAATAAATTCAGTTCCTCTAATCTCTCCTCATAGCTGAGCTCCTCCATGCCTCTTATCAGTTTGGTTGCCCTTCTCTGCACTTTCTCCAGTTCCCCAATATCCTTTTTGAGAACTGGGGCCCAAAACTGAACTGCATATTCCAGATGAGGTCTTACTAATGATTTGAACAGGGGCAAAATGATATCTCTCTCTCTGGAGACCATACCTCTCTTAATACAAGAAAGGACCTTGCTCGCTTTGGAAACCGCAGCTTGGCATTGCATGCCATTATTGAGCTTATGATCTACCAAAACCCCCAGATCCTTCTCCACTACGGATCCCCCCAGTTCTACTCCCCCTAGTATGTATGATGCATTCATATTATTAGCCCCCAAGTGCATAACTTTACATTTATCAACATTAAACCTCATCTGCCACATAGTCGCCCAATTAGACAGAGCATCGAGGTTGGCTTGTAAATTGGCGACATCCTGTAAGGACGTTATTCCACTGCATAGCTTGGTGTCATCTGCAAAGACAGAAATGTTACTTTTGATCTCAGACCCAATATCATTTATAAACATATTAAAAAGTAAGGGTCCCAGCACTGAACCTTGGGGTACACCACTGATAACCTTGGACCATTCAGAGTAAGAATCATTAACCACTACTCTCTGAATTCTGTCTTTTAGCCAGTTTTCTATCCATTTACAAACTGATATTTCCAATCCTGTAGACTTTACCTTACACATGAGCCGTGTGTGGGGAACTGTATCGAACGCTTTTGCAAAATCCAAGTATACCACGTCCACTGCCACCCCTCTGTCCAAGGTCTTACTTACCTCTTCATAAAAAGAAATCAGGTTTGTTTGACAACTTCTGTCTTTCATGAATCCATGCTGTCTGTTGCTTAAATAGTTTTTTTCCAGCAAGAACTCATCTATGTGGTCTTTTATTAATCTCTCCAGTATTTTCCCAACTATAGAAGTTAAACTAACAGGTCTATAGTTACTTGGTAAACACTTAATTCCCTTTTTAAATATAGGCACCACATTGGCCCTGCGCCAATCCAGTGGTACTATTCCTGTCATTAATGAGTCCCTAAAAATTAAATACAATGGCTTTGAAATTACAGAGCTCAATTCTTTTAGGATCCGTGGGTGTATGCCATCTGGTCCAGGTGCTTTATCCACCTTTATTCCATCTAAATATTTCTGGACCATATCACTTTTGAGCCATTGTGGATTTGGGGCTGTGTCACTACCACCCCCATTTTGGACATGAGCTCCCCCATGCTCCTTTGTATACACAGAACTGAAGAAAGTATTTAATAAATTAGCCTTCTCTTTGTCCCCAGTCACCCACTCTAGATTATTTTGTAAAGGGCCTACATGCTCAGACTTGACCTTTTTACTATTAATATATTTGAAGAATTTTTTGGGGTTTGTCCTACTATCTTTTGCAATCTGTCGTTCATTTTGAATTTTTGCATCCTTGATTTCCTTTTTACATATCCTGTTATATTCTTTGTAACATTTAAATGACACTAGTGTTCCCTCATTTTTATATTTTTTAAAAGCTCTTTTCTTATAGTTTATAGCTTTTTTAACTTTGGCAGTGAGCCACATAGGTTTTATTTTTAGCCTTTTAAACTTATTGCCCATGGGAATATACTTTGCAGTGAGTTCACAAACAGTCTTTTTGAAGAATTCCCATTTCTGTTCTGTGCCCATTGAATTGCAGTAGTGCATTGAATTTTATTTTATCTTACATGTTATGTCTTGTTGAGAGTAATAAGTGGTCACGTATTACTCACCTCGATCCTTTCCTGCAGCCACCTCGGGTGGACAGGACCGTGACTAGTCTACGTTTTGGGAAGGAGACATTCCTCACTCTTTTTCTCCTTCTCTCTCTCTCTCTCTCTCTTTCCTTCTCTTCCTCCCTCTCTGTTCTGTCTCTCTTAAAATCTTATCTCGAGCAGCAACTGCGCGACTGTCATTTTAGTACAGTTATTTTTGTACTTCCTTAAAAAAAAAAAAAAAAAAGGTACAAGTTTCTCTTTTGTGTGTCATTTTCTGTCTACGAGGAGCAAACTAAAAAGGGGGCAAAAGTTGCAGAGGCCAAAAGATGGCAGTTTGGCTTTTGATTAGGGATGAGCTCCGCGTTCGAGTCGAACATACGTTCGACTCGAACATCGTGTGTTCGATCGTTCGACGAAGATCGAACGTTTTGGGTCGTTCGCGCAAAATTCGAGTGATGCGAACGGCCCACAATACACTGCGCCATCGCAGTGCAATCCCGGCGCTGTGACCCTGCATGCTTGGCCAATCACAGTGTCGGCAGCGAGGAGAGCCATAATTGGCCACAGGCAGGATGCCTGTGGCCAATTATAGCTCAGGGGGGTTTAGTACACACCCCACACTATAAAAGGCCGCCAGCGGGGCGGCCTTGTGTAGTGTGTTGGCGTGCAGGGAAAGAGATACATAGGCAGGGACAGTGTTAGTGAAATTTGGACATTTACCTTTTGTGTAGGGAGAGAGAAGGATAGGTAGGGACAGTGTCAGTGATATTCTGCTAAACCTTGTGTGCAGGGAGAGAGAAGGATAGGCAGGGACAGTGTCAGTGATATTTTTGCTAAGCCTCCTGCACAGTATACACCTGAAGCTAGCCCTTATTGCTGTGATTTCCTGTTGTGTAACACAGGCAGACATCTGCAGCACTTACAGCGGGCGTAGTGTGCCTCCTGCACATTATACACCTGAAGCTACCCCTTATTGCTCGCAGTTTTTTTTCTTTTGTGATACACTAACAGGCATCTGCAGCACTTACAGCGGGCGTAGTGTGCTTCTTGCAAAATATACGCCAGAAGCTAGCCCTTATTGCTGTGTTTTCCTGTTGTGTAACACAGGCAGGCATCTCCAGCACTTACAGCAGGCGTAGTGTGCCTCCTGCACATTATACACCTGAAGCTACCCCTTATTGCTCGTAGTTTTTTTTCTTTTGTGTTACACTAACAGGCATCTGCAGCACTTACAGCGGGCGTAGTGTGCTTCTTGCAAAATATACACCAGAAGCTAGCCCTTATTGCTGTGTTTTCCTGTTGTGTAACACAGGCAGGCATCTGCAGCACTTACAGCGGGCGTAGTGTGCCTCCTGCAAAATATACACCTGAAGCTACCCCTTATTGCTCGTAGTTTATTTTCTTTTGTGTTACACTAACAGGCATCTGCAGCACTTACAGCGGGCGTAGTGTGCCTCCTGCACATTATACACCTGAAGCTACCCCTTATTGCTGGTTTTCCCATCTCCCTGCAGGCCTTTAGAATGTCTGGAAGGCCAGGTAACAATTCTGACTTTTTTCCCCTGACTAAAGGTACCAGACAAGGTTGTCCACTCTCCCCCCTACTCTTTGCCCTCGCAATAGAACCCCTCGCCTGTGCAATCAGAAACAATACAAATATTAAAGGATATCTTAAGGGATCCAAAGAATACAAACTGAGTCTTTATGTGGATGACGTCCTTCTATTCATAACTGACCCTCTTATTTCCCTACCTAATCTAACTAAAACCCTGGACGTCTTCCATGATTTGACAGGTCTGGGAGTAAACCTATCTAAGTGCTCGGCTTTACCAATCAACATTCCCCCAGCCTTAATATCTTCACTTAAAGACAAATTCTCATTCAATTGGCACGTAGATTCGTTTAGATACCTAGGTATTCAGATTACATCTTCATATAAAACGTTATATCAAGCAAACTACCCTCCTTTATTTAACAATATTAAAAACCTACTTAAACTATGGTCATCATACCAGATTTCTTTCTCGGGCAGGATAGTAGCCACAAAAATGATGACATTACCCAAACTTCTATTCTTTTTTAGAACCCTTCCACTTATTCTACCCAAAAAAACACTAGAATCTTTACAGAGAAAAATCAATAAATTTATATGGCAAAACAAGAAACCCAGATTTAGTTATTCCCTTATGTTTAGACCCCATTTAAAAGGAGGCCTCAGCATTCCAAACCTTTGGCTATATTACTTGTCGGCCAGATTCACCCAATTAGCCCAATGGTATGCCCCTTCATCCCAAATCCCTTGGCTCCTGTTCGAAGAAGAATCTATCCTACCCTACAATTTACAAGGACTTCTCTGGTCCAATGTCATCCCACCACAAAAAATAAGGCCCTTAAACCTCATCGTCACTCACACTCTTCAACTATGGAACAGACAAATCTCTAATTTTAAGTTATCCTCGGATGTTCCCCCCTTGGCTTCCTTTATGGGTGACCCACGTTTTTCCCCCCCAGATAGAGCTCAAGATGAAAATTTGCTAACGTATTGGAAGTCACATAATCTAATACATTTAAAATCGCTCTCCCAAGACAATGCATTTCTTACTTTCACCAGACTACAAACAAAATACAATATCTCTCCTACCGAACTAGAGATCTATGCAAAAATAAAACAATTCTATGAGAAATATTACTCACTTACACTCCACCCCCCTTATACACAATTTGAGCAAATTTGTATCTCCTCCCCTCGTGACCGGGGTTTAATCTCCAGAATATATAAAAATTTAAATGAGACCAACATGCCTGATAAATCACATCCCATGTTACAATGGGAATCAGATTTAAATACCTCATTTACTCTTGATCAATGGGATACAATTTTTACAAATCTCCACAAATGTACCAGAACAACCTCGATTAGAGAATCGGCCATCAAACTACTCTATAGATGGTATCTTACTCCCGCTAAACTCAATTCATTTTATCCCTCAGTATCCCCACTCTGCTTTAGGGGTTGCCCCACCCAGGGAACACTTTTAAATATATTTTGGGATTGCCCCCACATTAAAGACACTTGGCATAAGGCAAGTATTATAATAGAAAAAATATCCAGTAGAAAGATCTCTCTTACACCCCAAATAGGCCTTTTATTCACCCCTATACAGGATATTCCAATGACTAGTACAAGGTTAATCCATACACTCCTCAGTTCCATCCACTGGGCCATAGCATTTAATTGGCGCTCCACTACGGTACCTTGGCCACAAATTCTTAACCGCATGTCGACCATTAAGCTTTCAGAAAGAATTCACCACACATTATATGATTCTATGCCCCTTCACCAAAAAAAATGGACTCTCTGGGACACCACCTCTCTGGTCTAGTACCTTCCCGTTTTTTTTACCTCCCACTCTTAAAATATATGCAATTGTCATTTAGCCCTCTCTCCAATACAATGCTCCTGGTTGACTTCATTTGAACAATATACATTCCTATACCTGACTTAAAAAAAAAAAAAAAAAAAAAACCTTTTCTCTTTCCTCTGTACAATGCTCAATATTAACAATGTTTATATATATACCTGTACCATCATTGTGATTTGTTTTTATACCTTGACCTTTTCTATAATAAAAATCGTTTGTAAAAAAAAAAAAGAATGTCTGGAAGGCAAACAAGGAGAGGCAGACAGTCAGGAGCCAATAAAAGAGGGCAAGCAGGCTCTGTGTCTAGAGACAACAGTGCTGGTCGTGGACACGGTGCATCGTCATCAGCACGTGGCCATGGGACACGCTTGTCCTTATTTTCGGCAGCTGGACGTGTTGAGCCGCATCATGCCGAAGACTTGGTAGAGTGGATGACCAAGCCCTCCTCATCCTCCTCATCCTCTCTCACCCAGGCTCAGGGTACTGGCAAAGCAGCTGCCAAAGCGTCCTCTTCCCTTGTATCTATGTCATCATCAGTTGCTCCTTCCCTAGACCCACCGTGTCCTCCTGAGGAGTTTCCCGAACTGTTTGAGCACAGTGTTGGGTACATGCTCCAGGAGGATGCCCAGTGTTTCGAAGGGTCTGATGATGATACCCAGCTAGAGGAAGGCAGTAGCGTGAAAGCAGAGAGAGGGGATGCTCAAGAAGGACAGCAATCTGACAGTCATGTTCCAGCAGCTGCAGCATACTGCCAGATTGGCTCCAGTGATGAGGAGGGAGGGGATGATGAGGTCACTGACTCCACGTGGGTGCCTGATAGGAGAGAGGATGAGGAGGAGGATGAGGAGAAGGCACATCTCCAACGAGACAGGATGCCCTTGGGGGGCCAGCGTAAGGGCAGCACACCGACTGAATCACACCGCAGAGCTCCGCCTGTGCAGGGCGCTGCCTCTGCCCGTTATTCCAAAAGTTCTTTGGTGTGGGCCTTTTTTGAGTTGAGTGCATCAGATCGCACTGCTGCTGTTTGCAACATATGTCTCAAGCGTATCTCGCGTGGCCAAAACATCAGCCGCTTGGGCACCACATGCTTGACCAGACATAAGTTGACCTGCCATGCAGCTCGTTGGCAAGCCTACCTTAAAGACCCACACCAAAGAACAAAGCGGACCTCTCCTTGCACCGCATCAGCTGGGATCTCCAACCCCACTATACCTTCAGTCCTCTCTGAAACCTGCTCTGAGAGGAATGAAGGTGTAGAATTAGGTGTGTCACAGCCAAGTACTTGCGGGCACTCTGCTAGCAGTACACCAACGTCCGATTCTAGCAGGCAAATTTCCCTGCCCCAGCTGCTGGACCGTCGAAAGAAGTTCACTCCCAGCCATCCACATGCCCAGCGGTTGAATGCTTGCTTGGCTAAATTGCTAGCACTTCAACTGCTGCCTTTTCAGTTGGTAGACTCGGCCACCTTCCGTGAGTTTGTGCAATGTGCGGTTCCTCAGTGGCAGGTTCCCAAACGCCACTTTATTCTCACGGAAGGCGATTCCGGCTCTCTATCGGCATGTGGAAGGCAATGTCCATGCCTCGCTGGACAGGGCGGTCAGCGGTAAGGTGCATATTACCGCTGACTCATGGTCCAGCAGGCATGGACAGGGACGTTACCTTTCTTTCCGGCCCATTGGGTCACTCTCTTTTGGCAGCTGGGAAGGATGCAGGACAAGGTGCAGTAGTGTTGGAGGTTGTTCCGCCGCCACGCCTCCAAAATGCTACTACTGGTTGTGACACACCTCTCTCCTCCACCCCCTCCTCTTCTTCCTCCATGGCCTCTTCCTGTGCTTTGTCCTCGGAACCAGCGGTGCTCCGTAGGCGTTCAAGGGGCTACACAAGTACGCAGGCAAAAAGATGCCATGCCGTGCTTGCGCTGGTGTGTTTGGGGGACAGGAGCCACACTGGGGCAGAGGTTCTGTCAGCTCTGCAGGGGCAGGCCGAGAGGTGGTTGACGCCATGCCAGCTTAAGGCAGGAATGGTGGTTTGCGACAATGGCACCAACCTCCTCTCCGCCCTCCGACAGGGACAACTGACCCATGTGCCCTGTGTGGCTCACGTCCTTAACCTGGTGGTGCAGCGGTTCTTGGGCAGGTACCCGGGCTTACAGGATGTCCTGAGGCAGGCCAGGAAAGTCTGTGTGCATTTCCGCAGATCATATAATGCCAGTGCTCGGCTGGCTGAGCTGCAAAAAGAGTTGAACCTGCCCAATAACCACCTTATATGTGACATGCCCACCAGGTGGAACTCAACGTTGGCCATGCTGCAGCGGCTTCACACGCAGCAGAGGGCCATCAATGAGTACCTGTGCGACTACGGCACCAGCACAGGGTCAGGGGAGCTCGGGTTTTTTTCACCACGCCAGTGGGGCATGATCAGGGATGCATGCACTGTCCTGGCACCATTTGAGGAGGCCACGAGGATGGTGAGCAGTGACAGTGCATGCATCAGTGACACTGTACCTCTTGTCCACCTGTTGGAGCATACGCTGCGTGGAATAATGGACAGGGCACTTGAGGCAGAACAGAGGCAGGAAGAGGAGGACTTCCTTGCCTCTCAAGGCCCCCTTTACCCAGACAGTGTTCCTTCTGTCCCACCCATCGCACAGGAAGAGGATGAGGAGGAGGAGGAGGAGGATTGTGTCAGCATGGAGGTGGAGCCTGGCACTCAGCATCAACAGCAGAAGTCTTTAAGGGATGATTTACAGTCCCAAGAAACCCATGGACTTGTACGTGGCTGGGAGGAGGTGGCTGCGGATCATGTCGTCCTTAGTGACCCAGAGGACTCCGGACCGAATGCCTCAGCTAACCTACGCTGCATGGCCTCCCTGATCCTGCAAAGTCTGCGGAAGGATCCTCGTATTCTTCGGATCAAGGAGAGGGACCATTACTGGCTGGCCACTCTCCTTGATCCACGGTACAAGGGTAAGGTTGCGGACCTTATCTTGCCGTCGCAGAGGGAGCAGAGGATGAGACAACTCCGGGAGGCCTTGCAGAAAGGTCTGTGCAACGCGTTCCCAGAGACTGGGAGGTTACAAACTCCTGGTCCTGGACAACGAGTTGCTGAGTCTTCGGTCAGTCAAAGAAGGAGCGGTGGGGAAGGTGGCCATCTGACCGATGCGTTCAGACAATTCTTTAGTCCGCAGCCCCAAGGTATGATCGGTTCCAGCAACCATCGCCAGCGTCTGATATACATGGTGCAGGAATACCTAGGGGCAAGGTCAGACTTGGACACCTTTCCCACCTAAAATCCTCTGGCTTACTGGGTCTTGAGGATGGATCACTGGCCAGAGCTTGCACAGTATGCAATTGAGCTACTGGCCTGTCCTGCATCCAGCATTCTTTCGGAACCCACATTCAGTGCTGCTGGAGGATTTGTCACAGATCACAGGGTGCGCCTGTACACCGACTCGGTTGATCGACTGACCTTCATAAAGATGAACCAGTCTTGGATCACCACCAGCTACCAAGCACCTGAAGCTGATATAACAGAATAATTTATTTTCAAATATCACATCCCTTCAAGACTGATGCTGATGCTGAGTGACTGTCCTGTTATTTTGACTGACTCTCCTCCTCCTCAATGATCCGATTCATGATGATAGCTTGGAAGAACATTTTTGTTTCTGGGTGCCGCCACCAGTGGCTAAGGCCCAATTTTTCAGCCCCTGTTTAACAGGGGCGTGTAATTACAATTTTTTATGCAATGCTTTGCAGCAGGGCTCATTCCTGCACTCCAACTAGAGTATCTGGGAGAGGTTGCAGTGTCGTGGCACCAGTGCCTAAGGCCCAATTTTTCAGCCCCTGTTTAACGGGGGTGTAAAATTACAATTTTTGATGCAATACTTTGCAACAGGGCTCATTGCTGTGCTCCAAGTACAGTATCTGTGAGGGGTTGCAGTGTTGTGGCACCAGTGGCTAAGGCCCAATTTTTCAGCCCCTGTTCTACAGGGGCATGTAATTACAATTATTGATCTAATAATTCACAGCAGGGCCCATTCCTGCGCTCACGAAGAGTAACTGTGAGGGCTTACAGTGTTGTGGCAACACCACCACCACCACCACCACCAAAGGCCCAATTTTTCTGCCCCTGTTCAACAGGGGCATGCAATTACAATTCTTGATTTAATAATTCACAGCAGGGCCCATTCATGCGCCCACCAAGAGTAACTGTGAGGGATTACAGTGTTGTGGCACCAGCACCACCACCAAAGGCCCAATTTTTCCTACCACTGTTCAACAATGGCATGTAAATATAATTCCTGATATAATAGTTCACAGCAGGGCGTTCCAGCGCCCACCAAGAGTAACTGTGAGGGCTCACAGTGTTGTGGCAACACCAACATGTAAGGGGCAAATTTCAGCAGAGTATATACGGCAGGCCCCTACTTTCAAACATCCAACTTACAAACGACTCCTACTTGCAAACGGAAGGAGACAACAGGAAGTGAGAGGAAATCTACCCCTAGGAAGGCAAATTCTCTCCTGTAAGAGTTAATATGTGAAAAAGGTGTCTCCTCTCCACTGATGCTTTATCACCAATCCTTGATTCAATAAAAACCCCACTTTTCAAAAACAGTTGTCATTGGGACGGAAAGTGAGGTGAAATGTTCTGAACAGGGGCACAGACAGCAAAACAAATGTTACAGGGGTGATAACCCTTCCCTATGTTTTCCAAAAAGCTTAAAAATAGAATTTTTTGGCTGGAGCTACACTTAAACAATGTACCTGTTCAAAATTACAAACAGATTCTACTTAAGAACAAACCTACAGTCCCTGTCTTGTTTACACCGCCTGTATACTGCTGTTCAGAGTATATAGGGCCTTTTTTTATTTTGTGTGCGGGGTTCCCCTTAATATCCATACAAGACCCAAAGGGGCTGGTAATGGGCTTGGGTAGGGGGGGGAGGGGTGGGTGATAGGGTTTAGCTATGCCATTTTTCTCAAAGATATTCATCCATATTTCCGGGACCAGACATTACATTAAAGCCGCAAGGAGTTTTAAATGGCTTTTTTTCCTTTAGAAATGTCATTTGCAGGGACAGTTCTAAACACGGGAAACACGCGCCACTTCACAGGCATACTTTAGACACCCCCCAGGTACGATATTTAAAGGAATATTTGACTTTTTTTTTTCACTTTATGCATCATTAAAATGACTGCTCCCGAAAAACGGACGTTTTTAAAACTTTGTTTTGCATTGATACATGTCCCCTGGTGCAGAACCCGGGTTCCCGAACCCTTTTTAGGACAATAACATGCATATTAGTAGTTATAATTAGCACTTTAGATTTCGAACGTTCGCATCCATTGTATTTAATAGGGTTCTAACGTTCGTGCAAACTTTCGGTCTGTTCGCGGGTTCTGGTGCGAACCGAACCGGGGGGTGTTCGGCTCATCCCTACTTGTGATTTAGTGTTGGAACGGGAGGGGGAAGATGCTGTCGGAAAAGGGGAAAAAGTTAGCAAAAGTATGTGGAATTACTGTGCATACGGGTGGTCGGTTACAACCAGAAGAATGGCGTAGTTTGCTGGAGAGGAAAAGGGGTTTATTATCAGACAACGGGCTAATGAATGCAGCAAATTCTTGGTTCAAAGTTGCAAAAGCTGTTTATGAAGAGGGGTGGACAGAACAAGAGATTAGCCAAGATGGTTGTATTGTATATGTGTATAAAAAAACAGAAAAAGAGTTAAAATTCGCACTAGCCAGCCAGCCACCGCCCTATAATGGCGGTGCTGGGTCTTTGGGAAGTAGACACCACCCTTCGTCTACCGCCCCTTTGCAACAGTTGGCACTTCCCCCACCACCTCCCCATGAGGTGCCTCCCCTAGTGATACCTCCCATGGTGACACCGCCCATGGTGACACCTCCCCCAGTAACACCTCCTCCGGTGGTACCCCGCCCTGTGGTGCCTCCCCCTGCGGTACCTCCTCCTCCAACCCCTGAACCGCCCACTCCTGAACCTACCCACATACACCCGGTGATAGAGCTATCTTCCGGAGCATATTACCAAGCCCAACACACTCCACTGATGGCACTCTTCTACACAGAAGATGAGATCGAAATAAAATTAAAAGACACTGACTGCAACCTCCAGACAGGTCATGGAGTTGACAGTGTGAATGTGGCACAATCTGTTGCAGACAGCTCCGACCACAGTAACGCCCCCCGTGACATCCAGAGTTGTATCTAACATACAGACTGAGACTATGGCCCCGCAAACCAGACCCACCGCTACGCTCCCCTATTACGCCTCACAAGGGTCTATGATAAATTCCCACGAACCAATGATGGGCAAACTGTTTGATGGTAATCTGCCGATGACAAGAACCAAGAAGTACACCGCCCGGAAGTCCACCGGAGGGAAGGCTCCCCGCAGGCAGCTGGCCACCAAAGCCGTCCGCAAGATCGCACCCCAGCCACCAGCGGAGTCAAGAGGCCTACCCCCCTAACAAGCGCTATAGGCCCGGCCCTGTCCAGGACCACATAGATATAGTCTGCTAGTGTTTCCTGCAAGCAGCCTGTGTCTCTTTCTAACCCGATGGTGGTGTTCTAGTCTCTTCACCATTAACCATTGATGACGCTTCAGCGCTATGCTCCATCCACCTTTTGTTATCCTTGGATGCACAAGAAGAGGCTGGTATTCCAACCGAAGGAAGTCTTGAACCGAGTCCCTCCATGCTTGTGCTCCACAGAGCCTGAATATATAGGACACTTGAAGGTGCCACCAGTCATGTTTTCACCCACGAGAGGCGGGGCCATACCTGAACTGTTTGCTACAAAGGACCCAGAACTCTACATCCCAATTTGCCAAGACAATGACATTCATTCTAGACATATGGATCAAGCTTCACCCGGAGATTGTGCTGCTCCAGCATGTGAATGATCTTCTACTCTGTGATGCCTCGGTCCTCTCTGAGAGCCTCCTATACTACCTACCTAGCCGAACAGGGCTGCAGGAACTCAAAGCAAAAGATTCAATGGTGTAAGGAGACAGTGCATTTCCTAAGAAACTGCATCTCTCAAGGCACTCAGCATCTCACTTAAGAGAGTTGCTGCAATCAAGGCCATCCCCTTGCCTCAAGGCCAAAAGCCCCTGCATGCCTTTCTAGGATTGATCTCCTACTGTCGCTCCCGCACTCTCTCTCCCTCTTGTTACAACCCCTCTATGATGCCCTGAAATCTGATCCCTTCTTGTTGCCCCCTGAAGACTTGACCAATTTTGAAATTCTGAAGGAGATCCACAGCTTCTGCTCTCTGCCTCCCAAACTGAGAACAGGCTTTAGAACTGTTTATCCCTGAGAAACATAGACATGCCACGGGAGTTTTGGCCCAGGCCCACGGCCACAGACTCTGACCCATCGGTTATTACTCCTGCCAATTATACCCAGTCGCCAAGGGGGGACCCTCTTGCTCAGCCGTTTTTGCAGCTCAAGCTCTCCTGGACAAAACCGCAAGACATTTAAGACTCCAATGTGCCTTACTCCTCCTGGACAATATTACCTTTCTCAGGTGCAAAATCCTCAATCCATCCACTCTGTTCCCACTTCTTGAGGGGGGAAATGATCCTCATGACATCCCCTGTGACTGCTTTGAAGTGATGAAGATGGAAACTACACATCTGCTAACAGTCAGCGAGGTGCTTTTGAACAATCCTGATTTGACTGTCTAACTGTGAAGACTACACTGTCTATGTTGATTGATTGAAGACCACACTGGATATGCCGTTACTACTGAGAATACGGTCCTCCAGGCCCCGGCATTGTCCCCTCTTCAAGTTTGCGCCGCAGGAAACGGAACATGCAAGTTGGCAGATACCGCTAAGGTGAAGGCGCATAGCTAAGCTGAATTGAATTCCCAAGAAGCACGAGGCAATCACCTGGCAGATACTGCTGCGAAACAAGCTGCAAATGGAACGTGAGAAGTGGTCAGCAGAGTGAATACACCCATTCTGATGATCCAGCGGATACCATTGAAGAAATAGTACAAACCACCATGAAGCCCTACAAAACCCTCCTGTGAACAGGTAGACCTATCTCAATGAGCAACAAGGAAAATAAAGAAGAGTGGATCAGGAAGGGAGCCACAGAAGGAATCATGGATTTAAACAAAAGGCCGTGTCTGTCACAATCCATGTACCCAGCAGGTAGTGGTACAGTGGGCCCACGGTGCCTCCCACCTGTCAAAGACTTTGATGAACTCTCTGATCGACAAATACTATTCGGCTTAGCAACAACTTCTGCAAGTCATGCACCATCTGTGCCAAATGCAAGCCAGGAAGTACGGAAATGGACCTTTATAAAGGTTATAAAGACTGACCAGGGGCTGGCTTTTCACGGCTTCAGTGACAAAAGAAACATGGATGGCTTTAGGGGTCACACTAGCTTTCCACACCCCGTACCCCATCCTCAGAGCAGTGGAAAGGTAGAAAGATTAAATAGCACAATAAAGTCTAGTTATGTAGTCTACAATGCTGAAAATGTCTCAAGAGACAGGAATGAGTTAAAAGTAAGCATATACATGTGTAGCAAACAGACCCTTTTACCCGCTTACCTCCACTTGCAGGATAAGGCACACCATGCCACATGCCCGGATCCTCTCGGTAGAAGAGGTTGAGCGGTGTTAACAGTTTTTGGGTCCTGCAGGGAGTTACTTCGTTCTGTTGGTTCTCGTCCCTAGAGTGTAGGGAAAAGTCTATCTTTCTCCTTAAAAAGGCCAATGTCCAGACAGTATCAACTCCAACAAAAGAGTTTATTTTTCCTTTGCTTAGTATCAACAGGGGAAATAGAAAGAGAGAAAGAAGTTGGATAGGGAGGTAGGTTCAGGCACACACCACCTATCCTTACGCGTCGCCACTCGATCCCGAGTGGGCCTTGTTTACCCGGATAGTCCCCTCTCACGGTTCTAGCAGCCGGAGTGATACACGAACAATTGCTTCAGATCTTTGGTCCCCTCCAAGGACAAATTCAGGAGATCCTCTGCCACAGAATCCTTTGGTTCCCGAATCTAGAACTTTTTTAAGCACCTGTAATTAGAAGAGAGTGTAGATGCCAGCGGGCACATTACAGGAGCTATAGTACAAATCTCGGAATTCTTCAGTTGAAGGTACTGGGCCTACCTGGAACTCTGTAGCCCCGGGCTAAAGGTGCCCGAGACTCCCCGGCTGGTTCAGGCACCCCTGGCCAGCAGGGCCAAAGGGACTCGACTTCACCACCAGGGATCCCCCTGGAATCTCCCCGGAAGCGACCCCTGGAATCCCCCCATTCCAAAGGCATATAATTTTTGGTAGATACAGACACACTATCCCCAAAAATAGAAAATCCCCGTGGGTTGGCTGTCCACGCATCCCCAATAGTACGGGGTATGGGCTTCTTCCCCTTCCCTGGCAAACTTTCTGTCACAGTTTCCCCAGCCACCTTACCGCCCCCTGACGTGGATCTCCTGGAGGTCCCTCCGGTTTGCAGATCCGGTTCAGGCAGGCGCTGGGGTAGGCTCAGAGGAGGCCTTAACATAGCCCACCTTTTGCTTGGCGGGTGGGATGGATGTCTCTGTGGTGACGGAGGCAGCATCCACTGTAGCCGGAGTGGTGCGCGTGGGCCCGGCTGTGGAAGTATAGACATCCTCCTCAGAAGTGACGGCACCTGTAAGGCAGTTGACCCGGTAGACCCAGGGATTCTCGGTGGGCTGATCCACTTCAAAGAGGAACTTTCCACAGGATGCACATCTTCCAAACGGGCGAAGTTGCACAGCCAGTCCTTGGCATCTGGGACAGAACATGCCCAGGGCCTCCGCATCCCTGCAAGTATAGAGTGCTAAGTGGCCCCTAGGCTTGAGCCGGATCCCTGTATCCATTAGGGGGGCAGTGAGGGGAGCAATGTCCATGGTTGAGGTAGCTGGGAACATCCGAGGTCCCGGTGCAATGGAAGTCCATGGGGTTGCAGACATATTGCTTGTCCTATACTAGTCCAGCTCGTACTGTCCTTTGGTGCCAAACGCGCCACGTGCAAATCACTGTTGGCGGGGGCTCCTCCCCCTTTTCTCTTGCTGCACGTAGCTCGCGGGCTTTTCTATGTTTGAGACACACCCACAAACTACGCAGTTAGAAAACTCTGATACAGGCCTGTACCTCCATTTCTCTCACAAGTGACGCAGTTCAATTTCTCCCCAAAATAGCCGACTTTCAGAGAACCACATACGCAGGAAAAAAAATAGTCCAACTTCCAGGGGTAGCTGCATAAATCCCGGACTTGAGCCCCCACGTGTAGGACACAGACCCTTTTACCCGCTTACCTCCACTTGCAAGATAAGGCACACCATGCCACATGCCCGGATCCTCTCGGTAGAAGAGGTTGAGTGGTGTTAACAGATTTTGGGTCCTGCAGCGAGTTACCTCCTTCCGTTGGTTCTCGTCCCTAGAGTGTAGGGAAAAGTCTATCTTTCTCCTTAAAAAGGCCAATGTCCAGACAGTATCAACTCCAACAAAAGAGTTTATTTTTCCTTTGCTTAGTATCAACAGGGGAAATAGAAAGAGAGAAAGAAGTTGGATAGGGAGGTAGGTTCAGGCACACAACACTAGGGATGAGCCGAACACCCCCCGGTTCGGTTCGCACCAGAACTTGCGAACAGACCGAAAGTTTGCACGAACTTTAGAACCCTATTAAATACAATGAATGCGAACGTTCGAAATCAAAAGTGCTAATTATAAAGGTTAATATGCAAGTCATTGTCCTAAAAAAGGGTTTGGGGACCCGGGTTCTGCCCCAGGGGACATGTATCAATGCAAATTTTTTTTTAAAAACTACCGTTTTTTGGGAGCAGTCATTTTAATGATGCATAAAGTGGAAAAAAAAGTGAAATATTCCTTTAAATATCGTACCTGGGGGTGTCTAATGTATGCCTGTGAAGTGCCACGTGTTTCCCGTGTTTAGAACTGTCCCTGCACAAAATGACATTTCTTAAGGAAAAAAATGGTCATTTAAAACTGCTTGCGGCTTTAATGTAATGTATGGTCCCGGTAATATGGATGAAAATCATTGAGAAAAATGGCATGGCTACCCCCCCCCACCCCACTTGTATGGATATTAAGGGGAACCCCGCACCCAAAATTAAAAAAAGGCCCTATATACTCTGAACAGCAGTATACAGGTGGTGTAAACAAGACAGGGACTGTAGGTTTGTTCTTAAGTAGAATCTTTTTCTAATTTGGAACAGGTAAATTTTTTAAGTGTAGCTCTAGCCAAAAAATCTATTTTTAAGGTTTTTGGAGAACATAGGGAAGGGTTATCACCGCTGTAACATTTGTTTTGCTGTCTGTGCACCTGTTCAGAACATTTCACCTCACTTTCCGTCCCAATGACAAATGTTTTTGAAAAAGTGTTTTTTTTTATTGAAACAAGGATTGGTGATAAAGCATCAGTAGAGAGGAGACACCTTTTTCCCATATTAACTCTTACAGGAGAGAATTTCCCTTCCTAGGGGTAGATTTCCTCTCACTTCCTGTTGTCTCCTTCCATTTGCAAGTAGGAGTCGTTTGTAAGTTGGATGTTTGAAAGTAGGGACCTGCCGTATATACTCTGCAGAAATTTGCCCCTTAGGTGTCGGTGTTGCCACAACACTGTAAGCCCTCACAGTTATTCTTGGTGGGCACTGGAACGCCCTGCTGTGAACTATTATATCAGGAATTGTAATTACATGCCATTGTTGAACAGTGGTAGGAAAAATTGGGCCTTTGGTGGTGGTGCTGGTGCTACAACACTATCAGCCCTCACAGTTACTCTTGGTGGGTGCATGAATGGGCCCTACTGTAAATTATTAGATCAAGAATTGTAATTGCATGCCCCTGTTGAAGAGGGGCAAAAAATTGGGCCTTTGGTGGTGGTGGTGGTGTTGCCACAACACTATAAGCCCTCACAGTTACTCTTGGTGGGCGCAGGAATGGGCCCTGCTGTGAATTATTAGATCAAGAATTGTAATTACATGCCCCTGTTGAACAGGGGCAGAAAAATTGGGCCTTAGGCACTGGTGCTACAACACTGCAACCCCTCACAGATACTGTACTTGGAGCACAGCAATGAACCTTGTTGCAAAGTATTGCATCAAAAATTGTAATTACACGCCCCTGTTAAACAGGGGCTGAAAAATTGGGCCTTAGGCACTGGTGCCACAACACTGCAACCCCTCACAGATACTGTACTTGGAGCACAGCAATGAGCCCTGTTGCAAAGTATTGCATCAAAAATTGTAATTACACGCCCCTGTTAAACCGGGGCTGAAAAATTGGGCCTTAGGCACTGGTGCTGGTGCCACGACACTGCAACCTCTCCCAGATACTCTAGTTGGAGTGCAGGAATGAGCCCTTCTGCAAAGCATTGGTAGCTGGTGGTGATCCAAGACTGGTTCATCTTTATGAAGGTCAGTCGATCAACCGAGTCGGTGGACAGGCGCACCCTGTGATCCGTGACAAAGCCTCCAGCAGCACTGAATGTGCGTTCCGAAAGAACGCTGGATACAGGACAGGCCAGTATCTCAATTGCATACTGTGCAAGCTCTGGCCAGTGATCCATCCTCAAGACCCAGTAAGCCAGAGGATTTTCGGTGGGAAAGGTGTCCAAGTCTGACCTTGCCCCTAGGTATTCCTGCACCATGTATATCAGACACTGGCGATGGTTGCTGGAACCGATCATACCTTGGGGCTGCGGACTAAAAAATTGTCTGAACGCATCGGTCAGACGGCCACCTTCTCCACCGCTCCTTCTGCTACTTACCGAAGCCTCAGCAACTCGTTGTCCAGGACCAGGAGTTTGTAACCTCCCAGTCTCTGGGAACGCGTTGCACAGACCGTTTTTGCAAGGCCTCCCGGAGTTGTCTCATCCTCTGCTCCCTCTGCGATGGCAAGATAAGGTCCGCAACCTTACCCTTGTACCGTGGATCAAGGAGAGTGGCCAGCCAGTAATGGTCCCTCTCCTTGATCCGAAGAATACGAGGATCCTTCCGCAGACTTTGCAGGATCAGGGAGGCCATGCAGCGTAGGTTAGCTGAGGCATTCGGTCCAGAGTCCTCTGGGTCACTAAGGATGACATGATCCGCAGCCACCTCCTCCCAGCCACGTACAAGTCCACGGGTTTGTTGGGACTGTCAATCATCCCTAAAAGACTGCTGCTGTTGATGCTGAGTGCCATGCTCCACCTCCATGCTGACACAATCCTCCTCCACCTCGTCCTCTTCCTGTGTGATGGGTGGGACACAAGGAACACTGTTCTGTCTCAACTACAAAGCGATAAAGTTCATCTCCAGGTTTAAGTAGGCCTTACTCAAGCTGGTTTGATATTCATCCCTTGCATCGATACAGGCAGTTTAACTCAATGAATAAACTCACAGTTAGGACGACAGACGATGAATCCTTTCGAATGTTCCGTTTAATGATGGATATTCATAGGTAGAAAAACGTTGCAGTTGTAAGCCACATGTAAGATGTGTAGCATGGAAGATATACAGGAGTACTGACCAGAATCAGGAAGTGGAGGAGATATATAAAGAACTACGGTGAGAGAGAGAGTTCAGCCAGAAAGAAGGGGACAGATCTTAAAGACACAGAGCAAGAATAATCACATAGTGTAACACAACACTCCCCATCTGAAATCTTTAGATTTCATAACCTCAAACAAATATATATATTTTCAATAAGTCCAATACTGGTAAATGTCCTGGAACCTGTAATGAAAAACATGCAACAGGCAAATAATAAACATAAGTTCAACAGGATGAAGAACATAAAGTCACAGTATGATGTCTTCAAATAATTCCAAAGTTCTGAGTAGAACCTGTAGATGGCAGCAATGTACTCCCCGCCATGCCGACAGCATGGCTAGTCCTTGCACAAGTCACTCACCTGGCAAAAGGAGTACTAACTTTGTAATTGGTCGACTAAAGGTTTGTGTCGATCCTCCCTTGGTTACCTTGACTTCTACCTTCCGGACTTTGTTATCGTCGCTGGGCATAACTTTAGTAATAAGACCCATAGGCCACTCATTCCGACAAACTTCCTTGTCTTTTAGAAGGATGAGGTCTCCAACCTTAAGATTCGGCTTAGATGCTTGCTATTTGTTACGACCTTGAAGGTGGTGAAGATACTTTTTCTTCCAGCGATGCCAGAACACATTGGCTAGATGCTGCACCTGCTTCCATTGATGCTCATAACGGTGTGACCGCAGCTTCTGTTTTGTACTTCCAGAAGTGTGGAGTGAGGTGTTCACAGTTCTTATTTCCTTATCATCTTCAGGGTTTACTAGCCCATAGGTGGTGTCAATAGGGAGTAAGTAAGAGTCCTCACACAGAAACCTTGGAGGTGACAGCCATAAGCTGTCCTGAAGAGCGGCAGGTGACACGGCTCTGGTCCCACAGTCAGCTGGGTTGAGTTCAGTGGGAACGTGATGCCATTGACTTGGTAGAGCGAATCTCTTGATACGTTCAACCCTGTTGCTGACGTACACATAAAATTGTTTTGTTTGGTTGTTTATGTAACCAAGTACTACCTTACTGTCTGTATAGAAGGTGAAAGAATCAATTCTAGTGTCCATTTCACTTCGTATGACCTCGGCAATTTCTACTGCTAGCACGGCTGCACAAAGTTCAAGTCTTGGTATGGTATGTGCAGGCTTGGGTGGGAGTTTTGCCTTGCCTAGGACAAAACTACAGTGTGATTCTCCATTCAGTTCAGAGGTCTTCAAATAGGCTACTGCAGCAATAGCTTCAACTGATGCATCAGAGAAAATATGAATCTCTCTCCGGTTAGCAGTTGAAATGGAACCCGGAACATAGCAACGGGGAATCTGAAGTTTTTCTAGTGACTTCAAAGAATATCTCCACCTTTCCCACTTGTGTTGATTCTCACTAGGCAAGGGAGTATCCCAGTCTATGTTCTCAGTAGACAACTGTCTTAGTAAAATCTTACCTTGAATGGTAACTGGAGCAAGGAAACCCAGTGGGTCATAGATGCTATTCACCACGGACATGACTCCTCTCTTAGTGAAGGGTTTGTCACAAGTTGACACTTGGAAGGTGAATTTGTCTTGCTTGATGTTCCACAACAAACCCAGACTTCGCTGTACAGGAGGCACATCTGTACCTAAGTCAAGGTTTTTTAGACTAGTGGCATAGTCCTCAGAGTGAAAGGCATTCATAAGTTCCTGGCTGTTGGATATAATCTTGAGCAGTCTAAGGTTTGCTACAGACAGCATCTCCTTTGTTCTGGTGAGAAGATCAATTGCTTCTTTAGCAGTTGGAAAGGACTTAAGTGCGTCGTCAACGTAGAAGTTTCTTTCAACAAATTGACGGGCATCAGATTCATATTCAACTTCTCCAGTCTGAGCTGTTCTCCTTAGCCCATAAGTTGCCACTGCTGGGGAAGGACTGTTACCGAAGACATGTACCTTCATGCGATAATCTATAACTTCCTTGTTGAGGTCATTGTCCTTGTGCCATAGAAACCTGAGGTAGTTTCTGTTGTCTTCTCTGACGATGAAGCAGTGAAACATCTGTTGAATGTCGGCCATTACTGCTACTGGCTCTTGTCTGAAACGAATCAAGACTCCTATTAGACTGTTGTTCAAGTTGGGTCCAGTAAGGAGCATGTTGTTAAGAGAAACACCTTCGTGCTGAGCACTGGAATCAAAGACAACTCTGATTTGGTCTGGTTTGCGTGGGTGATACACGCCAAAGGATGCAAGGTACCAGCATTCTTCTCCCTCCTTTAGTGGGGGAGCAGGCTCTGCATGATCTCTGTCAAATAAATTTTGCATAAAGTCCACAAAGTGCTTTTGCATCTCTGGTTTCCTGCTTAAGTTTCGCTTTAAGGAGGAGAATCTACTGATGGCCTGCTGTAAGTTGTTGGGAAATCTCTCTCTTGGGAAAGAACTCATTGTCCATTACCTTGATGAATTCTTTGTCTTCCATTGAAGGAGCCAGTATGTCATCTTCACTGGTTGCATTAAACACTGTAGAGCCGAAGTCGCCATCATGGCAGGAGAAAGGGCTTGTGTCACCTGAGATACCATGTTGCCATTCGTGGCTGGCTATCTTCTCTTTCACCCAGTAGTGATGTGGGCATGGCTCAAAGTAAGTGTTTCGGCCATTTGGCAGAACATTTGTCTTGAATGACGAAATGTTGGTAGGTCTTTTCATTTTGCCTATGCAGACATTGCCTATGATGACCCACCCTAGATCCGTGCGCTGGGCAAATGGGGCATCTGGGGGTCCACTGACTTGTCTGTGTACCTTGTGAACTCTTAGAATGTCTCTTCCTAACAGAAGAAGGATCTGAGCATCTTTGTCAAGCGGCGGTATCTCATTTGCTATTACTTTGAGGTGAGGGTGATGGAAAGCAGCAGCTGGAGTAGGGATTTCTTCCCTGTTAGCAGGTATCTGATTGCACTCAACAAGTGTAGGTAAGGGTAATTGCAAGTTACCTTTGAGAGAAGATACCATGAGTCCATGAGCCCTTCTTCCAGAAACCTCTATAGTTCCACTACAGGTACCCAAGGTGTAAGGATGAGCTTCGCCTTTTATTTCAAATAGATTGAACAATTCCGATTTTGCAAGTGATCGATTGCTCTGATCGTCTAAGATAGCATATGCCTTTAGAGACTTTTCTGGTTGATCCTTGTGGTATATGTTCACCAAGCATATCTTAGCACAGGACTTACCACAGCGGTCTTCTCCACAAACTTCAGTGCAGGATGAAGAAATGATGGTAGAATTAGGCACTTGGTCTGTATTCTCCCCGCCATGCGTTAACCTGGGAGGAGCGTTGGCAGGTTGTGCAGAGCTGGGCTCAAGAGGATGGAGGGCTTGCACATGTTCTTCAGAGCCACACTCTATGCACTTGATGGACACATTACAGTCCCTTGCAAAATGTTCTGTAGAAGCACAGCACCTGAAACATACCCTAAATGTCTTTAAAAGCTCCTTGCGCTCTTCCAGAGGCTTTTTTCTAAAGCCGATACATTTATTGAGGGGGTGTGGCTTCTTGTGTATGGGACACTCTCTGTTAGGGTTTTCAATCTTCCTACTCTGTTTGTTCGTGGCCAGAACTGTGGTAGGAGTGGGAAGGATGTCAGTCTTTTTCACGGACACTGGGCCTCTATGGTTTCTATAGTTGCCCTGAAGACTGGTACTCTTAGGAAAGGGTGAGAAGAGGCTGTACTCACCGTAGGAAAAACTTGGATCGTTCTTGGTCTCTGCAATTTTCCTGATGAATTCACAGAAGAAAGAGAATGGAGGGAAGGAAACCTTGTTCTCTCTTTTGTATGATGACCCTAGTGCAGTCCATTTCTCTTGCAAACCATACGGGAGCTTGGAGACAATTGGGTTTACCCCTCTTGGAGTGTCAAGGTAACTGAGTCCAGGTAGTTTTGGGTCTGTCTTGGCTAGCTGAAGCTCAAGGAGAAGGTCACTCAGTCTCTGGAACTCCTTGTTGTCCTTACCGGATATCTTTGGGAAAGTTTCCAGACGCATGAACAAAGCATTTTCTATAGCTTCTGGACTGCCATAACTTTGCTCTAGTCGCTCCCATGCAGCTGTGAGGCCTGCAGTAGGATTGTCCATGAAAACCGATCTTAATGGCTTAACACGTGCAGCAGATAGAGGACCAAGCCATTTGATCAGCAGATTCAATTCTTGATCAGCTGTAATGCCAATATTGCTGATTGTAGTTCTGAAGGCACATTTCCAAATTCTGTAGTTCTCAGGTTGGTCATCAAAACTTGTAAGACCAGTCTTTGTGAGCTCTCTGCGAAGCATGTACCTCACAAACTCTTCTGTCTCAGTTGTCTCCGCCTTTATGTGAGATGCTGTTGGCTGTATGGTGCTGATTGCGTTATCTTTGACATTGTTGTTAAAGGACACAGGGAAATATGGTGCAGCAGATGCATCCAGGTGAGTTGCTTGCTTGAAGTCAGTTGTTCCAATGGTACGTTGATTCAAGGCTGTACCAATGACTGGAGATTGATGACTTGCTTGAAGCTTGCGCTGATGCTCTGTGACGTATGAAGGCAGGCAAGGTAGGCAGGTATGAAATGCAGTGGAGTGATTTTGAGTGCAGGAAGTTGCTGGAACCTCTTTAACTTGAAGCTGTGAAGGAGTCTCTATGTAGTCGGGAGCATTGGAGACAATGGAGTGTGCACTGCAGTGGCTTAGGACATAGTCTTTAGTGCGTTTGAGGGGGTCTTCCATATCTGCTATGTTTAGGTTAATGCTGTCTTTCTCACTTGCACCTTCGTCTGCACTGATAGCTTGCTGTAGGACCCTTAGCTTTGCCATAGCTGCGTCATGTTTACACTGTTCATTTAAGGTTTCCATTGTTGCACTTTGTCGTGCTGACTGCGCTTCCAACTCTTCTCTTTGACGTGCTGACTGCCCTTCCAACTCTGCCCTTTGACGTGCTGACTGCGCTTCCGACTCTGCTCTCTGAGCTTCCAACTCTGCTCTTTGACGTGCTGACTGCGCTTCCAACTCTGCTCTTTGACGTGCATATGCCACCTGCACTTTGCTGGCTTCCACTTCAGCGCGGGCATTAATAAGTCGCTCACTGAGTGTTGAGTATCTTGAACTATGGGATCTTGACGAGTTTTTAGAACGTCTGGTGGAAACAGATCTGTGAGATGCAGTGTCCTGTAACAGCTTTATTTTTGCTTCTGCCTTTAATCTGGTTTGCTGGATAAAACTGTCTCTTTCAATATTGAGAGCATTGACGCGCTTTAATTGCATCATCGCACTTTCTGACTTCATGTTTTGTAAGACATTAGTGAATTTGATGCTGGTAAGCTGATAAAGCTCATATGAGGCAGAAAGTTGTTTAATGGCGCCCTCTAGTGTCAGTAGTTCACGTTCAACAGACACTGTATTGGCTTCAGCAAGGATTTTCTCCCATACTAATTCCAAGCTATTTGACAATTCAGTCCTTGAAGCTTCATAATTCTCCATTACTTTCCAAGTGGGTTTAACTGAGCGTTTGGGTAACTCAGTTTCTTCAGGAACTTGTGGGGAGGTAGATGTGAGTTCACATGCAGAAGCTTGGTCACTCATGATAGCAGACTGACTGTGAAAGCAGGCAGGATCTGTGTGCTGAAATATGACACTGTGCAGATTGTCTCAGGCTATAAGGCTGCCATGTGCTGCTCTGTCCCTTCTGTATTGCTATGAGGGCAGTAAATCTTGTCTGTTTCAGTACTGACATGCAGAAATCTTGTAATTAGGCTGTGAAACTCAGTTTTTCTACTGTTCTGTCTCAACTACAAAGCGATAAAGTTCATCTCCAGGTTTAAGTAGGCCTTACTCAAGCTGGTTTGATATTCATCCCTTGCATCGATACAGGCAGTTTAACTCAATGAATAAACTCACAGTTAGGACGACAGACGATGAATCCTTTCGAATGTTCCGTTTAATGATGGATATTCATAGGTAGAAAAACGTTGCAGTTGTAAGCCACATGTAAGATGTGTAGCATGGAAGATATACAGGAGTAATGACCAGAATCAGGAAGTGGAGGAGATATATAAAGAACTACGGTGAGAGAGAGAGTTCAGCCAGAAAGAAGGGGACAGATCTTAAAGACACAGAGCAAGAATAATCACATAGTGTAACACAACAAACACTGTCTGGGTAAAGGGGGCCTTGAGAGGCAAGGAAGTCCTCCTCTTCCTGCCTCTGTTATGCCTCAAGTGCCCTGTCCATTATTCCACGCAGCGTATGCTCCAACAGGTGGACAAGAGGTACAGTGTCACTGATGCATGCACTGTCACTGCTCACCATCCTCGTGGCCTCACCAAATAGTGCCAGGACAGTGCAGGCATCCCTGATCATTTCCTCACTGGCGTGGTGAAAAAAACCCGAGCTCCCCTGACCCTGTCCTGGTGCCGTAGTCGCACAGGTACTCATTTATGGCCCTTTGCTGCGTGTGCAGCCGCTGCAGCATGGCCAATGTTGAGTTCCACCTGGTGGGCATGTCACATATAAGGCGATTCTTGGGCAGGTTCAACTCCTTTTGCAGCTCAGCCAGCCGAGCACTGGCATTATAAGATCTGCGGAAATGCACACAGACTTTCCTGGCTTGCCTCAGGACATCCTGTAAGCCCGGGTACCTGCCCGAGAACCGCTGCACCACCAGGTTAAGGACGTGAGCCACTCAGGGCACATGGGTCAGTTGTCCCTGTCGGAGGGCGGAGAGGAGGTTGGTGCCATTGTCGCAAACCACCATTCCTGGCTTAAGCTGGCGTTGCGTCAACCATCTCTCGGCCTGCCCCTGAAGAGCAGAAAGAACCTCTGCCCCAGTGTGGCTCCTGTCCCCCAAACACACCAGCGCAAGCACGGCATGGCATCTTTTTGCCTGCGTACTTGCGTAGCCAGTTGAACGCCTATGGAGCATCGCTGGTTCCGAGGACAAAGCACAGGAAGAGGCCATGGAGGAGGAAGAAGAGGAGGGGGTGGAGGAGAGAGGTGTGTCACAACCAGTAGTAGCATTTTGGAGGTGTGGCGGCGGAACAACCTCCAACACTACTGCACCTTGTCCTGCATCCTTCCCAGCTGCCAAAAGAGTGACCCAATGGGCCGTGAAAGAAAGGTAATGTCCCTGTCCATGCCTGCTGGACCATGAGTCAGCGGTAATATGCACCTTACCGCTGACCGCCCTGTCCAGCGAGGCATGGACATTGCCTTCCACATGCCGGTAGAGAGCTGGAATCGCCTTCCGTGAGATAAAGTGGCGTTTGGGAACCTGCCACTGAGGAACTGTACATTGCATAAACTCACGGAAGGGGGCCGAGTCTACCAACTGAAAAGGCAGCAGTTGAAGTGCTAGCAATTTAGCCAAGCTAGCATTCAACCGCTGGGCATGTGGATGGCTGGGAGTGAACTTCTTTAGATGGTCCAGCAGCTGGGGCAGGGAAATTTGCCTGCTATAATCGGACGTCGGTGTACTGCTAGCAGAGTGCCCGCAAGTACTTGGCTGTGACACACCTAATTCTACACCTTCATTCCTCTCAGTGCAGGTTTCAGAGCGGACTGAAGGTATAGTGGGGTTGGAGATCCCAGCTGATGAGGAGCAAGGAGAGGTCCGCTTTGTTCTTTGGTGTGGGTCTTTAAGGTACGCTTGCCAATGAGCTGCATGGCAGGTCAACATATGTCTGGTCAAGCATGTGGTGCCCAAGTGGCTGATGTTTTGGCCACGCGAGATACGCTTGAGACATATGTTGCAAACAGCAGCTGTGCGATCTGATGCACTCGCCTCAAAAAAGGCCCACACCAAAGAACTTTTGGAATAACGGGCAGAGGCAGAGCCCTGCAGAGGCGGAGCTCTGCGGTGTGATTCAGTTAGTGTGCTGCCCCTACGCTGGCCCCCGGAGGGCATCCTGCCTCTTTGGAGATGTGCCTCCTCCTCATCCTCCTCCTCCTCCTCTCTCTTATCAGGCACCAATGTGGAGTCAGTGACCTCATCATCCCCTCCCTCCTCATCACTGGAGCCAATCTGGCAGTATGCTGCAGCTGCTGGAACATGACTGCCAGATTGCTGTCCTTCTTGAGCATCCCCTCTCTCTGCTCTCACGCTACTGCCTTCCTCTAGCTGGGTATCATCTTCAGACCCTTCAAAACACTGGGCATCTTCCTGGAGCATGTACCCAACACTGTGCTCAAACAGTTCGGGGGACTCCTCAGGAGGACACGGTGGGTCTAGGGAAGGAGTGACTGATGATGACATTGATACGAGGGAAGAGGACGCTTTGGCAGCTGCTTTGCCAGTACCCTGAGCCTGGGTGAGAGAGGATGAGGAGGATGAGGAGGGCTTGGTCATCCACTCTACCAAGTCTTCGGCATGATGCGGCTCAACACGTCCAGCTGCCGAAAATAAGGACAAGCGTGTCCCATGGCCACGTGCTGATGAAGATGCACCGCATCCACAACCAGCACTGTTGTCTCTAGACACAGAGCCTGCTTGCCCTCTTTTATTGGCTCGTGACTGTCTGCCTCTCCTTGTTGGCCTTCCAGACATACTAATGGCCTGCAGGGAGATGGGAAAACCAGCAATTGGGTAGTGTATATTGTGCTGGATGCACACAACACCCGCTAACTCCAGCAGATGCCTTTATTAGAAAACAGTAATGACGGGTATATACAGGTGTATACTGTACTAGGGCACACAACACCCACTAACTCCTGCAGATGCCTGTATTAGAGAACAGCAATGACGGGTATATACAGGTGTATACTGTGCCACTAACTCCTGCAGATGCCTGTATTAGAGAACAGCAATGACGGGTATATACAGGTGTATACTGTACTAGGGCACACAACACCCACTAACTCCTGCAGATGGCTGTATTAGAGAACAGCAATGACGGGTATATACAGGTGTATACTGTACTAGGGCACACAACACCCACTAACTCCTGCAGATGCCTGTATTAGAGAACAGCAATGACGGATATACAGGTGTATACTGTGCCACTAACTCCTGCTGATGCCTGTATTAGAGAAAAGCAATGACAGGTATATACAGGTGTATACTGTGCCACTAACTCCTGCAGATGCCTGTATTAGAGAACAGCAATGACGGGTATATACAGGTGTATACTGTGCTGGGGCACACAACACCCACTAACTGCTGCAGATGCCTGAGAAAAGAACATAATGTACAAACACTGTCCCTGCCTATGTAGCTCTTTCCCTGCACGCCAGAACACACTGCACAAGGCCGCCGCGCTGGCGGCCTTTTATAGTGTGGGGCGTGTACTAAACCCCCCTGAGCTATGATTGGCCACAGGCATCCTGCCTGTGGCCAATTATGGCTCTCCTCGCTGCCGGCGCTGTGATTGGCCAAGCATGCGGGGTCACAGTGCATGCTTGGCCAATCACAGCGCCGGGATTGCACTGCGATGGCGCAGTGTATTGTGGGCCATTCGCGTCACTTGAATTTGGCGCGAACAGCCCATAAAGTTCGATCTTCGTCGAACGATCGAACAGCCGATGTTCGAGTCGAACGTATGTTCGACTCGAACACGAAGCTCATCCCTACTCGCTACACACCTTTTCTGCACTCAGTGTCCATGGTCATAGCCACCCCACCCCTCTCCTACACTCACTTTTTATTACACGCTCCAGATTCCTCTTTTGCACCCACTCTCCATTGTCATACCCTCAATACTCCTCTCCTGTACATACTGTCCATTGTCATACCCTCCATAATCCTCTCCTGTACATACTCTCCATTTTCATACCCTCCACACTTCTCTCCTGTACATACTGCCCACTGTCATACCCTCCACACTCCTCTCCTGTACATACTCTCCATTGTCATACCCTCCAGGATCCTCTCACCTTTCGTACTTTTATGTCATCTTCTTGTATCTCTTGCCTCTTCTTCTCTCTGCCTGTCTACCTTCACCTTCATACCTAACCCCATTTTTTCTCCTTTTGTTTTCCTCATTCTCCTTCCTCCTCTTTCCCCTTTCTATTTCACTTTCTTCCTCTCACTCTTTCATCTCCCATCCATGGTGTAATAACTTCTCCATGGCCGGTTTTACCTCTACCAGTCTGCAGCAGATGGAGAGAAGAACCTTCCACCTCCTCGCAATATTTCAGAAGAACAAATGATGACTAAAATGTATTCTTACCATAATTTACACAACTATAATGGTAACACACCGACTTCCTTCCTGCAGGTTTTTTGTGAAATCATTTTTTAAGCAGGTAAGAAGCCGTCTCTAAACTAAAATGTCATCAGTGGGTCTTTGTCCCTTTCAGCTGTCTTTATTTTAATTTTTGTCTTCTTGCTATAGACAGGAAATGTACAATTTTAAGTATAGGAAAGTTGGCAATTGGTTCTTCTACCTTTAGCAGCAATGACGGCAAGTTAATATTTCCATCTGCTGATGTGAGGATCACAAGGAGAAGAACATTTTGTGGTATATTTATTTTTTATTATTTTTATTGTTTCCCAAGATTTTGGGAATTCTGGAAAAGGGGTTCCCAATGATATCACTGCCCATACTGGGTAATATTCCAGATATAGGCAGTAATGTCTAGGACTTCTACCTTGTAACTCTGGGGTCCTCAGTTTAACTTACAATCAGGACACTATCTGCATGGAGTTTGCATGTTCTCCCTCAGATTGCATGGGTTTCCTCCAGTAACTCCCATATCCTCCCACAATCCTGTCTAAATTGGCCCTAGTATGTGAGTGTATGTGAAACCGCTATACTGCCCTTTATTCTGATTTTCAAATGATGGCGGGATGCCATGGGACACAATCTGGACCATCGCTGGACCCTTTGAATTTTTTTAGCTAGAAACAATAATGTTATGGTGTCTCTTCTTATTTACATTTCTTACCCACACACTGGTGAACTGGATAGGGGTCCAAGGGCTTGCCAAGCTGGAGTTCTTCTTTAACTTCTGCTGGATCTCCCTATGGTCCCACCAACTGCTCATGTGATATTCCTGCCCACACATCCTGCTGATTTCATCCAGTTGGTATTTCTGGTCTGAAGTTCTGCCAGGAACTTTCTCCAGGACTCATGTACCTCCTATACCACATCACCATCTGTCTCACATCCAGGAGCACTTGGCCTGGAGATACAAGAGGGGCTGCCCTCGTCATCCCAATCTCCAATCAGATACATGACATCCATTGTGAGTGAGAGAGAGACAGTCCTCTCGCCATCGATCTGTAAACATTTCTAACATGGACGGCCTTTCTCTTCCGAACCTAACACCTTAAAAACATTTTTTTTAAACCCTCAGAGCTTCTTTCCCAATGACGAATAGCACAAGTAGGGATGACTATTTGAATTCAGTGCTGATAGACTGTAATCAGCCTAAGCTAAATTTATAGCTCTTTTGATTTAGTCATCCTTAGTCCTGTGTTATTGTTTGGTTCTGCCTGCTGCTGGGGTGTGTCCCTTGCCATAGTACAAAGAGATTCAGCAAGGATGGGTTATGAATATTAAAGTCCTCCTGGTCAGCTGTTGATGGTTTATTACCAATGGTATCGACTGGAAGAGGCTATGAATATTTAAGATCTAGAGTAGCTCCCTTCCCCTTGGGCTCCTGCCTGGGGGAAGTTGAATGTAGGATGTCTTGTCTTCCTAGATAAAAAGATAAAACAATGGGCGCAGAGGCCTACTGCATTCTTCACAGTACTTTATTAAAGGATACCATCTCTTGTATCATGCCTGCAGTCCCTGACCATCTCCTGTATCATGTCTGCAGTCTCTGACCATCTCCTGTATCATGTCTGCAGTCTTTGACCATCTCCTGTATCATGTCTGCAGTCTCTGACTATCTCTTGTATCATGTCTGCAGTCTCTGACCATCTCTTGTATTGTGTCTGCAGTCTCTGACCATCTCCTGTATCATGTCTGCAGTCTCTGACCATCTCTTGTATCATGTCTGCAGTCTCTGACCATCTCCTGTATCATGTATGCAGTCTCTGACTATCTCTTGTATCATGTCTGCAGTCTCTGACCATCTCCTGTATCATGTATGCAGTCTCTGACTATCTCTTGTATCATGTCTGCAGTCTCTGACCACCTATTGTATCGTGTCTGCAGTCTCTGACCATCTCCTGTATCATGTCTGCAGTCTCTGACCATCTCCTGTATCATGTCTGCAGTCTCTGACCATCTCCTGTATCATGTCTGCAGTCTCTGACCATCTCCTGTATCATGTCTGCAGTCTCTGACCATCTCCTGTATCATGTCTGCAGTCTCTGACTATCTCTTGTATCATGTCTGCAGTCTCTGACCATCTCTTGTATCGTGTCTGCAGTCTCTGACCATCTCCTGTATCATGTCTGCAGTCTCTGACCATCTCTTGTATCATGTCTGCAGTCTCTGACCATCTCCTGTATCATGTATGCAGTCTCTGACTATCTCTTGTATCATGTCTGCAGTCTCTGACTGTAGCAAAATACTGAAACTGAGAAATGGTTTTGATCACTTCAAAGGTGACAGCAAAGATTCATTCCAGGAAATGTAGAGACAGAATGTCTACTGATGTCTGAATAAGTAAATTGGGTTAATTGGGGGTCTGAGGTAGCGTTCTATTCATCTATTGTCAGTGTGTTAATGACCACCTATTATCTGCTACGGGATGTAATTACACTCCTAGTAATCTGTCTGGCACGGTTTCATTGTTATGGGTAAATATGCAGAGACCAACGTCTCACACATACTTGGTTGTTAGAAATAGTTACAGGTAATTAAATCACTGTCATCTGTTACTTGTTGAAGGGAATGCCCCTGAAAAATGAGTTAAGAAACCCCTTGCATGGAGAATGATATAAAAAAGCCAGCTGTGGCAAAATAAAGTGTTGATTTACTCCCAGAACTGTGTGTCGTCCAGTTACTGGGGGGGTAACAGGTTGCCTTGGATAAGTCAGTACTTCCTCAGCTTCAAGGATTTCCCAGCGGACGTTGGAGCTCCGCAACACTGGTTGGCAGCGGTGGGATTAAAGCCTTGCAGCAAGAGGAAGCAGCATTCATGCAAATTCGGCTACACGAATGGAAGTGTGAATGGAGACAAACTATGCTGGATTAAAACGAGCAACGTTAAAGGATTTGCTGGAAGCAAGAGGGAAGAGCGCCAGCAATAAAACCAAAGCCGAGCTGATTGCAGAACTGACCGAGGGAGATCGGGCACACAGTATGGCTACAGAAGCCATGGAGACCGAGTTTGACATTGGAGCTCCGCAACACTGGTTGGCAGCGGTGGGATTAAAGCCTTGCAGCAAGAGGAAGCAGCATTCATGCAAATTCGGCTACACGAATGGAAGTGTGAATGGAGACAAACTATGCTGGATTAAAACGAGCAACGTTAAAGGATTTGCTGGAAGCAAGAGGGAAGAGCGCCAGCAATAAAACCAAAGCCGAGCTGATTGCAGAACTGACCGAGGGAGATCGGGCACACAGTATGGCTACAGAAGCCATGGAGACCGAGTTTGACCAAGAAGTGAAACGCAGGCTAGCGTTTTATGGAGAAAACCCCTCCACCGAGCTGGTACAGGCAACGTTAGCCCAAGTGGATGCCTTTATCACGGCGAGAGAAGAACGGGAGACCCAACTCCGGCTGGCGGAACAGCGTGCCTCTGAGAGACTGCTAACGACTACACCGGCACCAGAGACAAAACTAAAAGTACCCCATGATGCCTTTAAAAAGTTTGTGGAAGCAGAGGAAGAGATTGATAGCTTCCTGCAGGATTTTGAACGGCAATGCAAGCTGTACCAAGTACCCCAGACAGACTGGGTACGGATCTTAGCTGGTAAGCTGTCAGGCCATGCAGCAGAAGCCTACAGAGCCGTGCCAGAGGAGGAAATCGCAAGCTATAGCCGGGTAAAGGAAGTTATTTTGGCAAGGTATGCCATAACCCCAGAAGCATACAGGAGATGCTTCCGGGACACAAAGAAACAGGAGAAGGACTCCCACACCGAATGGGCTTGCCGAATGCAGAGGGCAGCCCTAGCTTGGCTGCAAGCCAATCAGGCAACCACAGCAGACGCGATCACCCAGCTGATTTTACTGGAGCAATTCTTTAATGGACTAAACCCAGAGGTACAGGAGTGGGTAAGGGATCGCAAACCTACCACTCTCTCGGAAGCGGCCAGGCAAGCTGACGAATATCAAGATGCCCGCCGGCCATCACAGACTAGCTTCCGAACAAGCACCAGACCACTGAACCATAACCCAGGGCCCCCAGCTACACAACGACCCGGGCTAATCCCTAACCCCCCTGCAAATCGATACCTTGGGCGCAAGGGAGTGCAGTGCCATTCATGAAAGCAATTTGGGCACTATCAGAGAGACTGCACTCAGAACCAGGACCAAGCGGCATGGATCCGACCAGGGCCACCCCCTCCAGCACGGGCTGCCGCTCATTGCTATCACACGGAAGCGGCCCCGGTCAACCGCAGAGCGGAAGAATTGGAGGAACACTGGAGTATCCTACATGAGGTTGACCCAGTACAGGCGGCTACCGACAACAGGCAACACCATCGCCAGTCAGTACAGCTGAACGGGAAGACTGCTCAAGGTCTACGAGATTCCGGCACCACCCTCACACTGGTCAAACGACACCTGGTTCCAGAGGCCGACCACACCGGGAGTTCCGTAGCCGTGCGGGTTGCAGGGGGAGCAGTACACAGGCTACCCACGGCAAGAGTACACCTGAACTGGGGTGCCGGCTCCGGATTAATTAAGGTGGGGTTGATCCAGGAGCTTCCCGCTGATGTCCTGCTGGGGAAAGATCTCGGCCAGTTGACTTCTGCTTTTGCATCAGCCCCGGTTACCAACGAGATCTACCCCGTTACCACCCGGTCCCAGGCCCACACCACGGAAAACAGCGCACCCTCTGAGGCTCTGGTAAGAACACTTCCCCCAACTGTTAAACCCCTTCCCTGGGATACCCCCGCAGCATTTGGGCAGGAAACCCGTAGCGACCCCACGTTACAGATCTATAGGGACAAAGTAACCCAGTCGCAAGCTGGATTAGAGGGAGAGAAATATTCCTGGCACCGGGGGCTATTGTACCGCGACTCCGAGAGAGTCGCAGCCGGATCCTTACCGGTCCAAACCCGACAATTAGTGGTCCCTCAGAAATACAGGAGAGAATTATTGCAGATAGCTCACGATATTCCCCTGTCCGGACACTTAGGGGTCAGCCGCACAAGATACCGGCTTACCCACACCTTCTTTTGGCCTGGCATCTCCAAAGATGTGAGACAGTATTGTCAAACGTGTGACACCTGTCAACGGGTAGGGAAACGGGGGGATCGCCACAAGGCCAAATTACAACCCCTACCCATTATAGAGGAGCCGTTCGGACGGGTAGCCGTAGATATTGTAGGACCCCTCGCCAAACCCAGCCCCTCCGGCAAAAAGTACATTCTGACAATAGTGGACTATGCAACACGGTATCCCGAGGCGTTAACTCTGACCAATATACACGCGGAGACCGTGGCTGAGGCGCTGATGCGGGTCCTCTCTCGGATGGGCTTCCCCAGAGAGATAGTCTCGGACCAGGGCACTCAGTTCACTGCGGAAGTCACCCAGCAGCTGTGGAGACTGTGTGGCATCAAGTCAATTATGAGTTCCCCCTATCACCCCCAGACAAGTGGCCTATGTGAAAGGTTCAATGGCACGTTAAAACAAATGCTCCGGACTTTCACGGACACGAGTCGGGACTGGGAAAGATTCCTGCCCCACCTTCTGTTTGCTTACAGGGAGGTGCCACAGGAATCTACAGGATTCTCCCCCTTTGAACTACTTTTCGGACGAAAAGTACGGGGACCCCTAGATTTAATCCGGGAACACTGGGAAGGAGCAGAAGGGGAGGATGGTACCCCTGTTATACCCTATGTGTTGGAGTTCCGTGACCGCTTGGAGGAACTGACTCAGAAGGTGCGTACTAACCTCCAGGCGTCGCAGACTCGCCAGCGCCAATGGTATGACAGGGGCGCCAGAGGACGTAGCTTTCAGATTGGCCAAAAGGTTTTGATTTTAAAACCTGTTCGCCACGACAGGCTACAGGCCGCCTGGCAGGGCCCATACCAAGTGGTGGAGAAGAGATGCGATACCACTTACATGATAGGTCCTTGCTCTGGAAATGGGGGTGGACGCATGCTACATGTGAACATGCTCAAACCGTACTATGAGAGAATAGAGGAGGTGGCTGCCATATGCGCGCCTGCCTTCGAAGAGTTCGAAAGTTTTCCTTTACCAGACCTTCTGGGGGAGGATGAGACGCTGGGCACTTTAGATGAGGTTCAGCTGGGGGAACGGGTAAGCCCCCAAGAGCGCATCCAGGCACGGCAATTGCTAGTCACGAAGGGAGCAACTGTCTCAAACAGCCCTGGATGCACTTGGCTGGCAATGCACCGAGTAGACACCTCGGAACAACCACCCCTCAGACAGACGCCCTATAGAATACCTGAGGCGGTCAGGGAGCACATGAGACAGGAGATACAAGAGATGCTCCGTCTCGGGGTCATAGAGCCATCGGATAGTCCTTGGGCTTCTCCGGTGGTCTTGGTACCAAAGCAGGATGGGACTACCCGCTTCTGTGTAGACTATCGGCGATTCAATGACAAAACAGTATCAGACGCGTACCCAATGCCCAGGATAGATGAGCTCTTAGATCGAATGGCCAGAGGGCAATACCTCACGACCATCGACCTATGTAAGGGCTATTGGCAAATTCCCCTTGCCCCAGATGCCATTCTCAAGTCGGCCTTTGTCACCCCATTTGGCCTGTACCAGTTTAAGGTCATGCCATTTGGGATGAAAAACGCCCCAGCCACGTTCCAACGGATGGTAGACCGGCTGCTTGATGGCTTCCAGGATTATGCATGTGCATACTTGGATGACATCGCGATTTTTAGTGAGACCTGGAAGGAGCATCTGGGCCATGTAGGAGCGGTGCTAGACCGAATCAAAGAGGCCGGCCTAACCCTCAAACCGAGTAAATGTCATATTGGGATGGCGGAAGTACAGTACTTGGGACACCGGGTTGGGTGTGGGAAACAAAAGCCCGAACCCGCCAAAGTCGAGGCAGTGGCCCAGTGGCCAACCCCCCGTACCAAAACACAGGTTTTAGCATTCCTCGGAACGGCTGGCTACTACCGAAAATTTGTCCCGAACTACAGCACCCTGGCCAAACCCCTCACTGACCTTACAAAAAAAAACTACCCCGCCAAGTAGAATGGACCCCAGAGTGTGAACAGGCATTTCAACAGCTCAAACAGGCCCTGGTTAACAGTCCGGTACTAGCTGCTCCCAATCCATCTAAACGATTTCTTGTTCACACAGATGCTTCAATGTTTGGATTGGGCACGGTATTGAGACAGGTTGGAGCAGATGGCGGAGAACACCCCGTAGTTTACTTGAGCAGGAAGCTTCTCCCCAGGGAAGTGGGCTACGCCGCCATAGAAAAAAGAATGCCTGGCTGTGGTGTGGGCCCTAAAGAAGCTTCAGCCCTACTTGTACGGACAACAGTTCACCCTACTCACAGACCACAACCCGTTGGTATGGCTAAATCGAGTGGCAGGGGACAATGCCCGGTTGTTGCGCTGGAGTCTGGCATTACAACCGTATGACTTTACTATCCACTACCGCCCCGGGAAACAGAACGGCAATGCTGACGGATTATCGCGGCAAACTGAACTGGAAAAGTGATCCGTGAGTACTCCCCGGACATCCCCAAGCCGATCCGTTAAGGATCAGACTGTGTATGCCGGCTTGTGGGTAAGGGGGAGCAGTGTAGCAAAATACTGAAACTGAGAAATGGTTTTGATCACTTTAAAGGTGACAGCAAAGATTCATTCCAGGAAATGTAGAGACAGAATGTCTACTGATGTCTGAATAAGTAAATTGGGTTAATTGGGGGTCTGAGGTAGCGTTCTATTCATCTATTGTCAGTGTGTTAATGACCACCTATTATCTGCTACGGGATGTAATTACACTCCTAGTAATGTGTCGGGCACGGTTTCATTGTTATGGGTAAATATGCAGAGACCAACGTCTCACACATACTTGGTTGTTAGAAATAGTTACAGGTAATTAAATCACTGTCATCTGTTACTTGTTGAAGGGAATGCCCCTGGAAAATGAGTTAAGAAACCCCTTGCATGGAGAATGATATAAAAAAGCCAGCTGTGGCAAAATAAAGTGTAGCGCCTGCCCCTCTCCTCTCTCCGTGCGACTCGCACTGTCTCTCGTCTAGGGGTATCTGGTAGGGTGGAGAGAGAGAGAGCGGGTGGGCCACGCCTAGCCTCCACCACATGGGAATGCCTGTAGTATCAGCAATGTCCTGTTTACCTTCGGGTCTGTGCCGTGCACCCGGATCCTCCCTCCAAGAGTCACCGTGAACTTCGTCCGCCAGGAAGTGAGCCTCACACCATTAAAGTCCAACACTCCTTTATTAGAACACACCATACAGGGACTTCCTTGATAGTTAGGACAGAAAAGGAGGTGTGAGTGTGAATAGGCCCAGACACAAATTCGCTCCTCCACTCTCCTCCTGGAGAGTGGGATATGGTCTCCGCACGAGAGGAAGGGGATCCTTCTGGACGGTCTCCGACAAGAGGTTTACCCGTCACTGGCAGTCTGCTGCACCGGGTCTTCGAGTGAGGAGCTCTCCCCGGTCCATTGCGTCTTACTCAGATTCAGGCCTCCATCCCCGAAGTGCCTTAGGACCCTTCCCTCGCGGAACTCAGTGTTGGGCACTGAGCTCCGGACCTTCTTGCAAGTACCTCACCCCAGGGCTGAAGGTGCCTGGGGTGGAACACGATCTTCGTTGGTCCTCTAGGCCGAGGCCTCCTAGAGGACGAGCACGCACCCACGTCCGCAAGCTGAAGGTGCTTGGGACGAAGACCCCGTGACCAAGATGGCCGGCCCTTTTATCCCCTCTCCCAGCAAGCACAGCGGGTTCCCCGCCCCACCATACCGCTACCGAAAGAGGACAAAAAGGACTCGACACACAGTGATATTCGTCCCTCCGGCCACGGCGGCAGCGCCACCTCGTGGACCGCCCGGAACATAGCACTGATGTCACAGCTAAATTCAAAAAATGCACCCGGGAAAGTAAGTACCCGCTACACATTCCCCCCTGTCTTTTGACACTGGACCCCAGTGTCTGGAGTGAATCACGCCCTCAACGGCTGACATAATCCAATCCAGAAACCAACTAACCAAAAAAAAACAAAAATTATTTTAAGAAACTATCCTAATGGAGAAGTTGTGTCTGAGCCCCTGCAACAAAAGAGAAGTGAAAGACAACATTTAAAACATTATACTTTTCCCTCCCATCCTAACTAAGAACCACCCCAGGTTCCATAATCTTGACGGGACGCTCTCCTGCAGAGGGAAGAGAAAAGAAACAATAAACCCTAACACATGTGTATGTGTGAGAGGAAAAGAAACTCCTCCGAAGAGAAATATCTTTTCCTCCAGTGTGAGCGTGTACAATGTGTAACGTTGCACAAGACTGCCACCTGGTGACAGCCTTGCGGTAACTGCACCCGTTGAACCATCTTTCTTTTCTTGCTGCTCGATTCCGGGCCCTATCTACCCCAAAGTCTGCAACTTCTCACCGGAGAGGAAAGAACAACAACTGGAACAGTTCTTCCTTGGAATAACACAAGCACCCCTCTTGCGGGGCAAAGCACTGATGAAGGCACCAACAAGAAAGTCAAACAGCAAAGTTCAGGGGTGCAAAGTCCTTTCAAAAAGCAAACAAATGGAGTCCTTTTTTTTCTCTCAGAGGTAGAAGCGGGGATGCGGCAGAACGATAGGTTTCAGATGCCGATCCATGGTCTCCAAATGGTACTCCACATCCTCACCTTCTTTGCGTCGGACCAACACTTTATCCGCATGGATGTGTCTTCCCCTCATCCACTCTGCCTTGCAGTCCTTGAACCGCTGAGATGTCTTTGGAGAGCATGTCAAATACCTGCGGGCGTGTGGGACCTTAAGGTGGGTCCACACGAAGTCATTATACCAGCGCTCTCGGTACACCTCCACTTCGTAGAGTAACTCCTTGGGAAGGTACGGATATTCCCACCCGTAATCAGCAGCAACTTTCTGACCGAAGAGTCTCTGAAGCCTTGACAGCGGAGGCATTGTGGCTTTGTCCCCTTCGCCGGGCAGAACTATAGAGTCCGGATGGCGAGGGGCCTTGACCACTTCTGGTTGGGGCATAGGTGCCCGTAGTATCAGCTTCTGCTCCCCGGTCCCTGATGCAGGCGGCACCGGAGATGTAGAGGCGGGCTGGGGACAGGACCCCTGTCCAGGCGCTGGTGCCTCCACCCGGGGTGTACTCTCCCCCGTGGACATGGGTGAATCTCGAGGCCTTCGGAACGAAGCTAGCGGCACTTCGTCCCAGCCCTTTTCTGCAAACAGTTCGTCAATGGCTGTGTCATCTCCCACATCAGAGAGCGACTCCATATCCGAAGTATCACACTCCTCCGCGGGTATATAGCCCGTTGTAGAGACAGAGCTAACACCTCCCTCGGACATACTGGGCCATGCCTTCCCGGCATCTCTGCCCTTACACCAAGTCTCTTTGCCCGGCTTACCTCGGCCTTTACTTGAAGCAGGACGTCCGGAACACTCGTCAACGGATCCGTCTAGGCCTGGCGTAAGCTGGCGAGATGGTCCGCCACCACCACTGGTCGGGGCCACCATGCTGGTTCTCTTCTTCAGTGGCGGTTGCTGTGAGACAGTGGTGACCGAGTCAGCATCCTCGGATTTCTCCCGTTGAGTTTTAACGACCTCCTCCTCGGTCGCTGCAGTGCGCGCTGGGATGGCTTTTACAACAGTAATTCCTCCTCTGCGAGTAGTGTTACCTAAAGCCCGGCCTGGGTAGATGGTTCTCGGCCTGTCTACTACCGGATCCACCTCGAACAGGAATTCCCCACAGGCTTCACATTGTCCGAAGGGCTTCAGGTGGCACACTAGTCCCAAGCACCCGGGACAAATTACACCCAGGGCCTCTACGTCCATGCACGAATACAGGGCGAATCGACCCCTTGGCTTCAGCTGGATCCCGGTATCCGTTATCGGAGCAGCAGCAGTCATCGTGGTAGTAGCAGGGTGAACTGGAATCCATGAAGTATGTCCAAACCTGGTGACTTGTTGCTGGTCTATCACGCACTGCAGAGTTTTCGCGCCAATGTCCCACGTGTAGCCCTCTCAGGTATTGGACTCCTCCCCTTTGCTCCAGTTCGCGGGCTTTTTTTACTTTCTTTGGATGAGTCACGCCCACGAACCAAGCGGCGGGGGTTGTGTCTGTTGGCGCAGTGCAATTAGAAGCCCCCACGTGTAGTACCTCACACGGCTGGGCCTCCCCCCGTTCACCGCTCTTCCTGCGCGGGCCTTTCCCTTTTCTAGGGTCAATTCCACGACTTCGAGCAGGGCTGCACTTTGGCCTATTCAGTTAACTCATCCAGCAGACTTGTTCAATACTGTGATGCACAACACAATCCCCGACCCGAGCCCCCACGTGTAGCGCCTGCCCCTCTCCTCTCTCGGTGCGACTCGCACTGTCTCTCGTCTAGGGGTATCTGGTAGGGTGGAGAGAGAGAGAGAGAGCGGGTGGGCCACGCCTAGCCTCCACCACATGGGAATGCCTGTAGTATCAGCAATGTCCTGTTTACCTTCGGGTCTGTGCCGTGCACCCGGATCCTCCCTCCAAGAGTCACCGTGAACTTCGTCCGCCAGGAAGTGAGCCTCACACCATTAAAGTCCAACACTCCTTTATTAGAACACACCATACAGGGACTTCTTTGATAGTTAGGACAGAAAAGGAGGTGTGAGTGTGAATAGGCCCAGACACAAATTCGCTCCTCCACTCTCCTCCTGGAGAGTGGGATATGGTCTCCGCACGAGAGGAAGGGGATCCTTCTGGACGGTCTCCGACAAGAGGTTTACCCGTCACCGGCAGTCTGCTGCACCGGGTCTTCGAGTGAGGAGCTCTCCCCGGTCCATTGCGTCTTACTCAGATTCAGGCCTCCATCCCCGAAGTGCCTTAGGACCCTTCCCTCGCGGAACTCAGTGTTGGGCACTGAGCTCCGGACCTTCTTGCAAGTACCTCACCCCAGGGCTGAAGGTGCCTGGGGTGGAACACGATCTCCGTTGGTCCTCTAGGCCGAGGCCTCCTAGAGGACGAGCACGCACCCACGTCCGCAAGCTGAAGGTGCTTGGGACGAAGACCCCGTGACCAAGATGGCCGGCCCTTTTATCCCCTCTCCCAGCAAGCACAGCGGGTTCCCCGCCCCACCATACCGCTACCGAAAGAGGACAAAAAGGACTCGACACACAGTGATATTCATCCCTCCGGCCACGGCGGCAGCACCACCTCGTGGACCGCCCGGAACATAGCACTGATGTCACAGCTAAATTCAAAAAATGCACCCGGGAAAGTAAGTACCCGCTACAAAAGTGTTGATTTACTCCCAGAACTGTGTGTCGTCCAGTTACTGGGGGGGTAACAGGTTGCCTTGGATAAGTCAGTACTTCCTCAGCTTCAAGGATTTCCCAGCGGACGTTGGAGCTCCGCAACACTGACCATCTCCTGTATCATGTATGCAGTCTCTGACTATCTCTTGTATCATGTCTGCAGTCTCTGACCATCTCTTGTACCGTGTCTGCAGTCTCTGACCATCTCCTGTATCATGTCTGCAGTCTCTGACCATCTCCTGTATCATGTCTGCAGTCTCTGACCATCTACTGTATCATGTCTGCAGTCTCTGACCATCTCCTGTATCATGTCTGCAGTCTCTGACTATCTCTTGTATCATGTCTGCAGTCTCTGACCATCTCTTGTATCGTGTCTGCAGTCTCTGACCATCTCCTGTATCATGTCTGCAGTCTCTGACCATCTCTTGTATCATGTCTGCAGTCTCTGACCATCTCCTGTATCATGTCTGCAGTCTCTGACCATCTCCTGTATCATGTCTGTAGTCTCTGACCATCTACTGTATCATGTCTGCAGTCTCTGACCATCTCATGTATCATGTCTGCAGTCTCTGACTATCTCTTGTATCATGTCTGCAGTCTCTGACCATCTCTTGTATCGTGTCTGCAGTCTCTGACCATCTCTTGTATCGTGTCTGCAGTCTCTGACCATCTCCTGTATCATGTCTGCAGTCTCTGACCATCTCTTGTATCATGTCTGCAGTTTCTGACCATCTCCTGTATCATGTATGCAGTCTCTGACTATCTCTTGTATCATGTCTGCAGTCTCTGACCATCTCCTGTACCGTGTCTGCAGTCTCTGACCATCTCCTGTATCATGTCTGCAGTCTCTGACTATCTCTTGTATCATGTTTGCAGTCTCTGACCATCTCTTGTACCGTGTCTGCAGTCTCTGACCCATCTCCTGTATTATGTCTGCGGTCTCTAACCATCTCCTGTAGTATGTCTGCATTATGTCTGGGGGCTCTTTCAAACAGACTCTCTAATAGAAGTCCTCTCTGTGTCTATTAGAGAGACCCCCCTCCAGGTCCCATTAGAGTACTATGCTTCTCTTCCTGTTTTTTGTTTATTGTTAAGAGATCATGGGAGGATCCCAGGGTAACGAAGACTCCTTAGGGCAGCATCTCTGTGTTTGAGTTGTTGCCACAGAAACATTTGTAAAGGGGAGGAGTTAGTAAGATGACCACACCCATGTGGGGGTCACCAGAAATATTTCTGCACCCAGGTGTCTGTGACCCTAGGATGGGCCCTGATTACAAGCATCTGGTAGGAGGCGTTTCCAAAAAAGTGTAAGGCAGCCAGCAATTCGGCCATGGCTGGTATGGCGTGGCTTCTGTGGGTTGAGGGCTCAAGGTATGAGTTGGGTATAAAGCTCCATGATAAGTGGCTTGGATAAACGGAACTTCTGCAGGCTCTCATCATCCATGAATTGATCCAGCACTGTGCACTCCTTACAGGTTCTTTCCTTTAAAAGGACCACTTGAGATCTCCTCCTCCTCTTCTGCATTGCTTGAAATTCCACAAGACTGGATCCAAAGGGCTCCATCCTCTTTGCTCTGCCGTCAGCCAACCCCCAGAAACAACTTGTGACTGTAATCTAGATGACACCTGCTCCAGCTTGCACTTTCCCGCCTGTTTTTAAAACCAATCACTGGGGGATCTGACCATTGCCATAGTTATCGCATATTTATCGCAAGCTTGGACCCGTACTTAATTACCGCATGCATTTATTTATTTATTTCCTTCTGTGAATTTTCTTTTTATGCCTTTTTATGCTGTATTTACCGAGCGTTTTGGGTGTTTGCACTAAATACCGCCTACAAGCAATAGTGGATTTACATTACAGTGGTCACGTGACCATCATAACGCATGCGAAACCTTTTAGTGAATTGTACCCCGTGTCCCTGATCGCCACCGCACCACTTATATGATGACGCTGCACTTCACTGGTGGCAGTATGTAAAAAAAAAAAAAAAAGGACATTTATTTATTTTTTTATTATTATTTTTGTTATTTTCCCAAAAATTGTGACAAAAAAAAAATACAACTTCAAAAAACTTACCATGCCTCTTACTAAATACCTTGGACTGTCTACTTTCCAAAAAGGGGTCATTTGGGGGGTGTTTGTCCTGTCCTGACGTTTCCAGGCCTCAAGAAAGTAGATCAGCTGTCAGTACATCAGGGTTGATTATTTTTAAGACATACCCTATATTGTCAAAAGTATTGGGACACCTGCCTTTACACGCACATGAACTTTAATGGCATCCCAGTCTTAGTCCGGAGGGTTCAATATTGAGTTGGCCCCGCCCTTTGCAGATATAACACCTTCAACTCCTCTGGGAAGGCCGTCCACAAGGTTTAGGAAGGTGTCTATGGGAATGTTTGACCATTCATCCAGAAGTGCATTTGTCAGGTCAGGCACTGATGTTGAACGAGAAGGCCTGGCTCGCAGTCTCCGCTCTAATTCACCCCAAAGGTGTTCTGTTGGATTGAGGTCAGAACTCTGTGCAGGCCAGTCAAGTTCCTCTACCCAAAATTCACTCATCCATGTCTTTATGGACCTTGGTTTTTGCACTGGTCCAAATGATTTGGTGGAGGGGGGATTATGGTGTGGGGGGGGGGATTATTATGGTGTGGGGGTTGTTTTCAGGGGTTGGGCTTGGCCCCTTAGTTCCAGTGAAGGGAACTCAAGGCGTCAGTATTCATTTTAGACCATTTCATGCTCCTAACTTTGTGGGAACAGTTTGGGGACGACCCCTTACAGTTCCAACATGACTGCGCACCAGTGAACAAAGCAAGGAGCATGAAGACATGGATGAGTGAGGAGGAACTTGACTGGCCTGCACAGAGTCCTGACCTTAACCCAATAGAACACCTTTGTTAATTTAAATATTCTTTATCACCGTATTTTCTCAATTACAAAAGTGTCCTTAAAACATTTTTAGCGATTTACATTCCACAAGACAATAGATAGAACACCTTTGGGATGAATTAGAGAGGAGACTGTGAGCCAGGGCCTTCTCATCCAACATCAGTGTTTGACCTCACAAATGCTCTTCTGGAAGAATGGTCAAACATTCCCATAGACACCCTCCTAAACCTTGTGGACGGCCTTCCCAGAAGAGTTGAAGCTGTTATAGCTGCAGAGGGTGGGCCAACTCAATATTGAACCCTCCGGACTAAGACTGGGTTCTCATTAAAGTTCATGTGCGTGTAAAGGCAGGTGTCCCAATACTTTTGGTAATATAGTGTATATCCCATAGTTTGTGGACTTTTTAACTTTCCTACAGATTAAATAACAAACTGATTTGGGCTATTGTTTACCAAAGAAATGAAGCAGAATACAATACATATTATATAATAGAATACATTTATGAAGAAAGATCATTTATTTGCAAAATCTTATAACAGAAACATAGAAAAACACATGGCTTTTTTCAAATTTTTCAGTCTTTTTTCAATTAGTTAGCAAAAAATCAAAACCCCAGCGGTGATTAAATATCATCAAAAGAAATCTCTATTTGTGTGATAAAAATGATAAAAATGTCATATGTGTACAGTGTTACATGACCGTGTAATTGTCATTCAAAGTGCGACAGCGCTGAAAGCTGAAAATTATCCTGGGCAGCAAAGGGGTAAAAGTGCCCGGTATTGAAGGGGTTAAAAATGTGCTGGGGGCTCCCTTTGTATTGTGTTGTATATTGCCGTGCTCACATGTACCTGCAGATCAAAGCGGCCGCCATTGTTGTTGTTTTTGGATTTGGTGCAGACACATCACCTGGAGTCTTCAGCTGTCTTGTAAAGGAGATGTCTGGGCTTCTGGTGTGTTGCTTCCTCTAGGTGAGCCTGCTCTCTGCTTGTGAATTGCTATCTATGTCCCATACTTGGGAACTCAGATAGTTTTAGGGAATGTACCACACTTACCAGAGGGGCCTTCATGCAGCAGTGCGGCTTCTACATGTACAGTATTTACAAATGTATGCAACTAAATCCTCTGTTTTTAACCCGATTAACTGAAATATATTATTATCATTATTATTATTATTATTATATTATTATCAGGGATTTTTTTACAGAACAGGTGCAGGTACTCCCAACTTCTGAGTCACCACTTGTCTCCGCCCCCTACCCACCTCCGAGCAATGTCCCTTAGTTTCACCCGCTACCCACCCCTCAGTACCGCCCCTTTTGGAGAATATTCAACCAAGTATTAATTTGTGATGCTAAGTAATTTATATGGAATGTAATAATAACAAGAAAACCAGTAAAATAGATCCCCTGCAACCAGCAACAATAGACCCCCTCCCAGCAACAATAGATCATCCCCCCAGAAACAATTGATCCCCAAGAAACAATAGACCCCCTCTCTCAGTAACGATAGAAACCTTCAGTAACAATAGATCCCCAATAAACAATAGATCCGAACAGAAAAAAAAAATATCCCCCACAGCAACAATAGACTGCCCCAGCAATAATAGATCCATTTCAGCAGAAATAGAACCCCCAAACAGCAACAATAGATCTACCTACACCTACAATACACTTCCTGAGCAACAACAGACCCTCCAGCAACAATAGATCCCCCGCAACAATATAGCCCACCAGCAAGAACAGATCAACTCCAGCAACTATAGATCCACCGGCAACAATAGATCCCCTATCAGCCAGTATGAATAAATCTTCTAGCAGCCAGCAACAGTAGACCCCTTCCTAAATTGTTGATTCCTCCCAGCAACCATGAAACCCCAAACAACGAAAAAAGCCCCCCAGCAACCATAAACTTCCCAGCAACAATAGCCCCCCCTCCACCCGCAACAATTGATGCCCCCAACAACAATAGATCCCCAAGCAGCCAGCTTTAATAGCCCTTTAGGACACCCCAGCGCCCCTTGTCATTACATACATTCAGTTCAGTGCTGGAGGTGCCAGGACTGCGTTCCCCCACGTTCCTGCTGAGAAAAAGCCCTGATTATTATTATTATGGTGGATAGTATATATATACTGTATATGCCATTGTTAGTTTACATCTGTAGAAGACAGTTTCCTGGTTGTCATGTTTATCCTCTTGCTTCAGTATTATGTGTCCCATGTCCTCAACAGGCAAAGAAATAAAGATTTCGGACTTTACAGATAAGTGGACTTGTTCCAGCTTAGTGATCAGTGGACAGATTGGACAACTTGGGGGGGGGGGGACCTGCACATATACTAATAACACCTATCACCCCAAATGGTCAATAAGCACTAAGCCCTGATGGCATGTGACTTATTCAAGATATACAGTATGGCCGCCCCCTAACACACACTGATAAGATGTTGAGCAGACAGTTGATCACAATCACTAATAAAGATAAAACATCTACAAATCCATTCCATACATTATAGCGGGAGGCTTTCTTCTTCTTCTTCTGGGGTGCGCTGGTCCTCACTGCATGGTGGGGATAATACGTTCTCCCTAAATATATTTTGCATGAGCTCCCCAATAGACTGTCTCAACTTCTGCTTCATATCTTTCCCCATGAAGACGTAGAGTATTGGGTTGAGGCAACTATTGAACGTGGCCAGAGACTGGGAGACCATGTCCAGGATGTACAGTACCTGATTCTCAGTGTATAGCAGGATTACTCCCATGATGTGAAAGGGGGCCCAGGTGATGAAAAACACGACAATAATACTTATAGACATCTTGATGGTTTTTCTACCTACTTCAGAAAATCCTATATTTTGTACTGTAAAAGCCAGATGAATGTAACAGATACAAATGATAATAAGAGGGAACAGAAATCCAAACATTGCACTTGTAAGATAGAAGGGCTCTATCATGTGAGGGTCTAAATAACAGAAGGTCTCGTTATTAAAGATTTCATATTTTCTATAGATGGCGACAGGCAGACACATCACGAAGGACAACATCCAAATAGCCAAGAATATCATCCACGCCATTTTGATTCTTCGGTGATTTCGGGCCCACACGGGATGGACCACCAGAATCCATCGGTCAACGCTGATAGCCACCAGGGTGAAGACACTGGTATACATGTTAAGGAAGAGAATGAAAAATAACATCTTGCAGAGGACAGGACCGTACAGCCATTCTCGGTAGAAGAACTGCACTACAAAGAATGGAAGACACAAGCAGCACATGATATCAGCCAGAGCAAGGTTCCCAAACCAAACAGTGGTCATGGTCCGCTCCATCTTCACTCCGGTAACCCAAAGCGCCAGAGCATTGCCGGGGACCCCCAAGAGAGTAGTGAGAGAAAAAACCAGGGCTGTGAACACATCAGGTATGTAATACATGACTGGTTCCATTTCACTGCTGACGTTGAACATCTTGTTTACCTGTAAAGACATCAAGAGTTACTTCATCTGTCTGATTATTAATCAATTCAGGGCTTTTTTTCTGTTGTTCCGGCACCTATGGCAGCCCTCTTCACCCGGACAATACGGGTTTTGAATGGGGCTTCCCATGCAGGTGTCTCCCTCCCCTGCCTGTGTTGTTCGGCGCTCTGCCCGAGTCCCCGGCGCTGTGTGAGTTTTGTTTTGCGGTGCGGTGTTGTGTAAAGCCCACAGTGTGCTATGGGGGGGGGGGGGGGTGAAGCGCACCAGTGTCTGCTCAGTGCAGAGTCTGCAGACACACAGCCCCGGCCTCTTCCCCTCTGCAAGCCAAGTATGTGACCTCTCTGGAGTGCGGGTGGCACAGACAGAGCCTGCCTGCCATGCAAGCTAAGGAACACGACCGCTGGGTGAGTGCAGAGCTGAGGGTCCTTCCTTTCCTCCTCATTGCTTTACTTTCCTGAAGTTCACAGTCCACAAGCTTTCCAGCGTGGGACTTGTCATGCTGGTCTTTCCAGGGACATGGCTGCTGATCAGGGATGAGCTTCGAGTTCGAGTCGAACTCATGTTCGACTCGAACATTGCCTGTTCGCCCGTTCGCCGAACAGCGAACAAATAGGGGTGTTCGCGGCAAATTCGAAAAATCTATGGGAGAAATCTAAAGTGCTAATTATAAAGGCTTATATGCAAGTTATTGTCCTAAAAAGTGTTTGGGGACCCGGGTCCTGCCCCAGGGGACATGTATCAATGCAAAAAGAAGTTTTAAAAACGGCCGTTTTTTCGGGAGCAGTGATTTTAATAATGCTTAAAATGAAAAAATAAAAGTGAAATATTCCTTTAAATTTCGTACCTGGGGGGTGTGTATGATATGCATGTGAAGTGGCGCATGTTTCCCGTGCTTAGAACTGTCCCTGCAAAAAATGTCATTTTTGAAAGAAAAAAAGTCTTTTAAAACTGACTCGCGGCTATTAATGAATTGTCGGCTCCCGGCAATACATACAAAAGTCATTGATAAAAAAAAAAAAAAAAAGCGTGGGGGTTCCCCAGAATTCAATTACCAGGCCCTTCAGGTCTGGAATGGATATTAAGGGGAACCCCGCCGCAAATTTAAAAAAAAATTGACGTGGGGTTCCCCCAAATATCCATTCCAGGCCCTTCAGATCTGGCATGGATTTTAAGGGGAACTCCACCCCAAATTTAAAAAAAAAATGGCGTGGAGTGCCCCTAAAAATCCATACCAGACCCCTTATTCGAGCACGCAACCTGGCCGGCCGCAGGGGAAAAGGGGGGGACGAGAGAGCGGCCCCCCCTCCCTCCTGAACCGTACCAAGCCACATGCCCTCAACATGGGGAGGATGTCCCCATGTTGATGGGGACAAGGGCCTCATCCCCACAACCCTTGCCCGGTGGTTGTGGGGGTCTGCGGGCGGGGGGCTTATCGGAATCTGGAAGACCCCTTTAACAAAGGGGACCCCCAGATCCCGGCCCCCCCCTATGTGAATTGGTAAGGGGTACATTGTACCTCTACCATTTCACGAAGAAAGCGTAAAAAAATGTTTAAAAAAACACACAAACACCTTGAAAAAGTCCTTTATTAAAAAAAAAAAAAAAAAAAAAAAGCGGTGAAATCCAGTGTCCCGCGGCGATCCCGATGTCCAGCGCTGTCCTTCATTGGTTGTGCCTGAGCGGACCTGATGGGGAACTCCCTCTCAGTATTTTAAATGTATAGACCCGCCCCTTCTAAAGTTCCCCATCAGGTCCGCTCCCTCGGTATGTCGGACCCGCCTACGTCATTGGCTTGAGCGGGGAACTTCCTTCACTATGTAATTTAAATTTACATAGTGAAGGAAGTTCCCCGCTCAAGCCAATGACGTAGGCGGGTCTGACATACCGAGGGGGCGGACCTGATGGGGAACTGCTCTCACTTTGGTAATACATGTATAGACCCGCCCCTTCTCATGTTCCGCATCTGGTCTGCTGAGCGGACCTGATGGGGAACTTTAGAAGGGGCGGGTCTATACATTTAAAATACTGAGAGGGAGTTCCCCATCAGGTCCGCTCAGGCACAACCAATGAAGGACAGCGCTGGACATCGGGATCGCCGCGGGACACTGGATTTCACCGCTTTTTTTTTTTTTAATAAAGGACTTTTTCAAGGTGTTTGTGTGTTTTTTTAAACATTTTTTTACGCTTTCTTCGTGAAATGGTAGGGGTACAATGTATCCCTTACCAATTCACATAGGGGGGGCGGGATCTGGGGGTCCCCTTTGTTAAAGGGGTCTTCCAGATTCCGATAAGCCCCCCGCCCGCAGACCCCCACAACCACCGGGCAAGGGTTGTGGGGATGAGGCCCTTGTCCCCATCAACATGGGGACATCCTCCCCATGTTGAGGGCATGTGGCTTGGTACGGTTCAGGAGGGAGGGGGGGCCGCTCTCTCGTCCCCCCCTTTTCCCCTGCGGCCGGCCAGGTTGCGTGCTCGGATAAGGGGTCTGGTATGGATTTTTAGGGGTACTCCACGCCATTTTTTTTAAAAATTTGGGGTGGAGTTCCCCTTAAAATCCATGCCAGATCTGAAGGGCCTGGAATGGATATTTGGGGGAACCCCACGTCAATTTTTTTTTTTAATTTGCGGCGGGGTTCCCCTTAATATCCATTCCAGACCTGAAGGGCCTGGTAATTGAATTCTGGGGAACACCCACGCTTTTTTTTATTTTTTTATCAATGACTTTTGTATGTATTGCCGGGAGCCGACAATTCATTAATAGCCGCGAGTCAGTTTTAAATGCAATTTTTTCTTTCAAAAATGACATTTTTTGCAGGGACAGTTCTAAGCACGGGAAACATGCGCCACTTCACATGCATATCATACACACCCCCCAGGTACGAAAATTAAAGGAATATTTCACTTTTATTTTTTCATTTTAAGCATTATTAAAATCACTGCTCCTGAAAAAACGGCCGTTTTTAAAACTTCTTTTTGCATTGATACATGTCCCCTGGGGCAGGACCCGGGTCCCCAAACACTTTTTAGGACAATAACTTGCATATTAGCCTTTATAATTAACACTTTAGATTTCGAACGTTCGAGTCCATTGTATTTAATAGGGTTCTAAAGTTTACACTAACATTTTGTCTGTTCGCAGGTTCTGGTGCGAACCGAACAGGGGGGTGTTCGGCTCATCCCTGCTGCTGATTGAAGATCGCAGTCTAGTACCCTCTGCAGTCCCATCCTGGCATATTTACTATATTATCCTGTGCTCACTCAGTAGCCTTTATCTGATATTTTTTTCTCTATTTGTGGTGGGTGCCTGTGGATTGCTTTGGATTTTTTGGGATTTCTTTTGTAATTAAAAGGAGCTTGAAAGTGTTGTAGAATGCACAGTGCCACTTTGTGAACAGTTTGGATGGGGTTGGGTTCAGTAGAGCTGATTCAGGTTTTTGGATGGAGGTACACTGCTCTACTGACGCCGTCCACTGCCCTACTGACACCGTCCACTGCCCTACTGACACCGTCCACTGCCCTACTGACACCGTCCACTGCCCTACTGACACCGTCCACTGCCCTACTGACACCGTCCTCTGCTCTACTGACACCATCCACTGCCCTACTGACACCGTCCACTGCCCTACTGACACCGTCCACTGCCCTACTGACACCATCCACTGCCCTACTGACACCATCCACTGCCCTACTGACACCGTCCACTGCTCTACTGACACCGTCCACTGCTCTACTGACACCGTCCACTGCTCTACTGACACCGTCCACTGCTCTACTTACACCGTCCACTGCTCTACTGACACCGTCCACTGCCCTACTGACACCGTCCACTGCACCAATGACACCGTCCACTGCCCTACTGACACCGTCCACTGCCCTACTGACACCGTCCACTGCCCTACTGACACCGTCCACTGCCCTACTGACACCGTCCACTGCCCTACTGACACCGTCCTCTGCTCTACTGACACCATCCACTGCCCTACTGACACCGTCCACTGCCCTACTGACACCGTCCACTGCCCTACTGACACCGTCCACTGCCCTACTGACACCGTCCACTGCCCTACTGACACCGTCCACTGCTCTACTGACACCGTCCACTGCTCTACTGACACCGTCCACTGCTCTACTGACACCGTCCACTGCTCTACTGACACCGTCCACTGCCCTACTGACACCGTCCACTGCCCCACTGACACCGTCCACTGCCCTACTGACACCGTCCACTGCTCTACTGACACCGTCCACTGCTCTACTGACACCGTCCACTGCTCTACTGACACCGTCCACTGCCCTACTGACATCGTCCACTGCCCTACTGACACCTTCCACTGCCCTACTGACACCACTCACTGTCCAACTGACACCGTCCACTGCCCAACTGACACCGTCCACTGCCCTACTGACACCATCCACTGCCCTACTGACACCATCCAACGCCCTACTGACACCATCCACTGCTCTACTGACACCACCCACTGCCCTACTGACACCATCCACTGTCCAACTAATGCCGTCCACTGCTCTACTGTCATGTCAACTGCTCTACTGTCATGTCCAGTGCCCTGCTGACACCATCCACTGTCCTACTGACACTGTTCACCGCCCTACTGACACCATCCACTGCCCTACTGACACCATCCACTGCCCTACTGACACCATCCACTGCCCTACTGACACCGTCCACTGCTCTGTTAACACTGTCCACTGCCCTACTTACACTGTCCATTGCTCTACTGACACCATCCACTGCTCTACTGACACCATCCACTGCCCTACTGACACCGTCCACTGTGCTACTTACACAATCCACTGCCCTACTGACACCGTCCACTGCTCTACTGACACCATCCACTGCTCTACTGACACCATCCACTGCCCTACTGACACCGTCCACTGTGCTACTGACACCATCCACTGCCCTACTGACACCGTCCACTGCTCTACTGACACCATCCACTGCTCTACTGACACCATCCACTGCCCTACTGACACCGTCCACTGTGCTACTGACACCGTCCACTGCCCTACTGACACCATCCACTGCCCTACTGACACCATCCACTGCTCTACTGACACCGTCCACTGCCCTTCTGACACTGACCACTGCTCTACTGACACTGTTCACTGCTCTACTGACACTGTTCTCTGCCCTACTGACACCGTCCACTGCCCTACAGACACCACCCACTGTCCAACTGATGCCGTCCACTGCTCTACTGTCATGTCCACTGCTCTACTGTCATGTACACTGCTCTACTGTCATGTCCAGTGCCCTACTGACACCGTCCACTGCCCTACTGACACCGTCCACTGCCCTACTGACACCGTCCACTGCCCTACTGACAACATTCACTGCTCTACTGACACCATTCACTGCTCTACTGACACCATCCACTGCTTTACTGACACCGTCCACTGCTCTACTGACACCATCCACTGCCCTACTGACACCATCCTCTACCCTACTGATACCGTCCTCTGCCCTACTGACACCGTCCACTGCCCTACTGTCACCATCCACTACTCTATTGACACCGTCCACTGCTCTTCTGACACGTCCACTGCTCTACTGACACCGTCCTCTGCCCTACTGACACTGTCCACTGCCCTACTGACACCGTCCACTGCCCTACTGACACCGTCCACTGCTCTACTGACGCCATCCACTGCTCTACTGACACTGTCCTCTAATCTACTGACACTGTCCTCTGCTCTACTGACACTGTCCTCTGCTCTACTGACACCGTCCATTGATCTCCTAACACCGTCCACTGATCTCCTGACACCGTCCACTGCTCTACTGACACCATCCACTGCTCTACTGACACCGTCCTCTACCCTACTGACACCGTCCACTGCCCTACTGACACCGTCCACTGCCCTACTGTCACCATCCACTACTCTATTGACACCGTCCACTGCTCTTCTGACACGTCCACTGCTCTTCTGACACGTCCACTGCTCTACTGACACCGTCCTCTGCCCTACTGACACCGTCCACTGCCCTACTGACACCGTCCACTGCCCTACTGACACCGTCCACTGCCCTACTGACACCGTCCACTGCCCTACTGACACCGTCCACTGCTCTACTGACGCCATCCACTGCTCTACTGACACTGTCCTCTAATCTACTGACACTGTCCTCTGCTCTACTGACACTGTCCTCTGCTCTACTGACACCGTCCATTGATCTCCTGACACCGTCCACTGATCTCCTGACACCGTCCACTGCTCTACTGACACCATCCACTGCCCTACTGACACCGTCCTCAGCCCTACTGACACCGTTCACTGCCCTACTGACACCGTCCACTGCTCTATTGACACCGTCCACTGCTCTTCTGGCACCGTCCACTGCTCTACTGACACCGTCCACTGCTCTACTGACACCGTCCACTGCTCTACTGACACCGTCCACTGCCCTACTGATACCGTCCACTGCTCTACTGACACCGTCCTCTGCCCTAGGGACATCGTCCACTGCTCTACTGACATTGTCCACTGCCCTACTGACACCGTCCACGGCCCTACTGACACCATCCACTGCCCTACTGATGCCGTCCACTGCTCTACTGACACTGTCCCTTGCCCTACTCACACAATTTGTCCAGAGAGGAGAACTGGGAAGGGGGAAGCTTTGTACAGAGGTAAGAGCTGCAGAGGGCAGAAGGCAGGTTGTGCAAAGTGAGAGATGTGGAGGGGGGGGGGGGTTGTGCAGAGGTGAGAGCTGTAGGGGAAGCTGGGGGTGCAGAGGTGAAAAATGGGGGGTGGCAAAGGTGAGAGCTGTGGATTGGGCTGAGCTTTAGATGGGGGTGCAGAAGGGGAGCAGAGATAATGATAACAAGCAGCACATGATATCGGCCAGAGCAAGGTTCCCAAACCAACCAGTGGTCACGGTCCGCTCCATCTTCACTCCGGTAACCCAAAGTACCAGAGCATTGCCGGGGACACCCAAGAGAGTAGTGAGAGATAAAAACAGGACTGTGATCACCTCAGGGCTGTAATATATGTCTGGCTCCATTTCACTGCCTTCGTTGAACATCTTGTATACCTGTAAAGACATCAAGAGTGACTTCATCTGTCTGATTATTAATCAATTCAGGGCTTTTTTTCTGTTGTTCCGGCACCTATGGCAGCCCTCTTCACCCGGACAGTACGGGTTTTGAATGGGGCTTCCCATGCAGGTGTCTCCCTCCACTGCCTGCGTTGTTCGTCGCTCTGTCCCCGGCGCTGTGTGAGTTTTGCGGTGCGGTGCTGTGTAAAGCCCACAGTGTGCTGTAAGGGGGGGGGGGGGAGCGCACCAGTGTCTGCTCAGTGCAGAGTCTGCAGACACACAGCCCCGGCCTCTTCCCCTCTGCAAGCCAAGTATGTGACCTCTCTGGAGTGCGGGTGGCACAGGCAGAGCCTGCCTGCCGCGCAAGCTAAGGGACACGACCGCTGGGTGAGTGCAGAGCTGAGGGTCCTTCCTTTTCTCCTCATTGCTTTACTTTCCTGAAGTTCACAGTCCACAAGCTTTCCAGCGTGGGACTTGTCATGCTGGTCTTTCCAGGGACATGGCTGCAGATTGAAGATCGCAGTCTAGTACCCTCTGCAGTCCCATCCTGGCATATTTACTATATTATCCTGTGCTCACTCAGTAGCCTTTATCTGATATTGTCTTCTCTATTTGTGGTGGGTGCCTGTGGATTGCTTTGGATTTTTTGGGATTTCTTTTGTAATTAAAAGGAGCTTGAAAGTGTTGTAGAATGCACAGTGCCACTTTGTGAACAGTTTGGATGGGGTTGGGTTCAGTAGAGCTGATTCAGGTTTTTGGATGGAGGTACACTGCTCTACTGACACCGTCCACTGCCCTACTGACACCGTCCACTGCCCTACTGACACCGTCCACTGCTCTACTGACACCGTCCACTGCTCTACTGACACCATCCACTGCTCTACTGACACCATCCACTGCTCTACTGACACCGTCCACTGCCCTACTGACACCGTCCACTGCCCTACTGACACCATCCACTGCTCTACTGACACCATCCACTGCTCTACTGACACCAACCACTGCCCTACTGATGCCGTCCACTGCTCTACTGACACCATCCACTGCTCTACTGACACCATCCACTGCTCTACTGACACTGTCCACTGCCCTCCTGATGCCGTCCACTGCCCTACTGATGCCGTCCACTGCCCTACTGACACCATCCACTGCTCTACTGACACCATCCACTGCCCTACTGACACCGTCCACTGCCCTACTGACACCATCCACTGTCCTACTGACACGGTCCACTGCTCTACTGACACCATCCACTGCCCTACTGACACCATCCACTGCCCTACTGACACTGTCCAATGCCCTACTGACACCATACACTGCTCTACTGATGCCGTCCACTGCTCTACTGTCATGTCAACTGCTCTACTGTCATGTCCAGTGCCCTGCTGACACCATCCACTGCCCTACTGACACCGTCCACTGCTCTACTGACACCATCCACTGCTCTACTGACACCGTCCTCTGCTCTACTGACACCGTCCTCTGCTCTACTGACACCGTCCATGGCCCTACTGACACCATCCACTGCCCTACTGACAACATCCACTGCTCTACTGACGCCATCCACTGCTCTACTGACACCGTCCTCTGCTCTACTGACACTGTCCTCTGCTCTACTGACACCGTCCACTGCCCTACTGACACCGTCCTCTGCTCTACTGACACTGTCTACTGCCCTACTGACACCGTCCTCTGCTCTACTGACACCGTCCACTGCCCTACTGACACCGTCCTCTGCCCTACTGACACCATCCACTGATCTACTGACACCGTCCTCTGCTCTACTGACACTGTCTACTGCCCTACTTACACCGTCCACTGATCTACTGACACCGTCCACTGATCTACTGACACCGTCAACTGCTCTACTGACACCATCCACTGCCCTACTGACACCATCCTCTGCCCTACTGACACCGTCCTCTGCCCTACTGACACCGTCCACTGCCCTTCTGACACTGTCCACAGCTCTACTGACACCGTCCACTGCTCTTTTGACATCGTCCACTGCTCTACTGACACCGTCCACTGCTCTTCTGACACCGTCCACTGCTCTACTAACACCGTCCACTGCCCTACTGACACTGTCCACTGCTCTACTGACACCGTCCTCTGCCCTAGTGACATCGTCCACTGCTCTACTGACACCGTCCACTGCTCTACTGACGCCATCCACTGCTCTACTGACACCGTCCTCTACCCTAGTGACATCGTCCACTGCTCTACTGACACCGTCCACTGCTCTACTAACACCGCCCACTGCCCTACTGACACTGTCCACTGCTCTACTGACACCATCCACTGCTCTTCTGACACCATCCACTGCCCTACTGACACCGTCCACTGCCCTACTGACACCGTCCACTGCCCTACTGATGCCGTCCACTGCCCTACTGACACCATCCACTGCCCTACTGACACTGTCTCTTGCCCTACTCACACAATTTGTCCAGAGAGTAGAACTGGGAATGGGGAAGCTTTGTACAGAGGTAAGAGCTGCAGAGGGCAGAAGGCAGGTTGTGCAAAGTGAGAGATGTGGAGGGGGGGTTGTGCAGAGGTGAGAGCTGTAGGGGAAGCTGGGGGTGCAGAGGTGAAAAATGGGGGGTGGCAAAGGTGAGAGCTGTGGATTGGGCTGAGCTTTAGATGGGGGTGCAGAAGGGGAGCAGAGATAATGATAACAAGCAGCACATGATATCGGCCAGAGCAAGGTTCCCAAACCAACCAGTGGTCACGGTCCGCTCCATCTTCACTCCGGTAACCCAAAGTACCAGAGCATTGCCGGGGACACCCAAGAGAGTAGTGAGAGAAAAAAACAGGACTGTGATCACCTCAGGGCTGTAATATATGTCTGGCTCCATTTCACTGCCTTCGTTGAACATCTTGTTTACCTGTAAAGACATCAAGAGTGACTTCATCTGTCTGATTATTAATCAATTCAGGGCTTTTTTTCTGTTGTTCCGGCACCTATGGCAGCCCTCTTCACCCGGACAGTACGGGTTTTGAATGGGGCTTCCCATGCAGGTGTCTCCCTCCCCTGTCTGCGTTGTTCGGCGCTCTGCCCGAGTCCCCGGCGCTGTGTGAGTTTTGCGGTGCGGTGTTGTGTAAAGCCCACAGTGTGCTATGGGGAGGGGTGAAGCGCACCAGTGTCTGCTCAGTGCAGAGTCTGCAGACACACAGCCCGGCCTCTTCCCCTCTGCAAGCCAAGTATGTGACCTCTCTGGAGTGCGGGTGGCACAGACAGAGCCTGCCTGCCGCGCAAGCTAAGGGACACGACCGCTGGGTGAGTGCAGAGCTGAGGGTCCTTCCTTTTCTCCTCATTGCTTTACTTTCCTGAAGTTCACAGTCCACAAGCTTTCCAGCGTGGGACTTGTCATGCTGGTCTTTCCAGGGACATGGCTGCAGATTGAAGATCGCAGTCTAGTACCCTCTGCAGTCCCATCCTGACATATTTACTATATTATCCTGTGCTCACTCAGTAGCCTTTATCTGATATTTTCTTCTCTATTTGTGGGGGGTGCCTGTGGATTGCTTTGGATTTTTTGGGATTTCTTTTGTAATTAAAAGGAGCTTGAAAGTGTTGTAGAATGCACAGTGCCACTTTGTGAACAGTTTGGATGGGGTTGGGTTCAGTAGAGCTGATTCAGGTTTTTGGATGGAGGTACACTGCTCTACTGACACCGTCCACTGCCCTACTGACACCGTCCACTGCTCTACTGACACCATCCACTGCTCTACTGACACCGTCCACTGCCCTACTGACACCGTCCACTGCCCTACTGACACCGTCCTCTGCCCTACTGACACCGTCCACTGCCCTACTGACACCGTCCACTGCCCTACTGACACCGTCCACTGCCCTACTGACACCGTCCACTGCTCTACTGACACCGTCCACTGCTCTACTAACACCGCCCACTGCCCTACTGACACTGTCCACTGCTCTACTGACACCATCCACTGCTCTTCTGACACCGTCCACTGCCCTACTGACACCGTCCACTGCCCTACTGACACCGTCCACTGCCCTACTGATGCCGTCCACTGCCCTACTGACACCATCCACTGCCCTACTGACACTGTCTCTTGCCCTACTCACACAATTTGTCCAGAGAGTAGAACTGGGAATGGGGAAGCTTTGTACAGAGGTAAGAGCTGCAGAGGGCAGAAGGCAGGTTGTGCAAAGTGAGAGATGTGGAGGGGGGGTTGTGCAGAGGTGAGAGCTGTAGGGGAAGCTGGGGGTGCAGAGGTGAAAAATGGGGGGTGGCAAAGGTGAGAGCTGTGGATTGGGCTGAGCTTTAGATGGGGGTGCAGAAGGGGAGCAGAGATAATGATAACAAGCAGCACATGATATCGGCCAGAGCAAGGTTCCCAAACCAACCAGTGGTCACGGTCCGCTCCATCTTCACTCCGGTAACCCAAAGTACCAGAGCATTGCCGGGGACACCCAAGAGAGTAGTGAGAGAAAAAAACAGGACTGTGATCACCTCAGGGCTGTAATATATGTCTGGCTCCATTTCACTGCCTTCGTTGAACATCTTGTTTACCTGTAAAGACATCAAGAGTGACTTCATCTGTCTGATTATTAATCAATTCAGGGCTTTTTTTCTGTTGTTCCGGCACCTATGGCAGCCCTCTTCACCCGGACAGTACGGGTTTTGAATGGGGCTTCCCATGCAGGTGTCTCCCTCCCCTGTCTGCGTTGTTCGGCGCTCTGCCCGAGTCCCCGGCGCTGTGTGAGTTTTGCGGTGCGGTGTTGTGTAAAGCCCACAGTGTGCTATGGGGAGGGGTGAAGCGCACCAGTGTCTGCTCAGTGCAGAGTCTGCAGACACACAGCCCGGCCTCTTCCCCTCTGCAAGCCAAGTATGTGACCTCTCTGGAGTGCGGGTGGCACAGACAGAGCCTGCCTGCCGCGCAAGCTAAGGGACACGACCGCTGGGTGAGTGCAGAGCTGAGGGTCCTTCCTTTTCTCCTCATTGCTTTACTTTCCTGAAGTTCACAGTCCACAAGCTTTCCAGCGTGGGACTTGTCATGCTGGTCTTTCCAGGGACATGGCTGCAGATTGAAGATCGCAGTCTAGTACCCTCTGCAGTCCCATCCTGACATATTTACTATATTATCCTGTGCTCACTCAGTAGCCTTTATCTGATATTTTCTTCTCTATTTGTGGGGGGTGCCTGTGGATTGCTTTGGATTTTTTGGGATTTCTTTTGTAATTAAAAGGAGCTTGAAAGTGTTGTAGAATGCACAGTGCCACTTTGTGAACAGTTTGGATGGGGTTGGGTTCAGTAGAGCTGATTCAGGTTTTTGGATGGAGGTACACTGCTCTACTGACACCGTCCACTGCCCTACTGACACCGTCCACTGCTCTACTGACACCATCCACTGCTCTACTGACACCGTCCACTGCCCTACTGACACCGTCCACTGCCCTACTGACACCGTCCTCTGCCCTACTGACACCGTCCACTGCCCTACTGACACCGTCCACTGCCCTACTGACACCGTCCACTGCCCTACTGACACCGTCCACTGCCCTACTGACACCGTCCTCTGCCCTACTGACACCGTCCACTGCCCTACTGACACCATCCACTGCCCTACTGACACCGTCCTCTGCCCTACTGACACCGTCCACTGCCCTACTGACACCGTCCACTGCCCTACTGACACCGTCCTCTGCCCTACTGACACCGTCCACTGCCCTACTGACATCGTCCACTGCCCTACTGACATCGTCCACTGCCCTACTGACACCGTCCACTGCCCTACTGACACCGTCCACTGCCCTACTGACACCGTCCTCTGCCCTACTGACACCGTCCTCTGCCCTACTGACACCGTCCTCTGCCCTACTGACACAGTCCTCTGCCCTACTGACACCGTCCTCTGCCCTACTGACACCGTCCTCTGCCCTACTGACACCCTCCTCTGCCCTACTGACACCGTCAACTGCTCTACTGACACCGTCCACTGCCCTACTGAAACCGTCCACTGCCCTACTGACACTGTCCCTTGCCCTACTCACACAATTTGTCCAGAGAGGAGAACTGAGAAGGGGGAAGCTTTGTACAGAGGTAAGAGCTGCAGAGGGCAGAAAGCAGGTTGTGCAAAGTGAGAGATGTGGAGGGGGATGGAGAGAAGGGCAGGTTGTGCAAAATGTGAGCTGTGGAGGGTGGGGGGGGGGGTTGTGTAGAGGTGAGAGCTGTAGGGGAAGCTGGGGGTGCAGAGGTGAAAAATGGGGGTGGCAAAGGTGAGAGCTGTGGATTGGGCTGAGCTTTAGATGGGGGTGCAGAAGGGGAGCAGAGATAATGATAACAAGCAGCACATGATGTCGGCCAGAGCAAGGTTCCCAAACCAACCAGTGGTCACGGTCCGCTCCATCTTCACTCCGGTAACCCAAAGCACCAGAGCATTGCCGGGGACACCCAAGAGAGTAGTGAGAGATAAAAGGAGGTATGTGATAATGCGCTCAGGTATGTAATATATGTCTGGCTCCATTTCACTGCTGACATTGAACATCTTGTTTACCTGTAAAGACATCAAGAGTTACTTCATCTTTCTGATTATTAATCAATTCAGGGCTTTTTTTTCTGCCGTTTTGACACCCATAGCAATTGTTTTTACCCGGACAGTACGGGTTTTGAATGAGGTTTCCCATGCAGGTGTCTCCCTCCCCTGCCTGCGTTGTTCGGCGATCTGCCCGAGTTCCTGGCGCTGTGTGAGTTTTGCGGTGCGGTGTTGTGTAAAGCAGACATTGTGCTATGGGAGGGGGTGGAGGGGGGTGAAGCGCACCAGTGTCTGCTTAGTGCAGAGTCTGCAGACACCATGGCTGCTGATTGAAGATCGCAGTCTAGTACCCTCTGCAGTCCCATCCTGGCATATTCACTATATTATCCTGTGATCACTCAGTAGCCTTTATCTGATATTTCTTCTCTATTTGTGGGGTGCCTGTGGATTGCTTTGGATTTTTTTGGATTTTTTTTGTAATTAAAAGGAGCTTGAAAGTGTTGTAGAATGCACAGTGCCACCTAGTGATGTTTGGATAGGGTTGGGTTCAGTAGAGCTGATTCAGGTTTTTGGTTGGAGGTACACTGCTCTACTGACACCGTCCACTGTCCAACTGATGCCGTCCACTGCCCTACTGGCACCATCCACTGCTCTACTGTCATGTCCAGTGCCCTACTGACACTGTCCATTGCCCTACTGGCACCATCCACTGCTCTACTGTCATGTCCACTGCCCTTCTGATACTGTCCACTGCTCTACTGACACTGTCTACTGCCCTACTGACACAGTTCACTGCCCTACTGGCACCATCCAATGCCCTACTGACACAGTTCACTGCCCTACTGATACCATCCACTGCCCTACTGGCACCATCCAATGCCCTATTGAACCCGTCCACTGCTCTACTGACACCGTCCACTGCTCTACCGACACTGCCCTACTGGCACCATCCAATGCCCTATTGACACCGTCCACTGCCCTACTGACACCGTCCACTGCCCTACTGACACCGTCCACTGCCCTACTGACACCGTCCACTGCCCTACTGACACCGTCCACTGCCCTACTGACACCGTCAACTGCCCTACTGACACCGTCAACTGCCCTACTGACACCGTCCACTGCCGTACTAACACCGTCCACTGCAGTACTAACAGCGTCCACTGCCGTACTAACACCGTCCACTGCCCTACTAACACCGTCCACTGCCCTACTAACACCGTCCACTGCCCTACTGACACCGTCCACTGCCCTACTGACACCGTCCACTGCTCTACTGACAATGTCCCCTGCTCTACTGACACCGTCCACTGCCCTACTGACACCGTCCCTTGCCCTACTCACACAATTCGTCCAGAGAGGAGAACTGGGAAGGGGGAAGCTTTGTACAGAGGTAAGAGCTGCAAAGGGCAGAAGGCAGGTTGTGCAAAGTGAGAGATATGGAGGGGGTTGCAGAGGTTAGGTGTGGATAAGGGGTGCAGAGGTTAGGTGTGGATGAGGGGTGCAGACATTAGGTGTGGATGGGGGTTGCAGAGGTTAGGTGTGGATGAGGGGTGCAGAGGTTAGGTGTGGATGAGGGGTGCAGAGGTTAGGTGTGGATGGGGGTTGCAGATGTTAGGTGTGGATGGGGGTTGCAGAGGTTAGGTGTGGATGAGGGGTGCAGAGGTTAGGTGTGGATGAGGGTTGCAGAGGTTAGGTGTGGATGAGGGTTGCAGACGTTAGGTGTGGATGAGGGTTGCAGACGTTAGGTGTGGATGAGGGTTGCAGAGGTTTGGTGTGGATGAGGGGTGCAGAGGTTAGGTGTGGATGAGGGGTGCAGAGGTTAGGTGTGGATGAGGGGTGCAGAGGTTAGGTGTGGATGAGGGGTGCAGAGGTTAGGTGTGGATGAGGGGTGCAGAGGTTAGGTGTGGATGAGGGGTGCAGAGGTTAGGTGTGGATGGGGGTTGCAGAGGTTAGGTGTGGATGAGGGGTGCAGAGGTTAGGTGTGGATGAAGGGTGCAGAGGTTAGGTGTGGATGAGGGGTGCAGAGGTTAGGTGTGGATGGGGGTTGCAGAGGGTAGGTGTGGATGAGGGGTGCAGAGGTTAGGTGTGGATGAGGGGTGCAGAGGTTAGGTGTGGATGGGGGTGCAGAGGCTAGGTGTGGATGGGGGGTGCAGAGGTTAGGTGTGGATGAGGGGTGCAGAGGTTAGGTGTGGATGGGGGGTGCAGAGGTTAGGTGTGGATGAGGGGTGCAGAGGTTAGGTGTGGGTGAGGTGTGCAGAGGTTAGGTGTGGATGAGGGGTGCAGAGTAGGGATGAGCTCGGTGTTCGAGTCGAACATACGTTCGACTCGAACATCGGCTGTTCGATCGTTCGCGAACAACGAACGATTTGGGCCGTTCGCGCCAAATTCGAGTGACGCGAACGGCCCACAATACACTGCGCCATCGCAGTGCAATCCCGGAGCTGTGATTGGCCAAGCATGCACTGTGACCCCGCATGCTTGGCCAATCACAGCGCCGGCAGCTAGGAGAGCCATAATTGGCCACAGACAGGTTGCCTGTGGCCAATTATAGCTCAGGGGGTTTAGCACATGCCCCACACTATAAAAGGCCGCCAGCGCGGTGGCCTTGTGTAGTGTGTTCCGGCGCAGGGAAAGAGAAGAATAGGCAGGGGACAGTGTAAGTGTCATATTCTTTGCTAAACCTTGTGTGCAGGGAGAGAGAAGGATAGGCAGGGGACAGTGTCAGTGTCATATTCTTTGCTAAACCTTGTGTGCAGGGAGAGAGAAGGATAGGCAGGGGACAGTTTCAGTGTCATTGTTGCTAAGCCTCCTGCACAGTATACACCTGAAGCTAGCCCTTATTGCTGTGTTTTCCTGGTGTGTTACACTAACAGGCATTTGCAGCACTTACAGCGGGCGGAGTGTGCCTCCTGCACATTATACACTTGAAGATAGCCCGTATTGCTGTGTTTTCCTGGTGTGTTACACCAACAGGCATTTGCAGCACTTACAGCAGGCGTAGTGTGATTCCTGCAAAATATACTCCTGAAGCTAGGCCTTATTGCTGTGTTTTCCTAGTGTGTTACACCAACAGGCATTTGCAGCACTTACAGCAGGCGTCGTGTGATTCCTGCAAAATATACTCCTGAAGCTAGCCCGTATTGCTGTGTTTTCCTAGTGTGTTACACCAACAGGCATTTGCAGCACTTACAGCAGGCGTAGTGTGATTCCTGCAAAATATACTCCTGAAGCTAGCCAGTATTGCTGTGTTTTCCTAGTGTGTTACACCAACAGGCATTTGCAGCACTTACAGCAGGCGTAGTGTGATTCCTGCAAAATATACTCCTGAAGCTAGCCAGTATTGCTGTGTTTTCCTAGTGTGTTACACCAACAGGCATTTGCAGCACTTACAGCAGGCGTAGTGTGATTCCTGCAAAATATACTCCTGAAGCTAGCCCGTATTGCTGTGTTTTCCTAGTGTGTTACACCAACAGGCATTTGCAGAACTTACAGCAGGCGTAGTGTGATTCCTGCAAAATATACTCCTGAAGCTAGGCCTTATTGCTGTGTTTTCCTAGTGTGTTACACCAACAGGCATTTGCAGCACTTACAGCAGGCGTAGTGTGATTCCTGCAAAATATACTCCTGGAGCTAGCCCGTATTGCTGTGTTTTCCTAGTGTGTTACACCAACAGGCATTTGCAGCACTTACAGCAGGCGTAGTGTGATTCCTGCAAAATATACTCCTGAAGTTAGCCCGTATTGCTGTGTTTTCCTAGTGTGTTACACCAACAGGCATTTGCAGCACTTACAGCAGGCGTAGTGTGATTCCTGCAAAATATACTCCTGAAGCTACACCTTATTCCTGTGTTTTCCTAGTGTGTTACACCAACAGGCATTTGCAGCACTTACAGCAGGCGTAGTGTGATTCCTGCAAAATTTACTCCTGAAGCTAGCCCGTATTGCTGTGTTTTCCTAGTGTTACACCAACAGGCATTTGCAGCACTTACAGCAGGCGTAGTGTGATTCCTGCAAAATACACTCCTGAAGCTAGCCCGTATTGCTGTGTTTTCCTAGTGTGTTACACCAACAGGCATTTGCAGCACTTACAGGAGGCGTAGTGTGATTCCTGCAAAATATACTCCTAACGCTAGCCCGTATTGCTGTGTTTTCCTAGTGTGTTACACCAACAGGCATTTGCAGCACTTACAGCAGGCGTAGTGTGATTCCTGCAAAATATACTCATGAAGCTAGCCAGTATTGCTGTGTTTTCCTAGTGTGTTACACCAACAGGCATTTGCAGCACTTACAGCAGGCGTAGTGTGATTCCTGCAAAATATACTCCTGAAGCTACGCCTCATTGCTGTGTTTTCCTAGTGTGATTCCTGCAAAATATACTCCTGGAGCTAGCCCGTATTGCTGTGTTTTCCTAGTGTGTTACACCAACAGGCATTTGGAGCACTTACAGCAGGCGTAGTGTGATTCCTGTAAAATATACTCCTGAAGTTAGCCCGTATTGCTGTGTTTTCCTAGTGTGTTACACCAACAGGCATTTGCAGCACTTACAGCAGGCGTAGTGTGATTCCTGCAAAATATACTCCTGAAGCTAGCCCGTATTGCTGTGTTTTCCTAGTGTGTTACACCAACAGGCATTTGCAGCACTTACAGCAGGCGTAGTGTGATTCCTGCAAAATTTACTCCGGAAGCTAGCCCGTATTGCTGTGTTTTCCTAGTGTTACACCAACAGGCATTTGCAGCACTTACAGCAGGCGTAGTGTGATTCCTGCAAAATATACTCCTGAAGCTAGCCCGTATTGCTGTGTTTTCCTAGTGTGTTACACCAACAGGCATTTGCAGCACTTACAGGAGGCGTAGTGTGATTCCTGCAAAATATACTCATGAAGCTAGCCCGTATTGCTGTGTTTTCCTAATGTGTTACACCAACAGGCATTTGCAGCACTTACAGCAGGCGTAGTGTGAATCCTGCAATATATACTCCTGAAGCTACGCCTTATTGCTGTGTTTTCCTAGTGTGATTCCTGCAAAATATACTCCTCAAGCTAGCCCGTATTGCTGTGTTTTCCTAGTGTGTTACACCAACAGGCATTTGGAGCACTTACAGGAGGCGTAGTGTGATTCCTGCAAAATATACTCCTGAAGCTAGCCCGTATTGCTGTGTTTTCCTAGTGTGTTACACCAACAGGCATTTGCAGCACTTACAGCGGACGTAGTGTGCTTCCTGCAAAATATTCTCTGAAGCTAGGCCTTATTGCTGGTTTTCCCATCTCCCTGCAGGCCATTAGAATGTCTGGAAGGCAAACACGGAGAGGCAGACAGTCAGGAGCCAATAAAAGAGGGCAAGCAGGCTCTGCGTCTAGAGACAACAGTGCTGGTCGTGGACGCGGTGCATCGCCATCAGGACGTGGCCATGGGACACGCTTGTCCTTCTTTTCGGCAGCTGGACGTGTTGAGCCGCATCATGCCGAAGAATTGGTAGAGTGGATGACCAAGCCCTCCTCATCCTCCTCATCCTCTCTCACCCAGGCTCAGGGTACTGGCAAAGCAGCTGCCAAAGCGTCCTCTTCCCTGGTATCAATGTCATCATCAGTCACTCCTTCCCTAGACCCACCATGTCCTCCTGAGGAGTCCCCCGAACTGTTTGAGCACAGTGTTGGGTACATGCTCCAGGAGGATGCCCAGCGCTTCGAAGGGTCTGATGATGATACCCAGCTAGAGGAAGGCAGTAGCGTGAGAGCAGAGAGAGGGGATGCTCAAGAAGGACACCAATCTGGCAGTCATGTTCCAGCAGCTGCAGCATACTGCCAGATTGGCTCCAGTGATGAGGAGGGAGGGGATGATGAGGTCACTGACTCCACGTGGGCGCCTAATAGGAGAGAGGAGGAGGATGAGGAGGAGGCACATCTCCAACGAGGCAGGATGCCCTCGGGGGGCCAGCGTAAGGGCAGTACACCGACGGAATCACACCGCAGAGCTCTGCCTGTGCAGGGCGCTGCCTCTGCCCGTTATTCAAAAAGTTCTTTGGTGTGGGCCTTTTTTGAGTCGAGTGCATCAGATCGCACAGCTGCTGTTTGCAACATATGTCTCAAGCGTATATCGCGTGGCCAAAACATCAGCCGCTTGGGCACCACATGCTTGACCAGACATATGTTGACCTGCCATGCAGCTCGTTGGCAAGCCTACCTTAAAGACCCACACCAAAGAACAAAGCGGACCTCTCCTTGCACCGCATCAGCTGGGATCTCCAACCCCACTATACCTTCAGTCCTCTCTGAAACCTGCTCTGAGAGGAATGAAGGTGTAGAATTAGGTGTGTCACAGCCAAGTACTTGCGGGCACTCTGCTAGCAGTACACCAACGTCCGATTCTAGAAGAAAATTTCCCTGCCCCAGCTGCTGGACCGTCAAAAGAAGTTCACTCCCAGCCATCCACATGCCCAGCGATTGAATGCTAGCTTGGCTAAATTGCTAGCGCTTCAACTGCTGCCTTTTCAGTTGGTAGACTTGGTCCCCTTCCGTGAGTTTGTGCAATGTGCGGTTCCTCAGTGGCAGGTTCCCAAACAACACTTTTTCTCATGGAAGGCGATTCCGGCTCTCTACCGGCATGTGGAAGGCAATGTCTTGGCCTCGCTGGACAGGGCGGTCAGCGGTAAGGTGCATATTACCGCTGACTCATGGTCCAGCAGGCATGGACAGGGACGTTACCTTTCTTTCACGGCCCATTGGGTCACTCTTTTGGCAGCTGGGAAGGATGCAGGACAAGGTGCAGTAGTGTTGGAGGTTGTTCCGCCACCACGCCTGCAAAATGCTACTACTGGTTGTGACACACCTCTCTCCTCCACCCCCTCCTCTTCTTCTTCCTCCATGGCCTCTTCCTGTGCTTTGTCCTCGGAACCAGCGGTGCTTCGTAGGCGTTCAAGGGGCTACGCAAGCACGCAGGCAAAAAGATGCCATGCCGTGCTTGCGCTGGTGTGTTTGGGGGACAGGAGCCACACTGGGGCAGAGGTTCTATCTGCTCTGCAGGGGCAGGCCGAGAGGTGGTTGACGCCACGCCAGCTTAAGCCAGGAATGGTTGTTTGCGACAATGGCACCAACCTCCTCTCCACCCTCCGACAGGGACAACTGACCCATGTGCCCTGTGTGGCTCACGTCCTTAACCTGGTGGTGCAGCGGTTCTCGGGCAGGTACCCGGGCTTACAGGATGTCCTGAGGCAGGCCAGGAAAGTCTGTGTGCATTTCTGCAGATCTTATAATGCCAGTGCTCACCTGGCTAAGCTGCAAAAGGAGTTGAACCGGCCCAAGAACCGCCTTATATGTGACATGCCCACCAGGTGGAACTCAACGTTGGCCATGCTGCAGCGGCTGTACACGCAGCAGAGGGCCATCAATGAGTACTTGTGCAACTACGGCACCAGGACAGGGTCAGGGAGCTCTGGTTTTTTTCACCACGCCAGTAGGGCATGATCAGGGATGCATACACTGTCCTGGCACCATTTGAGGAGGCCACGAGGATGGTGAGCAGTGACAGTGCATGCATCAGTGACACTGTACCTCTTGTCCACCTGTTGGAACATACGCTGCGTGGAATAATGGACAGGGCACTTGAGGCAGAACAGAGGCAGGAAGAGGAGGACTTCCTTGTCTCTCAAGGCCCCCTTTACCCAGACAGTGTTCCTTCTGTCCCACCCATCGCACAGGAAGAGGAGGAGGAGGAGGAGGAGGATTATGTCAGCATGGAGGTGGAGCCTGGCACTCAGCATCATCCGCAGCAGTCTTTTAGGGATGATTTACAGTCCCAAGAAACCCGTGGACTTGTACGTGGCTGGGAGGAGGTGGCTGCGGATCATGTCGTCCTTAGTGACCCAGAGGACTCCGGACCGAATGCCTCAGCTAACCTACGCTGCATGGCCTCCCTGATCCTGCAAAGTCTGTGGAAGGATCCTCGTATTCTTCGGATCAAGGAGAGGGACCATTACTGGCTGGCCACTCTCCTTGATCCACGGTACAAGGGTAAGGTTGCGGACCTTATCTTACCGTCGCAGAGGGAGCAGAGGATGAGACAACTCCGGGAGGCCTTGCAGAAAGGTCTGTGCAACGCGTCCACAGAGACTCTGAGGTTACAAACTCCTGGTCCTGGACAACGAGTTGTTGAGGCTTCGGTCAGTCAAAGAAGGAGCGGTGGGGAAGGTGGCCGTCTGACCGATGCGTTCAGACAATTCTTTAGTCCGCAGCCCCAAGGTATGATCGGTTCCAGCAACCATCGCCAGCGTCTGATATACATGGTGCAGGAATATCTAGGGGCAAAGTCAGACTTGGACACCTTCCCCACCAAAAATCCTCTGGCTTACTGGGTCTTGAGGATGGATCACTGGCCAGAGCTTGCACAGTATGCAATTGAGCTACTGGCCTGTCCTGCATCCAGCATTCTTTCAGAACGCACATTCAGTGCTGCTGGAGGATTTGTCACGGATCACAGGGTGCGCCTGTCCACCGACTCGGTTGATCGACTGACTTTCATAAAGATGAACCAGTCTTGGATCACCACCAGCTACCAAACACCTGAAGCTGATATAACAGACTAATTTATTTTCAAATGTCACATCCCTTCAAGACTGATGCTGATGCTGAGTGACTGTCCTGTTATGTTGACTGACTATCCTCCTCCTCCTCAATGATCCGATTGATGATGATAGCTTGGAAGAACATTTTTTGTTTCTGGGTGCCGCCACCAGTGCCTAAGGCCCAATTTTTAAGCCCCTGTTTAACAGGGGCATGTAATTACAATTTTTTATGCAATGCTTTGCAGCAGGGCTCATTCCTGCACTCCAACTAAAGTATCTGGGAGAGGTTGCAGTGTCGTGGCACCAGCACCAGTGCCTAAGGCCCAATTTTTCAGCCGCTGTTTAACAGGGGCATTTAATTACAATTTTTATGCAATGCTTTTCAGCAGGGCTCATTCCTGCACTCCAACTAGAGTATCTGGAAGAGGTTGCAGTGTCGTGGAACCAGCATCAGTACCTAAGGCAAAATTTTTCAGCCCCTGTTTAACAGGGGCATGTAATTACAATTTTTGATGCAATACTTTGCAACAGGGCTCATTACTGTGCTCCAAGTACAGTATCTGTGAGGGGTTACAGTGTTGTGGCACCAGTGCCTAAGGCCCAATTTTTCAGCCCCTGTTCAACAGGGGCATGCAATTACAATTCTTGATCTAATAATTTACAGCAGGGCCCATTCCTGCGCCCACCAAGAGTAACTGTGAGGCCTTACAGTGTTGTGTCAAAACCACCACCACCACCACCAAAGGCCCAATTTTTCAGCCCCTGTTCAACAGGGGCATGCAATTACAATTCTTGATCTAATAATTCACAGCAGGGCCCATTCATGCGCCCACCAAGAGTAACTGTGAGGGCTTACAGTGTTGTGGCAACACCAACAAACGACTCCTACTTGCTAACAGAAGGAGACAACAGGAAGTGAGAGGAAATCTACCCCTAGGAAGGGAAATTCTCTCCTGTAAGAGTTAATATGGGAAAAGGTGTCTCCTCTCTACTGATGCTTTATCACCAATCCTTGTTTCAATAAAAACACCACTTTTCAAAAACATTTGTTATTGGGACGGAAAGTGAGGAGAAATGTTCTGAACAGGGGCACAGACAGCAAAACAAATGTTACAGGGGTGATAACTCTTCCCTATGTTTTCCAAAAAGCTTAAAAATAGATTTTTTGGCTGGAGCTACACTTAAACAATGTACCTGTTCAAAATTACAAACAGATTCTACATAAGAACAAACCTACAGTCCCTGTCTTGTATGCACCGCCTGTATACGGCTGTTCAGAGTATATAGGGCCTTTTTTATTTTGTGTGCGGGGTTCCCCTTAATATCCATACAAGACCCAAAGGGGCTGGTAATTGGCTGGGGTGGGGGGGGGTGTGTGATGGGGTAGCCATGCCATTTTTCTTAAAGATTTTCATCCATATTACCGGGACCAGACATTACATTAAAGCCGCAAACAGTTTTTTTTCCTTTAGAAATGTCATTTTGTGCAGGGACAGTTCTAAACACGGGAAACACGTGGCACTTCACAGGCATACTTTAGACACCCCCCAGGTACGATATTTAAAGGACTTTTTGACTTTTTCTTTTCACTTTATGCATCATTAAAATGACTGCTCCAGAAAAACGGCCGTTTTTAAAACTTCTTTTTGCATTGATACATGTCCCCTGGTGCAGAACCCGGGTTCCCAAACCCTTTTTAGGACAATAACATGCATAATAGTCGTTATAATTAGCAGTTTAGATTTCGAACGTTCGCATCCATTGTATTTAATAGGGTTCTAACGTTCGTGCGAACTTTCGGTCCGTTCGCGGGTTCTGGTGCGAACCGAACCCGGGGGTGTTCGGCTCATCCCTAGTGCAGAGGTTAGGTGTGGATGAGGGTTGCAGAGGTTAGGTGTGGATGGGGGTGCAGAGGTTAGGTGTGGATGAAGGGTGCAGAGGTTAGGTGTGGATGAGGGGTGCAGAGGTTAGGTGTGGATGAGGGGTACAGAGGTTAGGTGTGGATGAGGGGTGCAGAGGTAAGCAAAGAGATAAGCAGAAGTGAGGATTTTATGGTTACTTTTGGGGGGATACCTGAGGGGGAAGACCAGGGAAATTTCCTGGGGACAGTAAAGCATACAGAGTTAGTGACCAAGAGTATGTAATGTATGGCACAGCATGCAGGGTCCAGTGGTGGGAATTTTGTAACACCCAGTGTACATTACATACTCAGAACTGCTATACTCTGTGCTGTATGTTACATATTAAAGGCCTCTGGATGGTACTCCTTATTAATGCTGTACTCTGCACAATGAGTTTTGCATTACATACTCCTGGGCCCTGCACTCTGTATGCTGGACTGCATATTACATACGCTTTACCACTGCTCTCTGTGTGCTGGGCTCTATGTTACATATTCCTCACCCCCGCACTTTGTACACAGGGCTATATGCTCCATATTTCTGAGAACAAGGGACGCTTTGCATTAAATGTAAGTACTATCTTGTTTGCTGATTTTATTTTTTTGCCCCTTGTGTGATACGCACAGCTCACAACTGCACAATACACACTCCTGAGCCCTGTGTGTTATGAAGTCCTGAGTCCTGTACTTTGTGTGTTACACATTCCTGAACCATATGTGATATGCAGTTCTAAGTGTAGCGGGGTCCTACCATTATGGACTACTGTTGTATGTGCATACCCCAAAACCTTCCTCCGGAGTTCTAGTTACTACGTTACAGACTATTGTTTTGATGTTTAATAATGCAGGTGGAACTTAGAGTACAGGGAGAGAGAGAGACTCCATTGCCGTGGATACCTTGTGGACTATGGTACCCACAGTGCAGCTGTACTCCCATAATGCACCACAACCCCCGCACTGCCTGTTGGGGGAGGCTACTTAAAGGAGAGGCGGGGCCGCAGTCGCTCTCTCTGAACTCCGCTCTCAACCAAGCAGGAAGTGTGTGCGGCCTGCTGCCAGAGTGACTAGGCCCAAGGCCTGGGCCTACAACCTTGCGGAAGATCACCAAGCCAGAGAGGGACCTCCTTCAGTGTGACCAGTCCGCGCTATCTTCGGATCAGAGTCGTTCGGTCAACCAGCATCTACTGATGCTGAGAGAGGAACCAGAGACTGTGTATCGTGGAAAGGTCGGGGATCGAGGTACCGACCGCAGAGCGTGTCAGCCGGACTAGGCCTGTCCGGGTGAGCGGGCACCTTCCCAGAATCTACAGCTGTCTGCTAGGCCTGTGACTTTAGAAGGCCCACCCCCACCCTCAGTAGTGAGCCACACATATCTTAGGACATAGCGCATAGTTGCCAACATTGCAAAAAAAAAATCCGTGACACTTTTTCGCATGTAGGCGGAGCCTTGGTATAATTAGGGGGTGGGGCATTCATTTGAAGGTGTGTTATACTTTAGGAGAAAAAAGTGGCGCACGAAGCGTGGGCGTGGTTTACGCGGGTAGTGGGAGTGGCTTAAATGAGCGTGGCTCAAAGGGGGTGTGGTTAAAGTCTGAGATGAATGAGGGATGAAGGGAGAAAGAAAGAGGGAGGGAAGGAAAGAGAAGGAAGGATGGAAGGACAGCAGGCCCAGATCCTACACCATAATAGGAATATGTGTATTCCAGAGTTTAACAATTGTGACAGCAGGAAGGTAAAGTCACCTGGTTGCATCCAGGGGGGTAGATATATTTCGCCCAGATTCAGGCTTTACGCCGACTTATACAACTAGGTGGAGAGTTGTATAAGCCCAGCTGAGGCTAGTGGGCTCATGGATGACTCATACCTCTAGGGAGAGTGTGGGGCGTCGTGCAGACAGGGAGTTGATGAGACCAGCTGAAGCTTGTCAGCTCATTTAGGCCTCTATAAAAACTCCCAGATTCATTAGGTGTTAGCTCATGCCTGGACCCAGACCTGTGTGGACTGTCTAGGGAGAGTGAACCCCTGTGCGGTGAGACAAAGCCTGTGTGGCTATTTGCTTGGACATTTAAAACCAGGGACTTAGGGACTAGGACAGCACTAGGCTGATCCCAGTTGTTAGTTAGGAACCCTGTATGTTTAGTCAGAGGTCAAGTTGACCAGGATTTATTTTATTTATGTTTCTTTTGCTTTGCTGTGTTTTGTCACTGTAAATAGAAAATAAACCGCACCTTTTTGATTTTGAAAACCACAACCTCCGTTTGCTGGGCCTGTTTTTGTGTGGGGAGCCCATCCCGGGGGTCACACACACCCGCTGCCGAGCAAACCCCCTCACAGTTGGTGGAGAACCAGTGGCAGTTTTTTTTTAAGCCAGCATGGAGGAGATACTGAAGCAGCTGGCTCTAGCAAATGCCAATCAACAGCAGACAAATGCAGGTTTGCAAAAGAGCCTTGCAGCTCATCAACAGAGCCTTGCAGCTCAACAACAGAACTTCGCAGCCCAGCAGCAAGCTCATCAACAGAGCCTTGCAGCCCAGCAGCAGACAAACGCAACTTTGCAACAGAGTCTGGAGGCTCAGCAACAAGCCCAGCAGCAATCTGAGGCCCGCTTCATAGACCTGTTGCAGAAGCAAGAGCAGAGACTACAACAACAGATGGAAGCAGTAATGCAGCAACGTCCGCAGACCAGTGAGGAAAGCCGTCCCACTAATACCGCGTCCTTTGGGGTGAGTCGTTTATTGACAAAAATGACTGGAGAGGATGATCCAGAGGTATTTTTGACCACATTTGAAAGGACCGCTGAAAGAGAAAAGTGGCCTGAGGAGCAGTGGGCTGGACTGGTGGCTCCTCTGTTAACTGGTGAATCGCAGAAAGCTTACTATGACCTAGAGCCTAACCAAGCAAAAGACTATGTGATGCTAAAAGCTGAAATTTTGGCAAGGCTGGGTGTCACCCAGGCTGTCCGGGCTCAGCGTGTGCATAACTGGACTTTCCAGCTTGGAAAACCCCCCAGGTCTCAAATGTATGATCTCATTCACCTGAGCAGAAAGTGGCTACAGCCAGAGACTTTGTCCGCACCAAAGATTGTGGAACGTGTTGTAATGGATCGGTTTTTGAGAGCTCTTCCTACTGCCATCCAAAAGTGGGTAAGCCATGGAGACCCAGAGACGGCCGATGGTCTTGTGGATCGTGTGGAGAAATACTTGGCTACAGAGAACCTGACGGCCTCTTCCAGAGACACTCGGACTTTCCACCCTAAGACCAGACCATCCCCAGGGGCGGATAAGAGGATTCCAAGGGGTGAGGGTGGAGAGAGTGAGAGGGTGGGAGCTCTACCCCAAGTTTGGCGAGAACAGCCTGGGAAATCAGCGGCTCAAGAGGCCGCAAGAAGGATCGTTTGCTACCGCTGCCGGCAAGCGGGACATATTGCAGCCAATTGCCCGGTTGTGGAGGAACCCATGCAGTGTGACTTTCTGACGGGCAGACGTCAGTCGCTGTGTGCGACAGTCGCATGCACTGCCATTCGAGGAACTGAGAAACATTTATGCAAAATGTGTGTTAATGGTAGAAATGTTGTGGTATTGCTGGATTCAGGTAGCCTTGTGACCCTGATAAAGGCTGAGTTAGTTAAAACAGAGGTCTTTGGGAATAGCAAGGTAGCTGTTATTTGTGTGCATGGGGACACCCGAGAGTATCCAGTGACTACAGTGTGTTTCGAGACCCCCAAAGGTACCCTCTCTCATCCAGTGGGCTTAGTATCTCAGTTACCGCATGACGCCATTGTGGGAAGGGATTTTCCGAAGTTCTGGGAACTGTGGGATGATCCTGAGCCCCCCACTGGTGCCCCTATGTACCAGGAATGTGATAGCCAGAACTCCCCTGAGAGTGGTGAGGACTCTCCGGAATTTCCCTTATCAGTATTGGCAGGGGAGACTCAAGAAACTGGAGAGGAGCCCACCTCCTCAGACGAAAACCTACCGTCTGTGGAGTTTTCTGATCTTGGGGTTCACAGGGAAAACTTTGCCACAGAACAGTTGAAAGACCCCGCCCTAATAAAGGCACGGGAAAACGTAGTGAAAATAGATGGCGAGTTAGTGAACCCAGATAATACCTGCACTTACCCATACTTCAGCGTAGAGAAGGACCTACTGTATCGGGTGGCAAAAAGGGCAGAAGAAACCGTTGAGCAGCTTGTGGTGCCCAAACCTTACAGGAAGTTGGTGTTGGAGTTGGCCCATGGGCACATTCTTGGAGGTCATCTGGGGACAGAGAAAACCCGAGAGAGGGTATTACAGAGATTCTATTGGCCGGGGGTGATGAAGGACATAGAAAATTATTGTTCCTCCTGCCCTGTGTGTCAGAGGTCGGCCCCGATGCCACATTTCCGTAGCCCGCTGGTCCCTCTACCCATCATTGAGGTCCCGTTTGAGAGGATCGCCATGGATTTGGTAGGGCCTATAATCAAGTCCGCTAGGGGGCACCAGTACATATTAGTTATAATGGACTATGCCACCCGTTATCCAGAAGCGATCCCTCTCCGAAATACCTCGGCCAAAACCATAGCCAAAGAGCTATCTCTTGTGTTTAGCCGGGTGGGTATTTGTAAAGAACTGCTTACGGACCAAGGTACACCCTTTATGTCCCGGGTTATGAAGGAGCTGTGTAAATTGTTCAAAGTGACGCAATTACGTACATCTGTGTATCACCCCCAAACCGATGGGCTGGTTCAAAGATTCAACAAAACCCTAAAACAAATGTTGAAGAAAGTGGTGGATAGAGATGGAAAGGATTGGGACTGTCTACTTCCTTATCTGATGTTTGCTATTAGGGAGGTGCCCCAATCCTCTACGGGATTCTCCCCCTTTGAGTTACTGTATGGGAGACACCCAAGAGGGCTGTTGGATATTGCCAAGGAAACTTGGGAAAGTGAGAGTTCTCCCCACAGGAGTGTGATTGAGCATGTCGCCCTGATGCAAGACCGAATTGCACAGGTAATGCCCATCGTGAAGGAACATTTGGCCCAAGCGCAGTTAGCACAGCAGAGAGTGTACAACCGTGGAGCCAAGACCCGTACCTTTTCCCCGGGGGATAGGATACTGGTACTTGTCCCTACGGTTGAAAGTAAATTCCTTGCCAAATGGCAAGGCCCCTATGAGATAATGGAAAAAGTGAGCGAAGTGAATTACAAGGTCAGACAACCAGGAAGGCGAAAGCCCGAACAGATCTATCACGTTAATCTGTTGAAAGCCTGGAGGGATAGAGAGTCCCTAGTCGCAGACACTTGGTCACCAGCTCAAACTGGTTGCGTGATTCCTGAGGTTGGAATAGCAGCCACCTTGTCACAACCCCAACAACAGGAGGTTAAGGAGTTTGTGCTTCGCAACAAGGAGGTATTCTCTGAGCTGCCGGGACAAACATCTGGGGTAGAGCATGACATCATTACCCCGCCCGGTGAAAGGGTGAAGTTAAAACCCTATCGGATCCCAGAGGCCCGACGGGAGGCAATACGGGAGGAAGTACAGAAAATGCTGAACTTAGGGGTGATAGAGGAGTCCCAAAGTGATTGGTCTAGTCCCATTGTGTTGGTGCCTAAACCGGATGGGAGCTGGCGATTTTGTAACGATTTTCGTCAGTTGAACAAAGTTACAAAATTTGACACCTACCCCATGCCACGTATAGATGAGTTGATCGACCGGCTGGGAACAGCCCGATACATGACGACTCTTGACCTCACAAAAGGGTATTGGCAAATCCCCCTGGCCAAGTCGGCCAAAGAGAAAACCGCATTTGTAACCCCAGACGGGGCGTTCCAATATAAAAGAATGCCGTTCGGGTTACAGAATGCGCCGGCCACATTCCAGCGGAAAATGGACCAGATGCTGAGGCCCCATCGGAAGTATGCTGCGGCTTACCTGGATGACGTAATTGTCCATAGCACAGATTGGGCCTCACATCTGCCAAAAGTGCAAGCAGTCCTGGACTCTGTTCGGGAAGCGGGGTTTACGGCTAACCCCAAGAAGTGTACCATTGGGCAGGAGGAGGCCAAATATCTTGGGTACACCATTGGGAGGGGAGTAATAAAACCCCAACTCAACAAAGTCGAGGCCATCCAGAGTTGGCCACGTCCCAACAGCAAGAAGCAGGTACGAGCCTTTCTGGGAATCGCTGGGTATTATCGGCGATTCATTCCCCACTTTGCTTCTAAGGCTGTGCCCCTAACCAACCTGACGAAGGGGAAAGGGTCGGTCATGATTAAATGGACCCCCGAGGCTGAGGCAGCATTCCAATTCTTGAAACAAGCCTTATGTAGCCAGCCAGTGTTGTACTCACCCGACTTCTCTAAAGACTTTGTCGTACAAAGTGATGCGTCAGATGTGGGGTTAGGAGCAGTATTGTCCCAGGTCTGGAACGGGGAAGAGCACCCAGTCATTTACCTCAGCAGGAAGTTGAAGTCCCATGAGGTAAATTACGCCACCGTTGAAAAGGAGTGTTTAGCGGTGAAGTGGGCTCTAGATTCCCTTCGGTACTACCTGCTAGGTAGGCACTTTGACATGGTTACGGATCACGCTCCGTTAAAGTGGATGGCTCAAAACAAGGAAACAAATAGAAGAGTGAATAGGTGGTTCCTGGCCCTCCAGGAATTCAACTTCACAGTAAAGCATCGCCCTGGCGTTCAAATGGGGAATGTGGATGCTTTGTCTCGAGTACATGAATGCCTGATTGCTGGTGTTCCAACCCCGAGGTTAAAACTTTGCTGTGTTTTGTCACTGTAAATAGAAAATAAACCGCACCTTTTTGATTTTGAAAACCACAACCTCCGTTTGCTGGGCCTGTTTTTGTGTGGGGAGCCCATCCCGGGGGTCACACACACCCGCTGCCGAGCAAACCCCCTCACACAATCAACAGATAAAGATAATCCAAACATCTGGTGTTAGCTCTTTAATCATCCCGGCACCATGGTTGTTAGGGTGTCAGGATGACTGAAGTGCATTATTTCTCTTATTACATTTTAATATAAAATTAAATCATTCAACTCACCAAAATGCCGAATCATTGGAAGCCCCGAGTGTGTCACCTGCCACGTCGCCAGCCACCAGATGCCATCAGGTGTCCACAGGGGAGTCCCTCCTTACATCAGGCGTCCCCAGAGCAGTCCCTCCTTACATCAGGCGTACCCAGCGGAGTCCTTCCTTACATCAGGTGTACCCAGAGGAGTCCCCCTTACATCAGACGTCCCCAGCGGAGTCCCCCCTTACATCAGGCGTCCCCAGCGGAGTCCCCCCTTACATCAGGCGTCCCCAGTGGAGTCCCCCCTTACATCAAGTGTCCCCAGAGGAGTCCCTCCTTACATCAGGCGTCCCCAGAGGAGTCCCTCCTTACATCAGGCGTCCCTAGCAGAGTCCCTCCTTACATCAGGCGTCCCCAGAGGAGTCCCTCCTTACATCAGGCGTACCCAGCGGAGTCCTTCCTTACATCAAGTGTACCCAGAGGAGACCCCCTTACATCAGGCATCCCCAGCAGAGTCCCCCCTTACATCAGGCGTCCCCAGCGGAGTCCCCCTTACATCAGGCGTCCCCAGCGGAGTCCCCCCTTACATCAGGCGTCCCCAGTGGAGTCCCCCTTACATCAAGTGTCCCCAGCGGAGTCCCCCCTTACCTCAGGCGTCCCCAGCGGAGTCCCCCCTTACATCAAGCGTCCCCAGCGGAGTCCCCCCTTACCTCAGGCGTCCCCAGCGGAGTCCCCCCTTAACCACAGGCGTCTCCTGTCTCGGCCGCCATTATTGTTTCCCCTTCCCCGAAGGGGAACAAAATAGAGGCGGAGCCGACAGTGTGGCTGCAAAAAAAAAAAAAATTAAGCTGTGGCGCTGCCGACCCCCGCCCCTTTCCATTACAGACAGACCTGCATCGGGGCGGGGCGGCCGGCCGGCCAGCCAAAACACAGATGTAGTACAATAGAAGATAAAGCTGCTGCGGCGCCGCCCACCCCCGGGGAGGTGCGGGGTGTGGGCGGCGCCGCAGCGGCTTTATTTTCTATTGTACTACATCCGTGTTTTGGTCTTCTTGAACATGGCGGCCGGCCGAGACATTGTCTCCGCCAGCCGCGGACCTCTAGAGGCGGCGGCCTGCGGCGTCCAAATTCGGGGAAAACTGGAAAAATCGGATTGGCCGGGACATTGGCCGGGACTGTGACAGGGGGTCACTTTGGACACAGGGTTAGCCAGGAAACAATGGGCATTGAGAATATATATGGCTTGGATTGCTTAAAATGGGTCTGTAATATTTATCCACCATATTCCCCATTTACCTGCAAAGAACTATCTACTGTTTTATGAACTCAACAGGTTAAATTAAGAGAGGCTGATGTGTCTCCTGTCTCCTTGTGTAATGCTAATGAGCCCCACCTATGTTACAGGCCCTTTCATTGTGTTGATGTGGATTGGAGCTTGGTAAAGCGTCTGGCTCCATATTATGGGATGTGGAATTGTCTTCTGTGAGGAGGGGGGGGGGGGAATCAACCCTCCTGCCTAAGACTGTTTATCAAAGGAGAAGTTTGAACACACCTGACCTGTATCACCATTGTCATTGGACAGTTTAACCCGCCCTGTTCCCCAAAGGATGGGAGGGGAGGGTTTTGAAGAGAAATGTGTTACCATGTGTTTTGAAAATAAAGGGATTCCCTGTTTTTGGAACTTGAATACAGAGCGTTGTCTCGTATCTGGGGGGAGAACCATTCGTATGGGGTCTTATTCAGCTGGTTGGAGTGTCTGGTGGCTTTCGTGTGGTTGGAAAGAGAATATCCTAACGGTGTTAACCCCTTTCATACTTGGGGTGCCGTTACAATTGTTGGCAAGCAGTGGGATGATTCCACAGCCTATAAGGACAGCTACAAGGGGACACAGGACAATGGAAGCACAGTAGGGACGGCTAAAGCTCTCTTTCCTCAAGGACTTACTGGAGAACCGGGGCAGACCGGCCAACAACCTTAAAAAGAGGGACATTAATCGCAGAACGAGTCGAAATGGATGGAGCTGAAAGACCCAACATAACAGAAAGGCCCAGCGTAACAGACAGGACACCCGAAGAGGCAAGTTTTGATCGGGCTGTTAACATAAGATTGGCACATTATGGTCCTAACCCTACAGCGGAGATCATAGACCGAGTTATAGCGGCTGTGGATGCAAATTGGCTACAGAAAAGAGGTGCTGCAGCAGCAGAAGTCAGAGCAGCACCAACTGAAAGGAGAAAGATACATTTTGCTGCTTTTAAAAATTTCATTAAAACTGAAGGGGAGATTGATGGGTACCTTGCCGATTTTGAACGGCAATGTGCCCTACACCGGGTGCCCACAGAGGAATGGGTTACCATTTTGTCTGGGAAACTGTCCGGCCGGGCCAGTGAAGCGTTCAGGGCCATCCCAGACGAGGATATTATGAACTATGGACTGGTAAAAGAAGCACTTTTGGCCAGGTATGCTGTCACACCGGAGGCATATCGGAGGCGGTTCCGAGAGGCGAGCAAGCAGACTGGAGACTCGTATACCGAGTGGGCATGCCGCCTACACCGCACTGCATCCCACTGGGTCGCTGGATGCCAAGCAGAATCCGGGGAAGAGGTGCTGCAGGTGTTCCTACTGGAGCACTTCTTTGACAAACTGTCCCTGGAAGTCAGAGAGTGGGTCCGGGACCGAAAACCTTTCACCTTGCCTGAAGCAGCTCGCCTGGCGGACGAATACACAGATGCCCGCAAACTGGATAACCCTGTGGTCAAGACAACAGCTCAGGTGGATTATCGATCAGCGGCACCCCCTCCAGCTATGGCCTACCAACCACAGTCGTACCGCCCTACAGCACCACCTCCAGCGGCCACTTATCCTCAGCAGCCCAGGTTCAACTCCCAGGGCTACTCACAACCCATCAGGTGTTTCGGGTGTAAACAGCTAGGGCACAAAAAGCCAGACTGTCCATTGAATCCAGCCAGACAGTCCCAGTCATGGAGACAGCCAGCAAGGGGGAGCCCCCGCACATCCATGCCTGCGGTCCACTGCGTTGAGGAGGAAGAACATTGGGGTGTCCTGCACGAGGCTGATCCAATACAAGCAGCTAACCGGGACAACCGGCAGCAACACAGGCAGACTGTCTGGGTCAATGGAAAGGTAGCCAATGGCCTACGTGATACTGGTGCCACCCTGACCCTACTACAGAAGAACCTCATCCCAGATAGCCAACACACCGGAGACACTGTAGCCGTAAGAGTAGCGGGAGGCACCGTCTTCCGGCTACCCGTTGCCCGTGTTCACCTGGATTGGGGGGTTGGTTCGGGACACGTGAATGTGGGGGTGATGAAGGATTTGCCAGCGGATGTACTACTGGGGAATGATTTGGCCCCCCTCGTTTCTGCTTACGCCCCGATGGGCCCCGCTGAAGCCAACCCCGTGACTACCTGTGCCCAGACCCATGCTGCTGGAACCGGCCTGCTTGCGGCTGAGAACTGGCTAAGACTATCTTCCCCGACATGTACCTTAGATCAGGCTCAATATCACAGTCTAGAATTGGAATGTGACAAGTTAGCCAGGGAGAAATCGGAGATGCAACGACACTACGTCATGTATTATGAGATGTCCCATGGCTTGAACATTGAAATGCACAAACAGGCTGAAATTGTCAAAAGGTTAAATGGGATTTGCGCCCAGTTTTTACCTTACCTCTCCCAAGAGCATCAGCAACAAGTTTTGGGAGCCATTGAGAGAGCAAAGCAAGTGACTGTTCCAGAACTGAATTCCATTATTCGTCCTGCAACCTTACAACGTCACCATCAGCTACTGACCCAGTAAGCAAAATGGCCATGCTGATGGGTTGTCCAGGCATTAGAGGAATGGAACTATGGACTAACTTTGGAATCAACCCGTCTGGGGTCCACTCCTCTGTTAGTCTCCTGCCGAAAGGGGAGATGTGTGACAGGGGGTCACTTTGGACACAGGGTTAGCCAGGAAACAATGGGCATTGAGAATATATATGGCTTGGATTGCTTAAAATGGGTCTGTAATATTTATCCACCATATTCCCCATTTACCTGCAAAGAACTATCTACTGTTTTATGAACTCAACAGGTTAAATTAAGAGAGGCTGATGTGTCTCCTGTCTCCTTGTGTAATGCTAATGAGCCCCACCTATGTTACAGGCCCTTTCATTGTGTTGATGTGGATTGGAGCTTGGTAAAGCGTCTGGCTCCATATTATGGGATGTGGAATTGTCTTCTGTGAGGAGGGGGGGGGGAATCAACCCTCCTGCCTAAGACTGTTTATCAAAGGAGAAGTTTGAACACACCTGACCTGTATCACCATTGTCATTGGACAGTTTAACCCGCCCTGTTCCCCAAAGGATGGGAGGGGAGGGTTTTGAAGAGAAATGTGTTACCATGTGTTTTGAAAATAAAGGGATTCCCTGTTTTTGGAACTTGAATACAGAGCGTTGTCTCGTATCTGGGGGGAGAACCATTCGTATGGGGTCTTATTCAGCTGGTTGGAGTGTCTGGTGGCTGTCGTGTGGTTGGAAAGGGAATATCCTAACGGTGTTAACCCCTTTCATACTTGGGGTGCCGTTACAGGGACAAAATAAATCCGGGAAAAGGGTTTGAATCCCGGGAACGTCCCGGCCAATCCGTGACTGTTGGCAACTATGATAGCGCAGTGTGTGTTAACTGTGTAGTTAGGACTGGCGTTACACTGACTGTCAGTTTCACTCCCTAAAGCATTGCGGGAGTTTAGTTCATATGTTCATCTCCTTTGGATTACAATTTATAAGTGCACCGATGTTTTGCTAGCGAAGAATCCCACCCTCAAGGAACTATTAGTATTATCTGTGTCAGGCCTGACTGGAACTACTTCAAAGGGACACGGGGTGGTATTGCCCGCTAAGGGGAGCTCGCGAGCTTAGACTTGTTCATTCATAAGGAAGAGGAATTAGTGTTTCCTAGAATCTATATTCAAATAATATTGCTGACTCCTGCAGGGCCCTGCAGAGCCATTAGGAATTATTAGTACTAATGTAACTGTCCTCAGAGGCGTACTAAGTGGGGGGCGGGGGGGGCGGGCCGCACCGGGGTGCCACACACTGGGGGGTGTCAGGCCGGCGCCCCCCCCGTGACTTAAGCGGTGATAGCGCTGGCGCTGCTCCGTCAAGTAAGAGCTGCCTGCAGTGAGACTCCAGGCAGGCACAGGCAGATATATCACGATACGAAGGGAGGGGGGGTGACATTGCTGCACCATCCATCCCCTCCTCACGGCCGCGGCTGAGCTATCCCGATGTTCGGCACTTCTCACAGAACACAGGCACAGCCGAGTGAAGTCGCCTCCCCCTCCTTTCTGTTTATGTGTACAGAGGGGGAGGGGACCTTCTGTGCATGTGCTGCCTCACGCTGATCTAAGGTACTGAATGGGAGGGGGGGTTTTTGCACGGGGGTCTGCATTGAGGGGGGGTTTGCATGGGGGGAGGTTTGCACTGAGGGGGGGTGTCTGCATTAAAGGGGGTTTGCACTGAGGGGGGGGTTGCACTGGGGGGTCTGCACTGAGGGGGGGAGGTTTGCACTGAGGGGGGGGTTTGCACGAGGGTCTGCATTAAGGGGGGGGGTTTGCATTGAGGGGGGGTTTGCACTGAGGGGGGTTTGCACGGGGTTCTGCATTAAGGGGGGAGGTTTGCACTGTGGGGGGGGTTTGCACGGGGGTCTGCATTAAGGGGGGGAGGTTTGCACTGAGGGGGGGTGTCTGCATTGAGGGGGGGTTGCACTGGGGAGGTTTGCACTGAGGGGGGTTTGCACGGGGGTCTGCATTAAGGGGGGAGGTTTGCACTGTGGGGGGGTTTGCACGGGGGTCTGCATTAAGGGGGGGAGGTTTGCACTGAGGGGGGGTGTCTGCATTGAGGGGGGGTTTGCATTGAGGGGGGGGTTTGCATGGGGGGAAGTTTGCACTGAGGGGGGGTGTCTGCATTAAGGGGGTTTGCACTGAGGGGGAGGGGGGTTGCACTGGGGGGTCTGCACTGAGGGGGGGAGGTTTGCACTGAGGGGGGGTTTGCACGAGGGTCTGCATTAAGGGGGGGGAGGTTTGCACTGAGGGGGGGTGTCTGCATTGAGGGGGGGGTTGCACTGGGGAGGTTTGCACTGAGGGGGGTTTGCACGGGGGTCTGCATTAAGGGGGGAGGTTTGCACTGTGGTGGGATTTGCACGGGGGTCTGCATTAAGGGGGGGAGGTTTGCACTGAGGGGGGGTGTCTGTATTGAGGGGGGGTTTGCATTGAGGGGGGGTTTGCATGGGGGGAGGTTTGCACTGAGGGGGGGTGTCTGCATTAAGGGGGGTTTGCACTGAGGGGGAGGGGGGTTGCACTGGGGGGTCTGCACTGAGGGGGGAGGTTTGCACGGGGGTCTGCATTAAGGGGGGAAGTTTGCACTGTGGGGGGGTTGCACTGGGGAGGTTTGCACGGGGGGGTCTGCATTGAGGTGGGGTCTGCACTAAGGGGGGGTCTGCACTGAGGGGGGGAGGTTTGCACTGAGGGAGGTCTGTGTAACATGCAGGGGGTCCAGAGCTGTGAGGTGCTGTGTAATGTAAAAGGGTCCAGAGGTGCGGTGCTGTGTAATGTAAAGGGGTCCAGAGTGCTGTGTACTGTCAAGGGGTCCAGAAGTGCGGGGGGCTGTGTAATGTCAAGGCATCCAGAGGTGCAGGGGGCTGTGTAATGTAAAGGGGTGCAGGGTGCTGTGTAATGTAAAGAGGTGCAGGGTGCTGTGTAATGTAATGGGGTCCAGAGGTGCAGGGTGCTGTGTAATGTAAAGGGGTGCAGGGGGCTGTGTAATGTAAAGGGGTGAAGGGTGCTGTGTAATGTAAAGGGGTGCAGGGTGCTGTGTAATGTAAAGGGGTGCAGGGGGCTGTGTAATGTAAAGGGGTGCAGAGGTGCAGGGTGCTGTGTAATGTAAAGGGGTGCAGAGGTGCAGGGTGCTGTGTAATGTAATGGGGTCCAGAGGTGCAGGGTGCTGTGTAATGTAAAGGGGTGCAGGGTGCTGTGTAATGTAAAGGGGTCCAGAGGTGCAGGGGGCTGTGTAATGTAAAGGGGTGCAGAGGTGCAGGGTGCTGTGTAATGTAAAGGGGTGCAGAGGTGCAGGGTGCTGTGTAATGTAAAGGGGTGCAGAGTGCTGTGTAATGTAATGGGGTCCAGAGGTGCAGGGTGCTGTGTAATGTAAAGGGGTGCAGGGTGCTGTGTAATGTAAAGGGGTGCAGAGTGCTGTGTAATGTAATGGGGTCCAGAGGTGCAGGGTGCTGTGTAATGTAAAGGGGTGCAGGGGGCTGTGTAATGTAAAGGGATGCAGGGTGCTGTGTAATGTAAAGGGGTCCAGAGGTGCAGGGGGCTGTATAATTTAAAGGGGTGCAGAGGTGCAGGGGGCTGTGTAATGTAAAGGGGTCCAGAGGTGCAGGGTGCTATGTAATGGGGTCCAGAGGTGCAGGGGGCTGTGTAATGTAAAGGGGTCCAGAGGTGCAGGGGGCTGTGTAATGTAAAGGGGTCCAGAGGTGCAGGGGGCTGTGTAATGTAAAGGGGTCCAGAGGTGCAGGGGGCTGTGTAATGTAAAGGGGTCCAGAGGTGCAGGGGGCTGTGTAATGTAAAGTGACGCAGAGGTGCAGGATGCTGTGTAATGTAAAGGGGTCCAGAGGTGCAGTTGTGTAGAGGGGCTACACAGTAGTAACAAAGAGATATTGAAGGATGCAGAGGTATGCAGGGGACACAGAGGGGTGTTTTTACATTTTAACGTGGGGGGGTGCCAGATATTGGATCCGCCCCGGGTGCCAAATGCTCTAGGTACGCCCCTGACTGTCCTTATATGTTTATTGTCTTTTGACACAGTAAACAATATATTTGTTTAAAGATATACTTGTTTGCAGTATTCTTTATTACCCTGAAGGATCCCAAGTGGAGGAAGGTAATGTTTCCACTATCTGTGTAATTACTGTGATATATTTACATGCAGAATTGTGTTCCCCATAGCCATTGGGTCTCACAATTCTTTTCACTACCAGCTGTGCCAAGGGAGGGGTCGAGCCAGTTAAGGGGTTGAGCATCAGAGGGCAGGCCCAAACAAAACCAGCAGCTCCTTCGGGGGGTAGTGCTACATGAGGGGGCTTGTCCAGGATCCTGTCACTCTGAAATCAACGTCCCCCAGGCAAGACCACCTGTTCTTGTGAAGATGGACCCCTTCGTTGTGGTCAAATGGTGCGAAAGAGAGGGCGCCTGCCCAAGCGCAAGTGTGGCCCTTGAACTTCCTGGAGGACATTGGGATAACAAGGAAGTGGCTGACATGATAAAAGCATTGTCCCCTAAGAGGAGAGCACGGGTAGTCGCCCTTATGTCGGATCAAGAAACTTACAGCACTCATGCTCTGCTAGAGTGGAAAGAGGGAATACCGGAAAGTTTCAAGAGAACGAGTTACCCTTTAAGAGACCAGTCAGAACTCCAGATAGTACACCCGAGAGTTCCTGCAGGAGAACAATCCACACCTTCTCAAACTGAACCGGCTCAGGAACCAATAGCTCCCAATTCACCCTTGAACATGATTGGGCCAGAGCTTCTGAATGCCCTGGGAGACTTTGTTTCAAAGTGCCAAAAAAACAACACAGTGGGGCTGATTTACTAATAACAGTGCGCTGCGCTGGTTCTAACCTTAATTGGTGCGCCGGATAACTCCTTCACTGGGCGCAGGAAGCAGCGGCGCACTGTTATAGTAAATAGAAATGTCAGCGGCGCTCTATTGAAAATGAATGTTTCCCTATGGGAGCCCATTGATTTGAATAGAGGTCGCCCGGGAAGTCGGATCCGACTTGCGGGCGACTCGTGTGCCGGCTGACACAGGGACAGCGTGACTTTGTGAGGCGATCTGGACACGACCTGAGCGTGCAGCAGCCGCTCAAGTCGTGTCCTAGAGGCGACTAGCCGGCCGAGAATGTGTCCAGCACGATGTCATCGCGCTGGTCCTCGGCAGCCTCGCTGTCCCATGTTTGGTATGAATCATGAAGGGGACCTCCAGGCCAAATTTTAATGAAAAAACCGGCATGGGTTCCCCTTCAGGAGCATACCAGGCCCTTAGGTCTGGTCTGGAGTCTAAGGTGAACCCCCCTAAGCCAAAAAACGGCGTGGGGGTCCCCCCAAAATCCAAACCAGACCCTTAGGTCTGGTCTGGATTTTAAGGTGAACCCCTCAAGCCGTAAAGCGGCGTGGAGGTCCCCCCAAAATCCAAACCAGACCCTTATCCGAGCACGCAACCTGGCAGGCCGCAGGGGAAAAGGGGGGACAAGAGCGGCCCCCCTCCCTCCTGAACCGTACCAGGCCGCATGCCCTCAACATGGGGGGTTTGGTGCTTCGGGGCAGGGGGGCGACCTGCGGCCCCCCCCACCCCAAAGCACCCTGCCCCCATGTTGATGGGGACAAGGGCCTCTTCCCGACAACCCTGGCCGTCTGTTGTCGGGGTATGCGGGCGGGGGGCTTTTCGGAATCAGGGCGCCCCCTTTAAAAAGGGGGCCCCCAGATGCCGGCCCCCCACCCTATGTGAATGAGTATGGGGTACATCGTACCCCTACCCATTCACCTGGTGGAAAAAAATTGCAATAAAAAAACCACACAGCTTTTTAAAGTATTTTATTGCACAGCTCCGGGGGTCTTCTTCCGACTTCGGGGGTCTCCGGTGTCGTCGCCGCCGCTCTCCGGTTTTCTTCTGCCGGGCCACCGCTAACTTCTTTAGCTCTTTTGCTAGCGGAGGCCCGGTTTTCTCCGTCGCCTTCTCCCCTCTTCTCCTCTCCGGTTCTTCCTTTCTTCTGCCGGGCCTCCGCTAACTTCTTTTAGCTCTTTTGCTAGCGGAGGCCCGGTCTTCTCCGTCGCCTTCTTCTTCTCCCGCTCTCCGGTTCTTCTCCCGGTTCTTCTCCTGCTTCTTTCTTCTGCTGGCCCCTCCACTAACTTCTTTAGCTCTTTTGCTAGTGGAGGGGCCGGTCTTCTCCGTCGTCGCCGTCTTCTTCCCTCTTCTCCTCCTCGATGTTGACTCGTCGCTTCCTCTCGCAGTAATGTTAAATTTTCGGTCCGCAGAGATTAATATAGGCTTCTCATGACGTCACTGTCACATGTTCCGGGGCACATGGCCCCGGAGCATGTGAGTGTGACGTCATGGGAACATGTGACTGTGACGTCATGAGAAGCCTATATTAATCTCTGCAGGCCGAAAATTTAACATTACTGCGAGAGGAAGCGACGAGTCAACATCGAGGAGGAGAAGAGGGAAGAAGACGCCGACGGCGACGACGGAGAAGACCGGCCCCTCCACTAGCAAAAGAGCTAAAGAAGTTAGTGGAGGGGCCGGCAGAAGAAAGAAGCAGGAGAAGAACCGGGAGAAGAACCGGAGAGCGGGAGAAGAAGAAGGCGACGGAGAAGACCGGCCCCTCCACTAGCAAAAGAGCTAAAGAAGTTAGTGGAGGGGCCGGCAGAAGAAAGAAGCGGGAGAAGAACCGGAGAGCGGGAGAAGAAGAAGGCGACGGAGAAGACCGGGCCTCCGCTAGCAAAAGAGCTAAAAGAAGTTAGCGGAGGCCCGGCAGAAGAAAGGAAGAACCGGAGAGAAGAAGAGGGGAGAAGACGACGGAGAAGACCGGGCCTCCGCTAGCAAAAGAGCTAAAGAAGTTAGCGGTGGCCCGGCAGAAGAAAACCGGAGAGCGCGGCGATGACACCGGAGACCCCCGAAGTCGGAAGAAGACCCCCGAGCTGTGCAATAAAATACTTTAAAAAGCTGTGTGTTTTTTTTATTGCAATTTTTTTCCACCAGGTGAATGGGTAGGGGTACGATGTACCCCATACTCATTCACATAGGGTGGGGGGCCGGGATCCGGGGGCCCCTTTATTAAAGGGGGCTCCCGGATTCCGATAAGCCCCCCGCCCGCAGACCCCGACAACCAACGGCCAGGGTTGTCGGGAAGAGGCCCTTGTCCTCATCAACATGGGGGCAGGGTGCTCTGGAGTGGGGGGGGGCGCAGGTCGCCCCCCTGCCCCAGAGCACCAAACCCCCCATGTTGAGGGCATGCGGCCTGGTACGGTTCAGGAGGGAGGGGGGCCGCTCTCTCTTCCCCCCCTCTTCCCCTGCGGCCTGCCAGGTTGTGTGCTCGGATAAGGGTCTGGTTTGGATTTTGGGGGGGACCCCCACGCCGTTTTTTCGGCGTAGGGGTTCCTCTTCAAATCCAGACCAGACCCAAGGGCCTGGTATGCTCCTGGAGGGGGAACCCATGCCGGTTTTTTATTAAAAATTTGGCCTGGAGTTCCCCCTCAAGATTCATACCAAACACAGTGCCTGCTATTGGCGGGGATCCAAGTTGGATCCCCGTTCATTGAAAGTCGGACATATGTCGGCTTCATGTCGCAGGGCAAAGTCGGATCCAAAGTAGGACAGATGTCGTGTCGCACCAGTGTGAACCCAGCCTAAATACAACTACACTGCTGCTCTCAGCCGCTCATATCACTCTGGTCTCACTAAATAGCTAAAATCGTAAATAATACTGTTTTTGGAGCTTAGGGTGGCTCCTTATCATATACATGCAAATCTGGTAAAACACGGCATGCAAACGCCACAAAGCACGCCTTTCTAAACGCCACTTTCAACCTTAGTTCAGAACACTTTGCACCAGCGTCCCGTCTACATGGGGCCTAAAACCGCCTATGCCATTTACAGCTCCAAAACGCCATGGTGGCCATGAGGCCATAGGCTAACATGGAGAGATGTTTTTAAGCTGCAAAAAACGCTCAAACAAGCTGTTGGAAAAACGTCCGTGTGCATGTAGCCTTATATTAACCACTTGCGCACTGCCCAGACCAAGTTTCACATTTCAGCGCTGATGCACTTTTAATCACAATTGCGCGCTCATACAACACTGTAACCCAATGAAAATGTTTTATTTGTTGGCACACAAATAGAGCTTGCTTTTGGTGCTATTTGATCACCTTTGTGTTTTAGTTTTATTTTTTTTCTATAAATACAAAAGACCGAGTTTAAAAAAAAAAATGGATATTTTACCCACTTCAGCACTGGGCCTATTCTGGCACTTCTCTCCTTCATGTAAAAATCATAAATTTATGGCTATAAAATTACTTCAAAACACCAAACATTATATATTTTTTTGGAGCAGACACCCTAGGGAATAAGATGGCGGTCATTGCAAATTTTTATCTCACTCGGTATTTTCGCAATAAATTTTCAAACGCCTTTTCTTTGCTAAAAATATTACAAAACAGTAAAGTTACGGCCAATTTTTTGGTATAATGTGAAAGATGTTGTTATGCTGAGTAAATAGATACCTAACACGTCACGCTTTAAAATTGCGCACACACATGGCATGACACCAAACTTCAGTAATTAAAAATCTCCCTAGGCGATGCTTAAATTTTTTTTACACGTTACCATTTTGGCATTACAGAGGGGGTCTAGTGCTAGAATTGTTGCACTCATTCTAACGCACGCAGCAATACCTCACATGTGTGGTTTGAACGGCGTTTACATATGTGGGCGGGACTTACGTGTGAGCTACCGGGGACATGGGCGTTTTTTATTATTTTTGTTTTTGTTTTTTGACTTTTTTGTATTTCTTACTCTTTTTTATTTATTTTTAATTTTTTGGGATCTCTTTTATTCCTATTACAAGGAATGTAAACATCCCTTGTAATAGGAATGTGTGTGACAGGTCCTCTTTATGGAGAGATAGGGGGTCAATAAGACCTCCCCCCCCTCCCCCCACATCTCTCCTCCAGGCTGGAAAGCATGATATTGTTCCAAAAAAATCACCAATCTCATGCTGACAGCCAAGATCACGGCTTGGTTAACATACGGGAACACGGCATGATGTCATAACGTCGCGCCCGCGCCTCCGACGGTCATAGAGATGACTGATGACCATCTGGTCACCAGTCATCTCCAAATTGTTCTCCGAGCCCCAGATGGCACGGGAGAGCCCGGAGAAGCACCGGATGGCGGCAAGAGGGGGGGGACGTCCCCTCCGCCCACCTATAAGAACGATCAAGTGGCGGAACTGCCACTATGATCGTTTTTATTGTGCACAGAATCGCCGGCTGAAAAGAATGATATCTGAATGATGCCTGCAACTGCACCCAACATTCAGATGTCACCGCCCAAAGCCAATGATGTCATTTGACGGTGGGCGGTAGGAAACTGGTTAATATTTTTAAAAAAGGTAATTTTTCTTCTTCATTGATGTACACTGAGACTGCACTGATGGGCACCCATAAGGTGGCAAGGGTGGGCACTGAGAGGTGGCATTGTTATTTAGCACTGGTGGGCAGTGAGAAGTGGCACTGCTAGGTGGCAATGATATTTGGCAGTGATGGGCACTGATAGGCACTGGCAGCACTGCTAGGCACTGGCAGCACTGCTAGGTGCCACTGATTGGCACCAGTCGTGGGCTTTGATAGGTGGCACTGGCAGGGGCTACTAATTGTCACAGATGATGCAGAATTGCCTCTTCCTCTTCGGGCCCCATGTCCCTTGCACATAAGCCGGTGATTGCCTTTTTTTTATGCTCACGCTGTCAGCACAAGGAGAAAACAAAAACCATTACCCAGCTTTTGTTTACATCATGTGATCAGCTGTCATTTGCTGACAGCTGATCACATGGTAAAGGGCAGGGATCGGCCCCTTACTCGGATCTGTCATCACCCGAGTCTCAGTGACTCTGTGACCACAGCGCGCGCAAAGGGGAGGACGTTTATTGACGGACTCCCGGCAATTGAGGACCATGCTGTGGCCGTCGATCAGTTATAGCGCTGATCTCAAGTGATTAAAGAGGGTCTAAATGGGCCATTGACATGCATCACAATTCAACTTAGGAATGAGTCTTTGAAAAGTTAAACTAAATAATTTGGCCACTTTATCCTTCCAAATAATTCACTTCCTGTCACATAGCCACACAGGAAGTGAGGGAAAATCCCTAACAATGTCTTTCCTTGGGGACACACAGGTCAGTCTAAATACTTTCCCCATTATGCACATTGCACTCCAGCATATTGCGGGGTACACTACAAATTATTAGGTAGTTTGGACTGTGGGGTTTATTTACTAAAGGCAAATCTACTTTGCACTACAAGTGCACTTGCTGTATATCTGAGGGGGACATGCAAGCCCAAAAAAAAACATCTTTGCTTTTACACGATTGTAACATCCAATCACCAGTACTTTCCCTCAGATTTTCAGCAGCTACACTTTTACTGCAGAGTGGATTTGTCTTTACTAAACCCCAAACTATCCAATGATTTGGGGTGTACACAACAAAGTGCTAGAGCGCAATTTGCTTAATGGGGACACTAGTTAGATTGATCTGTGTGTCCCCAAGAAAAGCCATTGGTAGGGTTTTACCTTCACTTCCTGTTTAGCTGTGTGACAGGAAGTGAAGCCAATGTTAAGAAAAGGAGACAAAGGCCAAACTACAAAAAAAAAAATATAAAAAAAATAAAATAAAAAAAAATATATAAAAAAAAAAAAAAAAAAACAACACACACGCAGGGGTTCTAACACTTCGTTTCCCTCAAAATGCCCACAATTAGAATTGTATAGCCTAGAGCTATTTTTAAGTGCAGTGCTCTAAATCAGTGCTTCTCAAGTACCCCCAACAGGCCATGTTTGCAGGTTTTCCTTCATCTTGCACATGTGCTCTAAATCACAGTCAATGGTTTTGATTTTTGGACAGCAATTCTCGATAAGCTAAATTCACAAAACATGTCCTGTTGGGGGTACTTGAGGACTGAGGCTGAGAACCACTGCAGTAAAAAAGGAAAATTGAATACTTACCGCTCTGTATTTTTCATTTCCTGGTGACGCTCCATGGCAGCACACAATACAATCCATATACTACCATGAAGGCACCAGATTAGACAAATCACACCTGTTTTGTTTTGACATGCCAATCAGCTGTCACATTTGTTGCAAAGAAAACACAAAACATCAAAACTTTCCATCTAATTTTATTGTTCAACAAAACAAAAAGGGAAGGCAAAATAAAAAACATGGTCAATTTGAAACAGTTACAGACTCAACATCTTGAGCAATTTTTGGCCCAAAAAATGCAGCAGACAATTAAATCAAAGTGAACAAACAACACACATTAACAACATCAGAATTATTTCAGGGGAACATATCTCCCACACCAAAAATATACAATCCACATAAGTTAAACACGCGCACACGCATACACTTGCCTCTTCTTAAGGCAATCGACCAAATGCTCTGTGAGCTTTATATAACATATGTTTGTGTGCTAATGAGGCAATTGAAAACACATGCACAGTCCATGAAACACCCAAAATGCAAGTTCTCCCAATGTAGAGACTGAAGTTCAAAGTGGGTACACCTGTTAAGGATGTCCTTCAATTACTAACCCAAAAAACACACTCTGAGTGAGCATGCCCAGAAATATCCAGGCGCTGTTCACACACAAAAAGCACGCCAAAAAAAAAATAACTGGCTGGGCATGTGCAGAACAACACTAATGCAGCTAGCAAAAAATAACCCCCCCCCTCCCCCCGTCCAAAATTAAGCACATCATCCAGCATGCTACAAAATTAGAGATGGGACAATCACCCCTCCCCCCCCACCAACAAAACGGAAAATTGTATCATACTTACCAGTAATTTTCCTTTCCTGGTGCCTATCCATGGCAGCATACCTGTGATAGAGCTCCGCCTCGACTCCTCCTTCAGGACTAGTGAATAGCATAAATTAAAGGCATAGTCCCTCCCCCAACATTCTCTGTAATATAGAATACCGAGGGTGGGAGCGTATGCTGCCATGGATAGGCACCAGGAAAGGAAAATTACTGGTAAGTATGATACAATTTTCCATTTTCCTGGTGCCTCCATGGCAGCATACCTGTGATAAATAACTAGCTGACATGGGTGGGATAATTGCTTAACAATAAATGTTTAATTAGAAGAGGACATAGCAGCCTGAACTGCCCTCCTTCCAAACTCAACAGTCGTGAGCGCTCCTGGATCAATATGGTAGTGTCTGAGGAACGTATGGTGAGAAGACCAGGTGGCGGCCCTGCACACCGTCTCCAATGAAACATTAGCCCTTGCCGCCCAGGAAGCTGAGACTGCCCTTGTAGAATGAGCATTCACTCGGGATGGAGGCTCCATATTCTTCACCCTGTAAGCCTTCTGGATTAACTTTACAACCCAGGATGCCAGAGTTCTGATGGAAGCTTCTTTGCCCCTGTATTTACCGAATGGTACGATGAAAAGTCTCTCAGAATTTATGAAGGGGCCGGTGGCTTCTAGGTAGGCCCTGAGCACTCTGGATACATCCAGTTTGTGACAAGACTCTGAATCCGTGTCTGTAAACACTGGTAGTGCCCAGGGTTCCAACAGGTGGCTTGGAGTAGCAACCTTTGGTGTGAACCCCCGAAGGGGACGAAGTTCCACTCTGTCTGGGGAGAAGGAGATGTGGTCGTCACCTATCCCTAAAGAGTGAAGTTCCGAGATTCTTCTGCCAGATGTAATGGCTAGCAGGAAAGCCGTCTTTAGTGTCAGGTTCCATATTGTTACTTGTTCCACTGGAGCAAAGGGATGGTCAGATAGAACTTCCAGGACTAGGGACAGATACCACTTAGGAAATGATCGACTGACAGGAGGGCGAATCTTCAATATACCTCTGAGGAAAGTGACTACTGAAGGATCCTCCGCCCATCTCTTATTTGTTGCAGCAGAGATTGCTGCTACCTGCACTTTGAGAGAGCTCAGACCAAGTCCCAGACCAAGTCCTGTCTGAAGGCATCCTAGAACATGAGATGTAGAAGGAAGGATTGGATCAAATCCATTTCCGGAAACAAATGACAAGAACTTGTCCCATATTTTTGAATATATGGCATTAGTTGCTGGCTTCCTAGCTTTTAGAAGGGTTGATAGGACTCCTGGAGAACACCCTAGGGACTCGAACCTTCGCCTCTCAACCTCCAGATTTGAAGATTCAACTTCTGAGGGTTTGGATGAACTAGACTGCCCTGCGACAGAAGTTGAGGGAAAGGAGGGATCTTGATTGGAGAGCCCACACTGAGGCGCAATACGGAAGTACTGCCACCACCTGGACTGGCTCCCTGAGGAGCCTCAGGAGGAATTTGAATATTAATGGCCTGGGAGGAAAGGCATATTCCGTGGTGAACCTCCAGGAACATGACAGGGCATCCACTGCCTCGGCTTGTGGATGCGGCAGCCGAGAGAAGAACCTGTCCAGCTTGGCATTCTTCGGGGAGGTGAACAGATCTACCTGAGGGGGATCCCATATGTTGGCAATCTAAAGGAAGACATGGGGGTGGAGAGCCCACTCGTTGTTGTCCAGGAAGTTTCTGGATAATGTGTCTGCTTCCGTGTTCAACCTGCCTGGCAGATACACCGCTCTGAGGTCCAGGAGGTTCTGCTCCGCCCAGAGCATGATCGGCTCTACCTCCTTGAGGAGTGACCTGTTGCGAGTGCCTCCCTGCTTCTGCAGATAAGCGACAGCTGCCCTGTTGTCTAGGCGTAGGAGTATTCTCTGGCCTCTGATTTGGGGTGCCAAAGAGGTCAGTGCCAAGAAGGCTGCCCTCATCTCCAAGATGTTTGATACCACTCCCTGGGTGGTGCATGACCATCTCCCCTGTATTCTGGTTTTCCCGCAATGGGCTCCCCAGCCCTGTCTGCTTGCATTGGACGTAATTGTGATCCAAGGAAGGGAGCCCAGGTGATGAGGCTTGGAGAGGTTTTCCGGAACTGTCCACCAGTGAAGGCTCCTGCGCATTTTTCCCCGTCAGCAGGATCGTCTGAGATAGTCATTGTTTCTTCCACTGCGCCAAGAAACCAGTCTGGAAATACCTAAAGTGCCAATGTGCCCAAGGAACCATGGGTATATAGGAAGACATTGTGCCAATGAGGCTCAGGCATTGTGAAGCCGTCAGATACGGGCTCCGGATGGATGATTTTGATCATTCTCTGGATGACAATCCCTGCCTTCGGGCGGTGGTAATGACACTGTCCCCACCTGAGTGTTGAACATTGCGCGTAGATTATCTGCTGTGTTGGCGTTAGTTGACTTGTCGGAATTCACCAGCCACCCTAGCTCTTTTTAGGGACTGTAGAAGAATGTCCCAGTGACATACCAACTGATCCGGATTGCTTGCTAGGAGTAGGATGTCGTCCAAGTAGTGGTATATCCTCAAGCCCCTCTCCCGCAGGGGAACCAACGCAGATATTAGTATCTTAGTGAACACCCTGGGAGAGGTGCACAGACCAAAAGGCAGGGCTTGAAACTGTAGGTGGGTCCATCCCACTGAAAATCTCAGGTATTTTTGAAATGCAGGTAGAATTGGAACATGTAGGTATGCATCCTGCAGATCGACCGAAATCATCCAATCTGATGGCTGGACTGTCTGAATAATCGTCTGCAGGGACTCCATTTTGAAGCTTTCGGGGCGGATATACCGGTTGAGCCTCTTTAGGTCTATCACAGGCCTCCACCCACCTGTCCTCTTTGGGACCAGAAATAGGGTGGAGTAAAAGCCTGTGAAGCGCTCTGCCAAGGGAACCGGAACAGCCGCCCCCTGAAGCTGGAGTGACGTTAGTAAGTTTTTCAGAGCTTGAGCCTTCAGTGGAGAGGATGGAATCTCTGTCCTTTGAAAGAGTTCCGAGGTGGGGGGGTGAGAAAAATTCCAAAAGTGCCCCCACTGAATTGTTGACAGAACCCAGAGGTCGTGGCAGCGGGTGGCCCAGACTGGGGTAAAAAACTTTAGCCTGGCTCCCACCGGGAGTGCCTGGGCTACTCTGGCGTAAAAAAAAAGACTGCTTCTGCTCCTGTGGAGCCGGAAGGGCTTTCATCTTCCTGTTCAAAAAGGATCCCTTTTGTTGTCTCTGGGCTGTCTCGACTGCCTAAAATCCCTTGGGTTTGACTGGCGGAACCTAGAGGAACCACCTCTGAATCTTCGCCTACTTCTGTCCTGTGGAAGCATACCAGACTTCCCTCCTGACAGCCTGGAGATAGCTTTATCCATTTTGTCTCCAAATAGTGCTTTCCCATCAAACATGATTTTGCACCCATTTTGTTTGGAGGATAAGTCAGCCATCCAGGGTTTCAGCCACAAGGCCCTCTTCGCCATCACTGAATGCAACATGGATCTTGCCGACCACCTGATCGTGTCAATGACCGCTACGCAGGCAAAGTCTGCCGACAATCTAAGCTCTTCTAAGGACTTAGTTATATCCTCCATGGGGACATCCTGACGCAAAGCCGTCTCAATATTATCTGTCCAAGATCTTATGGCATTTGATACTGATGTGAGGGCAATAGCTGGCTTACATGCTGCTTCCGGGGCTAAGTAGCTCCTCTTCAGCTCCAGGTCGATTCACCTGTCTAGAGGGTCTTTGAAGGAAGCGGAATCCTACATTGGCAAAGTTATATTTTTTGCAAGTCGCACCACCGACGCGTCTACCACTGGCATAGAGTTTGGTGACTGTGTTCCAGACTCTGGTAAGGGGTATATAGTTTATCAGTCTTTGACCATTCCTTCTGAATGACTTGACTAATCTCGCCCATCTGAGGAATGGGAAGTAGCTTGTAGACTCTTGGGGAGGCTATTCTGCGTCTTTCCAGGCGATTGCAGTTTTGACTGCCTGGATGAATGGCTTTACCAAGGAGAGACTGAAGCCAGAAGGTTCTGATTCCTCTGAAGAGTCCCCTGAAGAGTCTTCAGGTGGTGAATCTCTAGCTGGTTGGCCTGACGGCGGCAGAGTTGTACTGACTGCTGACGGACCAGGGAGATTAGGTTCTATATCCTGAACCTGGGATACCTGCTGAAGTGGTTGAGCGGGGACCAAAGCCAAAAGCTCAGAGAAGGAGTCCTTCATTGTTCGCTTGAGCAGAACTACAGCGTGCTGATTTTCTAGCTCGCGGTTGGACGCATAGTCCGTAAAATAGTCCTTACAGACCACTCTGTCTGGTAGCGGTGTAGCCCCACATGTCCAGCATTTCTCTTTCTATAGGTCCTAGGAGAGGGGGACCGATCATGTCCTCTGGATCTTGACCTCTCTGATCTACGATGTGAAGAATGGGACCTACGCCCTGATGAGCGGGACCCCTTGGAGTGGGTAGGGCTACGATGTAAGGAACTCACGCTAGACCAGTGAGCGCACTTTTTTTTTTTTTTTTTCTATACTCACGTATAGTTGGTCACATACCTAATAGAAGTGTGAGGATCTTTGCTGTGAGATGAATGACTCATTGCGGAGTTGGGCACAAGGATCAGCTCCGGAAATATAGTAAGAAAGGGAAAAGAATCAGGAGTTTTTGGCGTCCCTTTTTTTTTTTAAACAAACATTTTTATATCGTCATCTTTTTTTCTTTTTTTTTTAAAGATAAACATTTTTATATCGTCATTTTTTATTTTATTTTTTTAACATAAAAATTTTTGATCGGCAACATTTTTTTTTTTTGGAGAAAATAAAAAGTACCTACCACAAAGCAGCATCAGAGAGACCTAGCAGGGCACAGCTGAGGAGACTCTGACAGCAATCCCTGAATCTGAACCTAAATAGGCTCAAGGTGCGTGGGCTAATCCCATAAACCACCATTTGGGATTGATTGAAAAAAAGGGCAAATCTAGCCTTCTTTCCAGAATCCAAGATAGCTGCCACTGAACCAAGCGACCGTGCATGCGCACGCGCAGAAGATCCAGCGTCGGCAAGTACAGAGAGCCGAGAAACTACGGCTCTGTATCACTCCCGAATCGCACATGCGCAGACGGCGGCGAGGACGCCGTGCCATGACACTCTCCTACCTGGTGGGACGTACAGAGCACCTGTAGCCCCCCCCCCCCCCCCGAACCCGGAAATAAGCACCACTATGTTGTTGCACAGAGAGACACCTGCCCTATCCAGTTGCACAGTTTTAAAGGAACAAAAAAGTAAGACAATAATCATTTGAAGGCGCCTAACAAGCAAAGGAAAGGGGAGGGGGAGGGGAAGAGAGGAAAAGAAAAGGGAAAAACACAAATGCCTGTAATAAAAAATGGAAACCACCAGTCTGGGAATATGGAGCTGATCCTTTTGCGACTTCCACTGCATTCATCATGGATGTGATGGCAGACTGCGTTCTTGTGAGGAAACTCTGCAAAATGACCCCAACAGATCCACGGAGGGGTTCCCAGTCTTATCAGTGCTGTGAGCGGCCCAAGAACAGGGACTGCGCACGGGAAAGGCTAAACCCGGCGGACGCTGCCGACTGCAGAGGTATGGACATACTGCTACTCTTCACCAGCACAAGAAGGTATGAGGAAAAAAAAGGAGAATGTTGGGGGAGGGGCTATGCCTTTAATTTATGCTATTCACTAGTCCTGAAGGAGGAGTCGAGGCGGAGCTCTATCACAGGTATGCTGCCATGGAGGCACCAGGAAATACTATTGCAGTCTATGGGAACTGACTTGTTAATTTTGCTAGTCCCCACTTGGCTGGCTTATCTTCTAGTAATTATTGGCCTTAAAATGGGGGCCCAGGTCCCACCCTAAGGGACATATATCAATGTCACCAATTTGGAAAACACCAAAAACAAAACAAGGAGAAGTGCCTTTAAATATGCCAAATTGCTTAAGGGCCATTTCACACCACATACAGTCCATTGCGTTTTTTATGCATCCAAAATGCATGGAAAGTTGGTTATATGGTTCTAAATGGCAGTGTTTGTTCCAGTGCGTTCCAGTTCCACCAAAAAAGTAGAACATGCTGCATTTTACCTGCACTGGACTGTACTGGAACACACCTAAATGCACCAAAAATGCACTGGAACACACTTGTCCTTATCTATGGTTAATAAAAAAGAGGGGTGAAAACAAAGCACTGGACTGCATCAAAAACTTACCAAAAATGCACCGGAACGCATAAAAAAAGTGCATGCAGAAAAGCACCTGGAACGCATCCGGATTGTGTTTCTATGGTGTGAACTGGCCCTAGTTCACACTATAGAAACGCAGTCTGGGTGTGTTCCAGGTGCTTTTCTGCATGCGCGTTTTTGACACATTCCAGTGCATTTTTGAGGCGTTTTTGATGCAGTCCAGTGTTTTTTTCCCGCCTCTTTTCACTTAGGACAAGTGTGTTGCAGTGCGTCTTTGGTGAATTTAGGTGCGTTGCGGTGCATTTTTGGTACGTTCCGTTGCGTTTTTGATGTGTTTTACTGGGGTCCAGTACAGTTTTGTACCTAAAAAATGCAGCATGACCAATTATTTTTTGGCTTTCTGAAATGCACTGGAACGGACTGCAGTGGTGTGAACTATGCCATTGGCATTAATGTGATCAACTTTCTTTGCGTTTTTCAGGCATCAAAAAAACGCACTGCACTGCATCCGGTGTGAACAGGCCCTAAATATCATCCCCGGGGGGTGTCTATAGTATGCCTGTAAAGTAGCACATGTTTTCCATGTTTATAACAGTTGGAGAGCAAAATGACATTTCTAAAGTAAAATAATAGTCATTTAAAAGTCCTTGCGGCTGTAATGAATTGCTGGTTCCTGTCAATACAGATAAAAGTCATTGAAAGTCTTTGCTAACCAAAAAAAAAATGCGTGGGGGTTCCCCCAAATTCCATAACCAGGCCCTTCAGGTCTGGAATGGATATTAAGGGGAACCCCGCTGCAAATTTTTTTAAAAAAATGACGTGGGGTTCCCCCCAAATATCCAAACCAGGCCCTTCAGATCTGGCATGGATTTTAAGGGGAACTCCACCCCAAATAAAAAAAAAATGGCGTGGAGTCCCCCTAAAAATCCACACCAGACCCTTTATCCGAGCACATAACCTGGCCGGCCGCAGGGGAAGAGGGGGGGACGAGAGAGCGGCCCCTCCTCCCTCCTGAACCGTACCAGGCCACATGCCCTCAACATGGGGAGGATGTCCCCATGTTGATGGGGACAAGGGCCTCATCCCCACAACCCTTGCCCGGTGGTTGTGGGGGTCTGCGGGCGGGGGGCTTATCGGAAACTGGAAGACCCCTTCAACAAAGGGGACCCCCAGATCCCGCCCCCCCCTGTGTGAAATGGTAATGGAGTACAAATGTACCCCTACCATTTCACAAGGAAAGTGTAAAAAATGTAAAAAATGACAAGAGCCGGTTTTTGACAATTCCTTTATTAATGTCTTCTCTTTTCTTCCATCTTCTTCTTCCTTCTTCTTCTTCCATCTTCTTCTTTTCTCCATTCGGGTTTCTTCCTCCATATTCATCTTCCTCTTCATCTTTATCTTCATCTTCATCTTCCTTCTTCCTTCGGTGCTCTCGTCCGCATCTTGCCCCGGCGTCTTCCCTTCTTCTTTCTTCTCCGGCCGCTCCGTTTGAATTGGAGGTTCCCGCTGTGCGACGCTTCAGTTCGCCTCTGGGTCCACTTACACCCGGTGACCCCGCCCCCCTCTGACTCACATGGATTTCATGGGGACTTTCCCCATGGTGACAGAGGGGGGCGGAGCCACCGGGTGTAAGCGGACCAAGTGGAGAACTGAAGCGTCGCACAGCGGGAACCTCCAATTCAAACGGAGTGGCCGGAGAAGAAAGAAGAAGGGAAGACGCCGGGGCAAGATGCGGACGAGAACACCGAAGGAAGAAGGAAGATGAAGATGAAGATGAAGATAAAGATGAAGAGGAAGATTAAGATGGAGGAAGAAACCCGAATGGAGAAAAGAAGAAGATGGAAGAAGAAGAAGGAAGAAGAAGATGGAAGAAAAGAAAAGACATTAATAAAGGAATTGTCTAAAACCGGCTCTTGTCATTTTTTACATTTTTGACACTTTCCTTGTGAAATGGTAGTGGTACATTTGTACCCCTTACCATTTCACACAGGGGGGGGCCGGGATCTGGGGGTCCCCTTTGTTAAAGGGGTCTTCCAGATTCCGATAAGCCCCCCGCCCGCAGACCCCCACAACCACCGGGCAAGGGTTGTGGGGATGAGGCCCTTGTCCCCATCAACATGGGGACATCCTCCCCATGTTGAGGGCATGTGGCCTGGTACGGTTCAGGAGGGAGGGGGGCCGCTCTCATCCCCCCCTCTTCCCCTGCGGCCGGCCAGGTTATGTGCTCGAATAAGGGTCTGGTGTGGATTTTTGGGGGGACTCCACGCCATTTTTTTATAAAATTTGGGGTGCAGTTCCCCTTAAAATCCATGCCAGATCTGAAGGGCCTGGTTTGGATATTTGGGGGGAACCCGCACGTCATTTTTTTTTTAAATTTGCAGCGGGGTTCCCCTTAATATCCATTCCAGACCTGAAGGGCCTGGTTATAGAATTTGGGGGAACCCCCACACTTTTTTTTTTGGTTAGCAAAGACTTTCAATGACTTTTCTCTATATTGCCGGGAGCCGACAATTCATTACAGCCGCGGCTGCTTTTAAATGTTTTTTTTTCCTTTAGAAATGTCATTTTGCAGGCGCACTGGCAAGTTCAGAGCTGCGCCTGTTCAACTTATGCAAATTCGTTTACGTGACTTGACATTTACTAAGATTTTGCCGGCGGAGTGTCTTGGCGCATTTAAACCATTGAAATTCCCGCGCTAAGCTAAAAAAAACTCCCGCAGCTCGAATCGGAATTGCCGGCGCAGCGGGCTGGTTTTGAAAAAGTTACTTTCCCACTCTATTTTGGCCATGTTTGTTATTTGGGCAGGTGTCCCTACACTTCCTCACATCACCCCACATCACCCCCATTATATTCTCACTTCCAGCTTCTTTATATTTAGATTTTAACATGCTGTGGGCCAGGTCCATAGTAGCGCACTGAGCGCCTCCTCCCAGGCGCAGAGAACACTATAGTAAATGGGAAATAGGGCTGCGCTACAGGCGCTAATGTTTTGTAAATACCAAAACAGCCATTGCGCACGCAGATGCGCCAATACTCATGGCGCAAACGTTTGGTAAATCAGCCCCACTGTGTGTGAAAGCTGGGTATCAGAAACTAAGGATCTTCTCAGGAAGGAAACCAGTGCCAGTTGGTGAGGAGGAGTTTGATGTCTGGATAGAGCAAGCCATGCAAACCCTAGAAGGATGGGAACTACCCGAGGCCCAGAAGAAGCAACGTATCAGTGAAAGGTTAAGGGGAGCTGCTGCAGAAGCGGTCAAGAACTTGAGGTTCAGTAATGCCACATGCACGGCCTATGATTACTTGATCATGCTGCAAGAGGAGTTCGGGCAACTGGAGAAGGCAGCTGAGCTGATATACCAATTTGAGCACACCCTCCAACAGCCAGGGGAACGCCTTTCTGAGTACATTAGGAGGTTGAACAAGATGTTATGCCAGATTGTGTTAAAGAAAGAGATGGAGCCCTCGGCCATAGATCAAGCCAGGATGCAACAAATTTTAAGAGGAGCTCTACGCTATGATCCAGTTTGGCTCTATCTAAAGACCACTGGGAATGTCAGATCACTGGGCTATCCTGATCTCATTCGTATGGTAAGAGATGAACAAGCACTGCTGAACGATCAACAGTCGGTCACTCCACTGAACTCTATTCCCTTTGCTGGGGTCAGGTCGGCAATGACTCGAGAACCGGACTCTGAAGTAACTACTCTGAAGTCTCAAATGGCCCAAGTTATGGAGATGTTAACTTCACTCATGACCAAAGTCTCAGAGACCACTGAAGGAACGGACACTGCAGTTAAAGTGACCCCGAGTGTACCCAAGAGCCCAAGGGATGAGGCTGTCTGCTACAATTGTGGAGGAATTGGACAATATGGAAAGATGTGTCCCAGCCCAAGGAAAGCTGTCACACCACCCCGCAAGCCGGCGGAAAACTTCAGAGGGCCCCGGTGAGGGAGTCAACCGGGTGCTCGCCAGTAACAGCAAACTCCAACAGTAACAAGAATAAGAGGCAGCAACAAAAGCCCAGGCCTTCATTAGACACCTCTACTACCACCCCGAGGCAGCTTGATATTTCCCACCCTAAATTTCAAAACACTCAAAGGCGGGAGATTAATGCACACCTGGCTCCATCAGAGTTAAAACCCCGGAAAATCAGAGGAAACATGGTACCAGCCTCAGGGCCTGCCAAGAAGACCCATCCACGGAGACTCCCGGATAAACTAGTAGGGCCCTCTCCAATAATTTCAATTCAAGTAGAGGGGATCTACACGAAGGCCCTGCTCAACACAGGAGCCCAGGTGACTCTCTTGTATCGTGACTTATATGATAGGCACCTCCAGCATCTGCCACTACAGAAATTGGAGGACCTGGAGAAATGGGGCATCGGAACACAGAGCTTCCCCTATGACCGATACATCCCAATCAGACTCACCTTTGATCCCTCTGTGGCAGGAGCAACAGAGACATTTGACACGCTGGCTGTGGTCTGCCCACGACCAAATGGAGCCAACAAAAGCTCACTGATTATTGGGACCAACACAGACTTGGTCAGGAGACTTTTGACCCTGCTAGTTGAGGAGCAAGATACTTTGTCAAAAAGGGTCCACCCCTTGTTGCAGAGAGTTTACCAGCGCCTAGTGATGGAAAAGAAGGCCCCAGCAGAAGGAGTTGGGAGAGTATGGAAGCTGGATAAAACCGAAAAACTACTGCAGCCAGGAGAGGTGACCTGTTTGAGGGCGACGGTTAAACTCACTTGGAAGCAACCAGGTCCCTTCATCATCCTTGAACCAGGCCCTCGAGAGAAGAAAAGGGGAATAGAGGTGATTCCCGAAGTGATCCCACTGAGAGCCCTCGAGCGAAGTCATGGAAAGGTATCAGTGAGTGTCAGAAACACCTCCGCTACGCCAGATAGGGTATCAGCCAGAATGCTATTGGGTCAAGTGCACCAAGCCACCCCAGTGGGCCCCTCTGATTTGAAGAAGCCAGAGGGAGAAGAAGACAGGATAGGGAAGCTCTGTTCTGAGGATGAAAATCTCCCCCCAGCCTGGAAGAAGAGAGCCAGGGCTCAACTTGCTCGATGACAGAAGATCTTTTCAAAGGATGAGTTTGATGTGGGGTGTGCAAAAAGTGCCACCCACAAGATTCGCCTACAAGAAGATAAGCCGTTCAGAGAGAGAGTCCGACGGGTTCCTCTTGGAGACTTGGAAGACCTACGTAAGCAACTGGCGGAGCTAAAAAGGACAGGCATAATCCAAGAGTTTCGAAGTCCCTATGCCTCTCCGATAGTGGTGGTCCTAAAGAAGAATGGTTCTTTGAGACTGTATAGATTACTGGACACTGAATGGAAGCACTATACCAGATCAGTACACCACTCCCCGGATAGAGGATGCATTACAGAGCCTGTCTGGAGCCAAGTGGTTCAGTGTGATGGATCTCAAGTGTGGTTACTACCAGATCCCCATGCACCCTGAAGACCAAGAGAAGACCGCCTTTATCACCCCCGTGGGATTCTTTGAGTTTAACCGGATGCCTCAAGGGTTAGGAGCCCCTTCCACTTTTCAAAGGCTCATGGAAAGAACTAGGGTTGTCCCGATACCACTTTTTTAAGACCGAGTACAAGTACCGATACTTTTTTCCAAGTACTCGCCGATACCGAATACCGATACTTTTTTTTTATCTCTTTTAAAAAAAAAAAATTTTTTTTACAATTTTTTTTTTTTTTTTTACAATTTTTTTTATTTATTTATTTATTGATTTTTTACAATGTTTTCTTTTTTTAAGGGGGTGGGGGGTGGACAGTGTCAGTGTGTTTTTTCTTCTATTTTATTTTATTTATTTTTTACAATTCATTTCTTTATTATTTATTTTTTTATTTATTTTTTTAGCAGCCCTGTTGGGGGGCTTTGGTGAGATATCAGGGGTCTTAACAGACCTCTGACATCTCCCCTTTGAGACAGAGAAAGGGACTAGGGACAGATTCCCCAGTCCCTTTCTCAGCAGCCTCAGCTGCGCTGAAAATGAATGGAGAGAAGACAGCGGCTCCTCTCCATTCATAAACTGAAACATTGTAAACACAGTTTACGATGTTTCAGTTTTGTGAATGAACAGAGTCAGTGATCACTGACTCTGTTCATTCGGAACAGTAAGGAGCCGGGTTTACCGGCTCCTACCTCCGCTCTCCATCCTGACAGTAAGAGGGGGTGGAGGAGGAGAACGGAAGGGGATGGCAGCACTAGTGATGAGCCGAACACCCCCGGGTTCGGTTCGCACCAGAACCCGCGAACGGACCGAAAGTTCGTACGAACATTAGAACCCTATTAAATACAATGGATGCGAACGTTCGAATTCTAAAGTGCTAATTATAACAACTATTATGCATGTTATTGTCCTAAAAAGGGTTTGGGAACCCGGGTTCTGCACCAGGGGACATGTATCAATGCAAAAAGAAGTTTTAAAAACGGTCGTTTTTCGGGAGCAGTCATTTTAATGATGCATAAAGTGAACAAAAAAAAAGTCAAATATTCCTTTAAATATCGTACCTGGGGGGTGTCTAAAGTATGCCTGTGAAGTGCCACGTGTTTCCCGTGTTTAGAACTGTCCCTGCACAAAATGACACTTCTAAAGGAAAAAAAAGCCATTTAAAACTGCTTGCGGCTTTAATGTAATGTCTGGTCCCGGTAATATGGATGAAAATCTTTAGGAAAAATGGCATAGCTACCCCATGACCCCCCCCCCTACCCCAGCCCATTACCAGCCCCTTTGGGTCTTGTATGGATATTAAGGGGAACCCCGCACATAAAATAAAAAAGGCCCTATATACTCTGAACAGCCGTATACAGGCGGTGCATACAAGACAGGGACTGTAGGTTTGTTCTTATGTAGAATCTGTTTGTAATTTTGAACAGGTACATTGTTTAAGTGTAGCTCCAGCCCAAAAATCTATTTTTAAACTTTTTGGAAAACATAGGTAAGGGTTATCACCCCTGTAACATTTGTTTTGCTGTCTGTGCCCCTGTTCAGAACATTTCACCTCACTTTCCGTCCCAATGACAACTGTTTTTGAAATGTGGTGTTTTTCTTGAAACAAGGATTGCTGATAAAGCATCAGTACAGAGGAGACACCTTTCTCCAATATTAATTCTTACAGGAGAGAATTTTCCTTCCAAGGGGTAGATTTCCTCTCACTTCCTGTTGTCTTCTTGCGTTTGCAAGTAGGAGTCGTTTGTAAGTTGGATGTTTGAAAGTAGGGACCTGCCGTATATACTCTGCAGAAATAGGCCCCTTAGTTGTTGGTGTTGGCACAACACTGTAAGCACTCACAGTTACTCTTGGTTGGTGCTGGAACGCCCTGCTGTCAACTATTATATCAGGAATTTTAATTACATATAATTGTTGAACAGTGGTAGTAAAAATTGGGCCTTTGATGGTGGTGCTGGTGCCACAACACTGTAAGCCCTGACAGTTACTATTGGTGGGTGCAGCAATGGGCCCTGCTGTGAATTATTAGATCAAGAATTGTAATTACATGCCCCTGTTGAACAGGGGCTGAAAAATTGGGCCTTAGGCACTGGTGGCACAACACTACAACCCCTCACAGATACTGTACTTGGAGCACAGCAATGAGCCCTGTTGCAAAGTATTGCTTCAAAAATTGTAATGACACGCCCCTGTTAAACAGGGGCTGAAAAATTGGGCCTTAGGCACTGGTGCCACAACACTCCAACCCCTCACAGATACTGTACTTGGAGCACAGCAATGAGCCCTATGGCAAATTATTGCTAAAAAAATTGTAATTACACGCCCCTGTAAAACAGGGGCTGAAAAATTGGGCCTTAGCCACTGGTGGCGGCACCCATAAACAAAAATGATCTTCCAAGCTATCATCATCAATCGTATCATTGAGGACTCGGAGGAGGAGGATAGCCAGTCAACATAACAGCACAGGCACTCAGCATCAGCATCAGTCTTGAAGGGATGTGACATGTTAAAATCAATTAGTCTGTTATATCAGCATCAGGTGTGTGGTAGCTGGTGGTGATCCAAGACTGGTTCATCTTGATGAAAGTCAGTCGATCAACCGAGTCGGTGGACAGGCGCACCCTGTGATCCGTGACAAATCCTCCAGCAGCACTGAATGTGCGTTCCGAAAGAACGCTGGATGCAGGACAGGCCAGTAGCTCAATTGCATACTGTGCAAGCTCTGGCCAGTGATCCATCCTCAAGACCCAGTAAGCCAGAGGATTTTCGGTGGGGAAGGTGTCCAAGTCTGACCTTGCCCCTAGATATTCCTGCACCATGTTTATCAGACGCAGGCGATGGTTGCTGGAACCGTTCATACTTTGGGGCTGCGGACTAAAGAATTGTCTGAACGCATCGGTCAGACGGCCACCTTCCCCACCGCTCCTTCTTTGACTGGCCGAAGCCTCAGCAACTCGTTGTCCAGGACCAGGAGTTTGTAACCTCCCAGTCTCTGGGAACGCGTTGCACAGACCTTTCTGCAAGGCCTCCCGGAGTTGTCTCATCCTCTGCTCCCTCTGCGACGGTAACATAAGGTCCGCAACCTTACCCTTGTACCGTGGATCAAGGAGAGTGGCCAGCCAGTAATGGTCCCTCTCCTTGATCCGAAGAATACGAGGATCCTTCCGCAGACTTTGCAGGATCAGGGAGGCCATGCAGCGTAGGTTTGCTGAGGCATTCGCTCCGGAGTCCTCTGGGTCACTAAGGACGACATGATCCGCAGCCACCTCCTCCCAGCCACGTACAAGTCCACTGGTTTCTTGGGACTGTAAATCATCCCTAAAAGACTGCTGCTGATGATGCTGAGTGCCAGCCTCCACCTCCATGCTGACACAATCCTCCTCCTCCTCCTCCTCCTCTTCCTGTGCGATGGGTGGGACAGAAGGAACACTGTCTGGGTAAAGGGGGCCTTGAGAGGCAAGGAAGTCCTCCTCTTCCTGCCTCTGTTCTGCCTCAAGTGCCCTGTCCATTATTCCACACAGCGTGTGCTCCAACAGGTGGACAAGAGGTACAGTGTCACTGATGCATGCACTGTCACTGCTCACCATCCTCGTGGCCTCCTCAAATGGTGCCAGGACAGTGCATGCATCCCTGATCATGCCCCACTGGCGTGGAGAAAAAAAACCAAGCTCCCCTGACCCTGTCCTGGTGCCGTAGTCGCACAGGTACTCATTGATGGCCCTCTGCTGCATGTGCAGCCGCTGCAGCATGGCCAACGTTGAGTTCCACCTGGTGGGCATGTCACATATAAGGCGGTTCTTGGGCAGGTTCAACTCCTTTTGCAGCTCAGCCAGGCGAGCACTGGCATTATAAGATCTGCGGAAATGCACACAGACTTTCCTGGCCTGCCTCAGGACATCCTGTAAGCCCGGGTACCTGCCCAAGAACCGCTGCACCACCAGGTTAAGGACGTGAGCCACACAGGGCACATGGGTCAGTTGTCCCTGTCGGAGGGCGGAGAGGAGGTTGGTGCCATTGTCGCAAACCACCATTCCTGGCTTAAGCTGGCGTGGCGTCAACCACCTCTCGGCCTGGCCCTGCAGAGCAGACAGGACCTCTGCCCCAGTGTGGCTTCTGTCCCCCAAACACACCAGCGCAAGCACGGCATGGCATCTTTTTGCCTGCGTACTTGCGTAGCCCCTTGAACGGCTACGGAGCACCGCTGGTTCAGAGGAAAAACCACAGGAAGAGGCCATGGAGGAAGAAGAAGAGAAGGGGGTGGAGGAGAGAGGTGTGTCACAACCAGTAGTAGCATTTTGGAGGCGTGGCGGTGGAACAACCTCCAACACTACTGCACCTTGTCCTGCATCCTTCCCAGCTGCCAAAAGAGTGACCCAATGGGCCGTGAAAGAAAGGCAACGTCCCTGTCCATGCCTGCTGGACCATGAGTCAGCGGTTTTATGCACCTTACCGCTGACCGCCCTGTCCAGCGAGGCCAAGACATTGCCTTCCACATGCCGGTAGAGAGCCGGAATAGCCTTCCGTGAGAAAAAGTGGCGTTTGGGAACCTGCCACTGAGGAACCGCACATTGCACAAACTCACGGAAGGGGGCCGAGTCTACCAACTGAAAAGGCAGCAGTTGAAGCGCTAGCAATTTAGCCAAGCTAGCATTCAACCGCTGGGCATGTGGATGGCTGGGAGTGAACTTCTTTCGACGGTCCAGCAGCTGGGGCAGGGAAATTTGCCTGCTAGAATCGGACGTCGGTGTACTGCTAGCAGAGTGGCCGCAAGTACTTGGCTGTGACACACCTAATTCTACACCTTCATTCCTCTCAGTGCATGTTTCAGAGAGGACTGAAGTTATAGTGGGGTTGGAGATCCCAGCTGATGCGGTGCAAGGAGAGGTCCGCTTTGTTCTTTGGTGTGGGTCTTTGAGGTAGGCTTGCCAACGAGCTGCATGGCAGGTCAACATATGTCTGGTCAGGCATGTGGTACCCAAGCGGCTGATGTTTTGGCCACGCGATATACGCTTGAGACATATGTTGCAAACAGCAGCTGTGCGATCTGATGCACTAGCCTCAAAAAAGGCCCACACCAAAGAACTTTTTGAATGACGGGCAGAGGCAGCACCCTGCACAGGCGGAGCTCTGCGGTGTGATTCCGCGGTGTACTGCCCTTACGCTGGCCACCAAAGGGCATCCTGCCTCGTTGGAGATGTGCCTCCTCCTCATCCTCCTCCTCCTCCTCTCTCCTATTAGGCACCCACGTGGAGTCAGTGACCTCATCATCCCCTCCCTCCTCATCACTGGAGCCAATCTGGCAGTATGCTGCAGCTGCTGGAACATGACTGCCAGATTGGTGTCCTTCTTGAGCATCCCCTCTGTCTGCTCTCACGCTACTGCCTTCCTGTAGCTGGGTTTCATCATCAGACCCTTCGAAACGCTGGGCATCCTCCTGGAGCATGTACCCAACACTGTGCTCAAACAGTTCGGGGGACTCCTCAGGAGGAGGACATGGTGGGTCTAGGGAAGGAGTGACTGATGATGAGTCTGACATTGATACCAGGGAAGAGGACGCTTTGGCAGCTGCTTTGCCAGTACCCTGAGCCTGGGTGAGAGAGGATGAGGAGGAGGAGGAGGGCTTGGTCATCCACTCTACCAAGTCTTCGGCATGATGTGGCTCAACATGTCCAGCTGCCGAAAAGAAGGACAAGCGTGTCCCATGGCCATGTGCTGATGACAATGCACCGCGTCCACGACCAGCACTGTTGCCCCCAGACACAGAGCCTGCTTGCCCTCTTTTATTGCCTCCTGACTGTCTGCCTCTCCTTGTTTGCCTTCCAGACATTCTAATAGATGGCCTGCACTGCAGGGAGATGGGAAAAAAGCAATAAGGGCTACCTTCAGGTGTCCTTCTCTGTCCCTTTACTTAAGGATTTCTAAATATGGTTGAGGATGATTGCTTTTGCACGACAATTTCCCTGACTGTCCAAAAAACAAGGATTTCAAAGATGGTTGATGAGGAATGCTTTAGCACACTATAGCACAAGGAGAATTTCCCTCACTGTCCTTCCCTGTCCCTAGAAACAAGGATTATCACAGTGAAAGAAACTGACACTCTTCCTACCTATAGTTTTCTGTCCCTAGAAAAAATGTTTTTTTAAAGCACACTATAGCACAAGGAGAATTTCCCTCACTGTCCTTCCCTGTCCCTAGAAACAAGGATTATCACAGTGAAAGAAACTGACACTCTTCCTACCTATAGTTTTCTGTCCCTAGAAAAAATGTTTTTTTAACCACTTCAGCCCTGGAAGAATTTACCCCCTTCCTGACCAGAGCACTTTTTGCGATGCAGCACTGCGTCGCTTTAACTGACAATTGCGCGGTCGTGCGACGTTGAACCTAACCAAAATTGACGTCCTTTTTCCCCCACAAATAGAGCTTTCTTTTGGTGGTATTTGATCACCTCTGCGGTTTTTATTTTTTGTGCTATAAACAAAAGAAGAGCGACATATTTGAAAAAAATGCAATATTTTTTACTTTTTGATTTAATAAATATCACAATTTTTTTTTTTAAAACAATTTTTTTTCTAAGTTTAGACCGATACGTATTCTACATATTTTTGGTAATTTTTTTTTGCAATAAGCGTATATTGATTGGTTTGCGCAAAAGTTATAGCGTCTACATAATAGGGGATAGATTTATGGCATTTTTATTTTTTTTATTTTTTTTACTAGTAATAGCGGCGATCTGCGATTTTTATTGTGACCGTGACATTGCGGCAGACACATCGGACACTATTGGCGCGTTTTTGGGACCATTCACATTTATACAGCGATTAGTGCTATAAAACTGCACTAATTACTGTGTAAATGTGACTGGCAGGGAAAGGGTTAACACTAGGGGGCGATCAAGGGGTTAATATGTTCCCTATTGAGTGATTGTAACTGTAGGGGGAGGGGACTCACAAGGGGAGGAGACCGATCTGTGTTCCTCTGTACTGGGAACACACATTGGTCTCCTCACCTCTGACAGGAGGTGGATCTGTGTGTTTACACACACAGATCCACACTTCTGCCGTGATCGTGGGCAATCGCGGGTGCCCAGCGGACATCGCGACCGCCGGGCACACTCACCGGGTCACGAGCGTTGCCGCGGGTGCGCGCGCGCGACGCCGGCGGCGCGCGCGCGCCCCATAGACGGCCGGGAAAAAAGGACGTCATATGACGTCCGCCCGGAGGGAGGGAGGGTTCCTGCCGGCGTCATATGTCTATGACCCGGTAGGAAGTGGTTAAAGCTGATTGATGATCAATGCTTTAGCACACTATAGCACAAGGAGAATTTCCCTCACTGTCCTTCCCTGTCCCTAGAAACAAGGATTATCACAGTGAAAGAAACTGACACTCTTCCTACCTATAGTTTTCTGTCCCTAGAAAAAATGTTTTTTTAAAGCTGATTGATGATCAATGCTTTAGCACACTATAGCACAAGGAGAATTTCCCTCACTGTCCTTCCCTGTCCCTAGAAACAAGGATTATCACAGTGAAAGAAACTGACACTCTTCCTACCTATAGTTTTCTGTCCCTAGAAAAAATGTTTTTTTAAAGCTGATTGATGATCAATGCTTTAGCACACTATAGCACAAGTAGAATTTCCCTCACTGTCCTTCCCTGTCCCTAGAAACAAGGATTATCACAGTGAAAGAAACTGACACTCTTCCTACCTATAGTTTTCTGTCCCTAGAAAAAATGTTTTTTTTAAAGACGGTTGATGATCAATGCTTTAGCACACTATAGCACAAGGAGAATTTCCCTCACTGTCCTTCCCTGTCCCTAGAAACAAGGATTATCACAGTGAAAGAAACTGACACTCTTCCTACCTATAGTTTTCTGTCCCTAGAAAAAATGTTTTTTTAAAGCTGATTGATGATCAATGCTTTAGCACACTATAGCACAAGGAGAATTTCCCTCACTGTCCTTCCCTGTCCCTAGAAACAAGGATTATCACAGTGAAAGAAACTGACACTCTTCCTACCTATAGTTTTCTGTCCCTAGAAAAAATGTTTTTTTAAAGACGGTTGATGATCAATGCTTTAGCACACTATAGCACAAGGAGAATTTCCCTCACTGTCCTTCCCTGTCCCTAGAAACAAGGATTATCACAGTGAAAGAAACTGACACTCTTCCTACCTATAGTTTTCTGTCCCTAGAAAAAATGTTTTTTTAAAGCACACTATAGCACAAGGAGAATTTCCCTCACTGTCCTTCCCTGTCCCTAGAAACAAGGATTATCACAGTGAAAGAAACTGACACTCTTCCTACCTATAGTTTTCTGTCCCTAGAAAAAATGTTTTTTTAAAGCTGATTGATGATCAATGCTTTAGCACACTATAGCACAAGGAGAATTTCCCTCACTGTCCTTCCCTGTCCCTAGAAACAAGGATTATCACAGTGAAAGAAACTGACACTCTTCCTACCTATAGTTTTCTGTCCCTAGAATTTTTTTTTTTTTAAAGCACACTATAGCACAAAGAGAATTTCCCTCACTGTCCTTCCCTGTCCCTAGAAACAAGGATTATCACAGTGAAAGAAACTGACACTCTTCCTACCTATAGTTTTCTGTCCCTAGAAAAAATGTTTTTTTAAAGCTGATTGATGATCAATGCTTTAGCACACTATAGCACAAGTAGAATTTCCCTCACTGTCCTTCCCTGTCCCTAGAAACAAGGATTATCACAGTGAAAGAAACTGACACTCTTCCTACCTATAGTTTTCTGTCCCTAGAAAAAATGTTTTTTTAAAGCTGATTGATGATCAATGCTTTAGCACACTATAGCACAAGTAGAATTTCCCTCACTGTCCTTCCCTGTCCCTAGAAACAAGGATTATCACAGTGAAAGAAACTGACACTCTTCCTACCTATAGTTTTCTGTCCCTAGAAAAAATGTTTTTTTAAAGCACACTATAGCACAAGGAGAATTTCCCTCACTGTCCTTCCCTGTCCCTAGAAACAAGGATTATCACAGTGAAAGAAACTGACACTCTTCCTACCTATAGTTTTCTGTCCCTAGAAAAAATGTTTTTTTAAAGCACACTATAGCACAAGGAGAATTTCCCTCACTGTCCTTCCCTGTCCCTAGAAACAAGGATTATCACAGTGAAAGAAACTGACACTCTTCCTACCTATAGTTTTCTGTCCCTAGAAAAAATGTTTTTTTAAAGCACACTATAGCACAAGGAGAATTTCCCTCACTGTCCTTCCCTGTCCCTAGAAACAAGGATTATCACAGTGAAAGAAACTGACACTCTTCCTACCTATAGTTTTCTGTCCCTAGAAAAAATGTTTTTTTAAAGTTGATTGATGATCAATGCTTTAGCACACTATAGCACAAGTAGAATTTCCCTCACTGTCCTTCCCTGTCCCTAGAAACAAGGATTATCACAGTGAAAGAAACTGACACTCTTCCTACCTATAGTTTTCTGTCCCTAGAAAAAATGTTTTTTTAAAGCTGATTGATGATCAATGCTTTAGCACACTATAGCACAAGGAGAATTTCCCTCACTGTCCTTCCCTGTCCCTAGAAACAAGGATTATCACAGTGAAAGAAACTGACACTCTTCCTACCTATAGTTTTCTGTCCCTAGAAAAAATGTTTTTTTAAAGCTGATTGATGATCAATGCTTTAGCACACTATAGCACAAGTAGAATTTCCCTCACTGTCCTTCCCTGTCCCTAGAAACAAGGATTATCACAGTGAAAGAAACTGACACTCTTCCTACCTATAGTTTTCTGTCCCTAGAAAAAATGTTTTTTTAAAGCACACTATAGCACAAGGAGAATTTCCCTCACTGTCCTTCCCTGTCCCTAGAAACAAGGATTATCACAGTGAAAGAAACTGACACTCTTCTTACCTATAGTTTTCTGTCCCTAGAAAAAATGTTTTTTTAAAGCTGATTGATGATCAATGCTTTAGCACACTATAGCACAAGTAGAATTTCCCTCACTGTCCTTCCCTGTCCCTAGAAACAATGATTATCACAGTGAAAGAAACTGACACTCTTCCTACCTATAGTTTTCTGTCCCTAGAAAAAATGTTTTTTTAAAGCACACTATAGCACAAGGAGAATTTCCCTCACTGTCCTTCCCTGTCCCTAGAAACAAGGATTATCACAGTGAAAGAAACTGACACTCTTCCTACCTATAGTTTTCTGTCCCTAGAAAAAATGTTTTTTTAAAGCACACTATAGCACAAGGAGAATTTCCCTCACTGTCCTTCCCTGTCCCTAGAAACAAGGATTATCACAGTGAAAGAAACTGACACTCTTCCTACCTATAGTTTTCTGTCCCTAGAAAAAATGTTTTTTTAAAGCTGATTGATGATCAATGCTTTAGCACACTATAGCACAAGTAGAATTTCCCTCACTGTCCTTCCCTGTCCCTAGAAACAATGATTATCACAGTGAAAGAAACTGACACTCTTCCTACCTATAGTTTTCTGTCCCTAGAAAAAATGTTTTTTTTAAAGCACACTAACTCTCTCTTTTCCTCCTCCTCCGTTGTTGTTGTTGAGAGAGATCTCTCTCTTTTCCTCCTCCTCCGTTGTTGTTGTTGAGAGAGATATAGTTTTCTGTCCCTAGAAAAAATGTTTTTTAAAAGCACACTATAGCACAAGGAGAATTTCCCTCACTGTCCTTCCCTGTCCCTAGAAACAAGGATTATCACAGTGAAAGAAACTGACACTCTTCCTACCTATAGTTTTCTGTCCCTAGAAAAAATGTTTTTTTAAAGCTGATTGATGATCAATGCTTTAGCACACTATAGCACAAGGAGAATTTCCCTCACTGTCCTTCCCTGTCCCTAGAAACAAGGATTATCACAGTGAAAGAAACTGACACTCTTCCTACCTATAGTTTTCTGTCCCTAGAATTTTTTTTTTTTAAAGCACACTATAGCACAAGGAGAATTTCCCTCACTGTCCTTCCCTGTCCCTAGAAACAAGGATTATCACAGTGAAAGAAACTGACACTCTTCCTACCTATAGTTTTCTGTCCCTAGAAAAAATGTTTTTTTAAAGTTGATTGATGATCAATGCTTTAGCACACTATAGCACAAGTAGAATTTCCCTCACTGTCCTTCCCTGTCCCTAGAAACAAGGATTATCACAGTGAAAGAAACTGACACTCTTCCTACCTATAGTTTTCTGTCCCTAGAAAAAATGTTTTTTTAAAGCACACTATAGCACAAGGAGAATTTCCCTCACTGTCCTTCCCTGTCCCTAGAAACAAGGATTATCACAGTGAAAGAAACTGACACTCTTCCTACCTATAGTTTTCTGTCCCTAGAAAAAATGTTTTTTTAAAGTTGATTGATGATCAATGCTTTAGCACACTATAGCACAAGTAGAATTTCCCTCACTGTCCTTCCCTGTCCCTAGAAACAAGGATTATCACAGTGAAAGAAACTGACACTCTTCCTACCTATAGTTTTCTGTCCCTAGAAAAAATGTTTTTTTAAAGCTGATTGATGATCAATGCTTTAGCACACTATAGCACAAGGAGAATTTCCCTCACTGTCCTTCCCTGTCCCTAGAAACAAGGATTATCACAGTGAAAGAAACTGACACTCTTCCTACCTATAGTTTTCTGTCCCTAGAAATTTTTTTTTTTTAAAGCACACTATAGCACAAAGAGAATTTCCCTCACTGTCCTTCCCTGTCCCTAGAAACAAGGATTATCACAGTGAAAGAAACTGACACTCTTCCTACCTATAGTTTTCTGTCCCTAGAAAAAATGTTTTTTTAAAGCTGATTGATGATCAATGCTTTAGCACACTATAGCACAAGTAGAATTTCCCTCACTGTCCTTCCCTGTCCCTAGAAACAAGGATTATCACAGTGAAAGAAACTGACACTCTTCCTACCTATAGTTTTCTGTCCCTAGAAAAAATGTTTTTTTAAAGCTGATTGATGATCAATGCTTTAGCACACTATAGCACAAGGAGAATTTCCCTCACTGTCCTTCCCTGTCCCTAGAAACAAGGATTATCACAGTGAAAGAAACTGACACTCTTCCTACCTATAGTTTTCTGTCCCTAGAAAAAAATTTTTTTAAAGCACACTATAGCACAAGGAGAATTTCCCTCACTGTCCTTCCCTGTCCCTAGAAACAAGGATTATCACAGTGAAAGAAACTGACACTCTTCCTACCTATAGTTTTCTGTCCCTAGAAAAAATGTTTTTTTAAAGCACACTATAGCACAAGGAGAATTTCCCTCACTGTCCTTCCCTGTCCCTAGAAACAAGGATTATCACAGTGAAAGAAACTGACACTCTTCCTACCTATAGTTTTCTGTCCCTAGAAAAAATGTTTTTTTAAAGCACACTATAGCACAAGGAGAATTTCCCTCACTGTCCTTCCCTGTCCCTAGAAACAAGTATTATCACAGTGAAAGAAACTGACACTCTTCCTACCTATAGTTTTCTGTCCCTAGAAAAAATGTTTTTTTAAAGTTGATTGATGATCAATGCTTTAGCACACTATAGCACAAGTAGAATTTCCCTCACTGTCCTTCCCTGTCCCTAGAAACAAGGATTATCACAGTGAAAGAAACTGACACTCTTCCTACCTATAGTTTTCTGTCCCTAGAAAAAATGTTTTTTTAAAGCTGATTGATGATCAATGCTTTAGCACACTATAGCTAGCACAAGGAGAATTTCCCTCACTGTCCTTCCCTGTCCCTAGAAACAAGGATTATCACAGTGAAAGAAACTGACACTCTTCCTACCTATAGTTTTCTGTCCCTAGAAAAAATGTTTTTTTAAAGCACACTATAGCACAAGGAGAATTTCCCTCACTGTCCTTCCCTGTCCCTAGAAACAAGGATTATCACAGTGAAAGAAACTGACACTCTTCCTACCTATAGTTTTCTGTCCCTAGAAAAAATGTTTTTTTAAAGCTGATTGATGATCAATGCTTTAGCACACTATAGCACAAGTAGAATTTCCCTCACTGTCCTTCCCTGTCCCTAGAAACAAGGATTATCACAGTGAAAGAAACTGACACTCTTCCTACCTATAGTTTTCTGTCCCTAGAAAAAATGTTTTTTTAAAGCTGATTGATGATCAATGCTTTAGCACACTATAGCACAAGTAGAATTTCCCTCACTGTCCTTCCCTGTCCCTAGAAACAAGGATTATCACAGTGAAAGAAACTGACACTCTTCCTACCTATAGTTTTCTGTCCCTAGAAAAAATGTTTTTTTAAAGCACACTATAGCACAAGGAGAATTTCCCTCACTGTCCTTCCCTGTCCCTAGAAACAAGGATTATCACAGTGAAAGAAACTGACACTCTTCCTACCTATAGTTTTCTGTCCCTAGAAAAAATGTTTTTTTAAAGCTGATTGATGATCAATGCTTTAGCACACTATAGCACAAGGAGAATTTCCCTCACTGTCCTTCCCTGTCCCTAGAAACAAGGATTATCACAGTGAAAGAAACTGACACTCTTCCTACCTATAGTTTTCTGTCCCTAGAAAAAATGTTTTTTTAAAGCACACTATAGCACAAGGAGAATTTCCCTCACTGTCCTTCCCTGTCCCTAGAAACTAGGATTATCACAGTGAAAGAAACTGACACTCTTCCTACCTATAGTTTTCTGTCCCTAGAAAAAATGTTTTTTTAAAGCACACTATAGCACAAGGAGAATTTCCCTCACTGTCCTTCCCTGTCCCTAGAAACAAGGATTATCACAGTGAAAGAAACTGACACTCTTCCTACCTATAGTTTTCTGTCCCTAGAAAAAATGTTTTTTTAAAGCTGATTGATGATCAATGCTTTAGCACACTATAGCACAAGGAGAATTTCCCTCACTGTCCTTCCCTGTCCCTAGAAACAAGGATTATCACAGTGAAAGAAACTGACACTCTTCCTACCTATAGTTTTCTGTCCCTAGAAAAAATGTTTTTTTAAAGCACACTATAGCACAAGGAGAATTTCCCTCACTGTCCTTCCCTGTCCCTAGAAACAAGGATTATCACAGTGAAAGAAACTGACACTCTTCCTACCTATAGTTTTCTGTCCCTAGAAAAAATTTTTTTTTAAAGCACACTATAGCACAAGGAGAATTTCCCTCACTGTCCTTCCCTGTCCCTAGAAACAAGTATTATCACAGTGAAAGAAACTGACACTCTTCCTACCTATAGTTTTCTGTCCCTAGAAAAAATGTTTTTTTAAAGTTGATTGATGATCAATGCTTTAGCACACTATAGCTAGCACAAGGAGAATTTCCCTCACTGTCCTTCCCTGTCCCTAGAAACAAGGATTATCACAGTGAAAGAAACTGACACTCTTCCTACCTATAGTTTTCTGTCCCTAGAAAAAATGTTTTTTTAAAGCACACTATAGCACAAGGAGAATTTCCCTCACTGTCCTTCCCTGTCCCTAGAAACAAGGATTATCACAGTGAAAGAAACTGACACTCTTCTTACCTATAGTTTTCTGTCCCTAGAAAAAATGTTTTTTTAAAGCTGATTGATGATCAATGCTTTAGCACACTATAGCACAAGGAGAATTTCCCTCACTGTCCTTCCCTGTCCCTAGAAACAAGGATTATCACAGTGAAAGAAACTGACACTCTTCCTACCTATAGTTTTCTGTCCCTAGAAAAAATGTTTTTTTAAAGCTGATTGATGATCAATGCTTTAGCACACTATAGCACAAGGAGAATTTCCCTCACTGTCCTTCCCTGTCCCTAGAAACAAGGATTATCACAGTGAAAGAAACTGACACTCTTCCTACTGTGACAGCAGGAAGGTAAAGTCACCTGGTTGCATCCAGGGGGGTAGATATATTTCGCCCAGATTCAGGCTTTACGCCGACTTATACAACTAGGTGGAGAGTTGTATAAGGCTAGTGGGCTCATGGATGACTCATACCTCTAGGGAGAGGGCTGGGCGTCGTGCAGACAGGGAGTTGATGAGACCAGCTGAAGCTTGTCAGCTCATTTAGGCCTCTATAAGAACTCCCAGCTTCATTAGATGTTAGCTCATGCCTGGAACCAGACCTGTGTGGACTGTCTAGGGAGAGTGAACCCCTGTGCGGTGAGACAAAGCCTGTGTGGCTATTTGCTTGGACATTTAAAACCAGGGACTTAGGGACTAGGACAGCACTAGGCTGATCCCAGTTGTTAGTTAGGAAACCTGTATGTTTAGTCAGAGGTCAACTTGACCAGGATTTATTTTGGTTATGTTTCTTTTGCTTTGCTGTGTTTTGTCACTGTAAATAGAAAATAAACCGCACCTTTTTGATTTTGAAAACCACAACCTCCGTTTGCTGGGCCTGTTTTGTGTGGGGAGCCCATCCCGGGGGTCACACACACCCGCTGCCGAGCTAACCCCCTCACACTACCTATAGTTTTCTGTCCCTAGAAAAAATGTTTTTTTAAAGCACACTATAGCACAAGGAGAATTTCCCTCACTGTCCTTCCCTGTCCCTAGAAACAAGGATTATCACAGTGAAAGAAACTGACACTCTTCCTACCTATAGTTTTCTGTCCCTAGAAAAAATGTTTTTTTAAAGCACACTATAGCACAAGGAGAATTTCCCTCACTGTCCTTCCCTGTCCCTAGAAACAAGGATTATCACAGTGAAAGAAACTGACACTCTTCCTACCTATAGTTTTCTGTCCCTAGAAAAAATGTTTTTTTAAAGCTGATTGATGATCAATGCTTTAGCACACTATAGCACAAGTAGAATTTCCCTCACTGTCCTTCCCTGTCCCTAGAAACAATGATTATCACAGTGAAAGAAACTGACACTCTTCCTACCTATAGTTTTCTGTCCCTAGAAAAAATGTTTTTTTAAAGCACACTATAGCACAAGGAGAATTTCCCTCACTGTCCTTCCCTGTCCCTAGAAACAAGGATTATCACAGTGAAAGAAACTGACACTCTTCCTACCTATAGTTTTCTGTCCCTAGAAAAAATGTTTTTTAAAAGCACACTATAGCACAAGGAGAATTTCCCTCACTGTCCTTCCCTGTCCCTAGAAACAAGGATTATCACAGTGAAAGAAACTGACACTCTTCCTACCTATAGTTTTCTGTCCCTAGAAAAAATGTTTTTTTAAAGCTGATTGATGATCAATGCTTTAGCACACTATAGCACAAGGAGAATTTCCCTCACTGTCCTTCCCTGTCCCTAGAAACAAGGATTATCACAGTGAAAGAAACTGACACTCTTCCTACCTATAGTTTTCTGTCCCTAGAATTTTTTTTTTTTAAAGCACACTATAGCACAAGGAGAATTTCCCTCACTGTCCTTCCCTGTCCCTAGAAACAAGGATTATCACAGTGAAAGAAACTGACACTCTTCCTACCTATAGTTTTCTGTCCCTAGAAAAAATGTTTTTTTAAAGTTGATTGATGATCAATGCTTTAGCACACTATAGCACAAGTAGAATTTCCCTCACTGTCCTTCCCTGTCCCTAGAAACAAGGATTATCACAGTGAAAGAAACTGACACTCTTCCTACCTATAGTTTTCTGTCCCTAGAAAAAATGTTTTTTTAAAGCACACTATAGCACAAGGAGAATTTCCCTCACTGTCCTTCCCTGTCCCTAGAAACAAGGATTATCACAGTGAAAGAAACTGACACTCTTCCTACCTATAGTTTTCTGTCCCTAGAAAAAATGTTTTTTTAAAGTTGATTGATGATCAATGCTTTAGCACACTATAGCACAAGTAGAATTTCCCTCACTGTCCTTCCCTGTCCCTAGAAACAAGGATTATCACAGTGAAAGAAACTGACACTCTTCCTACCTATAGTTTTCTGTCCCTAGAAAAAATGTTTTTTTAAAGCTGATTGATGATCAATGCTTTAGCACACTATAGCACAAGGAGAATTTCCCTCACTGTCCTTCCCTGTCCCTAGAAACAAGGATTATCACAGTGAAAGAAACTGACACTCTTCCTACCTATAGTTTTCTGTCCCTAGAAAATTTTTTTTTTTAAAGCACACTATAGCACAAAGAGAATTTCCCTCACTGTCCTTCCCTGTCCCTAGAAACAAGGATTATCACAGTGAAAGAAACTGACACTCTTCCTACCTATAGTTTTCTGTCCCTAGAAAAAATGTTTTTTTAAAGCTGATTGATGATCAATGCTTTAGCACACTATAGCACAAGTAGAATTTCCCTCACTGTCCTTCCCTGTCCCTAGAAACAAGGATTATCACAGTGAAAGAAACTGACACTCTTCCTACCTATAGTTTTCTGTCCCTAGAAAAAATGTTTTTTTAAAGCTGATTGATGATCAATGCTTTAGCACACTATAGCACAAGGAGAATTTCCCTCACTGTCCTTCCCTGTCCCTAGAAACAAGGATTATCACAGTGAAAGAAACTGACACTCTTCCTACCTATAGTTTTCTGTCCCTAGAAAAATTTTTTTTTAAAGCACACTATAGCACAAGGAGAATTTCCCTCACTGTCCTTCCCTGTCCCTAGAAACAAGGATTATCACAGTGAAAGAAACTGACACTCTTCCTACCTATAGTTTTCTGTCCCTAGAAAAAATGTTTTTTTAAAGCACACTATAGCACAAGGAGAATTTCCCTCACTGTCCTTCCCTGTCCCTAGAAACAAGGATTATCACAGTGAAAGAAACTGACACTCTTCCTACCTATAGTTTTCTGTCCCTAGAAAAAATGTTTTTTTAAAGCACACTATAGCACAAGGAGAATTTCCCTCACTGTCCTTCCCTGTCCCTAGAAACAAGTATTATCACAGTGAAAGAAACTGACACTCTTCCTACCTATAGTTTTCTGTCCCTAGAAAAAATGTTTTTTTAAAGTTGATTGATGATCAATGCTTTAGCACACTATAGCACAAGTAGAATTTCCCTCACTGTCCTTCCCTGTCCCTAGAAACAAGGATTATCACAGTGAAAGAAACTGACACTCTTCCTACCTATAGTTTTCTGTCCCTAGAAAAAATGTTTTTTTAAAGCTGATTGATGATCAATGCTTTAGCACACTATAGCTAGCACAAGGAGAATTTCCCTCACTGTCCTTCCCTGTCCCTAGAAACAAGGATTATCACAGTGAAAGAAACTGACACTCTTCCTACCTATAGTTTTCTGTCCCTAGAAAAAATGTTTTTTTAAAGCACACTATAGCACAAGGAGAATTTCCCTCACTGTCCTTCCCTGTCCCTAGAAACAAGGATTATCACAGTGAAAGAAACTGACACTCTTCCTACCTATAGTTTTCTGTCCCTAGAAAAAATGTTTTTTTAAAGCTGATTGATGATCAATGCTTTAGCACACTATAGCACAAGTAGAATTTCCCTCACTGTCCTTCCCTGTCCCTAGAAACAAGGATTATCACAGTGAAAGAAACTGACACTCTTCCTACCTATAGTTTTCTGTCCCTAGAAAAAATGTTTTTTTAAAGCTGATTGATGATCAATGCTTTAGCACACTATAGCACAAGTAGAATTTCCCTCACTGTCCTTCCCTGTCCCTAGAAACAAGGATTATCACAGTGAAAGAAACTGACACTCTTCCTACCTATAGTTTTCTGTCCCTAGAAAAAATGTTTTTTTAAAGCACACTATAGCACAAGGAGAATTTCCCTCACTGTCCTTCCCTGTCCCTAGAAACAAGGATTATCACAGTGAAAGAAACTGACACTCTTCCTACCTATAGTTTTCTGTCCCTAGAAAAAATGTTTTTTTAAAGCTGATTGATGATCAATGCTTTAGCACACTATAGCACAAGGAGAATTTCCCTCACTGTCCTTCCCTGTCCCTAGAAACAAGGATTATCACAGTGAAAGAAACTGACACTCTTCCTACCTATAGTTTTCTGTCCCTAGAAAAAATGTTTTTTTAAAGCACACTATAGCACAAGGAGAATTTCCCTCACTGTCCTTCCCTGTCCCTAGAAACTAGGATTATCACAGTGAAAGAAACTGACACTCTTCCTACCTATAGTTTTCTGTCCCTAGAAAAAATGTTTTTTTAAAGCACACTATAGCACAAGGAGAATTTCCCTCACTGTCCTTCCCTGTCCCTAGAAACAAGGATTATCACAGTGAAAGAAACTGACACTCTTCCTACCTATAGTTTTCTGTCCCTAGAAAAAATGTTTTTTTAAAGCTGATTGATGATCAATGCTTTAGCACACTATAGCACAAGGAGAATTTCCCTCACTGTCCTTCCCTGTCCCTAGAAACAAGGATTATCACAGTGAAAGAAACTGACACTCTTCCTACCTATAGTTTTCTGTCCCTAGAAAAAATGTTTTTTTAAAGCACACTATAGCACAAGGAGAATTTCCCTCACTGTCCTTCCCTGTCCCTAGAAACAAGGATTATCACAGTGAAAGAAACTGACACTCTTCCTACCTATAGTTTTCTGTCCCTAGAAAAATTTTTTTTTTAAAGCACACTATAGCACAAGGAGAATTTCCCTCACTGTCCTTCCCTGTCCCTAGAAACAAGTATTATCACAGTGAAAGAAACTGACACTCTTCCTACCTATAGTTTTCTGTCCCTAGAAAAAATGTTTTTTTAAAGTTGATTGATGATCAATGCTTTAGCACACTATAGCTAGCACAAGGAGAATTTCCCTCACTGTCCTTCCCTGTCCCTAGAAACAAGGATTATCACAGTGAAAGAAACTGACACTCTTCCTACCTATAGTTTTCTGTCCCTAGAAAAAATGTTTTTTTAAACCACACTATAGCACAAGGAGAATTTCCCTCACTGTCCTTCCCTGTCCCTAGAAACAAGGATTATCACAGTGAAAGAAACTGACACTCTTCCTACCTATAGTTTTCTGTCCCTAGAAAAAATGTTTTTTTAAAGCTGATTGATGATCAATGCTTTAGCACACTATAGCACAAGTAGAATTTCCCTCACTGTCCTTCCCTGTCCCTAGAAACAAGGATTATCACAGTGAAAGAAACTGACACTCTTCCTACCTATAGTTTTCTGTCCCTAGAAAAAATGTTTTTTTAAAGCACACTATAGCACAAGGAGAATTTCCCTCACTGTCCTTCCCTGTCCCTAGAAACAAGGATTATCACAGTGAAAGAAACTGACACTCTTCCTACCTATAGTTTTCTGTCCCTAGAAAAATTTTTTTTTTAAAGCACACTATAGCACAAGGAGAATTTCCCTCACTGTCCTTCCCTGTCCCTAGAAACAAGTATTATCACAGTGAAAGAAACTGACACTCTTCCTACCTATAGTTTTCTGTCCCTAGAAAAAATGTTTTTTTAAAGTTGATTGATGATCAATGCTTTAGCACACTATAGCTAGCACAAGGAGAATTTCCCTCACTGTCCTTCCCTGTCCCTAGAAACAAGGATTATCACAGTGAAAGAAACTGACACTCTTCCTACCTATAGTTTTCTGTCCCTAGAAAAAATGTTTTTTTAAAGCACACTATAGCACAAGGAGAATTTCCCTCACTGTCCTTCCCTGTCCCTAGAAACAAGGATTATCACAGTGAAAGAAACTGACACTCTTCCTACCTATAGTTTTCTGTCCCTAGAAAAAATGTTTTTTTAAAGCTGATTGATGATCAATGCTTTAGCACACTATAGCACAAGTAGAATTTCCCTCACTGTCCTTCCCTGTCCCTAGAAACAAGGATTATCACAGTGAAAGAAACTGACACTCTTCCTACCTATAGTTTTCTGTCCCTAGAAAAAATGTTTTTTTAAAGCTGATTGATGATCAATGCTTTAGCACACTATAGCACAAGTAGAATTTCCCTCACTGTCCTTCCCTGTCCCTAGAAACAAGGATTATCACAGTGAAAGAAACTGACACTCTTCCTACCTATAGTTTTCTGTCCCTAGAAAAAATGTTTTTTTAAAGCACACTATAGCACAAGGAGAATTTCCCTCACTGTCCTTCCCTGTCCCTAGAAACAAGGATTATCACAGTGAAAGAAACTGACACTCTTCCTACCTATAGTTTTCTGTCCCTAGAAAAAATGTTTTTTTAAAGCTGATTGATGATCAATGCTTTAGCACACTATAGCACAAGGAGAATTTCCCTCACTGTCCTTCCCTGTCCCTAGAAACAAGGATTATCACAGTGAAAGAAACTGACACTCTTCCTACCTATAGTTTTCTGTCCCTAGAAAAAATGTTTTTTTAAAGCACACTATAGCACAAGGAGAATTTCCCTCACTGTCCTTCCCTGTCCCTAGAAACTAGGATTATCACAGTGAAAGAAACTGACACTCTTCCTACCTATAGTTTTCTGTCCCTAGAAAAAATGTTTTTTTAAAGCTGATTGATGATCAATGCTTTAGCACACTATAGCACAAGTAGAATTTCCCTCACTGTCCTTTCCTGTCCCTAGAAACAAGGATTATCACAGTGAAAGAAACTGACACTCTTCCTACCTATAGTTTTCTGTCCCTAGAAAAAATGTTTTTTTAAAGCACACTATAGCACAAGGAGAATTTCCCTCACTGTCCTTCCCTGTCCCTAGAAACAAGGATTATCACAGTGAAAGAAACTGACACTCTTCCTACCTATAGTTTTCTGTCCCTAGAAAAAATGTTTTTTTAAAGCACACTATAGCACAAGGAGAATTTCCCTCTCTGTCCTTCTCTGTCCCTAGAAACAAGGATTATCACAGTGAAAGAAACTGACACTCTTCCTACCTATAGTTTTCTGTCCCTAGAAAAAATGTTTTTTTAAAGCTGATTGATGATCAATGCTTTAGCACACTATAGCACAAGTAGAATTTCCCTCACTGTCCTTCCCTGTCCCTAGAAACAAGGATTATCACAGTGAAAGAAACTGACACTCTTCCTACCTATAGTTTTCTGTCCCTAGAAAAAATGTTTTTTTAAAGCACACTATAGCACAAGGAGAATTTCCCTCACTGTCCTTCCCTGTCCCTAGAAACAAGGATTATCACAGTGAAAGAAACTGACACTCTTCCTACCTATAGTTTTCTGTCCCTAGAAAAAATGTTTTTTTAAAGCTGATTGATGATCAATGCTTTAGCACACCATAGCACAAGGAGAATTTCCCTCACTGTCCTTCCCTGTCCCTAGAAACAAGGATTATCACAGTGAAAGAAACTGACACTCTTCCTACTGTGACAGCAGGAAGGTAAAGTCACCTGTTTGCATCCAGGGGGGTAGATATATTTCTCCCAGATTCAGGCTTTATGCCGACTTATACAACTAGGGAGTTGATGAAGCCCAGCTGAGGCTAGTGGGCTCATGAATGACTCATACCTCTAGGGAGAGTGCTGGGCGTCGTGAGACAGGGAGTTGATGAGACCAGCTGAAGCTTGTCAGCTCATTTAGGCCTCTATAAGAACTCCCAGCTTCATTAGATGTTAGCTCATGCCTGGAACCAGACCTGTGTGGACTGTCTAGGGAGAGTGAACCCCTGTGCGGTGAGGCAAAGCCTGTGTGGCTATTTGTTTGGACTTTTACTAAACCAGGGACTTAGGGACTAGGACAGCACCAGGCTGATCCCAGTTGTTAGTTTAGGAAACCTGCATGTTTAGTCAGAGGTCAAACTGACCAGGATTTATTTTGTTTGTTTCTTTTTGGCTTTGCTGTGTTTTTGTCACTGTACATAGAGAAATAAACCGCACCTTTTGATTTTGAAAACCACAACCTCCGTCTGCTGGCCCTGTTTTTGTGTGGGGAGCCCAACCAGGGGGTCACACACACCCGCTACCGAGTTAACCCCCTCACAGTTGGTGGAGAACCAGTGGCAGTTTTTTTTAAGCCAGCATGGAGGAGATACTGAAACAGCTGGCTCTAGCAAATGCCAATCAACAGCAGACAAATGCAGGTTTGCAAAGGAGCCTTGCAGCCCAGCAGCAAGCTCATCAACAAGCCCAGCAGCAATCTGAGGCCCGCTTCATAGACCTGTTACAGAAGCAAGAGCAGAGACTACAACAAGTGGAAGCAGTAATGCAGCAACGTCCGCAGACCAGTGAGGAAAGCCGTCCCACTAATACCGCGTCCTTTGGGGTGAGTCGTTTATTGACAAAAATGACTGGAGAGGATGATCCAGAGGTATTTTTGACCACATTTGAAAGGACTGCTGAAAGAGAAAAGTGGCCTGAGGAGCAGTGGGCTGGACTGGTGGCTCCTCTGTTAACTGGTGAATCGCAGAAGGCTTACTATGACCTAGAGCCTGACCAAGCAAAAGACTATGTGATGCTAAAAGCTGAAATATTGGCAAGGCTGGGTGTCACCCTGGCTGTCCGGGCTCAGCGTGTGCATAACTGGACTTTCCAGCTTGGAAAACCCCCCAGGTCTCAAATGTATGATCTCATTCACCTGAGCAGGAAGTGGCTACAGCCAGAGACTTTGTCCGCACCAGAGATTGTGGAACGTGTTGTAATGGATCGGTTTTTGAGAGCTCTTCCTACTGCCATCCAAAAGTGGGTAAGCCATGGAGACCCAGAGACGGCCGGTGGTCTTGTGGATCGTGTAGAGAAATACTTGGCTACAGAGAACCTGACGGCCTCTTCCAGAGACACTCGGACTTTCCACCCTAAGACCAGACCATCCCCAGGGGCGGATAAGAGGATTCCAAGGGGTGAGGGTGGAGAGAGTGAGAGGGTGGGAGCTCTACCCCAAGTTTGGCGAGAACAGCCTGGGAAATCAGCGGCTCAAGAGGCCGCAAGAAGGATCGTTTGCTACCGCTGCCGGCAAGCGGGACATATTGCAGCCAATTGCCCGGTTGTGGAGGAACCCATGCAGTGTGACTTTCTGACGGGCAGACGTCAGTCGCTGTGTGCGACAGTCGCATGCACTGCCATTCGAGGAACTGAGAAACATTTATGCAAAATGTGTATTAATGGTAGAAATGTTGTGGTATTACTGGATTCAGGTAGCCTTGTGACCCTGATAAAGGCTGAATTAGTTAAAACAGAGGTCTCTGGGAATAGCAAGGTAGCTGTTATTTGTGTGCATGGGGACACCCGAGAGTATCCAGTGACTACAGTGTGTTTCGAGACCCCCAAAGGTACCCTCTCTCATCCAGTGGGCTTAGTATCTCAGTTACCGCATGACGCCATTGTGGGAAGGGATTTTCCGAAGTTCTGGGAACTGTGGGATGATCCTGAGCCCCCCACTGGTGCCCCTATGTACCAGGAATGTGATAGCCAGAACTCCTCTGAGAGTGGTGAGGACTCTCCAGAATTTCCCTTGTCAGTATTTGCAGGGGAGACTCAAGAAACTGGAGAGGAGCCCACCTCCTCAGACGAAAACCTACCGTCTGTGGAGTTTTCTGATCTGGAGGTTCACAGGGAAAATTTTGCCACAGAACAGTTAAAAGACCCCGCCCTAATAAAGGCACGGGAAAACGTAGTGGAAATAGATGGCGAGTTAGTGAACCCAGATAATACCTGCACTTACCCATACTTCAGCGTAGAGAAGGACCTACTGTATCGGGTGGCAAAAAGGGCAGAAGAAACCGTTGAGCAGCTGGTGGTGCCCAAACCTTACAGGAAGTTGGTGTTGGAGTTGGCCCATGGGCACATTCTTGGAGGTCATCTGGGGACAGAGAAAACCCGAGAGAGGGTATTACAGAGATTCTATTGGCCTGGGGTGATGAAGGACATAGAAAATTATTGTTCCTCCTGCCCTGTGTGTCAGAGGTCGGCCCCGATGCCACATTTCCGTAGCCCGCTGGTCCCTCTACCCATCATTGAGGTCCCGTTTGAGAGAATCGCAATGGATTTGGTAGGTCCTATAATCAAGTCCGCTAGGGGGCACCAGTACATATTGGTTATAATGGACTATGCCACCCGTTATCCAGAAGCGATCCCTCTCAGAAATACCTCGGCCAAAACCATAGCCAAAGAGCTATCTCTTGTTTTTAGCCGGGTGGGTATTTGTAAAGAACTGCTTACGGACCAAGGTACACCCTTTATGTCCCGGGTTATGAAAGAGCTGTGTAAATTGCTCAAAGTGACGCAATTGCGTACATCTGTGTATCACCCCCAAACCGATGGGCTGGTTGAAAGATTCAACAAAACCCTAAAACAAATGTTGAAGAAAGTGGTGGATAGAGATGGAAAGGATTGGGACTGTCTACTTCCTTATTTGATGTTTGCTATTAGGGAGGTGCCCCAATCCTCTACGGGATTCTCCCCCTTTGAGTTACTGTATGGGAGACACCCAAGAGGGCTGTTGGATATTGCCAAGGAAACTTGGGAAAGTGAGAGTTCTCCCCACAGGAGTGTGATTGAGCATGTCGCCCTGATGCAAGATCGAATTGCACAGGTAATGCCCATCGTGAAGGAACATTTGGCCCAAGCGCAGTTGGCACAGCAGAGAGTGTACAACCGTGGAGCAAAGACCCGTACCTTTTCCCCGGGGGATAGGATATTGGTACTTGTCCCTACGGTTGAAAGTAAATTCCTTGCCAAATGGCAAGGCCCCTACGAGATAATGGAAAAAGTGAGCGAAGTGAATTACAAGGTCAGACAACCAGGAAGGCGAAAGCCCGAACAGATATATCACGTTAATCTGTTGAAAGCCTGGAGGGATAGAGAGTCCCTAGTCGCAGAAACTTGGTCACCAGCTCAAACTGGTTGCGTGATTCCGGAGGTTGGAATAGCAGCCACCTTGTCACAGCCCCAACAACAGGAGGTTAAGGAGTTTGTGCTTCGCAACAAGGAGGTGTTCTCTGAGCTGCCGGGACAAACATCTGGGGTAGAGCATGATATTATTACCCCGCCCGGTGAAAGGGTGAAGTTAAAACCCTATCGGATCCCAGAGGCCCGACGGGAGGCAATACGGGAGGAAGTACAGAAAATGCTGAACTTAGGGGTGATAGAGGAGTCCCAAAGTGATTGGTCTAGTCCCATTGTGTTGGTGCCTAAACCGGATGGGAGCTGGCGATTTTGTAACGATTTTCGTCAGTTGAACAAAGTTACAAAATTTGACACCTACCCCATGCCACGTATAGATGAGTTGATCGACCGGCTGGGAACAGCCCGATACATGACGACTCTTGACCTCACAAAAGGGTATTGGCAAATTCCCCTGGCCAAGTCGGCCAAAGAGAAAACCGCATTTGTAACCCCAGACGGGGCGTTCCAATATAAGAGAATGCCGTTCGGGTTACAGAATGCGCCGGCCACATTCCAGCGGAAAATGGACCAGATACTGAGGCCCCATCGGAAGTATGCTGCGGCTTACCTGGATGACGTAATTGTCCATAGCACAGATTGGGCATCACATCTGCCAAAAGTGCAAGCAGTCCTAGACTCTATCCGGGAAGCGGGGTTTACGGCTAACCCCAAGAAGTGTACCATTGGGCAGGAGGAGGCCAAATATCTTGGGTACACCATTGGCAGGGGAGTAATAAAACCCCAACTCAAAAAAGTCGAGGCCATCCAGAGTTGGCCACGTCCCAACAGCAAGAAGCAGGTACGAGCCTTTCTGGGAATCGCGGGTTATTATCGGCGCTTCATTCCCCACTTTGCTTCTAAGGCTGTGCCCCTAACCAACCTGACGAAAGGGAAAGTGTCGGTCATGATTAAATGGACCCCCGAGGCTGAGGCAGCATTCCAATTCTTGAAACAAGCCTTATGTAGCCAGCCAGTGTTGTACTCACCCGACTTCTCTAAAGACTTTGTCGTACAAAGTGATGCGTCAGATGTGGGGTTAGGAGCAGTATTGTCCCAGGTCTGGAACGGGGAAGAGCACCCAGTCATTTACCTCAGCAGGAAGTTGAAGTCCCATGAGGTAAATTACGCCACGGTTGAAAAGGAGTGTTTAGCGGTGAAGTGGGCTCTAGATTCCCTTCGGTACTATCTGCTAGGTAGGCACTTTGACATGGTTACGGATCACGCTCCGTTAAAGTGGATGGCTCAAAACAAGGAGACAAATAGAAGAGTGAATAGGTGGTTCCTGGCCCTACAGGAATTCAACTTCACAGTAAAGCATCGCCCTGGCGTTCAAATGGGGAATGTGGATGCTTTGTCTCGAGTACATGAATGCCTGATTGCTGGTGTTCCAACCCCAAGGTTAAAACAAGAGGGGGGGGTATGTGACAGCAGGAAGGTAAAGTCACCTGGTTGCATCCAGGGGGGTAGATATATTTCTCCCAGATTCAGGCTTTATGCCGACTTATACAACTAGGGAGTTGATGAAGCCCAGCTGAGGCTAGTGGGCTCATGAATGACTCATACCTCTAGGGAGAGTGCTGGGCGTCGTGAGACAGGGAGTTGATGAGACCAGCTGAAGCTTGTCAGCTCATTTAGGCCTCTATAAGAACTCCCAGCTTCATTAGATGTTAGCTCATGCCTGGAACCAGACCTGTGTGGACTGTCTAGGGAGAGTGAACCCCTGTGCGGTGAGGCAAAGCCTGTGTGGCTATTTGTTTGGACTTTTACTAAACCAGGGACTTAGGGACTAGGACAGCACCAGGCTGATCCCAGTTGTTAGTTTAGGAAACCTGCATGTTTAGTCAGAGGTCAAACTGACCAGGATTTATTTTGTTTGTTTCTTTTTGGCTTTGCTGTGTTTTTGTCACTGTACATAGAGAAATAAACCGCACCTTTTGATTTTGAAAACCACAACCTCCGTCTGCTGGCCCTGTTTTTGTGTGGGGAGCCCAACCAGGGGGTCACACACACCCGCTACCGAGTTAACCCCCTCACACTACCTATAGTTTTCTGTCCCTAGAAAAAATGTTTTTTTAAAGCTGATTGATGATCAATGCTTTAGCACACTATAGCACAAGGAGAATTTCCCTCACTGTCCTTCCCTGTCCCTAGAAACAAGGATTATCACAGTGAAAGAAACTGACACTCTTCCTACCTATAGTTTTCTGTCCCTAGAAAAAATGTTTTTTTAAAGCACACTATAGCACAAGGAGAATTTCCCTCACTGTCCTTCCCTGTCCCTAGAAACAAGGATTATCACAGTGAAAGAAACTGACACTCTTCCTACCTATAGTTTTCTGTCCCTAGAAAAAATGTTTTTTTAAAGCACACTATAGCACAAGGAGAATTTCCCTCACTGTCCTTCCCTGTCCCTAGAAACAAGGATTATCACAGTGAAAGAAACTGACACTCTTCCTACCTATAGTTTTCTGTCCCTAGAAAAAATGTTTTTTTAAAGCTGATTGATGATCAATGCTTTAGCACACTATAGCACAAGGAGAATTTCCCTCACTGTCCTTCCCTGTCCCTAGAAACAAGGATTATCACAGTGAAAGAAACTGACACTCTTCCTACCTATAGTTTTCTGTCCCTAGAAAAAATGTTTTTTTAAAGCACACTATAGCACAAGGAGAATTTCCCTCACTGTCCTTCCCTGTCCCTAGAAACAAGGATTCGCACAGTAAAACACACTGACACTCTCCCTACCTATCCTTCTCTTTCCCTAAACTAAAGGAATCCAGGTTAAGCAAGAAAAAATAAATGTCACTGTCCCTGCCTATGCTTCTCTTTCCCTGCTCCGGAACACACTACACTAGGCCGCCGTGCTGGCGGCCTTTTATAGTGTGGGGCGTGTACTAAACACCCTCAGCAATAATTGGCCACAGGCATCCTGCCTGTGGCCAATCATTGCTCTCCTCGCTGCCGGCGCTGTGATTGGCCAAGCATGCGGGGTCACAGTGTATGCTTGGCCAATCACAGCGCCTGGATGACACTGCGATGGCGTAGTGCATTGTGGGCCGTTCGCGTCACTCGAATTAGGCGCGAACAGCCCAAATCGTTCGATCTTCGTCGAACGATCGAACAGCCGATGTTCGAGTCGAACGTATGTTCGACTCGAACACCGAGCTCATCCCTAGGCAGCACGGAGGGAGACATCAGAATGGAGGGGGTCACGGACGGAGGGAGACATCAGAGTGGAGGGGGTCACGGACGGAGGGAGACATCAGAGTGGAGGGGGTCACGGACGGAGGGAGACATCAGAGTGGAGGGGGTCACGGACGGAGGGAGACATCAGAGTGGAGGGGGTCACGGACGGAGGGAGACACCAGACTGGAGGGGGTCACGGACGGAGGGAGACACCAGAGTGGAGGGGGTCACGGACAGAGGGAGACATCAGAATGGAGGGGACACGAGACCGCAGAACGGAGGGGGGCTGGAGGAGGATGCGGGGACAGTCAGCGGTGATCGTGTGTGAGTTACAAGCACCGATCACCGCTGATTTCACTACAGCAGCTTAAAGGGGGGGAGAGGCGGAGAGACTTTTAAATCTATACAGCGGTGATCTCCCACGCACTGATCACCGCTGACTGTCCAGGTATCGGGTGAAGCATCGGGAGCATTTGCCCGAGTACAAGTACTTGGGCAAATGCTCTGTATCGGTACCGATACCGATACTAGTATCGGTATCGGGACAACCCTAGAAAGAACGGTGGGGGACATGAACTTAATAGAGGTACTGGTGTACTTGGACGACGTCATCGTGTTTGGGAAGACCCTAGCGGAACACGAAGAGAGGCTGGAAAAAGTCCTGAAGAGGCTTCATGAAGAAGGCCTGAAACTTTCCCCAGAAAAATGCCAATTTTACCAGTCCTCAATCCATTATTTGGGACACATTGTGTCGGCAGAAGGGGTAGCCACAGACCCGGAGAAGCTGGATGCTGTCACCTCATGGCCAAGGCCTACAAATGTGACCGAGCTCCGGTCGTTCTTGGTGTTCTGCTCGTACTATAGGAGGTTTGTGGAGGGGTTTGCCAAGATAGCCAGGCCTCTAAATGAACTACTGAGGAATGAAGGAGAAGTTGATGGAGAAAATTCAACCCAGCCAGTGAAATGTCTTACAGGGCCTAGGAAATCCAAAGAGCCTATTCAGGACCAGTGGACCTCTGAGTGCGAAGAAGCTTTCAACCAGCTAAAGGAGAGTCTGACCACAGCCCCTGTGTTAGCCTATGCAGATACTTCAAAACCTTACGAGCTGCATGTGGACGCCAGCAGAGATGGGCTTGGTGGGGTGCTATATCAGGAACACAATGGTCACCTGAGGCCGGTTGCTTATGTGAGTAGGAGCTTGATGCATGCTGAGAAGAACTACCCCACCCACAAGCTGGAGTTCCTGGCTCTAAATGGGCTGTGGTAGACAAATTGAGAGATTACCTGTACGGGGCTGAATTTGTGGTCAAGACGGACAATAACCCACTCACCTATCTTCTGACCACCGCCAAACTGGATGCCACAGGACATAGATGGCTGGCTGCCCTTTCAAGCTTCACTTTCAGCCTTAAGTACAGACCAGGGGTTGGAAATAGAGACACGGATGCCCTATCTAGGAGATCCCACACTCCCATCGACCCCACCGAAGAGTGGGCCCAGTTGACCCCGGAAGGAGTACAGGCCCTATAAGAGGGGACAGAACTTCAAGCTAAAGGGGGATCGAGGGATGAAGAAATTGGGGTCTCATCTGCCGGAGTGCCCAGATGTTTTTGAAACGTGACCCTAGTCGAAGAAGATGGCTTGCCCAAGCTGTCCAAACAAGACTAACCGCGCTCCATGACAATCATGGCCACCTGGGACCAGAGAGAACCTTCTGCCTTGTGAGAGACAGGTTCTACTGGCCCTGTATGCATGCTGAAGTGGAGGGATATTGCCATTCTTGTGTCAGGTGCATACAGAGGAAGACTTTACCACATCAGGCAGCCCCAATGGGCCATCTACAGAGTCAAGGACTCATGGAACTGGTGTGCATTGATTTATTGTGTCTAGAGCCTGATCTGAATGGAAAAGGGAGTGTCCTAGTAGTGACAGATCACTTCACTAGATATGCTCAAGCATTTCCTACTAGGGATGAGCTCGGTGTTCGAGTCGAACATACGTTCGACTCCAACATCGGCTGTTCGATGAAGATCGAATGATTTGGGCCGTTCGCGCCAAATTCGAGTGACGCGAACGGCCCACAATACACTGCGCCATCGCAGTGCAATCCCGGCGATGTGATTGGCCAAGCATGCACTGTGACCCTGCATGCTTGGCCAATCACAGCGCCGGCAGCTAGGAGAGCCATAATTGGCCACAGGCAGGTTGCCTGTGGCCAATTATAGCTCAGGGGGTTTAGCACACGCCCCACACCATAAAAGGCCGCCGGCGCGGCGGCCTTGTGTAGTGTGTTCCGGCACAAGGAAAGGGAAGGATAGTCAGGGACAGTGTCATTGTGCTATTCTTTGATAAACCTTGTGTGTAGGGAGAGAGAAGGATAGGCAGGGAGAGTGTCAGTGTCATATTCTTTGCTAAACCTTGTGTGCAGGGAGAGAGAAGGATAGGCAGGGAGAGTGTCAGTGTCATATTCTTTGCTAAACCTTGTGTGCAGGGAGAGAGAAGGATAGGCAGGGAGAGTGTCAGTGTCATATTCTTAGCTAAACCTTGTGTGCAGGGAGAGAGAAGGATAGGCAGGGGACAGTGTCAGTGTCATATTCTTTGCTAAACCTTGTGTGCAGAGAGAGAGAAGGATAGGCAGGGAGAGTGTCAGTGTCATATTCTTTGCTAAACCTTGTGTGCAGGGAGACAGAAGGATAGGCAGGGAGAGTCAGTGTCATATTCTTTGCTAAACCTTGTGTGCAGGGAGAGAGAAGGATAGGCAGGGGACAATGTCAGTGTCATTGTTGCTAAGCCTCCTGCACAGTATACACCTGAAGCTAGCCCGTATTGCTGTGTTTTCCTGGTGTGTTACACTAACAGGCATTTGCAGCACTTACAGTGGGCGTAGTGTGCTTCCTGCTAAATATACTCCTGAAGCTAGGCCTTATTGCTGTGTTTTCCTAGTGTGTTACACTAACAGGCATTTGCAGCACTTACAGCGGGCGTAGTGTGCTTCCGCCTAAATATACTCCTGAAGCTAGGCCTTATTGCTGTGTTTTCCTAGTGTGTTACACTAACAGGCATTTGCAGCACTTACAGCGGGCGTAGTGTGCCTCCTTCACATTAAACACCTGAAGTTAGACCGTATTGCTGTGTTTTCCTGGTGTGTTACACTAACAGGCATTTGCAGCACTTACAGCGGGCGTAGTGTGCTTCCTGCTAAATATACTCCTGAAGCTAGGCCTTATTGCTGTGTTTTCCTAGTGTGTTACACTAACAGGCATTTGCAGCACTTACAGCGGGCGTAGTGTGCTTCCTGCTAAATATACTCCTGAAGCTAGGCCTTATTGCTGTGTTTTCCTAGTTTGTTACACTAACAGGCATTTGCAGCACTTACAGCGGGCATAGTGTGCCTCCTGCACATTATACACCTGAAGCTAGCCCGTATTGCTGTGTTTTCCTGGTATGTTACACTAACAGGCATTTGCAGCACTTACAGCGGGCGTAGTGTGCTTCCTGCTAAATATACTCCTGAAGCTAGGCCTTATTGCTGTGTTTTCCTAGTTTGTTACACTAACAGGCATTTGCAGCACTTACAGCGGGCGTAGTGTGCCTCCTGCACATTATACACCTGAAGCTAGCCCGTATTGCTGTGTTTTCCTGGTGTGTTACACTAACAGGCATTTGCAGCACTTACAGCGGGCGTAGTGTGCTTCCTGCTAAATATACTCCTGAAGCTAGGCCTTATTGCTGTGTTTTCCTAGTGTGTTACACTAACAGGCATTTGCAGCACTTACAGCGGGCATAGTGTGCCTCCTGCACATTATACACCTGAAGCTAGCCCGTATTGCTGTGTTTTCCTGGTGTGTTACACTAACAGGCATTTGCAGCACTTACAGCGGGCGTAGTGTGCCTCCTGCACATTATCCACCTGAAGCTAGCCCGTATTGCTGTGTTTTCCTGGTGTGTTACACTAACAGGCATTTGCAGCACATACAGCGGGCGTAGTGTGCTTCCTGCAAAATAAACACCTGAAGCTAGCCCTTATTGCTGTTTTTTCCTGTTGTGTAACACAGGCAGTCATCTGCAGCACTTACAGCAGGCGTTGTGTGCTTCCTGCAAAATATAAACCTGAAGCTACCCCTTATTGCTGGTTTTCCCATCTCCCTGCAGGCCATTAGAATGTCTGGAAGGCAAACAAGGAGAGGCAGACAGTCAGGAGCCAATAAAAGAGGGCAAGCAGGCTCTGTGTCTAGAGACAACAGTGCTGGTCATGGACGCGGTGCATCGTCATCAGCACGTGGCCATGGGACACGCTTGTCCTTCTTTTCGGCAGCTGGACGTGTTGAGCCGCATCATGCCGAAGACTTGGTAGAGTGGATGACCAAGCCCTCCTCATCCTCTCTCATCCAGGCTCAGGGTACTGGCAAAGCAGCTGCCAAAGCGTCCTCTTCCCTGGTATCAATGTCATCATCAGTCACTCCTTCCCTAGACCCACCATGTCCTCCTGAGGAGTCCCCCGAACTGTTTGAGCACAGTGTTGGGTACATGCTCCAGGAGGATGCCCAGCGCTTCGAAGGGTCTGATGATGATACCCAGCTAGAGGAAGGCAGTAGCGTGACAGCAGAGAGAGGGGATGCTCAAGAAGGACACCAATCTGGCAGTCATGTTCCAGCAGCTGCAGCATACTGCCAGATTGGCTCCAGTGATGAGGAGGGAGGGGATGATGAGGTCACTGACTCCACGTGGGTGCCTAATAGGAGAGAGGAGGAGGAGGGGTACCACATGCCTGACCAGACATATGTTGACCTGCCATGCAGCTCGTTGGCAAGCCTACCTCAAAGACCCACACCAAAGAACAAAGCGGACCTCTCCTTGCACCGCATCAGCTGGGATCTCCAACCCCACTATAACTTCAGTCCTCTCTGAAACATGCACTGAGAGGAATGAAGGTGTAGAATTAGGTGTGTCACAGCCAAGTACTTGCGGCCACTCTGCTAGCAGTACACCGACGTCCGATTCTAGCAGGCAAATTTCCCTGCCCCAGCTGCTGGACCGTCGAAAGAAGTTCACTCCCAGCCATCCACATGCCCAGCGGTTGAATGCTAGCTTGGCTAAATTGCTAGCGCTTCAACTGCTGCCTTTTCATTTGGTAGACTTGGTCCCCTTCCGTGAGTTTGTGCAATGTGCGGTTCCTCAGTGGCAGGTTCCCAAACGCCACTTTTTCTCACGGAAGGCGATTCCGGCTCTCTACCGGCATGTGGAAGGCAATGTCTTGGCCTCGCTGGACAGGGCGGTCAGTGGTAAGGTGCATATTACCGCTGACTCATGGTCCAGCAGGCATGGACAGGGACGTTACCTTTCTTTCACGGCCCATTGGGTCACTCTTTTGGCAGCTGGGAAGGATGCAGGACAAGGTGCAGTAGTGTTGGAGGTTGTTCCGCCGCCACGCCTCCAAAATGCTACTACTGGTTGTGACACACCTCTCTCCTCCACCCCCTCCTCTTCTTCCTCCATGGCCTCTTCCTGTGCTTTGTCCTCGGAACCAGCGGTGCTCCGTAGGCGTTCAAGGGGCTACGCAAGTACGCAGGCAAAAAGATGCCATGCCGTGCTTGCGCTGGTGTGTTTGGGGGACAGGAGCCACACTGGGGCAGAGGTTCTGTCTTCTCTGCAGGGGCAGGCCGAGAGGTGGTTGACGCCACGCCAGCTTAAGGCAGGAATGGTGGTTTGCGACAATGGCACCAACCTCCTCTCCGCCCTCCGTCAGGGACAACTGACCCATGTGCCCTGTGTGGCTCACGTCCTTAACCTGGTGGTGCAGCGGTTCTTGGGCAGGTTCCCGGGGCTTACAGGATGTCCTGAGGCAGGCCAGGAAAGTCTGTGTGCATTTCCGCAGATCTTATAATGCCAGTGCTCGCCTGGCTGAGCTGCAAAAGGAGTTGAACCTGCCCAAGAACCGCCTTATATGTGACATGCCCACCAGGTGGAACTCAACGTTGGCCATGCTGCAGCGGCTGCACACGCAGCAGAGGGCCATCAATGAGTACCTGTGTGACTACGGCACCAGGACAGGGTCAGGGGAGCTCGGGTTTTTTTCACCACGCCAGTGGGGCATGATCAGGGATGCATGCACTGTCCTGGCACCATTTGAGGAGGCCACGAGGATGGTGAGCAGTGATAGTGCATGCATCAGTGACACTGTAACTCTTGTCCACCTGTTGGAGCACACGCTGCGTGGAATAATGGACAGGGCACTTGAGGCAGAACAGAGGCAGGAAGAGGAGGACTTCCTTGCCTCTCAAGGCCCCCTTTACACAGACAGTGTTCCTTCTGTCCCACCCATCGCACAGGAAGAGGACGAGGAGGAGGAGGAGGAGGAGGATTGTGTCAGCATGGAGGTGGAGCCTGGCACTTAGCAGCATCAACAGCAGCAGTCTTTTAGGGATGATTTACAGTCCCAAGAAACCCGTGGACTTGTACGTGGCTGGGAGGAGGTGGCTGCGGATCATGTCGTCCTTAGTGACCCAGAGGACTCCGGACCTAATGCCTCAGCTAACCTACGCTGCATGGCCTCCCTGATCCTGCAAAGTCTGCGGAAGGATCCTCGTATTCTTCGGATCAAGGAGAGGGACCATTACTGGCTGGCCACTCCCCTTGATCCACGGTACAAGGGTAAGGTTGCGGACCTTATCTTACCGTCGCAGAGGGAGCAGAGAATGAGACATCTCCGGGAGGCCTTGCAGAAAGGTCTGTGCAACGCGTTCCCAGAGACTGGGAGATTACAAACTCCTGGTCCTGGACAACGAGTTGCTGAGGCTTCGGTCAGTAGCAGAAGGAGCGGTGGAGAAGGTGGCCGTCTGACCGATGCGTTCAGAATTTTTTTTAGTCCGCAGCCCCAATGTATGATCGGTTCCAGCAACCATCGCCAGCGTCTGATATACATGGTGCAGGAATACCTAGGGGCAAGGTCAGACTTGGACATATTTCCCACCGAAAATCCTCTGGCTTACTGGGTGTTGAGGATGGACCACTGGCCAGAGCTTGCACAGTATGCAATTGAGCTACTGGCCTGTCCTGCATCCAGTGTTCTTTCGGAACGCACATTCAGTGCTGCTGGAGGCTTTGTCACGGATCACAGGGTGCGCCTGTCCACCGACTCGGTTGATCGACTGACCTTCATAAAGATGAACCAGTCTTGGATCACCAACAGCTACCAAGCACCTGAAGCTGATATAACAGAATAATTTATTTTGAAATGTCACATCCCTTCAAGACTGCCTATGCTGATGCTGAGTGACTGTCCTGTTATGTTGACTGACTATCCTCCTCCTCCTCCTCAATGATCCGATTCATGATGATAGCTTGGAAGAACATTTTTGTTTCTGGGTGCCGCCACCAGTGGCAAAGGCCCAATTTTTCAGCCCCTATTTAACAGGGGCGTGTAATTACAATTTTTGATGCAATACTTTGCAACAGGGCTCATTGCTGTGCTCCAAGTACAGTATCTGTGAGGGGTTGCAGTGTTGTGGCACCAGTGGCTAAGGCCCAATTTTTCAGCCCCTGTTTAACAGGGGCGTGTAATTACAATTTTTGATGCAATACTTTGCAACAGGGCTCATTGCTGTGCTCCAAGTACAGTATCTGTGAGGGGTTTCAGTGTTGTGGCACCAGTGCCTAAGGCCCAATTTTTCTGCCCCTGTTCAACAGGGGCATGTAATTACAATTCTTGATCTAATAATTCACAGCAGGGCCCATTCCTGCGCCCACCAAGAGTAACTGTGAGGGCTTACAGTGTTGTGGCAACACCACCACCACCACCACCACCAAAGGCCCAATTTTTCTGCCCCTCTTCAACAGGGGCATGCAATTACAATTCTTGATCTAATAATTTACAGCAGGGCCCATTCATGCGCCCACCAACAGTAACTGTGAGGGCTGACAGTGTTGTAGCACCAGCACCACCACCAAAGGCCCAATTTTTCCTACCAATGTTCAACAATGGCATGTACCGTATTTATCGGCGTATAACACGCACCGGCGTATAACACGCACCCCAAGTTTAGGAGGGAATTTTAAGGAAAAAAACTTTTAGGAGGGAAATTCAAGGAAAAAAAACTTACATTTAAATGCAGCATGCAGCCTTGCCCAGTGTCCATCTGCAGCCTTGCCCAGTGTCCATCTGTCCATCTGCAGCCGTGCCCAGTGTCCATCTGTCCATCTGCAGCCTTGCCCAGTGTCCATCTGTCCATCTGCAGCCGTGCCCAGTGTCCATCTGTAGCCTTGCCCAGTGTCCATCTGCAGCCGTGCCCAGTGCCTTTGCGATCGTGTCAGTCCCGGCGGTTTTTAAAATTTGGCGCCGATTTCTGTGGAGAGGAGCGAGCGGGGCCGAGTGTACTTCGGCTGGACTCGGCTCCTCTCGCAGTTCCGCCCATCTCCACTGACTGCGCCGCTGACGGAGAAAGCCGAGTGTACTTCGCCTAGACTCGGCTCTGCTCACAGTCACAGGCAGGACTGCGAGAGGAGCCGAAACTAGGCGAAGTACACTCGGCTTTCTCCGTCAGCGGCGCAGTCAGAGATGGGCGGGACTGCGAGAGGAGCCGAGTAAAGCCGATTGTACTTCGGCTTCGGCTCCGCTCGCTCCTCTCGCTCGTTTTCAGCAGGGGAATTCGGAGTATCGGCGTATAACACGCACCCACGATTTTCCCCTGATTTTAAGGGGAAAAAAGTGCGTGTTATACGCCGATAAATACGGTAATTACAATTCCTGATATAATAGTTCACAGCAGGGCATTCCAGTGCCCACCAAGAGTAACTGTGAGGGCTTACAGTGTTGTGGCAACACCGACACCTAAAGGGCAAATTTCTGCAGAGTATATACGGCAGGCCCCTACTTTCAAGCATCCAACTTACAAACGACTCCTACTTGCAAACGGAAGGAGACAACAGGAAGTGAGAGGAAATCTACCCCATGGAAGGGAAATTCTCTCCTGTAAAAGTTAATATGGGAAAAAGATGTCTCCTCTCTACTGATGCTTTATCACCAATCCTTGTTTAAATAAAAACCCCACTTTTCCAAAAACATTTTTCATTGGGACGGAAAGTGAGGTGAAATCTTCTGAATAGGGGCACAGACAGCAAAACAAATGTTACAGGGGTGATAACTGTTGTGTTACACTATGTGATTATTCTTGCTCTGTGTCTTTAAGATCTGTCCCCTTCTTTCTTCTTGCTGAACTCTCTCTCTCACCGTAGTTCTTTATATATCTCCTCCACTTCCTGATTCTGGTCATTACTCCTGTATATCTTCCATGCTAACATCTTACATGTGGCTTACAACTGCAACGTTTTTCTACCTATGAATATCCATCATTTAACGGAACATTCAAAAGGATTCATCGTCTGTCGTCCTAACTGTGAGTTTATTCATTGAGTTAAACTGCCTGTATCGATGCAAGGGATGAATATCAAACCAGCTTGAGTAAGGCCTACTTAAACCTGGAGATGAACTTTATCGCTTTGTAGTTGAGACAGAACAGTAGAAAAACGGAGTTTCACAGCCTAATTACAAGATTTCTGCATGTCAGTACTGAAACAGACAAGATTTACTGCCCTCATAGCAAGACAGAAGGGACAGAGAAGCACATGGCAGCCTTATAGCCTGAGACAATCTGCACAGTGTCATATTTCAGCACACAGATCCTGCCTGCTTTCACAGTCAGTCTGCTATCATGAGTGACCAAGCTTCTGCATGTGAACTCACATCTCCTTCCTCACAAGTTCCTGAAGAAACTGAGTTACCAAAACGCTCAGTTAAACCCACTTAGAAAGTAATGGAGAATTATGAAGCTTCAAGGACTGAATTGTCAAATAGCTTGGAATTAGTCTGGGAGAAAATCCTTGCTGAAGCCAATACAGTGTCTGTTGAACGTGAACTACTGACACTAGAGGGCGCCATTAAACAACTTTCTGCCTCATATGAGCTTTATCAGCTTACCAGCATCAAATTCACTAATGTCTTACAAAACATGAAGTCAGAAAATGCGATGATGCAATTAAAGCGCGTCAATGCTCTCAATATTGAAAGAGACAGTTTTATCCAGCAAACCAGATTAGAGGCATAAGCAAACATAAAGCTGTTACGGGACACTGCATCTCACAGATCTGTTTCCACCAGACGTTCTAAAAACTCGTCAAGATCCCATAGTTCAAGATACTCAACACTCAGTGAGTGACTTATTAATGCCCGCGCTGAAGTGGAAGCCAGCAAAGTGCAGGTGGCATATGCAGAAAAAAGAGCAGAGTTGGAAGCGCAGTCAGCACGTCAAAGAGCAGAGTTGGAAGCGCAGTCAGCACGTCAAAGAGCAGAGTTGGAAGCTCAGAGAACAGAGTCGGAAGCGCAGTCAGCATGTCAAAGGGCAGAGTCGGAAGCGCAGTCAGCACGTCAAAGGGCAGAGTTGGAAGCGCAGTCAGCACGTCAAAGGGCAGAGTTGGAAGCGCAGTCAGCACGACAAAGAGCAACAATGGAAACCTTAAATGAACAGTGTAAACATGACACAGCTATGGCAAAGCTAAGGGTCCTACAGCAAGCTATCAGTGCAGACGAAGGTGCAAGTGAGAAAGACAGCATTAACCTAAACATAGCAGATATGGAAGACCCCCTCAAACGCACTAAAGACTATGTCCTAAGCCACTGCAGTGCACACTCCATTGTCTCCAATGCTCCCGACTACATAGAGACTCCTTCACAGCTTCAAGTTAAAGAGGTTCCAGCAACTTCCTGCACTCAAAATCACTCCACTGCATTTCCTACCTGCCTACCTTGCCTGCCTTCATACGTCACAGAGCATCAGCGCAAGCTTCAAGCAAGTCATCAATCTCCAGTCATTGGTACAGCCTTGAATCAACGTACCATTGGAACAACTGACTTCAAGCAAGCAACTCATCTGGATGCATCTGCTGCACCATATTTCCCTGTGTCCTTTAACAACAATGTCAAAGATAACGCAATCAGCACCATACAGCCAACAGCATCTCACATAAAGGCGGAGACAACTGAGACAGAAGAGTTTGTGAGGTACATGCTTCGCAGAGAGCTCACAAAGACTGGTCTTACAAGTTTTGATGACCAACCTGAGAACTACAGAAGTTGGAAATGTGCCTTCAGAACTACAATCAGCAATATTGGCATTACAGCTGATCAAGAATTGAATCTGCTGATCAAATGGCTTGGTCCTCTATCTGCTGCACGTGTTAAGCCATTAAGATCGGTTTTCATGGACAATCCTACTGCAGGCCTCACAGCTGCATGGGAGCGACTAGAGCAAAGTTATGGCAGTCCAGAAGCTATAGAAAATGCTTTGTTCATGCGTCTGGAAACTTTCCCAAAGATATCCGGTAAGGACAACAAAGAGTTCCAGAGACTGAGTGACCTTCTCCTTGAGCTTCAGCTAGCCAAGACAGACCCAAAACTACCTGGACTCAGTTACCTTGACACTCCAAGAGGGGTAAACCCAATTGTCTCCAAGCTCCCGTATGGTTTGCAAGAGAAATGGACTGCACTAGGGTCATCATACAAAAGAGAGAACAAGGTTTCCTTCCCTCCATTCTCTTTCTTCTGTGAATTCATCAGGAAAATTGCAGAGACCAAGAACGATCCAAGTTTTTCCTACGGTGAGTACAGCCTCTTCTCACCCTTTCCTAAGAGTACCAGTCTTCAGGGCAACTATAGAAACCATAGAGGCCCAGTGTCCGTGAAAAAGAATGACATCCTTCCCACTCCTACCACAGTTCTGGCCACGAACAAACAGAGTAGGAAGATTGAAAACCCTAACAGAGAGTGTCCCATGCACAAGAAGCCACACCCCCTCAATAAATGTATCGGCTTTAGAAAAAAGCCTCTGGAAGAGCGCAAGGAGCTTTTAAAGACATTTAGGGTATGTTTCAGATGCTGTGCTTCTACAGAACATTTTGCAAGGGACTGTAATGTGTCCATCAAGTGCATAGAGTGTGGCTCTGAAGAACATGTGCAAGCCCTCCATCCTCTTGAGCCCAGCTCTGCACAACCTGCCAACGCTCCTCCCAGGTTAACGCATGGCGGGGAGAATACAGACCAAGTGCCTAATTCTACCATCATTTCTTCATCCTGCACTGAAGTTTGTGGAGAAGACCGCTGTGGTAAGTCCTGTGCTAAGATATGCTTGGTGAACATATACCACAAGGATCAACCAGAAAAGTCTCTAAAGGCATATGCTATCTTAGACGATCAGAGCAATCGATCACTTGCAAAATCGGAATTGTTCAATCTATTTGAAATAAAAGGCGAAGCTCATCCTTACACCTTGGGTACCTGTAGTGGAACTATAGAGGTTTCTGGAAGAAGGGCTCATGGACTCATGGTATCTTCTCTCAAAGGTAACTTGCAATTACCCTTACCTACACTTGTTGAGTGCAATCAGATACCTGCTAACAGGGAAGAAATCCCTACTCCAGCTGCTGCTTTCCATCACCCTCACCTCAAGGTAATAGCAAATGAGATACCGCCGCTTGACAAAGATGCTCAGATCCTTCTTCTATTAGGAAGAGACATTCTAAGAGTTCACAAGGTACACAGACAAGTCAGTGGACCCCCAGATGCCCCATTTGCCCAGCGCACGGATCTAGGGTGGGTCATCATAGGCAATGTCTGCATAGGCAAAATGAAAAGACCTACCAACATTTCGTCATTCAAGACAAATGTTCTGCCAAATGGCCGAAACACTTACTTTGAGCCATGCCCACATCACTACTGGGTGAAAGAGAAGATAGCCAGCCACGAATGGCAACATGGTATCTCAGGTGACACAAGCCCTTTCTCCTGCCATGATGGCGACTTCGGCTCTACAGTGTTTAAAGCAACCAGTGAAGATGACATACTGGCTCCTTCAATGGAAGACAAAGAATTCATCAAGGTAATGGACAATGAGTTCTTTCAAGATGACTCCAATAACTGGGTAGCACCCCTACCCTTTCGTCTCCCAAGAGAGAGATTGCCCAACAACTTACAGCAGGCCATCAGTAGATTCTCCTCCTTAAAGCGAAACTTAAGCAGGAAACCAGAGATGCAAAAGCACTTTGTGGACTTTATGCAAAATGTATTTGACAGAGATCATGCAGAGCCTGCTCCCCCACTAAAGGATGGAGAAGAATGCTGGTACCTTCCATCCTTTGGCGTGTATCACCCACGCAAACCAGACCAAATCAGAGTTGTCTTTGATTCCAGTGCTCAGCACGAAGGTGTTTCTCTTAACAACATGCTCCTTACTGGACCCAACTTGAACAACAGTCTAATAGGAGTCTTGATTCGTTTCAGACAAGAGCCTGTAGCAGTAATGGCCGACATTCAACAGATGTTTCACTGCTTCATCGTCAGAGAAGACAACAGAAACTACCTCAGGTTTCTATGGCACAAGGACAATGACCTCAACAAGGAAGTTATAGATTATCGCATGAAGGTACATGTCTTCGGTAACAGTCCTTCCCCAGCAGTGGCAACTTATGGGCTAAGGAGAACAGCTCAGACTGGAGAAGTTGAATATGGATCTGATGCCCGTCAATTTGTTGAAAGAAACTTCTACGTTGACGACACACTTAAGTCCTTTCCAACTGCTAAAGAAGCAATTGATCTTCTCACCAGAACAAAGGAGATGATGTCTGTAGCAAACCTTAGACTGCACAAGATTATATCCAACAGCCAGGAACTTATGAATGCCTTTCACTCTGAGGACTATGCCACTAGTCTAAAAAACCTTGACTTAGGTACAGATGTGCCTCCTGTACAGCGAAGTCTGGGTTTGTTGTGGAACATCAAACAAGACAAATTCACCTTCCAAGTGTCAACTTGTGACAAACCTCTCACTAAGAGAGGAGTCCTGTCCGTGGTGAATAGCATCTATGACCCACTGGGTTTCCTTGCTCCAGTTACCATTCAAGGTAAGATTTTACTAAGACAGTTGTCTACTGAGCACATAGACTGGGATACTCCCTTGCCTAGTGAGAATCAACACAAGTGGGAAAGGTGGAGATATTCTTTGAAGTCACTAGAAAAACTTCAGATTCCCCGTTGCTATGTTCCAGGATCCACTTCAACTGCTAACCGGAGAGAGATTCATATTTTCTCTGATGCATCAGTTGAAGCTATTGCTGCAGTAGCCTATTTGAAGACCTCTGAACTGAATGGAGAATCACACTGTAGTTTTGTCCTAGGCAAGGCAAAACTCACTCCCAAGCCTGTACATACCATACCAAGACTTGAACTTTGTGCAGCCGTGCTAGCAGTAGAAATTGCAGAGGTCATACGAAGTGAAATGGACACTACAATTGATTCTTTCACCTTCTATACAGACAGTAAGGTAGTACTTGGTTACATAAACAACCAAACAAAACAATTTTATGTGTACGTCAGCAACAGGGTTGAACGTATCAAGAGATTCTCTCTACCAAGTCAATGGCATCACGTTCCCACTGAACTCAACCCAGCTGACTGTGGGACCAGAGCCGTGTCACCTGCCGCTCTTCAGGACAGCTTATGGCTGTCACCTCCAAGGTTTCTGTATGAGGACTCTTACTTACTCCCTATTGACACCACCTATGGGCGAGTAAACCCTGAAGATGATAAGGAAATAAGAACTGTGAACACCTCACTCCACACTTCTGTAAGTACAAAACAGAAGCTGCGGTCACACCATTACAAGCATCAATGGAAGCAGGTGCAACATCTAGCCAATGTGTTCTGGGATCGCTGGAAGAAAAAGTATCTTCACCACCTTCAAGGTCGTAACAAATGGCAAGCATCTAAGCCGAATCTTAAGGTTGGAGACCTCATCCTTCTAAAAGACAAGGAAGTTTGTCGGAATGAGTGGCCTATGGGTCTTATTACTAAAAGTTATGCCCAGCGACGATAACAAAGTCCGGAAGGTAGAAGTCAAGGTAACCAAGGGAGGATCGACACGAACCTTTAGTCGACCAATTACAGAGTTAGTACTCCTTTTGCCAGGTGAGTGACTTGTGCAAGGACTAGCCATGCTGTTGGCACGGCGGGGAGTACATTGCTGCCATCTACAGGTTCTACTCAGAACTTTGGAATTATTTGAAGACATCATACTGTGACTTTATGTTCTTCATCCTGTTGAACTTACGTTTATTATTTGCTTGTTGCATGTTTTTCATTACAGGTTCCAGGACATTCGTCAGTATTGGACTTTTTGAAAATATATATATTAGTTTAAGGTTATGAAATCTAAAGATTTCAGACGGGGAGTGTTGTGTTACACTATGTGATTATTCTTGCTCTGTGTCTTTAAGATCTGTCCCCTTCTTTCT